>CM052802.1:20979663-21162796 GCA_028533885.1 Nasua narica | reverse complement strand
AATAACTTTCTTTAAGGTTCCAGGTACTTACTGATCACAGCAAAGTGAGCTGTGATCTCCAGAGGAACTGGCAAAAAAAGTGATAAAGTAGTTATTATCTTTTTATATTATTTTATGTCATTTCTAAGAATGAGTTTGGAGTATGTGGGGAAAGACTAAATCATGTACTTTGTGGTAGCTTGAAACCAGTTCTTTAACACAGTGTTTAAATTTCTAAGGTGTTTGGGGCACCTGGGTGGCTCAGAGGGTTAAAGCCTCTGCCTTCAACTCAGGTCATGGTCTCAGAGTTCTGGGATCGAGCCCTGAAGTTGGGTTCTCTGCTCAGCGGGGAGCCTGCTACCCGCCCCACCCCATCTGCCTCTCTGCCTACTTGTGATCTCTGTCTGTCAAATATATAAATAAAATCTTAAAAAAAATTCTAAGGTGTTTATCAATGGATGAATAAGGAAAATGAATACATATATATTATTCATCCATAAAAAAGAAGGAAATCCTGCCATTTGTGACAACATGGATGAAATTTGTGGTCATTATGCTAAGTAACTAAGTCAGATAGAAAACTACAAATACCACGTGACCTCACTTAACCGTAGAATCTTCCTCTTCCTCTATTCTAAAGGTACTGATCATAAGGTTCTCCTTCAAAAATAACATCTGCATTAAGCTCTGTCTTAAACCCGAATTGTGAAAGTTGTTGATTGGGGTAACCCCAGAAATCACATGCTAAGATTTAATTTTAAGGCTGGATCATCTGGCATGAACACCCAGTTGTGGTATTAGGTAGAACACAGATACCCCAACATAAGGTAAAGGTACAATTGTTAAAAAATCTTGTGGTGAATTGGGATTATGTAATGGTAGAAGGGAATATACTAACTCATCAGATGAATCAGATATTTGAAAAACATGGACAGAACCAAAGTGATCAGAATGATAAGATTGGATGTCTATCTAAAACCTAGTGAAGAGCTGGAAAAGATAAAATGCTGAGAGAAATCATGGATAACTGACAGTGAAAAGGCAATACACTTCCCTGCTTGAAGACAATTAAAGGCTTCTCCCCCTCAAGCCTACATATGATCTCTCAACATCTAGCTCCACCTCCCTTCTTGGTCACTAGGTTTCTAACCACAGCTGAACAGCAACAAAACTTAGCCAGGGATGTGCTGGGCCTGAGAAGAGAACAGGAATCCACCTCAGAGGACTTGCTGGACTAAAAGTCTCTCATGGCAGTAGTTAAGGAAGTATATGGGGGACTGACTTTAACAAGGTCTTGAAAAAAGGATAAGTTTGGCAAAAAGCATGATAATTATTGTGGATTCCTTCTCTTGAGGTTCAGGATTCAAAACCTGGAAAGGTCCCCAGATATACTATAAATGCATTATTAGTATGGCTGATAAATGTGAAAAAAAATGACTTGTGTTCAATGAGATAATATTAGAAGTGCTGTGTTAGATGTGGAAGAATTTATAAATCTAATAAAAGCAATTATTATCCCATAGTATATGAAAAGTGTGGTTCATTGAACAGATATTTTACATGTTTATCATTGGCCTAGAGTCTAGTGGAATATACTGAACCTGAACAATCACAAATAATTATAAATTTGGTAAAAGAGAAAAGTACGGAGAATCTATCAGTTCAACATGAGTTGCGGTTAGATTCGTGAAAGAATAATACCATTAAAAATAATGAGAAGAAAAAGTTATTGGGGGCAGAGTCTATAAATATGTAACATTGATAATGTCTGGTAAAACAACAATAGCAACAACAAAACAAAAACCTGTATCACTGAAGGAGAAACTAATCTGTTCCTGTCATAAAATAAAGCCTCACTCAAGGGAAATGTTGAAGACCTCAATTCAGTTTACTTTTAAAACCTTACTCAGGAAATATTGATTTGTCATGCTGCAGACATAAAAGTAAACATTCTTTTGAAATATTTCTTCTCTTTCCATCTTTATTCACACTCACAGCATTTCTTTTGCACATTCTGAAGGTATTTTTTGTGGTTTTATGTTCAATCCTTGATGACTGGCATCAAGGCAATACCTTTTATGAGATTGAAAATATTAACAACACTATTTGTGGGACTTTGTATGGACTACATCAGGAAAATTAGAGGAAAATTTATTGGAGAGAATAAAACACTCTAAATAAAGCAAATCTATTGAAACTAAACATTTGTGTAAGAAGCCTTAATTTCATCTGCAACATAAAAATATGGTTATGTGTAAAAAATATGAAAGCGAGAAAAGACAAACACACAGGAGTTTTCACCTATCTCAGTTAGTTTTCTATCTAATTAAGAAGGGATATTGATTTTTAGTAGGATTTTTCATGACCAGTCAACAGTTTCCCTGGCAGGAGTGCGGGCAGGACGGTTACATCTTAAAAACAAAGAGTAAAAGCAAGGAAAAAAATATATTCTCTTTATTTTAAAGATAAAAAAATTTATACTATTCTCATATTCAACAGAAGTAGAATATTAAAATTTTCAGGTTGGATACATTTAAAATATTAAAATAAGGCTTTTGTACTCTTCGTTGTACAATAGCAACATTTCTAACAAATCAAAATTTTATTTGGTTATGTCTCCTGGGTACCATTTTAAAATACGTATAGTATGCCAAAAAATAAGTGTTTCCACTGTAAAAAAAAAATTCAAATGGCTCAATATATTCTGGAAAAAGCTTAGAATTTTAGATTGGCACTCCTGACAATTTAATGATTCTCTCTCCCCCTTTTTTTTCCATTGTCTCTGGCAATGCAATTATCTTACTAGCATATTTAGTCCAAATCTCTTGTCAAAACTAGCCCTACAAAATGCCTACTGACATTTCTGAGTCTACTAGTTTTCTGTCCAGCCCAATTTGTTTTATTTTTTTCCCAAGCAATTGATTTAAATGCTCTAGCCAATTTTAATAAACTGTTCTCTTTCTTTGAAGACTGCCGCAAGCTATTCTTACTTAAAGCATCATCCTTGAACCTACTCAATACTTTTTGGATCCTGCTTTTATTTTAACAGAACTTCATATTTCTGCTTCTCATTTTTGTGTTTCTGTATATCAGTTGCTGTAGTAGTCAAACTAAATTTTCCCTTCCAAGACCAGTTTGACTTTTTTTAATTTTGAGGTTAAAGGAAAAGGAAAAAAAAAATATATATATATATACACAAAATATATGTATACATATACATATATATACATATAAATACATATATACATATACAAATATATATACATATATACATATACAAAATATATATATATACATATAAAATATATATATATACATATAAATGATTTGGGAAAAGAATAGCCATTCCTTTATACATTTTATCATAAATATGTATTTTTCATTGTGATATTACTATGTATAGAAGTTATAGCAAGAAATTTATGGTAGAAACTCCAGAAGAGGAGAGCTTATTAGCTTTGTTTTTTAGAAGCTATAAAGAACTGAATAATTTATATAAAGAAATAATCTTTTAGTAGCTATCAGTTTTATGATATGAAAATTATTAGAATATAATAAAAATTTATTTTTCAATGGGAACATCTGCTTATAAAATCCAATTATAAATATTTAATTGCTTTTCTGAAAGGCCTGGAAGAATGTATATTCTCTTAAATTAGAAAATTCTTCAATGTGGTATAATGGAACCTCATTTAGAAACTAAAAATCAAATAAGCTTATCTAAGACCTGTTTTGTTCAAAATGAAAATATGTGGAAAGGGCATAAAAAATAGGTAATAATAAAAGGTAATTAGAATGTATTTCATGAAATCATGTTATAGAAATTATAAGTTCTAATAGCAATAACTTATCAGTAATGCTATGGACATGAGGAATATATATCAGAAACTGTATAAAACTCAAGTAGAAATTAAATCAAAATTATAGAAAAAATGTCCTATGAAAATCTTTGGAAAGAGCATAATTTTTCTTATTGGAAAGTTTTATAACTTCTTTGCCCTTTTTTTCTTCCCTTAAAGCAGAACAACACTGTCACATCTAAAGAAATGGTACCTAAAATAGCAAAGCAGATTCATGTGTCATATAACGTGCAAAATTGCACTGCAAAAGCTTACATAAGCAGAAATAAGCTTTATTAGGTGGCAAAAATCTCACGTGTAGGTTTTAGAGTTGCCTACCATATCTTCTAATATTTAGCAGGAAGGACAATTAATAAATATGAACCAGTTATGTCAAATATCAAATATTTACAAAATATAAACTAAAGCTGTAAGTCATCACTTCTTAATTCCACACCTTATACCAATTTTTTATACCATCCAGTTGGCATTTAGCCTGTCACTTACTTTTTAACTATACGCATAAACATAGTTTATATTCCTAGCTAGATTGAGGTAAGAAATCATCTTGTCTACTTTATACCAGTTTCAGTTACTATCTTTATATCCATCATATACATAGATTTCTTTCACTGATTTGTCTTGCCTATTGTCTTATATGAGGAGGACCAGGAAATATGGGATTTCACTTTAAGTTTTCAAACTGGTGTAAAGACAAGATATATTGAAATAGTATCAAGAAAATCTCCCTAACAATTGATTGAGGAGTGGAGAAAAAAAAGCAAAATTAAAATTAAAAGAGCCTAATACCATTGGGTATTGAAAGCGATTCTGATTCAGAATGACTGGCAATTTTTTGCTTTAAGTACTCTGGGTCTTTGGTGAAAACAAATCAACAAATAAATAAGGCAACCCAATAAGCAAAACCGTTTTTACAAAGTGTTAACTTTTTATGCCTGGTGTCAGTCTTTTAGGTTTTCCTTGGATATTTCGGGTTGCAAGCACGCCTAACCTGGAGAGCATAATACTTTGAAATCAAGACTGGGTTTGAATTCTGTCTTCTCCTGTACAGAGTAAAAACTATTCTAAGTAAATAAATACGTAAACACATAAATAAACAGAAGAGGGCAAAAAGAAGTAATTGTTAGAGATTATAGATTCAAAGACATTCAAGGTTACTGTGTTCAGCTTATTGCTGTTTTTCAGTATCTGTTATAACAGCTAATGCTAATTGATTACTTACTCAGTACTAGGCAATATTATACTCCTATTACATGTTATCACCCACTTAACCTTATTCACTTTCCTGTTAGGTGTCACTATTATGCTTACTTTATAAGTGAAGACAGAATTTTGCAAGAGGTTAAGCATCTTGCTCAGAATGGAGCCAAGACATGATTCCATGCTAAGAAGATCATTGCAAACAGTCCGAAATAATTTGGGAAAAAAAAAAAAAGTCCAATTACAGGAGCTCTTAGTTACCACGCTGGAAATGGTTTTTATGGTATACGCAAACAACATACTTCCAAGTGTTGTCAGATCAAGAACATGCCAAGATCTCAGAAGATTGATTGATAATGTCCCCATTCTTTCCTCTGGAAGTGAACATGAATATTGAGCACAAGGACCAATGGATTGCTATTGCACCAGTGTTCAGGAAGAGCAGAAAATACTGTTTCTGAATATGTTTCATGAGTTTGAATTCATGAATGCTTAAATTAGTATCATCATTAATATAAAGAATTCTAAAAACGTATTTCTCTGAGTAAAGCAACGACTTGGTGATATTGGAGTTTCAGAGCAGACTGTGTGAGATCCCTGTGATTCTCAATTATTACTCCAAACTTTAAAATAGTAAAAATAAACTTTCCCATTCAACAGAAAGATCTTACCAGGAAAACAAAGGAAGAATATGTCAATTGTCTCAGGGATTATACTTAAATTCTTACAATTGCAGCATTTGTGGATTTGCATGATTGAGGGAATCAAGAGTTGTCATTACACATAATATCAAAATCCCAGACCATAAAATACATTCTTACAACAAGTCTGGAATTCTAAAAAGGAAAAACAAGTGGAGAGAAAAGAAAGGAAAGACTTTTCTGTGATCTGAAAATTCATTGGAATGACGTTGAAATCCTTCCCACTCTTCAAAATCCCTGGCAACCACAATGATTACTGTTCCCCTCTTGTCATCATAAGAATAAAGTCTGATGTTTTTATATAATCATAAAGATGAATGCTGCTTGCTCATGCTTATTTTCTGTCTTTACTAAAGTGAACAAAAATCTTTTTTGTCCATTATTTTTTATACATAAAAATTTCTAGCAATATTCATCTGATTATAGAGGGCAATTTTAATAAATTCTGATAGGTTCATCTAGTAAATTTCACCATTATAGTACCTTTGAAATGAAGTCATGTGATTTATATCCACTTCTTTAAGACTGAAACTTGTATAAAAAGAGACAACTTATTTTGTGTTTACTTGAACATTATAAATGTACAAATTAGTTACTGTACAACTATAGTCAGTGATATAAATTCAAGTCAATAATTCTCACTTGTATTGTATTACGTTGCTTAGCATGGATTTATATGTTGCAAAATGCAATTAAAATACATCATGGACTCTTTTCAATTAATGAATAAATTTGTAACACAGATAAAAGAAAACATTACTTAACTGTTAGTGTTTTGAAAATTTATCTTCAAAATATATATGGAAAGTCTAGTTTATGTTATGAATTAGAATGCCCTGGATTGTATTGTTAAACATTTTAGCAAGAATATGATAGGGTCCTGATTAAGTGTTATATTTATCTACACTTTAAATACCAACATTATGAAAATATATTCCAAGAATATATATTATCTTATAATTTATATTTTAAAGTGTGATTTAGAAATATGGAGTATTACTTACACACTCTGATTTTAAGTCTTGAAAGGGCTTGGCATAATGGCTAATAGTTTAAAATATATGACATTTCAGTTCTTTAAACATTTTCTTATTATTTTAGAAAGTGAATACATTCATTTGGCCAGGCAGGCTTACCTAACTCAATTTGATACATAGAAAAAAAAAATGTTCAATTAACCTTACGGTTTTCTCATTAAATGTCTTAGTCATGAAATTACATAAAAATTAAATTTTAAGATATTAAGAAAATAAATTAAGCTGTACTTAGCTGCATTACTTATAAAATAGTTTAAGTAATTGAAAACAAATGTAACTTTTTTTTAAAAGAAATTCCCATAGCTATGCATAATTTTACTTTAGGGCGTTATCTCTCTTGTCACTTCTTTTATGGTAGAAACATGCAATTCTTTCTTGATGAAATGTGAGCTGCTCTTATCCAAATGTAAAAAATTTCAAATATTTCTATAATGATAAGGGAGAAATATAAGAAGTATCAAAAACCAGATCCTAACGCAAAGCACTATCAGTTAAAGAAAAAAAGCGGGGGGTAAAGAGTCATGTAGTCAGTCAGAGAGCCACAGATAAATATGTGTTTCAAATGGGTGCACAGAATCAAGAGTGAGCTGTTTCAGCCTTGCTTCCATTAGTATGAGATTAAAAAATCTTGAATTATCTCTCAGGCCTTTTTTTTCCCCCTTTGAAATCTCTACTAAGGGAATCGAAGATAAATTATAGGACGATTTGATAAATTTTAGGACATTCTATTTCACAATCAGTGATGTCTCTAATTATTCTAAGAGAAATGATAAAAGAGAAAGCAAAACACAAAACAAAGTAGCATACAAGGTCACAGATATTAACAGAGATACCAGAGATCAAACAAAGCAAAACAAAGTCATCACAGCATTTAGAAGATACTTTGTTTTTTCTTTGGGAGGTCAGAACCTTGTTCTTGCAAGAAAAACATTTGATTTCCACATAAATATACAATAATGATCTTTCTGGAAAAAAAGATAACCAAAGTTCAACTAAAAAGGGGGAACAGTCCTGCCAGGAATAAAGTCATTATAGTAGTTAAATCCCATGCTCAGTACACTGGGTATTATTTTACGTAGTTTTTTTTTCAGATTTTCAAAACTCTTTGTGTTAATATACCAAAATCTTGAAACAACATAACTATTTGCCACACTATCTATCGCTTCTGGCAAAGATCCATTGCCAAGGCACTGCCTTTTATTTTCTTTTTGCCGTGGTAACTTCTCACTGTCTTGCTCCCCTCAGAATGAAGGTGAGTAACTTTGAGTATCGATTTCTAAATGTAGTCAGGGAATCAGCAGCTGCCAGGGAAGGTCCAGACAGGTTTCTTTAGGACTGTATGTTGAATTGCATTCAGCCAAGTTTTGGACAGTTGAGGATATATAACCTGTCACATCTCACTGATCAACTAATTCCTCTTCTTTGGCTGCCACCGTTCATAGCTTTCTGTGCCAATAAGTCTCAGAACCACTCAGTCTTGAAGGGAGAAATAAGCATGGACAGTATATGATAACAGTGATCATGGCTAAGTTCTTTACATTTAACTTTGTAGATGTCTTCCTTTGAGGAAGTCGGCCCTACTTTACACAAAACAAAAATTTTATTCTCAAGTTTATACAACTCTTGGGTGACTGAGTGAAGGCTTGAAGTTGATTCTGTCTGACCCCAAAGCCAAGACCACGTCACCACACATTACTTTTCCACAAGCGCTGTTATTTCTCTGCTACCTGATGGCCATCTGGATCAGAGGTTAGCAAACTTTCTTCTATAAAGGATTGGATAGCGAGAATTTTAGGCTTGGCAGAGTACCTGTGACTCTATTACATATTCCTCTTGATCTTTTTGTTTTCTATAAGCCTTTTAGAATGCCTATTATCAAAAAAGATAAAAAATAACAAGTGTTGGCAAGGATGTGGAGAAAAGGGAACCCTTGTGCACTGTTGGTGGAAATGTGAGTTGATACAGACATTATGGACAAACTTAAGGGAAATATGAATATTATTTTGCCTTAATAAAAGGAAATCCTGCTATTTGTTACAGCATAGATGAACCTAGAGGGCATCATACTAAGTAAAAGAAGACACAAAATGAGAAGTGCTGCATGATCTCACTTATATGTGGACTCTTAAGAAAGTCAAATACACAGAAACAGAATAAAACTGGTTATGAGGTTGTTATGAGAGTAGGGAGGTAGGATAGGGAGATGTTGGTCAAAGGGTACAAAGTTGCAGTTGTGTAGGACAAAAAAGTCTAGAGATCTAATGTACAGTGTAATTAGAGATCATACTGTATTATAGGCTAGAAATTTGTTAAAGACTAGATTTAAGGTGTGCTCTTAAAAAAGAAAATGTAAAGCTGGTCCTAGGTTTTGAGATCATACAAAAACAGGCTACGGGCCAAATTTATTGGCCAACAAACTCGAGTTAGCCAACCCCTGGTCTAGAGGGTACACACACCTAACACCTGCCCTGGACCGGCACTCTGGCTAGCATATGCTTAAACATGTCTGAAAGATATAATTGCAGAAATGGTGCTTCCCATTCTCCATTTTAAGACTAGGTTTTGAGGAATGAGAAGCACTTCCCTGAAAGTGCTTGAAATCTCCCAGTAATCAACGAAATACCTTGAAACAACTCCACTTGCCAGAGCACTCTTTCTTCTCTTCCATTTTTCTTTTCCCATGGGAATTTGTGTTCCTAGCAAATAATTCTTTGAGATACAGTAAGATTTTGTTTATCAGATGTATTTATATTCTAAAGGAATGTTATCATTCTCTCTATTAGGCTGCATAACAGCACATTCACACACTCATGCACACGCACACACCCCATAGTCTCAATCCATCAACAAATAATGAGTTTGTCTATTTTTCTGAAATTGTGTTTTGCTCTTTGAATTTGTGGATGCATATGGAGATTTATTATAATCCCAAGAGCTTGTTGTATTTCATCCTGTCGAGTTCAGGTTTTTCCTATCTAATCTCATCACTTCTTACTAGAACATAAAACCTCACAGGTGGCTCAGTTTTTATGTTTAATATTTTACATTTTTTGGTGAAAAATTTATGTCATATAGACAGATAATTCACATTGGATTAAATTTCTTAATATGTTCTTCAATGCTTCAAATATGCACTTTTGTCATATTTATGAATTATTTGTTACTCCTTTTCTGGATTTAATAATAAATGATCACACATAATGTTATCAAACACAGATAATGAGTATGAAATATTTGATGTAGTTTTGCATTTTCTGTAGCTATTATGTAATAAGTGCTACCGACATTGTATACATTTACGTAAATACGTACATATGATTTTTTAAAGGGTGTACACATGTGTAATGTAAGAACTTTTTTTTAACAAATTGACATCATAGGACATATAGAATTCTTTTAATTACAAAAGTATAAAATCTCCTACTGTTTTAAAATTGTTTGAAGACCTCAATATTATTGGCTTCATAATTGTCCATACTTGAACAATGTGATATTTTATTCCATTTCCATAATCATTTACTCAAGTTCCTATTTTGGGACACTTATCCTAATCAAGTTTTCTCTATTTTAAATGTTTCTGCAATAAACATTTCTTACATAAGTTTTTCAAAATGTTTTTATCTTCCCTGAACTTTTCAAAGGGCAAGTGCTTGATGAAAAGCAACATCTAAGCATCTTCAAACTTCTTTTTTTATTATGCTAAGTGTACTCTTTAATCCTCATCTCCTCTTTCCCCCATCCTCCACCCACCTCCCCTCTGGTAACCATCAGTTTGTTCTCTATAGTTGAGTCTGTTTTTGGTCTCTTTTTCTTTGTTTTCTTTCTTAAATTCCATATATGAGTGATATCATATGATTTTTGTCGTTCTTGGACTTATTTAACTTAGCATTATAGTCTCTAGATCTATCCATGATGATGAAAATGGCAAATTTTATTCAGTGGCTGAATAATATTCCATTACACACACACAGACACACACCACCTCTTCTTTATTCATTCATCTTGTAGATGGATGCCGGGTCTGCTTCCATAATTTGCTGACTGTAAATAATGCTGTAATAAATATAGGTGTTCATGTCTTCCTTTGAATTACTGTTTTTGTATTTTTTGGGTAAATACATGGCAGTACAATTCCTGGATTATAAGTAGTCCTAGTCCTACCAGTTTGCATTCCCCCTGACAGCACACGGAGGTTCCTTTTTCTCCACATCCTCACCAACATTTGTTGTTTCCTGTGTTTTTCATCTTCGAACATTGTTAGCATTGTTGGTAACAGTATTCAAGCTGCTTTCAAGAAATGGCATATTTTCTCTAAAGTACCTCAAACCTCTCCTCCAGAAAAATGGAAAGGAAATAATTATTTGTTACATATGAACCAGAATGACTCAGAATGCCACTTTTAAAAAAAGATTCTCTCTTTTCAAGTTTTTTTTTTCCTCCAGTTTTTCAAATGTCTGTCAAATTTCTTTGTTGAATGTCATATATATAGTTGGATGATCGGTTGAGATGCAAATTCAATAAAATACAAGTCTAACGTTGATGAATGTTACAATACAATGATCAAGGGAGCCTGGGTGGCTCAGTGGGTTAAAGCTTCTGCCTTCAGCTCAGATCATGATCTCAGGGTCCTGGGATTAAGGCCCCCATCAAGTTTTCTGCTCAGCAGGGAGCCTGCTTCCCCCTCTCTCTCTGCCTGCCTCTCTGCCTACTTGTGATCTCTTTCTCTCTGTCAAATAAATAAATAAAATCTTTAAAACAAACAAACAACAACAAGCAATACAATGATCAACATTTAAATTTTCCTAATTGCTCTATGTCTTTTATAGCCTTTTGATGTTTTTGTTTGTTGTTCAATCTAGAAACCAATTAGAATTATGCACTATGCTTAGTGGTTAGAAGGGTTTACCAACTCTTTTTAATTATTTACTCTTGTCTTTCATGATGTTGATATTTCTATGTATCTCGGACAATTGTTTTGTAGAATATCCATAAATCTGTGTTTGTCTAGTTGTAGACTATACTCAGGTTAAAGAGCTTGGCAGGAACTAATTCATCATTGATCTACATGTTTATTACATCTTATCATGGTTTGCACAGATGTCAGTTACGGTAATACTAAGTTTGACATTTGGTTAAGATGGTATCACCAAATTTACCCATTATAAGAGATTTTGTCTCTAATAACAATTTATATTTTTATAATTTGAAATTATGTAAATATGCCATTCCTCAACAACTTCTCACCTAATATTTTAGCATCCATTCATGATTCCTGCCTTAATCAGTTACTAGGGTGGTAACAAATGGTTATTTTCTAATTATTTTACTTATTTTACCTTTATTAGTGACAATTTTTTCTACTAAAAAAGGTAACTTTTACTACCACCCCACCTATATATATTTAGGATTTTTTATGGTCAGATTCACTGATATTTTTATATTTCTACAATGCATTCATGGTATCCCTGCATAAGCCAGTGAGAGACCCTTCAACTGGATCCTATGATCTTTTGACAAGTTCACATGAGTAGGAACTTTTCCCTCCCTGGAATGCAAAATATTCTAGCCTCTCCTATACTTCTCTGCCCTAGTAATGAAATCAGTCATTTTTCCAAGGACCCCAGGTTCTTTTGAGATATTAATGGTTTACTTGTACTCTAAATTTTTAGTCCCTTTCTCAGGGTATAGCTGTTGAACTCATGTTTCAACCCAATAAGGTGATTTCTGTCTTTCCACAGTTTCCTAACTTTATCTTCCTTCTACAGTGAAATATGTGGCTCCCCAAATCTCACCATACTTAATCATTTGCTTAAACTAACAGGATGCACAAAATAGACATAATTGCAACATCAAAACGTCTGCCAAAAACTAAAGTTACGAGGTAAAGTTCAAGATCACTTTGTAGTTTTTGTGATTTTTGTCTTCTTCATATTTCTAAGCTGTTTAACATCAAATTGTTCAAAGTTTCTTGGGCTATGTTTTTCTTCCTCTTTAAGAGTATACTTTCAACCTTATATTTTTTGCCAGTTTTACTGAGAGATGATTGACAGATATCACTGTATAATTTTAAGGTATGCAGCATAATGGTTTGATTTACAAATAATGTGAAATGATTACCACCAGAGGTTTAGTATCTCTCTCTCTCCATCATAGCATACAGATGGTAAGAAAAATTTCTCCTTGGGATGAAAACTCCTAGAATCGACTCTCTTCCAGCTTTTCTATTTACCATACAACAGCAGTAGCTCTGACCATCACGTTGTACATTGTCTCATTTCACTTTTAACTTTAAGGGCTTTTCTGTTTTTTAGTTTTAAAAATCAAATGTATTAAAATGAACCAGTTTTGACAACCGCATACACCTATGTAATCATCTACAGTATGAAGATCTAGCCCAACCAAAAGTTGTCTCCTCTCCCCTCGTTGATTTGTATACCTCTCAAAGCTTGGCACCAGGCTCTATCTGATTTGCTTCTGTCTCTTTAAGTTAGTTTTGCTTGTTGTAGAATTTTAGAGAAATAGATTCATACAGCGTATATACTATAACCTTCTGTTCTTGCTCACATGCTGCTTTTGAGGTTTATCCATGTTGTTGCATTGATCGGTATTTTGTTTTTATTGTTACTTAGTATTCCATTATGGAGACACATTACACTTTTTTATTTGAGGCTGGGGTTATTATTAATAAAGTGGCCATAAACACTCATTAAAAATTACTTTAAGAGCACATGTATTTATTTCTCTTTGGTAAATAACTAAGAGTAGAAAAGCCGCATCATATGGCAAGTATATTTAACTTTGCAAGAAACTCCCAAATTGTGTACCAAAAGATTGCCAGAACCAACTATACAGATTTGTGATGACTAGTACAAAGTGAATATGGGAGATCTCTTGCTCAAGAATTAAGAATTTCAAGATGAGACATCTGAGGTCTTATGCCGAACACAAGACTCTTCCGAGGCAGAAGCCTGCCCTGTGCAGCGGTGCCACATGCCCACGTAGCTGGCCCCCGTGTTTAGATCGCGTTACATTACAGCCAGCCACGTGTGAGAGTCCCACTGGTTCCACAGCCTTGCCAACACTTGGTAAAGTTGATCTCTAATTTTGACCATTCCAGGGGTTGGGTAGTAGTATCTAATTTCTATGGTAAGTATTTACGATTTCCTGATGAAAAAAGTTATTAGTCATTTATCAGTTATGTGCATATGTACTCTTATGAAATAATGGGTCTGATTGGTGCACATTCTTTACTGAGATTTGACTTTGCTTTTGGTGTAAGAGTTATTTAATCTGGACCAAAGTCTGTGGCGAGATTTATTAACAATATTCTCTCCCAGTGTACATGGCTTTCTCCTTCATTTTCTTTTTTGAAAAACATTTGTTTGCTTCTTTTACGCTTGTTCTTAACAATGATATCCAACTTAATGGTATTTTTCTTCTGTGGGATAAGTGTCAAGTTTCAAATATTCTACATTTTATGTACAGATAATATTTTTGCAGAAAAATATTGAAAAACTTACCCTTTCTGCAAAGAATTATCTTGGCACTAATTTTCAAAACAATTATATATGTGTGGGTCAATTTCTGGACTCTTGGTTTTCTTTTTTCTAGGTTTATCCAAATAGAAATATCACACTGTTTAGATTACATTTTCAGTTTAGAAATTAAGTACTTTACCTTAATTAAAAGTCCTTCAACTTTCTTTTTCAAAATTGTCAGATTGTGGGTAATTTGTTTTTGTGAGTAATTTTAGAATCAGCTTGTCAATTCTTATAAAAAGCTGATGAGATTTTGAAATAGGACCTATTATTAAATCTAGAGATGAATTGATCCTATAAATCATTGAATTTTCCAGTCCATGAACACTGTACCTCTAAGTTTATCTAAAAAATTTCTCAGTTTTCTACAGTTTTCAGTGTACAAATCCTGCACAAATTCTATTACATTTATCCCTAATTATTTTGAGCTTATTGATACTAGTATAATTTTTTTTCTTTTGCTTATGTTAAAATGTAATTTAGGGCCTCATTTTGTATTCTCTGATGATATAAAGCTCCCTTAGTTTCAGTAACTTTTAGTAACTTTTAGTTTAGTTACTAAAAACTTTTAGTTTAGTTACTAAAAAGTTTAGTAACTTTTTAAACTAAATTCTTTAGGATATTCTATTAACAAAATCATGAATTTACAAGTATGAAAAATTTTACTTCTCCCATCTATATGCCTTTAATTACCTTATCTCACTGGCTAGGACTGAAAATTGAACTAAAATGGAAAGATATTCATACTTTGTTCTCAATCATTCACATGAAAATATAATGCTACTTGTAGGGTTTTACTTTGTGTATATATCCTTTATCAGGTTGAAGCTGTTCCTGTTTTTCCTAGTTTGCTGAGAGTTTTTGTTTTGAATGGCTGGTGAAAGTTGCGGGTGGTGGTGAACTACATCCTAAAACTGGAGGAAGGAATTCAAAAGCTGGAGTAATGTAGTACGTAATCAAGTAATTTATGAAGAATTTTAATTATATTGACAATGGGATAGGCTTGCTATTGCTTGGGTAAATGATGTTGTGGAACAGGAGTCAGTAAACATCTGTAAGTACCAGAGAGTAAATATTTTAGGCTTTGAGGATCACAGAGTCTCTGTAGCAATTTCTTTTTCTTTTACTTTTTGTTGGTCTGTTAGTTTTTGTTTCTTTGTACAATCCTATAAAAATATAAAACCATTGTTGGCTCTCAGTCCTTACAAAAACAAACCTAAGCCAGATTTGGCCCTGAGGCTTTAGTTAGCTGAACCCTGCACTGGAGAAAGATAATGAAAAACTCCTCAGGGCCATTAATCATCAATTAAATGCTAAGTGTGAAAGCCAGAGGGCCTCCTTGGCAACATATGTTACAGTTACTATTGCAGAATAACAGATCTTGCAAAACCTTAGTGGTACAAATCAACCTTTTTATTATGCTCATAGGTTCTGTGGTCTGGAAATCAGAAAGGGCATATCAAGGATGACTTTCTTTCTCCACGATATTTGGGAAGACAGAACAGCTGGGATTAATGCAATGACTGAGTTCTGGAATTATCTGCAGGTGTCTTCATTAATATGTCTGGCACCTAAGCTGGGTTGACATAAAATTTTGGCTCAGCTCAGAAAATTGTTATCCATGTGGACATGGGCTATCCCTGTGGACTGGGTTTCCTCATAGCATGTTGGCCTCAGAGTAATCAGACTTCTTAAACTGGGGCTTAAGGTGCCAAAAGTTAGCATCCCAGTACATGAGGCAGAAATTGCAATTCATTGGATAGCTAACTTCAGAAGTAAGAGTAACTTTTATTGCACTATACCAATTGAAGCAAACACAAGCCCAGTCAGATCTATGGGTATGTGATATAGACCCCTTCTCAGTGGAGAAGTGTCAAAGAATTTACAATCATTTTTTAAAATTTCCATAATCAACCTTCTTGCAACAAATTATTCTTATTCTTTCCACATGTGAAATACACTCACATCTTTCTAAAATCCATCCTCCTCCCAATTCTCATCTCATTTTGACTTCAGGCTCAGGGTAAAAGTAGGACTGGAGATTGTCAATTCATCAGGTCTATATGCAGATGATTCCCCTCTAGTACAATATTTAGGGTACAGATCATCTGTCCCTGAAAATCTGTGCGCCAAAGAGACAAGTTGTCTGCCACATATACTCCAAAGTACTATCATGAAAGAGGGAAAGGATCGGAAATCAGGTACCTTTTCAAATGGGGAAAGGATGGGAAAGGCATGTAGCAGTCGTTAGTCCATAGTAATTCTGAAATTAAATAAGAAGCCAGTGGCCAGTTCCTTTTTGAGATTATTCCTGTTCTGTAGAACCATATCTTCAGGGCATTTTGTTCAGCCCTTCTAACTCTTGGTTATTCCATTTTAGTCATCATTCCATGTCCACAGAGTTTCCTATGGTTGCAGCAAAATTCCACAGAATTGGGGAATCTAAAAGTCTATATGAACTTTGTATCCCTTTAGGTCCAAAGAGGTATAATTTCTTCAAGGCCATTTTTGGGTTTCCAATGATCAATTTACAATTGATTCTATTAGACAAAAGTCACATGAAGTAATCTCTTCAAGATTTGGTCTTGTCTATTTTTGGCTCACTATAAAGATGCTGAGTGGCAATGTCCTCAATATTAAAATATTCTCAGGAGCTCTATTTATAATGGGGGCTAAATAGGCATATTTATATCACCTTCAGTTCCTTTTTTTCTGTCTAGCAAAATATTTCTATTAGGTATTATATTTTACTGAGGATTTCAGTTTCATCCTGTATTTATCTTTTACCCAAATATATTTCCTACTTTGATATTTTTTTTAGTTTATGTTATTCTGTTAGTAGCTTATCAGAAGAAGCTAAAAGACCCAGTTGGCACTTTCAACATTTTGTCTGGAAATTCCCTTAATAATATACATGTTATTATTATATGTACTATATCCCATGTTAATCCAGGCAAGGGTTTTACTAAACTTTCTGCCATGACATAACAGAAGTCTCTTTTCCTCCAGTTTTTAATAACATTCTTCTCATTTTGAGCCCTCAACACTTTTTTCCAAGCTGTGGCTATTAGTTAGCTCTCCACCCTTCCAGCTTCTTTGCTTTTCTAGTCCCAAAGATAATGTCATGTATTTTAGGTACCAAATTCTATTTATTAACTTCCTGTATAACTAATTACACCAAAACTTAGTTGCACAGAACAACCATTTCATTACAGTGACTCAGATTCTGCTGGCCAGGAAGTATCCTGTTGATGCTATGGTTGTGTCAAGACTTGGTTGAAAGTGTGACTCCAGGGCTAGAGGCTGTCACTGTCTGGAGACATCTTCATCCACATATCTAATGCCTATGTTGGAATGACTCAAAAATCTGTCTCTGGTGGGACTGATGACCAGAGTTCTTATCCATGCCATTCCATGTGGCATGGCCTTCTGATAGCATGTAGGACTCAGGGTAGTCAGTCACTTCTTAAATAATGACTTAAGCTCCAAAAGGGGTTTCCCAGAAGATAAGATGGAAATCACATAGCATCAACCTCTGCTCACTCTGATGGATAAAGTAATCACGAACCCACCAAAATTCAAGGAAAAGGGCATAGTTTCTACCTTCAATAGGAAGAGTATCAAATTATTTTGTTTTGTTTTAACTGTCACATCATTATATTCTGTATATGACAGAAATAAAAGGGGAAGACAAAGACAACAGATATGCTCCAGAGGTTAAGTTCTCAAGTTAGGCTAATCAATCTTGTTGAATAAAGATCCTGAAGGGGAATTAAAGAGACCCGAAGAGATGGGATGAGCACCCAGAAATAATGGTTTGATTCACTCAAAAATCTTAAATCCTCAATGTCCTGAATCCTCTGAGCCTGTAGAAATGGCCCACTTCACCCTGTTTAAAAACAGTGCTCATTGCTGCTCACCTACAAGATAACGCACGCTTATGGTACCAGAACCTATCACATGTTCTCTCGTGCCCAGTAGGCCAATAACTAGGACTAAATCAAAACATAACTGAACTTTTTAAGTAAGTAAATGCAGTATTCATTGAAAGAGATAGCCATCATAGGACTAACAGAAGATGAGAAACTGAATATAGAACTAGATTCTGGGAGGGCTGAATCAAGAAAAGCTAAATATGAAGCTGCATAAGGAAAACTATTGATATGGGAGAACTCACCTAGGATATAACACTTAACAACTAGATAAATATGTTGGGAGACAAGGTAAACATTCTTCTAGAACAGCTCCTAGAATGATAAAGAAAGCTAGGGCACATTCTGCATGAACTCAGAAATGTCCAACACTGCTATGGCAGAGATCAAAAGGGATGGGGAAATTATTTTTATAGAATGCATATGTTGGAGAGCCTGGGTGGCTCAGTTGGTTAATGGTCTGCTTTCTGCTCAGATCATGATCCCAGGGTCCTGGGATTGAGCTCCTCATTGGGGTCCCTGCTCAGTGGACAGTCTGCTTGTCTCCCACTTTCTCTGCACCTTTCCCTCTGCTCATGCTCTGTGTCTCACTTTCTCTCTCAAATAAGTAAGAAAAATCTTAAAAAAAAAGAATGGATATGCTATCTAAATCTAGAAAACCTAGTAGATGAATGTGTTTCAAAGGTAGCTACTGGGATACAAAATTTATTTTCAAGGAGTAAGGAATATACTAATGAGAATGGCACCAGCTTGATGGAGAAGTGCACTGCTTCTCCCTTGTAGGTTAGGACTGAAACAAGACAATCATAGAACTAGACTCTTTGGCAGCAATAAATATGGTAGGATCCTAAAATAAGACAGGGTTGGGGAGAGGTGGGAAAAGTGCACAAAATTGTACTTAGTGAAAGGTAAGAGTAACAGTCAGTTAGTTCTGACTTGCATTAGGTATGGAGATGGTCACTGGAATATGGTAACCCTGGAAGCAAGTAGATCAACAACCAGGAATGGTATTAATCTATACAACCAAAACTAAGTCAAGGATGAATATTTAGGAGGTTAAAGGCATAACTTCTAACAAAGACACTATCCATTTCCTAATTTCTGAAACTAAGTCAGTGTTTGAAATAGAACCCACTCCTAAAAGTGAGAACTTGACTCCAGGAACAAAGACTTTGCAGCACTATGGAAACTGTTTATGATATTCAATTTCTCCTCTAACAGAATGTGTAACAATTGTGTAAATACCTGTTGGAGAAAGAGGAACACTAAAAATATCATAGAATTTTTGCTCACAGGGTCTGATATCCAAAGATCTGAGCATCATTAAGCCTCCAATTTAGAGTGGGACAATATGTGAGCCAGGTAGCTAATGCACTACTTGTTCAGTATACTTTATAGAATCCCACTGTGTCTAGATGCTATGATTCATCAATCTCTGTATGAATAAATGAACTTATCTGGTATGTGGGGCTATGCCTTCATTGATTTTGTAACTTGTAATTTAAAAAAATAAGTCAAATGGAAAGATCTGAAACTGCTTCTCACCTCTGGCTAAGATCAAAATCCATTATGTACATCAGATTGTGGAGGATTAGTAGAGTAAGTGTTGCCCTTAAAAGACCTAAAAGATGCAGAAGTGGTTAGTCCTCATTACTTCTCTATTTAATTCATAGTTGGGTCTCTATAAAAAAAGCAACATTCTGAGGAAGAATATTACTGCATACTCAGCTACATAATGGAAGCTATTTGCCAGATGTGGCCTCTATGATAATGTACATTAAGTTATCCTGAGGTGCACGGTATGTGTCCATTAAATGATGAGTGCATTCTTACCTATCCCAATCAAAAAGGATAATCAGAAACAGTTTGCATTCACTTAAGATGGCTCAAAGTCTACATTTTCAGTCTTCCCAAGAATTGTAGCTTTGCCATCTAGTCATGATATAGTCTGAATGAAGTTAGACCAACTATATTTTGGGCGGAATAGCATACCAGTCCTCCACACTGATGAATGCATGCTAATAGGACAAGTTGGGCAAAGGGTAGCTATTACATCACCTTGGTTAGACATATGGAGTTCAGAGAGTAGGAATTAAATCCTAAGAACTTTACAAATATTCAGACATTTTTAGGTGTCCATTGGTGTTGAACATGCTAAAACATCTCACCACCACACCACCTCTCCCAAAATACATCATTTCACATATTGCACCATGGAGAAAAAAGTGTAATACATGAGAGCTCTCTGGTTCTTGCAAACAATGTATTTTATACTTGGGTAACTACAGTCCTATGCCAGATGTCATGAGTGCCTGCCAGTTTTGATGAGAGCCAAGAGAAGGAAAGGGTTCTGCAGTGGGTCCAAGAATTGGGAAAATCTCAATTTAAGAAAGAAAAACATCTAACAGGGTCCTTCAAGATGGATACTTCACACCTATGAATCTTGCTCTGATCCACATCAGGTGACATCAGTGGGTGACTGTACTGATAGCACAAATAGAAAGGGACTTAACAGCTGGTTCAGGTTGTACTATTAAGCAGCTCTGATACTTGGACCATATAGTCTGACAAAAGCAATAATGTTAGAGGTATTGGTGGTAGAACTGGTGGTAATAAAGCATGCCATATGGAGTTATGGCAAGGCCCAATGTAATACTAACACAAGGCGGAACTCTACTGTTCCTAAGCAAGTCTCTCCCATCTGCAGTGGAATATTTTGAAAAACATAGCAGGCATACAAATACATGATAAACCATCAGTTCATGTTCATTATGATACTACAAAAAATTATCAGTTCCCATTGAAATCTATTAGTGATGGACTCATAGCTTCTTTCTTTGATTAATTTTCAAAATATTTATCCTACTTTTTCTAATAAAATTTTATTATAAGAAAGTCAACTAGATAGGCAGTTTCCTTTTTAACAGAAGGACTCTAGCTAATAAATGGACAAGGGATGATCAAAATAGAAATATACCATTTGATAATACCTAATTAAATAATGAAAACAAAGGGTATAGACAAAAATTATCAATGGATTTGAAAACCATTATATGAAATGTTGAGAAATTTATAAGGATGAGATCTGGTAAACGATAACTTAATATTATTAAAATTAGGACAAGCAGATTTCTTATGTATCAGGTAATGTGGTTTGGTGAGAAGAACACAGTAGCACCTATAAAACATCGTTACCAACCAAAAAAGTTAAATAGGATTTTAAATCAAGCATCCAGTTTATAGGCAACATAGGACTAGAGGAATAAGGTAATACACCATGCCAAAACAACTAGGCATATCCAGAATGTGAGATATCCTACAGTACAAATGGCCTGGTTTTCAATTAAATTACATGTATACGTGCGCACACACACACACACACACAGAGCCTGCTCTAGAATACAAATTAGACTTTGGAAGAAAATCAAATGCAGTGTGGCAATGTGTGGAATTTGTAGGAATCATGTGGTGTGAGCAAACAGAAAAATTTATCCTTCAGTTGGAGAATTTTTGTAATTATTAAATGATAACTATCCATTTATTTTGGTGTGATAATGGTAAATTTTTATTTAGAAGTTGTCCTTATTACTAGGAAATAGATATGAAGAATTCTGAATGATGTGACTTGACTCGTTTTGACAAACTCTCAACAAAACAGATGCATCCGACAGATAAAGTTTGCAAAAAGTGCAGAATTATTGCAAATGACATTTGTGAGAATGACAATATGCACCTTCAGTATACTTTTGACCTACTTATGTATGTGTTTAACAATTTATCAAAAGAAAAAAACAAACAACTCTTGCTGATTTGGAAGACCAATATGTAAAAAAAAGATAAAAATTTAAAAATATAAAATAAATTTGTCTTCTCTAACACTTATGGAAGATTGCAAATTTACTGTTTGTTAATAATAAAAATCAAAGATGTGAGAATCAAACACAAAGATAAGTGCTGGTGCACCGATATATTTTCTTTAAAAACATGAATGCATTTTCTTATAGTGCAGCTTCCATAGCCAAAGAATTTATGAACATTGCTACGTGGTTAAATGGAAGATCTGCCATTGTGCACCAGTCAGAGATTTATCAGTTTTGAAATTGCATGAGTCTTCACATCTCCTATCTTGTACATTTCTCAGTTCAGTCTTTCATTTAACTTTAAAGTTTGGGTTTTTACTGAAATTAACTAGGTAGTGCATCTGCCTTGTTATCCACTCTTTTCTCTCCCACCCATGGGCTTTCAAATCCTCCTGTCTCCTTATCTGCCATCAGCAAATCCCATAAATAAGTGTCAGCAGAAACTGCAGGAGTGAGTTCTCAACATCCCTGCTGATTAGGCAGAAATCAGCCTGATTCTTAAATCGTTTTTATCAAAATGAGAAAGGTCATGCAAAAAACACTCTGCTTAAGTCTTGAGTCAGAGCTGGAAATGTAGGCCACACTCTCAGAAATGTGTAGTTTCCAAGTAGCTCTGTAAGTTTAAATTGTGTTGACAATCATTCTGACAAACTACTTAAAGGTATTTTAAAAAATTCTGTTCAACTCCTGAATGGTCCTGGCCTCAGAATCCCTAGGTCCCCTAAGGCCAATTGCATACCTTCCAACATGTATCCTTTGATTTGTGCACACAAGAGAATAACTACTGAAGTTCCTCTCTGGTCCTGCCCAGTCAACGAATTTCAGGGGCTCTGAGCCAGCATCCCTTCCTAAAGATGTCAGTAGCTATACAATGGCTGCTACTCCTTTGCTTACTCCTGGGGCATTCCCTCCCATCAAGAAATTGAATTGTAATGCACAAGCTAAGGTTTTGTTTGAGACGGTGACCTGTTCCATTACCACTTCAGTACCTTGGTCACCTCAGTCCCTCACAAACACAGAAAAATGCGCACACCTAGACTAATGCATAAATAGAAGTGTGGGTCTTGTTTGTTTAGGGTGTGGTAATTTTAACACCCAATTATTTTTGTTATCTTTGAATTAACACAACTACTTTACACGTTGGTGCACAGTATGATTTGAATGAAGTGGATCTTTCTCTTCAGGGTTATAGAACGCTCAAAGAAAACCAAAATGTACGTAGGGCCTTCGGTTAATGAAAACAGAGCTACTAAATGTTCATAGCAAACAAATTTGTGAGAAGTAGCAGCTCTTTATCTTACTCTAGTCTTTCAATTTCAATAACCAGAGACAAGAAGGCAACAGCAAGAGAGAACATAACCACATTTTGTCAGAAGGGCAAAATGAATTTTAGGTCTCTCTGAGTGCTATTGTGTGGATCTCTTATGTGTTCAAGTATTACTTTTCCTCTTTGGAATGCCAGGCTAATTCTCCTTAAAAGAATCTCAACTCAAAACAAAATAATTGAATCAGAAATAAAACAATTGCCAATTAACACTGAATATTATGTGAAAATATAGAGAGCAAAAAGCTTAATTTATAATCCTTCAAAATTCCTATGAATTAAATACCAAATAGGTACTCATAAGGGTGTGGGGAATTATATAAATATGGATATAATTGTGGTCACACAAAACAATGACTGAAGAGAAAAGTGCTAAAATGCTCCAGTAATTCAGAAACATATGAGGGAGAATTTGAGCTATTAAAGGCCAATAGCAGTAAATTCCAAGGGCAGTGAATCTTCAATTAATTTTCCTTATAAAGCTTTTGAAGGTCCTTCAGGCTTATTCAGATCATTAGAATTGCTTTACAGGCCCTAAACAAGAAACCCTATTTGCTGTTAATGGAAGAGAAAGTTTGCAGTTGAGAATCTATAATGACTACATTCCTTAAAAAGTCAGAGGAATTTTTCTTTCAAATTAGTAAATGTCTCAATCTTAATCATTAAAGAAGACATTTTCCTTGATAGATTTTTTCTCTATTTTTCCACCACTCAAGAAAATCCATTTAATTCAAAATGCAGTATTTTATTTTTGTTTACTTTTCATTCTGCAGGGTGGAGAAAGTCAGAAATGATTGCAACAGATTACATTTTAAAGAGAAAAAATGTTTAAAATTTTTCAAAAAGTTAGCATCTAAGATGCCACAATATATTAGATGGCTTTCCCCTCACATCCCTTCTCTGTCTTCCAGTGACTCCATATGCACCTCCTTCCCCTTTCCCTGCTTTTTTGTCTCTGAAGTGAAGCTCTTTAGCAAAGACTCAGCACACCTTCTGAACTTTTATTCTTGATGTGTCTTTTTTTTACCTTAGCAATTTCACCTTAGTTTATAAACATTTCTCTGCGCTCAATGTCTTCATTCATTTCTCTGCACTCAGTTTCTTCATTCTTCTCCAAAATATTCTTGGGTCTCACCTCCAAAAAGCACCCTTCTTTTACACCTACAAAGTCCTTTATCTATCCATCCTGTCCCTATCTTTCCACTGTTGAAGCCTCTGACCACGATCTCCAGACTTCTCTGCTCTAATTCTACTTATTCCTTAATACTTTGAAATCTGGTTTCTTTCTCCTTCCCTATAATCTAGAGCTTATCCTACTGAATTATTCATAATAATTTCTCATGGGGTTATGCCAAGCCATCAACAAGATAAAAATGGTAAATTGTGTTAAAGTATAAACTTTAAGTAGAGATGTTTTTCTAGGAAAAACTATTTTAATTGGGTAATTATAATGGGTTGAATAATGCCCCCTCAAAATCCAGGTCTACTGGAACCTCAGAATGTGACTTTGTTTGAGATCTGGGTCTTTGTAGACATAAGATGACATCATATAAGATTAGGGAAGACTGTAAGGATGCCTGGGTGGCTCAGTGGGTTAAAGCCTCTGCCTTCAGCTCAGGTCATGATCTCAGGGTTCTGAGATTGAGTCCCGCATCGGGCTCTCTGCTCAGTGGGGAGCCTGCTTCTTCTTATCTCTCTGCCTGCATCGCTGCCTACTTATGATCTCTGTCAAATAAATAAATAAAATCTTAAAAAAAAAAAAAAAAGATTAAGGAAGACCGTAAATACAAAGAGCAGATGACCATGGAGATACAGATAAGAATGCAATGTATAAATGGAAACAAATTGCAGTGACACTTCTACAAGTCAAGGAATGCCAAAGATGCCAGCAAGAATGAGTAGCTAGGAAAGAGGCATGTGTTGATTTCTTCCTCAGATTCTCCAGAAGGAGCCAACACTGCCTACACCTTCATTTTGAACTGCTCATCATCAAATATGTGAAAAATATATTTCTTTTGTGTAAAGCCACCCTATTTATGGTAATGTGTTATAAATGCCCTATGAATAACCATGGTAGTTTAAAAATATTTTTCCATATAAAACATGAAAGATATATTTGAGTAGAAAATAGTTTCCTTTTTTTCTTACAAATTTGGTAAGATAGTCCACACTCATGGGTTGAGAAAACATATACTATTAAAATATCCATTGTACTCAAAGCAATCTATAGATTCAATGCAATCCCTATAACAATACAAATCCTAAAATTTGTATGGAACCAAAATTTGTATGGAACTCTGAATAGCCAAAGCAATTTTAAAAAGAACAAAGTCACAAATTTCAGATTTCAAGATATGCTACAGAGCTGTGGTAATCAAAACAGTATGGTACTACCACAAAAACAGACCCACAGACCAATGGAATGGAGCTTATAGCCCAGAAATAAACCCATGCTTTTATGGTCAATTAATCTTCAACAAAATAGGCAAGAATTTGGGAAAAAAGACTCTTCAATAAATAGTTCTAGGAAAACTGGACTGCTACATGCAAAAGAATGAAACTGGACCACTTTCTTATACCATATACAAAAATAAACTCAAAACGGTTTTGAAACCTAAAGCAGGGTCCTGAAATCTAAAACATCTAGAAGAAAACATAGGTAGCGATCTCTTTGACAGCTGTAGAAGTATTTTTCTAGATGTGTCACCTCTAGCAAAGTGAACAAAAGCAAAATTAAATGTGTGGGACTACACCAAAACAAGAAGCTTTTTCACAGTGAAAGAAACCATCAACAAAACAAAAAAACAACTTATGGAATGGGAGAAGATATTTGCAAATGATATATCAGATAAAGGTGTAATATCAAAAATATATAAAGAACTTATACAACTCAACACCAATATAATCAAATAATCTAATTAAAAATGGGCAGAAGACATGAATGGACATTTTCCCAAAGAAGACATACAGATGGCCAACAGATACATGAAAAGATGTTCAACATCACTAATAATCAGGAAAATGCAAATCAAAACCACAATGAGATATCAGGTTGCACCCATCAGAATGGCTAAACATCAACAATACAAGACATAACAAGTGTTGGTTGAGAATGTGGGGAAAAGGAACTCTCATACACTATTCATGGGAATGTCTGGACCTTAAACAATCTTATGTAACCTTATAAAATAGATGAACAGGTAGAACTGACACAGAAAGAAGAGAAGGCTGTGTGACACCTATGGCAGAGATTGAAGTGATAAAACCATAAATCAAGGAATACTGGGCCAGACAAAGCTGGAAGAGACAGGGACCAGATTCCCCTCGTTAGCATCTAGAACCTTCTTTACAGCCCTGCTGGCATCTTGATTTTTAGATCATTAAATAAAACTGATCTGTGGAAATTTTAGTCTCCACAGCAGAGAATTTTTTTAACTGTTTTAAGCCATCAAATTTATGGTAATTTTTATAGCAGCCACGGGAAGCTAATATTTTATTCAAAGTAAAAAAAGCCAAAGGCAAAGAGAAAACCACAAGCAGAATATGAGAAAAAAATAAAAATAAACAAAATTAAATCCAATGGATTGAAAATATTTAAAACATGGTAAACATTAATCCACCTATCTCAATAATCACTGAAAATATTAATGGTCTAAATATCCCAATTATCAGAGTAGATAACAAAACATAATCAAACTGTATACACTATACAAGAAAGCCAGTTTAAAGATACAAAGGAATGGAGAAACATAACATACATAAAACATAAAACATACAAACCTTACATAACATGCTAATGTAATCACATAAACCTGAGTTCATTCCTTGGTGACTCACAGAAACCACATCAGGTGAGTTGTCACACAAAGAAAACTTTTTGCAGCAAATACGGAGATCATGGGGAATAGCTTCCAAAGCCATGACTCCCTGAGAGAGCATGGAATGGGACTTTTTGTTTAGGGTTAAGACGAATATTTAGAATATTTAGATAGGGAATTCTTGTCATGATATGTAGCGGTGGGCATAAGGTCACATGTATACCTTAAGGAAACATGCATATACAATCATGGTCTATTATGTAGATGAGGCTGAGTCTCCTCCTTGAGTGGAGATTTTAGTATTACAATGAGGTAAAAGTAACTAGGTCATTCCAGGGGTTAAATCCATGGTCTAGCTGTACAGGCACAAGTTGGAAATTTAGCTCAAAGGGTCCGGGTGCCTGGGGCCATGAGGAAGTCTTGTCCACATAGTCTCTATCACCTGAGAGGTGGCTTTAGGTTTCATTTGCCTGAATTAAGAGGTAAATGAGAAAGAGCTTAAGGAAAAATGAAAGACGAAGTTTAATGAGTATAAACAGGTGGACAATAAAGGTCAGGTCTTGGCAACTAGCTGGTGACACAAAGACTAGCCAAGAATGCTGGAGTAGCTATATTAATTTCAGATAAAGCAGATTTTAGAACACAGAGTTTTATCAGTTTTCAAGGACATTTCATAGTGATAAAGGAGTAAATTATCTAAGAAGACATAACAATCCTAGACATGTCTGTACCTAAAAGCAGACCAAAATGCATGAGGCAAAACCTGGCCCTCAACAGATTGAGCAAAACTCTCCATTACTTAACCATGCCTGGTAATAGTGACTTCCTTTCAAAGAGTACAGTGTGGAAAAATGGGGGGGGGGATATTTTATAGTGGAGAAACCTATAAGCACTACATCAGCCCCTTGATAAAAGTTAGCATCAATAGTGATAAATATGTTGATAATTCATACAATCATTTTGATAGTATGATGCAAGGAGAGCTCTTCACCTCTGTAGTGTCCCCCCACCCCAAAACACATAACCTCAGTCTAATTGTGTGAGCAAAGTAGCAGGCAAATCTCAAGTGACCATCTTTCTATAAAATACCTGACCACCAGTATACTTCTCAAAACTCTGAAAGTCTTCAAAAACAAAGTCTAAAAAACTGTCATGGCCAACAAGAGACAGAGGAGACATGATAACTAAATGTATTTTAGTATTCCAGATGAGATTTTGGTATAGTAAAAAACATCATGCAACACTAAGGATTTTTAAAGGGGGTATAGGTTTTAGTTAATAATAATATGTTGATATTACTTGTTTATTTTGACAAATATAGCATACTCATGGAAGATTTTAATAAGGGCATCTCTGTGGAGAGTATACTGGAATTCTATATTATCTTTATAATTTCATTTAAATTAAAAATTCTAACATAAAGCTTATGTAAAAATGTTTTCCAGGAAAATATGTATATACAATGCCTCATCTGCATTTATAGAAATCTGTATAAAATTTTTAGTTACACATTTTACAACTTCTAAACTAAATTTTCTCGCCCTTTTAAACCTAACACATTCTTTCCATAATAAACTCAGAATACCCAGAACAGTAAGAACTATTTTTTTAAAGACAAAATAGACAAATCTTTAGCAAGATGCACCAAGAAAAAAAAAGGATTCAAAGTCCTTTGAGAAATGAAAGAGGAGACATTACAACTGATACTACCATAGAAATGCAAAGTAGGGGCGGGGCGTGGGGGTGGTTCAGTCCTTTCAGCAGCTGCCTTAGGCTCAGGACATGATCCCAGGGTTCTGGAATAGAGCACCACATCAAGCTCCCTGATCAGCAGAGAGCCTGCTTCTCCCTCTCCTCTGCCTGCTGCTTTGCTTACTTGAGCTCTCTATCTCTCTGTCAAATAAATAAATAAATAAATAAATAAATAAATAAATAAATAATCTTTTTAAAAAATGCAAAGGAGGGGCGCCCAAGTGGCTCAGTGGGTTGAGCCTCTGCCTTCGGCTCAGGTTATGATCTCAGGGTCCTGGGAACGAGCCTCACATCCGGCTCCCTACTCATCAGGGAGCCTGCTTCCTCCTCTCTCTCTCTCTGCCTCCTTGTGATCTCTCTCTCTCTCTGTGTCAAATAAATAAAATCTTAAAACAAATGTTTAAAAAAAATGCAAAGGATGAGAGATTACTTATTGGAAACCTGGAAGAAATGGTAAATTCCTAGAACTATACCACCTACTACACCAAGATAGGAAATAGTAACAGAACAATTACTAGTAAGAAAATTTGATCAGTAATCAAAAACCTGCCCAAAAAAATTAAAGTCTGGGACCGGATGAACTTACTGGTGAATACTACCAAACCTTTACAGAATACCAATCAATACCAATCCTCAAACTAATAAAAAATATTGAAAAGTAGGGAACAAATCCAAATCCATTTTATGAGACAGCATTACCTTGATACCAAATGGACAAAGATCCTATAAGAAAATTATAGAGCAATATCCCTGATGAATACAGATGCAAAATTCCTCAACAAAATATTAGCAAACTGAATTCAATAGTACATTTAAAAAATCATATGCCATTATCAAGTGTGATTTATTCCAGGAACATAAGAATGGTCAAACATTCATAAAATAAGTATGATATATGACATTAACCATTGAGAGATAAAAATAATAATAATTTCAATAGATACAGGAAAAAGTACTTGACAAAATTCAACATCCTTTCATGATAAAAACTAACAAATGTGGTTAGAAGGAACTTAAAAAAGGCCATGTATGACAAGCCCACAGCTAACATCACACTCAACAGTGAAAAGCTAAGAGTTTTTCTTCTAAGATCAGAAACAAGACAAGGATGCCATTCTTATTCAACATAGTATGGAAGCCCTAGCTAGAGTAATTAAATAAGAAAAGAAATATGAGGCATCCAGATCGGAAGGGAAGAATAAAACTGCCTCTATTTGCAGATGGCCTGATATTATATCACCAAAAAGCTATCAGAATAAATGAGTTCAGTGAAGTTGCAGTATATAAAAAATCAACACCAGGAATCAGTTGCATTTCTATACACAAACTATCAGCAAGAGAAATTAAGGAAACAATTTCATTTCATTTATAATAACATAAAAAAAAACCCTTAGAAATAAATTTAACCAGAGGTGAAAAATCTGTACAGGCTTACCATGGAAATATTGTGGGTTCAATTCCAGACCACTGCAATAAGAAAAATATCACAATAAAGCAAGTCAAAGTACCATTTTTTTGTTTCCCAGTGACTATAAATTTATACTCTAGTCTTTTAAGTGTGCAACAGCAATATGTCTAAAACAATGTATATGCCTTTAAAAAATACTTTTTTTTATTTTTTTTAATATTTTATTTATTTATTTGAGAGAGAGAGATTACAAGTTGGCAGAGAGGCAGGCCGAGAGAGAGAGAGAGAGAGAGAGAGAGAGAGGGAAAGCAGGCTCCCTGCTGAGCAGAAAGCCCGATGAGGGGCTCGATCCCAGGACTCTGGGATCATGACCTGAGCCAAAGGCAGAGGCTTCAATCCACTGAGTCACCCAGGCACCCCTAAAAAATACTTTATTGTTTAAAAAAAATGCTAGTCATTATCTGAGCTCCCAGTCAGTCATACAGTTTTTGCTGGTGGTCGGTCTTGCCTTGATGTTGACAGCTTCCGACTGATAAGGGTTTTGATTGCTGAAGATTGGGGTAGCTGTGGCAATTAAAAAAAATTAAAAATAAAACAGTGAAGGACTCTTTCTTTCATGAAGTATTTCTCCATAGCATAACATGTTCTTTCATAGCATTTCACCCATAGTAAAACTTCTTTCAAAATGGAAGCCAATCCTCTCAAACCCTGATACTGCTTTTCAACTAAGTTTATGTAGTATTTCAAATTCTTTGTAGTCATTTCAACAATCTTCACAGAAATCTACTCCTGGTGAAGATGTTATCCAAAGAAACCACTTTCTTTGCTCAACTATAAGAAGCAACTCCTCATCTGCTCAAGTTTTATCATGAGATTGCTACAATCCAGTTACATCTTCAGACTCCACTGCTAAGTCTAGTACTCTTGGTATTTCTACCACATCTGCAGTTACTTCCTCCACTTGAACCCCTCAAAGTCATCCATAAGCATTAGAATCAACTTCTTCCAAACTCGTGTGAATGTTGATATATTGACCTCTTCTCATGAATTATAAATGTGCATCTAATGGCACATTTATATGTGGCATCTAGAATGGTAAATTCTTTCCAGAAGGCTTTCCTTTGACTTTGCCCAGTTCCATCAGAGGAATTACTATCAATGATAGTTACAGCCTTACAAAGTCATTTTTTCAATAATAAGACTTTCAAGTTAAAATTTCTCCTTGATCCATGACCTACAGAATGGATATTGTGTTAGCAGGCAGAAAAACAACATTAATCTTGCTGTACATCCCACCAGCGCTCTGAAATGACCAGGTGCACTATCACTGAACAGTAATTATTTTGAAAGGAAACTTGTTTATCTTTGTTTGTTTGTTTGTTTGTTTGTTTGTTTTGGTGAGCACTAGATTTCAATAGTGGGCTTAAAATATTCAGGAAACCATGTTGTAGACAAATGTGCTGTCATGCAGGGGTTTTTGTTCCATTTACCAAATACAGGCAGAGTAGATATATAATTATTAAGGGTCCTACTACAATTTTCAGAATGGTGAATGAGCACTGGATTCAATTTCAAATCCCCAGCAGCATTATTCCCTAACAGGAAAGTTATCCTGTCCTCTGAACCTCTGAAGCCAGGCATTGGCTTGTCCTCTCTAGCTATGAAAGCCCTAGATGGCATCGTCTTCCGATATTAGTTGTTTCATTTACATTGAAAAACTAATGTTTAGTGTATCAAACTTCATTAATTTTCTTAAGTAGATCTTCTGGCTAACTTGCTGTAGATTCTAAATCAGTACTTGCTTCACCTTGCACTTGATGTCCTGGAGAAAGCTTCTTCCCTTAAACCTCATGAACCAACCTCTGCTGGCTTCAATCTTGGCTTCTGCAGCTTCCTCACTTCTCCAGCCGTCACAGAATTGAAGAGAGTTAGGGCCCTGCTCTGGATTAGGCTTTGGATTTAGGGAATGTTATGGTGAGTTTGACCTTTTATTCAGACCACTAAAATTTTCTCCCTATCAGGAATAAGATGATTTCACTTTCTTATCATTCAAGTGTTCACTAGACTAACATTTTTAATCTCCTTCAAGAACATTTCCTTTGCATTAACAACTTGGCTAACTGTTTGGCACAAGAGGCCTAGCTTTTGCCCTATCTCAGCTTTCCACATGTCTTCCTCACTAAGCTTAATCATTTCTGGCATTTAACTGAAAGACATGTGAACTTTTCTTTTCACCTGAACATGTAGAGGTCATTGTAGGGTTATTAACTGGTCTAATTTCAATATTTCTGTGTCTCAGGGTGCAGAGATGACTAAGAAAAGGGAGAGAGATGGAAAATAGCCAGCCAATGGAACAGTCGACATTCACACAACATTTATTAAGTTTGCTGTCTTATAGAGAAGGATGCATGGCACCTCAAAACAATATTAACATCAAAGATCAGTGATCGAAGATCACCATGAAAATTATAGTGAAAATTTTTTAAATACTGTGAGAATTACCAAAATGTGAGAGAGATAGGAAGTAAACAAATGCTTCTGGAAAAAAAATGGTGCCAACAGACTAACTCAATACAGGGTTGCCACAGACCTCCAAGGTACAAAAACAAAGCAATGCCTGTGAAGTGCATAAAAACAATAAAACATATGCCTATACACTGAACACTATAAGATATTGATGAAAGAAATTGAAGAGGCACAAATAAATGAGAAGATATTCATTCCATGTGCATGGATTCAAAGAATATTGTTAAAATTTCCCACCTACTAAAGGCAATCTGTAGGGGTGCCTTGGTGGCTCAGTGGGTTAAAGCCTCTGCCTTTGGCTCAGGTCATGATCTCAGGGTCCTGGAATCAAGCCCCACATCTGGTTCTCTGCTCAGCAAGGATCCTGCTTCCCCCTCTCTCTGCCTGCCTCTCTGCCTACTTGTGATTTCATTCTCTCTCTGTCAAATAAGTAAATAAAATCTTTTTAAAAATTTAAAAAATAAAAAAATAAAAGCAATCTATAGATTCAGTGCAATCCCTATCAAAATTCCAATGGCATTTCGCAGTAGGGAAAAAAAAGGAACATTAAAAACTTTTATGGAACCACAAAAGACTTCGAATAGTCAAAGCAATCTTGAAAAAGGAAACAAAGCTGGAGGCATCACCTTTCTTGATTTTATGCTATATTACAAAGTTACAGTAATCAAAACAGTATGCTACTGGTATAAAAACAGATACAGAGATCAATGGGTCATAATAAAGAGCCCCAAGTAAACTCATGTATATAGTAAACTAATTTTCAACAAAGGACCCAAGAATACAGAACTGGGAAAGAATCATCTCTTTAATAAATGATACTAGGAATGCTGGATAATTATGTGCAAAAGAATGAAGCTGGAGTTCTAACTTATACCATACAAAAAGATCAACTCAAAATGGATTATAAGTACCTAAATTTAAGGTCTGAGATCTTAAGAGTCCTGGAAGAAAACAAGTAAATTCCTTGGCAAATATTAGGCATGCCTTTTTTTTTTAAATACCAAAAGCAAAAACAACAAAAGAAAAATAGAAAAATAAACAATTGGGTACACATCACTCTAAAAACCTTCTGTACAACAAAGGAAATCTCAACCAAATGACAAAGCAACCTATTCAATGGGAGAAAATATTGGCAAACTACATATTCAATAAGGTGTTAATATCCAAAATAGACAAGAAACTCATACAACTCAATAGCAAAAACAATCTAATTAAAATGAGCAATGGATATCAATAGACATTTTTCCAAAGACGACATACAAATGACTGCCACGTACATGAAAATGTGCTCATCATCACTAATCATCAGGGAAATGCAAATCAAAACTGCAATGAGATATACCTTTAGATCTGCTAATGGATACTATAAAAAAGATAAGAGATAAAATACTGATGAGAATGTGGAGAAAAGAGAATGCTTGTACACTGTTGGGGGTGGAATATAAACTGTTGTAATTACTATGGATATAAGTTTAGAGGCTCCTCGAATTAATATAACAACCATATGATCCAGCGAGTCCACTGCTGGGTACATCTAAAGGGAACAAAACCATTATGTGTACTTCCATACTCATCCCAGCATTACTCACAACGCAAGTAACTTAAGCGTCTGTCAACAGATGAATGGATCAAGAAAATGTGATGTACACATATGATTTTAACACACACATTATTGAATATTATTTGGCCTTAAAAAAGAAAATCTGTCATTTGCAATAACATGGATGAGTCTGGAGGACATTATGCTGAGTGAAATAAGTGAGACCAAGAAAGAAATACCACACCATATCATTTATACAGAGTCTAACAGAAATTAAACTCATAGGAACTAAACTCATAGAAATTTGGTTGCCAGGGGCTGGTGGTTTGGGAGGAATAGGAATAGGCTGGTAAAGGGGTATAAACTTTCAGTTATAAGGTGAAGAAGGTCTAAGAATCTAATGTAAAACTGGTGATTATAGTTGATAATACTGTATATCTGATATATTCTAGGAGTAGAACTTAAATATTTTCACAAAAAAGGAAAAAAAGGAAATATATGAGATGATGGATGTGTTAATTAACTTCATGGGAGAAAATCTTTCAGTGTATATACAGATCAAATCATCCATTGTATACTTTAAGTACCTTAAAATTTTGTCAATTTTATAATCAATAAACCTGGAAAAAAGCAGCTGAAAAATAGATCCTATATGAAACTGGGTCAAGCCTACATTAGAGAATATTCAAATAAAGTATATCTTTATACTTTATTATTCCCTATATATCCTTGAAAAGATACATGAAATAAAAAGAGGGAAAACATACAATCTTTCTTTTCTAAATTCAGCTCTACTTCATTTAGTCTTATTTCACTCAATATGTTTATTTTCACAAACACATAAAAATGTAAACAATGGGGGTGCCTGGGTGGCTCAGTGGGTTAAGCTTCTGCCTTCAGCTCAGGTCATGGTCTGGGGGTCCTGGGATGGAGCCCTGCATCAGGCTCTCTGCTCAGCAGGGAGCCTGCTTCCCCCTCTCTCTCTGCCTGCCTCTCTGCCTACTTGTGATCTCTCTCTCTCTGTCAAATAAATAAATAAAATCTTTTAAAAAATGTAAACAAAGAATTTAACGTCTAAATCTTTTTGCAATAGAATATAGTGGCTGAAGTCAAATGTACTATGATTTTAGAGAGGTAGAGAGCTAAGGACTAAGCCAACTACTGTTCGTCTTTTAAAGGAAGTACTTTCACTTCACTGTTGATCATATCTATGTAACAGATTAGAAGGTAAATCATAAAGAGTATTTGTAAGACTCCGTAGTGCGTTTGTTAAGGAGACATGGAAATATAAAAACAGACCCATATTGATATCATTCATTGTAAAGCTGGCATTCCATCAAGTGGTTAATTACATTAAAATAAACATTTGGAAGCTTAAGACTTCTACTTGTTTTTATTACTGTCATGACACCCTAGGAATATAATCCCCTTTATAATATGGAATCTGTATTTATAAGTGATGACCTACTATTATCCCAGAGAATAAACTTATAAAATTGAATTTTTTAATGATCACTTCAAATCATATGTTCAACTAGGTCAGTTGTGAGACATTAAGTGCACTCAGAACATTATCCATAAATTATGTAATTGTAATAAAATATAAATAAAGCATATTATAAATGACAATTTTATGTTATAGGAAATAAAAAAGAACATAACTTTAAAATACATAAAAATAGTGTGCAAAATTGCAGAAATATTATGATTAAAAGTATATAATATTTTCCTAGAAAAAAGACATAAGTGTATGCAGAAGTACAGATGATTGTGCTAGAGTGTTGAAAATACTTTCTTTCCCACCCTCACAAATAATTTCCAGATGGCCTATATGTGTTTATATTACTTTGCAGAAAAAATATTTTTACTACTTATAAGTATTTTGATGGCATTCACATTACTCCAAAATATTCATTTTGATATTTAAATTAGAAAATGCCTCACATACACACATCTATAATAAAGTCAAATATAAATGTGGCATTCCATTTACTTTGCTAATATTTCCCATGAAAGCAGAATGGAAGGTAGTTTCTAAAATCCCTTTTGCTTTGAACTAAATCCATATATTCTTCTAAAGTCAAGGTTTATTCTGAACTAATTACTGATTTGAAAAAAAAAAGTTTCCTTAATTTACAATGTGCTTTTACCTGCTGAGATTCAAAGTAACATATTTATGCAATGTCAGGAAGTTACAAAAATATCTAAAGCATGCTAAAATAAATGACAGTCTCAAGTAAGTAGCCACATTTTGCCAGTCCTAAATATTAACCCTGGTATGTATTAGTGAAATAACTGAAAATCAAGGGTAGTTTTATATGGTTATTTATATTCAAAGTTATACATTTTTTGTTGTAACACAAATATCAAAGAAGCATCATATTCACTAGAAACTCATAATTAAGATAAACACATTAACATCTTATTAACTGTATCTCTTAGGCCAAGCCAAGAATACTGAATACCACCGATGTAAATATACATTTTAGATGGTGCAGGAGAACTTTAAGAAATAATTTAGGAAAAAAAAAGAAATAATTTAGGAAGATGAACTATTAAAAAGATAAGTCCTGTGGATAAATGTGTAGCTAATTAACATATAGAGGGACAGCAAGTGGTCTGTAATGCTAAAGAAAAAGATATCCTTGTATTTTCTGCATTTGTGAAGCTTATAATACATAGGATGGATAATAGTGAAATGTATTTAAATAGTTAAATCTACAAGACTTGGTTATGAATTGAAAATTGGGGTAAGAAAGAGGAATAAGTCGAAGATGATATTAAAGTTTCAGATGAACATCGAGGTTTTCATCTGAGTGGGGAAACTAAAGGAGGTCTGAATGAAGGGAACGATGTTTGATTACAAGGTTTATCTTGAGCATTCTGGTGGGGGTGGGAGGAGATGGATGCCCATGGAATATCCAAGAGGAGATATTAACAAGACAGGGCATTTAAATAAGGAAAGTCGGCAAGTCCAGCGATCTGGTTAATGAAAGAGGAGAAAAGCTCCAGAGTGTAACCTTATACTTTTTTGTTTGCCTTTTGAGAATAAGACAAGGTGAAGAACGAATTGGAGGTGAGAAGAGAGGAGTAGTAGTTTGAAGTTTACATTCTTCAAACGACTAAGAAATTTTATCAGAAAACAAAAAGATTGACAAGAACTGAGTTTGAGGCTGGCGATTATGAATTTAGAGTGATCTAGATCTGCCATTTTGCAAGTTTCTCCAGCAACGCTTGGCAGTTCGAAGGCAAGAGCACAGGAAATAGATAGTAGGCTTTTTGCCAACAGGTGTATAAAGGGAAAATAAAGTAAAGAATTTTATTGATATCATAAACAATTATGTCTTTGCTGTATAAAGAGGAGAGTGAATACATGAAAAGGTATTTCACTGTGACAAAATAGAGGGGTCATTGGAGAGGATAGCTTTTTTTTTTTTTTTTAAGATTTTATTTATGTGGGACCCCTGGGTGGCTCAGTTGGTTAAGCAACTGCCTTCGGCTCAGGTCATGATTCCAGCGTCCTGGAATCGAGTCCCGCAACCGGCTCCTTGCTCAGTGGGGAGCCTGCTCCTCTCTCTGCCTCTGCCTGCCTCTCTGCCTGCTTGTGTTCTCTCTCTGTTAAAATAAATAAATAAAATCTTTAAAAAAAAAAAAAAGATTTTATTTATGTGAGAGAGAGCTAGGGAGCATGCACAAGCAGGGGGAGGGGCAAAGAGAAAGGGAGACTAAGACTGCTCACTGAGCTGGAAGCCCTACAAAGGGCTCCAGGTGAGGCTAGATCCCAGGACTCTGAATCATGACCTGAGCCAAATGAAGATGACTATCCAACTGAGTCACCCAGATGCCCCAAGAGGATAGCTTTTCTAAATCAAAGAATAACTGTGCAATTGCTGAACAAGGGAATTGGAAGAAGAGGTTGTGGTGACAGGTTAGGAACTTAAGTTTAATTTTGGAAATGAACAGGAGAGAATCAGGCAATTCTCCAGGGAAGGAGAGACCTCCCCTGTGTGCATAGGAATATAAACTGTTGGTTTGATTAAAAAGGATGAGGGACACATTAGAATGGTCGAAAGGAAAGGTGGATACATAATTAAGCAGAGCTTATTTACAATCTAAGAGGCAAATAACAGACAGTTTCTCAAGCATATATGTGGCTTCTTTTTCAATACAGGCTTTTATCTGCTTCTCCCTTTTACCCATTCTGTCAGGAGCTTGGGAACAGGTATGATTATGAAGGGATAACATGAGAGAATTTCTTTGTGGTGATGGAAAAGTTCTGTATCCTGAGTGTGGTCATTGTTCATCAAATCTAGATATGATAAACTTTCATAAAACCATACATCAAAAAATTTTGACAGCATTTTAAAACTGGTGAAATCCATATAAGATCTGTACTCAAATAATAGTATTGTATCAATGTTAAATACCTGTTTTTTTTATGATGTACTATGTTTAGGTAGGGTGTTCTCATTAGGGACAGCTGCATGAAGGGTACCCAGGAAATATCTCTATTTGTGCAACTTCTTGTGAAGCTTAAACTATTTCAAAGAAAAGGTAACCACAAAAAATTGTAATTTTAAATACAAGATTAAATAAATATAGCCTCATAAAAATACAATCTTAAAAACCTAACAATATTAAAACTGACCTTGCTACTTGCAATGGAGGGTGGAAATGTATGTAGTAATTCAAAATCAATGCATAAAAAAGGCAAAGTAATGCCTAACAATACAAAATAAAAAAATAGAATAACTCCCCAGACATGTTTATAGGAAATAAAATAGGATTGTAAATGTCCAAATAATCAAATTGTTGACATAACAATTTGAAAGGAACAATTGGGAAAATTAACCTGAATACCAATAATGTAAGGCACAAATATGTCAGCTGTAGGAAATTTTTGCTGCATTCCTTCCTTGGTAGACCAGTAACTCAGATCCATAGTTGAGTTTTACAACTTAACAAAAGAAAAAAGTTAATCAAGTCTTCTCATGTATGTGGTAGATTTTCGGCAAGGGGAGAATAAGATTTATAGCAATTTTGGCTAAATGAATGTGAGTCTAAAAGTTAAAAGAACTAAAACGCAAAGGAAATGAAACTAAATAATTGGGATGAAAAGATGTCATGAATTGTAAATGAGATTTGCTTTGAGGAGCTGACTCACACATGCAAAGCTTTCCATGAAACCCTGGAATAAAATAGAACATAATTTCACTTACGAAGAAAAGCCTTATTTTTTGTGTAATGCCACTTGGATAATTATGAAAAGGACAGAGTAATTTCTACATGCTTCTTTGAATTTTAAGACTTTGATATTAGAACAAAAATTTGGTTTTGGAAATAATCATACATTTTAATTTTTTTCCTCTTTTATATTAAAGGTAAATGTATGGTTTAAGGAGAATACCAGAAAAGAAAGAAGTTGATTTATAATCTACATATCTAGAGAGAAGCAAGCTTTCATTTTCAAATAAAAATATTTCATTCTAAGCAGTTCTATCCTTTATTCTAGAAAAGATATCTATCAACTTTAATAGGTTCTGCAGGCACCATACTGAATCATTCATCACAGAGAATGAGAACATCTTTTTCGCTTCAACCCGTTCCAATTCCCCCGATCCTGTCCATGCACACATATTCACACCTATGTCTCTCTGTGTATACACAGGTAAACACACATGCACAGACTCTTAAGAGAGCAGAACAGAAAACAAATGAAGTTAGGAAAACAAATGAAACTCTTAAAAGAAAAGGTTAAATGCCAACCTTGTTATTAGACAGACACGCTTTCATTAATGAAATCCCTTGTTAAGGGACCAGCTACCTCTTCAAATATTATTAACCCTTACGTACATTTAATGTGCAAACATTCATTTACCATCATTTACTCATCACTCTATGTAGAAAACACAAAGTTTCCTTATGAAATTTCAACTATTTTGTACTTGGTGTGTATGCACATATGAGTCAGGGGTTTGTGTATTTCCTATAAGGATAATATACTGTCTTTGTACTCTCTTGAATGACTATTATTGGGATTTATGAAGGAAGATACTATATGAATAGAGACTGGCGTCCTTCCAGATAAGGAACAAAATGTGCCAGAAATATAGCAGTAGGTCTTTTCCTGATGTTCCTGTGGAAGCTAACATTTTAAAAAATAGTTTTTAAATAAGCACTTTCACAAAGTTCTATCAAATTGAATCATTAAAATATGTCCACTCAAATTTGCTTATATCCCTAGAATTCTTCCTGTGTCCACCTTTTTCTCATTCTCTCTTTGAATGTGAATGTGTTAAGATCATAGAACTTAAAACTCCCTACCATTAATATCAAAGCGCTTTAGAGTAAAAGCATTAATATTTATTCTGTGTTTTCATTTGTCTCCCCTGAATAAAATCCCTTGCCAAGTGGCTTTCCTGCCTCTGCTTGATTTATTTTCCATTAATGATTTTTTTCAATAGCTCTAATAATTAGAAAACAAAATAACACTTTTACCAAAATGTACCTTTTAGAATATCCATGATTTGGTGCCAGCCCTGTATTCTGGAGTCACACAGAGTATATCCAGTCCCTCATCTGTAAAACAAACATATTTCTTCTGCAAAAGTGAAGTCATATTAACAGCAGTAAGGGAGCACCTGGGTAGCACCTGGTGGATTCTCCTTCGACTTCTGCCCCTTCCCTCTTGCTCATTCATAACTACCTACCTACCTACATAACTAATTACTACTGCCTTTTGAGCTCCTATTTATAAAGCAGGAGATCTCTTATTCATTAAAAGTTCTCAGTCCATGTATTTAAGGGGGTCTTGAGGACATAGGTCACATGTTTTCAAGCGCTCCTCATGCTTGTTTGTTCACCACTCTGCTCTAGAGGTTTTTGACTTCTCACGTTAGTTTGCCAAGTCCCTCACTGTCATTTCTCGGTAACAATGGCTTCCTTCTGCATTCTGAACCAGCAAAATCACAAAATAAGATAATAATAATCATAGTAGTAGAAATAATAACAAATCTACATTAAAAAAATCTCTACCCTTTCAATATAATGCTTTTCACTGTTGTAGGGATGTCCTTTGGGACATATAGACAAGACTTCAACAATTCTCTGTTAAAGTTGGTCTTCAAGAGGAATAATTATTAAAACTCTCTTCCTAGGAGCATCAAATATTTGTCTACTGCCCCGAAGACTGGCTAGGATTTGCCATGCCATCACATCTGGTTCATTACAAATATTATTTCAGTTCTTCTCCCCAGGCAATCATACTTCTTTCTTCCTAATCATCTGAAACACATGCACACTGAGTAATGCAAATTGTTGAGTATAAATCAGCTAATCCTAATATCACACCAGGTTCACACAGACAAATCTGAATTCCTATTAAGTACAAATGAAGCCATATTCTATCTTGCGATAGAATATTTTCTCTTCTGTGGTCTAAATATGCTTCTTGTTTCTTCAAGTACCCCTTATGATCCTACTAAAACTTTTCTGGATGTTATGCTTTGTTTATTTTGTTTCATATTATCATTAGGATGTGATCAATGTCTCCAAATAAAAACAATGTAAGTTCTAGCTCATTGTGAAGATTTCAAAACATGATGTCATATACTGGATAAGAAAAGGAGCTCTGGTGTCCAGCTCTCTGGGATGAACTCTGACTCAGCAAATAAGAATAATCCTTATAATTTTTTTTTTTTTGGCATTTGGCACAAGAGTACATATTTGGGCCCCTGACCCAAAAACTGCTCCACAGTTTTTCCCACACCTTTCTCTATCCTCTTACCAGAAAAGGCTCAAAGAGCATTTGCATAGTTGTAGGCACCACTGTCCCAACATCCAAGTTCTATTTCCTCAACCCCATCTCCTAATTCAGCCAGTATCCACCACCCTCAGCCACCATCCAGGCCTGTGGGAGCATACACTGCAAGCACAATCTACCTTTCAGAAGAGGAATCAGTAACAGACTGGCTCAGACTTTAGCAGCATGTTAGGGATCATATGGAAAAGGAATTTTAGACTCAGTAGTATAAGAAGTATTGTCTTACCCACTGCAAGCCTAAAATTGCCAAGGGCATAGCCCAGTAAACTCTTATTAAAAGTTATTCTTTCTATTTTTATTCATTTATTCAAATATATGACCACAACCTATTTTATAGTTATGAAAAGCAAAAGAAAATGGAACAGTAATTTTTTACTACTTTGTTTTACTTCTATTTTTTTAATTTCCCTCATCTCTCTTCACCACTTAGCACTTTAAGTCTTCAAGGCTACTAAGCAAAACCAAAAACTGTATGTCCTGGAGCCATCACATGTTAAACTTGGCAATGTCAGCTGGATCCTAATCATCATTCAGCAGCATTTTTTTTATTTCTATGCACAGTTGACTAAACTGTGTGCAATACCAAGCCCATAATTTCAGTGAAATTCCTTCCCCAAAGCTGTATCCCAAAGCCACTCTCTGTTCTCTAATACCCTTTCATGCATGGTCTTAACCACTGCACTTCCCAGTTCTGTGCCTATAAACCTGAAGCTACCCCGAATTTCTTCCTGCTTTCTAGATTCCTTTCCTGCTACTTAGCAACCTAATTCTCACCAACAGTGTTCTAGATCCTGGCCCTTTAGCCTCCTCCAAGATACTGCTCTCTGTAAATCCTCACACACTGTTCTTTTCTTACTTCCCATGCAACCCTTAGATATATTAAACTCTCTTCTTTCGAGAAGACATTTTCCAGGAGAAAATCTCCCTTAGTCTTTTAGCTATAATCTCATTTACTTCTTTTAAATCCGAGCACCTTGGAATGTAGTCAATGCACATTGCCTCCATATCTTTTTTCAAATTTCTTTTTACCCTGGATTATCTGGTTTCTGTTCCTTTTCAACTAAACAGCTCCAGTTCAAGTCATCAGAGACTTTGTAATTGTTATACTAATTCTTCTATTTAATTTTTTGATTGACCTTTCTACAACATTTCATACATCCAATATTTTCTTATAACTTCAACTTTTCCCTCCCTTTAATTTTGTGCCATGACTTGATTCTAGCTTTTTTCTTACCCCTATCATTTCTTTCTTATATGCCTTCTTCCATCTGTTCTTAAATTATGGTGATGTCAATGATTTGGCCTATCTTCTTTAAAAATTTCCTTCTTGAGTCATCTTTATAAGCCTGTGGCTTCCCAAATATCTACTGTTAGCTTATACCTTTGACTAAATTCCATATTGCAATATTCAACTGTTGCATTATTATTTCTTTACTATGTTACCCCAGAAGTAACAAAAGTATCTCAAATGTTGCATGGTGAAAATAAAATCACTAATATGCTCAATCAACTGTATCTTCTCTAATAGTATAATGGATAATTTATCAGCCACTCTGATAGAATTGAACAGTAGATGCAATTCAGATTATCTATTCTTTCTCGAGTGAGTTTTGGTAAGCAAATACTTCTTAAATATGATACCAAAACATGATACAAAAAATAATAAGCTAAGTTGCAATTCACAAAAAATTAAGAACTTCTATTCTTTTTTTTAAGGTTTTTATTTATTTGCCAGAGAGAGAGAGAGAGCATAAGCACGAGCAGGTGGAGCAGCAGGCAGAGGGAGAAGCAGGTTCCCTGCCAAGCAAGGAACTTGGCAGGGCTTGATCCCAGGGTCCTGGATCATGACCTGAGCCCAACGTAGCTGCTTAACCAACTGAGCTACCCAGGTGTCCCAGAACTTCTATTCTTATAAAGACATGGTGATGGGAGGAGGGGGGGAAACCTACTCACATACCAGATTAAAATATTTGCCAGCCCTATATCTTCTGAAGGACTTATATCCACAATAAAGAGCAGTTGAAAAAAAAAATAGGTAATCAACCCAAATAACATATGGACAAAGAATTTGAACCGACACTTCAAAGAAAATATCCAGATCATTAGTTGTTTTATAGATTCCTTAGGATTTTTTTTAAGCAGTCATATCATTTTGGAAGAAAACTAGTTTTATTTCTTGCCAATACTTTTGACTTACTTTTTATTGTCTTATTGCAATGGTTAGAATAATAAACAAAATATTAAATATGAGAGGTGGGATCCTAACTTCCTGCCTTATTCTTAATCTTTTGTTATTACTTCAATTTTTGAGCAGTTTGTGAGATATTTTGAGGTTGATTCAATCACTCTTTTTAGATTCTACTGATGAATTTCTAACTCTGGTTTCTCTTATATTTATTAACTGGCATCTGTTATAAATAAATTTTATTTTATATTATTATGGGTTCAAAGATTTTATTTTACAGTGTCAAGAACTGAAACAAGTCACCAAAAATAAAAATTACCAATATTGTAACAATTAGCATCACACACCTAATTAGAAGCATCAAGAAAGACAACTTCACTTTTGCTCTATTCATGCAAAAATGACTAAAATAATTATGAGGAAACAGCAAGCATACCATTTGAGGAGCATTTTACAGAATAACTTGACTATACAATAGCAAGATGAAGAAACACAAAGAAAAGATGAGGAACCCAGGGGAAGTCTACCAAACATTTAAAGAAGAATTAATACCTATTCTTCTGAAGCCATTCCAAAAAAATAGAAATGGAAGAAAAACATCCAAACTCACTCCTTGATGCCAGCATTACCTTGCTCCCAAAATCAAAGACCCCACTAAAAAGGAGAATTACAGACCAATATATCTGATGAGTATGGATGAAAATATTATCATCAAGATACTCACAAATAGGATCCAACCATACATTAAAAGGATTATTCACCATGACCAAGTGGTATTTATTCCTGGGTTACAGCAGTGGTTCAACATTCACAAATCAATCAATGTGATACACCACATAAATAAAAGGACAAGAACTATGTGATCCTTTCAATAGATGCAGAAAAAGCATTTCACAAAATATAGCACATTTTCTTGGTAAAAACACTCCATCATATAGGGGTAGAAGGAATATACCCATATAGGGGTAGAACACACATACTTCAGTATCATAAAAGCCATATACAAAAGACCCATAGTGAATATCATCCTCAATGGGGAAAAACGCAGAGCTGTTCCACTAAGGTCAGGAACATGACAGGGATATCCACTCTCACCACCGTCGTTCAACACAATACTGGAAATCTTAGCCTCAGCAATCGGACAAGTAAAAGAAATCAAAGGCATCCAAATCAGCAAAGAAGTCAAACTTCCGCTCTTTGCAGACAACATGATACTCTAGAAAAGTCAAAAGACACCACACACACACACAATTTGTTAGAACAGATACAGGAATTCAGCAAAGTAACAGGATGTAAAATTTATGCATGGAAGTCAATTGCATTTCTCTACACTAACAAGGAAGCAAAAGGAAGAGAAATGAAAGAATTGATCCCATTTACAATTGCACCCAAAATACCTAAGATACTTAGGCATAAACCTAACCAAAAAGGTAAAGAATCTGTACTCTGAAACTATATAATACTTATGAAAGAAATTATGAAACATACAAAGAAATGCAAAAACATTCTATGCTTATGGATTGGTAGAACAAATCTTGTTAAAATGTCTATGCTACCTAAAGCAATCTACACATTCAATGCAATCTCTATAAAAATACCATCAGTATTTTTCCAGAGCTGGGACAAACCATCCCAAAATTTGTATGGAACCCCAAAAGACCCCAAATACAAAAATAATGTTGAAAAATAAAACCAAAGCTGAAGGCATCACAATTCCAAATTTCAAGCTGTATTACAAAGCTGTAATCAAGACAGTATGGTACTGGCACAAAAACAGACATAGATTAATGAAACAGAGTAGAGAACCCAGAAATGGACCCTCAACTCTATGGTCAACTAATCTTCAAGAAAGCAAGAAAGAATATCCAATGGAAAGAAGACAGTCTCTTCAACAAATGGTGTTGGGAAAACTGGACAACCACATGCAGAAGAATGAAACTAGACCACTTTCTTACACCATACACAAAAATAAACTCAAAATGGATGAAACACCTCCATATGAGACAGGAATCCATCGGAATCCTAGAGAAAAACACTAGAAGTAGCAACCTCTGTGACCTTGGCCACAGCAACATTTCAATGGACACATCCCCAAAGGCAAAGGAAACAAACAAACAAAAAAAGAACTATTAGGACTTCATCAGGATAAAAAACAAAGGCAACAGTCAACAAAACTAAAAGGCAACCTATGGAATGAGAGAAGGTATTTGCAAATGACTTAATCAGATAAAGGGCTAGTATCTAAAATTCATAAAGACCTTATCAAACTCAACACCCAAAAAACAAAACAAACAAAAAAATTCAGTTAAGAAATGGGCAGAAAACATGAATAGAGATTTCTCCAAAGACATACAGACTGCTAACAGACACATGAAAAAAATGTTCAACATCACTCAGCATCAAGAAAATACAAATCAAAACCACAAGGAGATACCACCTCATACCCATTAGAAGGTCTAAAATTAATTACTCAGGAAACAACAGATGTTATTGAGGATGGGGAGAAAGGGGAACCTTCTTACACTACTGGTGGGAAAACAAATTGGTGCAGCCACTCTGGAAAACACTATGGAATTTCCTCAAAAAGGTAAAAATAGAACTACCCTACAACCCAGCAATTGTACTACTAGGTATTAACCCAAAGGATACAAACATAGTGATCTGAAGGGGCACACACACCCCAATGTTTATAGCAGCAATGTCCACAATAGCCAAAATAGAGAAAGAGCCCAGACATCCACCAATGGATGAATGGTTAAAGATGTGGTATGAGGTGCCCAGGTGGCTCAGTCATTAAGCATCTGCCTTTGGCTAAGGTCATGACCCCAGGGTCCTGGGATCGAGCTCCACATTGGGCTCCCTGCTCAGTGGGGAGCCTGCTTCTCCCTCTCCCACTCCCCCTGTTTGTTCTCTCTTTCTCTGTGTCTCTCTCTGTCAAATAAATAAATAAAATCTTTTAAATAAATAAAGTATGTAGTATGTATGTGTGTGTGTGTGTGTGTGTGTGTGTGTGTATGGTACTCAGCCAACAAAAACAATGAAATAAATGAAATGTCATTTACAAGGACATGGATGGAACTAGAGGGAAATATGACAAGTGAAATAAGTCAGAAAATGACAAATACCATATGAATTCATTCATATGTGGAATTTAAGAAACAAAACACATGAACATAGGGGAAGGGAAGGAAAAAGAAGATAAAATAGAGAGGGAGTCAAACCATCATTAACTCCTGACTCTAGGAAATTCTAGGAGTCTCTAGGAGAGGATCTGGGTGGGGGATGGGTAATTGGGTGATGGGCATTTAGGAGAAATGTGATGCAATGAGCACCGGGTGTTTTATGTAACTGATGAATCACTAAATTCTACCCTGAAACTAATAAAATATTATATGTTAGCTAAATTGACTTTAAATATTTTTTAAAAGTAAAAAGTAGGAAGGTTCTTCACTGTTTCTTTTCTTTTTTCTTTTTAAAGATTTTATTTATTTATTTATTTGACAGAGGGACAGAGATCACAAGTAGGAAGAGAGGCAAACAGAGAGAGAGGGGGAAGCAGCCTCCCTGCTGAGCAGACAGCCCGATGTGGGGCTCCATCCAGGACCCTAAGATCATGACCTGAGCGGAAGGCAGAGGCTTTAACCCACTGAGCCACCGAGGGGCCCCAGGTTCTTCACCTTTTCTTTAAAAAGAGTCTAAACCAGGGCTACCTGGCTGGCTCAGTGGGTTAAAGGGCTGACCCTTGATTTTGGCTCAGGTCACCATCCATGGTCATGATCTCAGTCATGGGATGAAGCCCTGTTTCTGGCCCTGTATTCAGTAGGAAGTCTACTAAGGAGTCTATTATATTCTCTCCTTCTTCTTCTCTCCCTCTGCCCTCCCCCTACCTTTGCACGTGCCTGTGTGTGTGTGTGTGTGTGTATGCACATTCTAAAATAAATATAGAAATCTTTGAGACTAAACTCATATGACTATAAAATATAATGTATCTCCATTAACTGTTCAGAACTTGGAAAAATATCCATAAAAGATATTATAATTGCCAAAATGCAACAACGATCGTTGATTTGACCGTATCAATTAAATCCATCAATGTTAAATTTCCTAATTTTTGTAAGTGAAAAATTGTGTTTATATAAAATCATGTATTTGTAATACAAATCTATTTAGGAGTAAAGGGTCACATCTCTATTCTGAAATTGTTTTGAAATCTGTAATATACATAGAAATACGTATATGAGAAAAACAAGTAATTGGTGAAAATATGGCAATTATTACTAAACCTTATAAAATAAAATATCATGAAAATAAAATTTGAAAATTGGATAAATAAATTTCCATGAATCAGGGAGGAATTTTATTTAAAACACTAAAAAAGGAGACACAAGTGATACTGTTTGGTAGAGAGTGAATTTGGAATTGCTTATTCTTGTGCAATTTTTTGATGATACATCTTTTATTCTCTGTTTTTCTATATTTTTTCTCTTTCTACATAAACAATATTTTGTTTTATAGATGTATTTTACATACAGAATCTACTATAGGAAGCATTCACAAAATCTAATTGTTTAAAGCTCTTTCTCATTTTTTCTGATACATTCGCTTTGAAATATATTATTCTTTAGATACTCAGACTCTGGATACCATTTCATAAATTTTTATTTATGAAACACGTTTATAATTTTCTTAAAGCACTTTTATTTGGCACACCAAAATCAACCCATGAGAACTCTCTAATAATTCTAAGGTGGAATAGATTATAAAGTATTATAAATCTTATAAACTATAAATTTTCATTCTGGAATTTTCATCAAAATAAATGATTGGACTCAAATTTTATCCTTTTAAGGAACCTGACGGATTAGCTGAATTTATCAGTATTTCAAATGTTTTCAGAAAATAAATTTTTTATATCATTCCAGATACTGGACCAGAAAAAAACCCACAAGAAACTGTCATTTTTCTTACCCGTTTCCTGTAGTAAAATTTTACAAGTGAACATCACTCTTAACCATAATTTTATCTTTTATATTCACTTATGACTCTAAGGAATGATTATCTATATACAAAACTGTCCATAACAAAATTGGCACAAAATTTTTGGCTACTTCTTTTAATTCAGAATGGTTGAGATTTTCCAACAGAATATTTTAACATGACAGTTTACAACAAAAATCGAATATGAAAAGACCTGAATAGTATTCCTTATTATCCCCCTTTGAGAATGTAATATTTCACGTTAGTGAAATAAAGTTTAAAAATATATTTAACTATGGCACTTTTTTTCCTTTTAGATGCTGAAATTAAAACAAATGTGTCAGAAATTGAAAGCTTTTTACATGTCAAGAGTTACAACACAGATGCCTAACATAGTTAATTGATGAAAATTGGCTTATAATCTAGTACTCACTTATTCAATTACATTTAGTTTATATGTCTGCTACTTTGTTTAGTATGAAGACTCTCTAGACTTAAATTGTGAGACACAATTATAAAAATTTCTGAAATGTATCTATTCTATGATCATTTGTATTTATTTGCAAACTTTCATTCTATCCTAGTTAATGACTTTTTTTGTGACATATTTGGAATAATATGTTAACATTAGAAATATGCATTTATCATGCAATTATATTTCATAAAGTACTGAGCTCCTCACCTTGAGTTTAATTTCCTACATTTCCTCATTCTAAGCATGCAATTATTTATGTGGTATTTACATTTAATTTGAAATTTAATAAAATGAGTACTAAATTAGGGACAGAAAATATAACTTGCATTTTCTTTGAAAGCAGAAAATAATGTATTCCACTGAACAGCTGGGTAACATTCATGCTTTATGCAAATTAGTTTAAAAGTAACAAAAGTAGAGAAAATGTGAGTGGATGACAATTTCAAAGTGCAAATGAATGCAAATTTTCTGCACATTAAAAAATGTGTGCATGCACTTATTTTTTTTTAAATCTATTATGCAATCTTTAACAGAAAACAGGATTTTTATACTTTGCTGTTTAACTATAGGAGATCTAGCTAGGAAATATAATAGTTTCACCTGGAAACAGAATAAAAACATGAAGTAGATCATTCTGAATTTACAAAATAGAGAGTAACGTGGGACCATAATGGAAATACAAATCCCACTTAGTGTTTTAATCTTGCAGAAAACATAAATAACAGTTTATTTTTCATTTTAATATCAGATGCATTCTTCAGCAAGCATCTCTATCTCCAAAAGGAAATAATCTTGACAGTTCCATTAATCATTATTACATTGTGAAATCAATGTTATATTTCTAGGTCCTTCATTATGTTTTATACATCATCTTTCTCTTATTCTATAAATACAAAACAATGCAATTATGCATTTTAAAAATGACATTTAAACAGAGCTGATATTCAACATGCTAATTACCTGTATTTTCAAATTATGCAATGCATATGTATCACATCTAGACAATTTGCAGACACTAGATATGGATATTGTAATTTTAATATTCCTTTTTTGATTTAGATCTTTTTCTTATATTGAGTTTTCTTGGGGTAGATGCTTATAAAAAGCTAGCATATTGTCTTAAAATATGTCAAGAAAATTGTAATTTTGCCTCAGTATGTAATATTTCTACTATTACATATTGAAATTAATGGTTAATATTAGTGTGGAATCACCTAAGCAGAGTAAATAAAATCAATTTTTACATTTTCCATGCCCTAACAATAAACACTACTATCCCATATGTATCCATTTTTAAATTTTGCTTAATTTGAAATAAACACTGGATTTTTAAAAGAAACAAATGATGAGAAAACAATCTGCTTTCTCTGATCATTTTCAGTTACTCCTAAATAACATTTCCATTTATGTTATCAAATATTCAATCCTTGAGTCTAGTAGTTATACATTCATTGCTCCACTATTTCAAATATGCATAAGACAAATTTAGGAAGTACTAAATCTAAAGCCATACCCACAAAATGATATTTAGAAAATGAGTAAGTGTTCATCAAAACACTGCTTCATGATACCATGGAATATTCATATTTTCATGTTCCTGATCCATGGAGACCTGACAAAGGAGTTCCAGGTTTCACACAGAAGTAAAATGGTAGCTCACCATCTAAATATGCATGCCCTTCCAAAAAATGTCATTTTGCCTGTGATGCTTTCCATAATTGGGTTTGCTAATCTGTCCCTTGCTTCTAAATACTTTAATACTTCTGCTCTGTATTGTAATTTGTTTACATATCTGTCTGTGTCCCTAGACAATGAGTTCTGACCAGCACTGGAATAGAAATAAGTTATCAGAGGTCAAGGAGCATGCTTAATTTGTCTTTATAAGTTCAGAATTCCCTACCAAATGATCTTTCCAAAAACACAAATTTGACAGTTTCAACCTTCTATTTCAGATACGTTCAGTGATTTCTCATATAATCTACAGTTTAGCATAAAGTCTAGCTTCATAGTCTAGCTCTAACCTCAATTTCAAACCTCTGCCCAGAGTAACTGCTACCTTTAGCTCTATAAAACTACCACTAAGTACACTGAACGCTCAGGACTGTTTCATACTTGACATAGGATGCCTGAGATCTAAGCTTCAAAAGGCCCTCAAACTTCATGTAATGCAAGAAGCTCTTCACTGCACAAGATTCAGTCAATCTGCAACAAACACAATCGCTTCTTTTCATACCTACTTTCCCATCTTTGTCTTTTCCTCAAAGTTAATTGCTGTTGAGACTTTGTACTTTAAGTATATAAAAAAGAAATGAAGTATCAAATATATATTTAAACTTACTGGAATTATTTTTATATTCTGCTTATGAAGACTTACCTGTTAAATATAAAATAAATATTGTCCATCAATTGATTTTTGTATTTAAATCGTCCTAAATGTGTAATATCCAGTATAAAAGTTCATACTCTGCAGTATGAAGAGTAAATTATAGTCCTCCTTTCCTTACTGCTAAGAATACCCTAAATTAGATAGGCCTTCTTTAACCTCACAATTTTATTTAATGGTTTGCTATGTAGTTTTCTGCTATAGTCACAGTTGTTCTTTTGTTTTGCTTTGTTTTGGTTTTTTTACATTCACAATTTTAGCCCCTTGAAGTTTTGTATTAATTTTTAAATCATTTTTGATCCTTAATTTCATCCCACCCATTTATGAATAATTTATCCTTCTCTCTACTGATATGAAATGTAAATTTTTCTTAGATTTCATACTCATATTACATGCATCTTCTGTACATACATAAATTCATTTTTTAAGTTTACCATAGCATAAAAACGTTGTTTCATTTTGGATATTAGAGTACGTCTGTCTTGTTTTGTAGTTTTAAAATTCTTCTTGCCTACTAATTAACTCTTCCATAAGAATTTTAGAATCAACGTGTCAGGTTTTGTTAAAAAATCATTTTATATTTTTCATTAGGATTGTCTATATTGCTAACATTAATTATTTTTACAATACTGGATTTCTTCTCAAGGAGGATGAGGTAGGTGCTTACTAAGATTTCTTAAGACAAAATAGTGTTTAAGTTAAAATGATCAATAAATTCGATATGTTAATAAAAATACAGAAGTGAAATCTAGCTACCTTTGTATAGATAACAAGTTATATAAATATATTCATACATAGAAACATTTAAATTTATATATAATTTTTATATATGCACATATACAGTTTTTTCCAGGTTATATAGTGATTGTATATAAAATGAGTATGTATATAAAATGTATATAAAATTTCTCTGTTCTCCAGAAGATTTTGTACAAGACTATACTAAGTTATCCTTTGCAAGTTTGTCAAAAATTCTAAAAGATCGTCTAGGTCTTCTTTATGCCCAAATTTCTAAGTACTACTTCAACTTCTTAAATATACAATTATTCATGTTCCACATTTCTTGAGTCAATTTCAAACTTTTTTTCTTCCTTTTAGGAAGTAGTTCTCCATATGTAAGCATTTAACTTAATGATAAAGTATTATATTTTTAAAATGTGTATTTCTATCATAAATAAAAATTTGAGCATATTTGCTCATTTCTCTTGGATTTTGTGTTTTAGCCCATCTTCATATATTTTGTAAGTCTTTTCAAATTTGTATTTGGCATTATCTCCATTCCAGTTTTCTCTATCACTGATCCATACTGTAATTTTTTAAAAGATTTTATTTATTTATTTATTTATTTGTCTGTGCTCTTTTTCTCTTTGACAAATCCAGCCTGATCCCTGGCAAAGGGAGTGCAATTTCACCTCTGGCAAAGACATTCAAGAATCACTGCAGGCAGAGAGGCAGACAGAGACGGGGGGAAGCAGGCTCCCTGATGAGCAGAAAGTACAATGTGGGGCTCAATCCCAGGACCCTGAGATCATAACCTGAGTTAAAGGCAGAGGCTTAACTCACTGAGCCATCCAGGCCCCCCTGTAATTTTTATTTTATTTTTTTTCTACCTTTGTTTGTTATTTCATTTTATTCACTGGTGTTCCTTCTGTAGTGTATCTATTTATAATTTAAGATATTCATCAAGTTGATAATTTACAATTTTTAAATAGTATTAGATTTAGATTTCACTTGAAACTCTTGCTTTTACTCTATTCCAAGTTTTTGATAAGTATTTGCTTTATCATCCTATTCTAAAATTTTACACCTTTATTAGAATTTCTTCCTTGACCCTTGAGTATTGGGAAGGTCTTTTTAAATTTCCAAAAATAGGTAATTTTATAATTTAGATTAAAAAAAAACCACCTGGAGGAGGAACAAGATGGCAGAGCAGTTGGAGACTGAGATATTATCAGATCCCAGAAGTTCAGCTAGATAGTTTGAGCCATTTTAAACACCCACAAACTCAACAGGAGATAGAAGAGAAGAACAGCAATTCTAATCAGCAATTCTAGGAACAGAAAATAGACCATGTTCCAGAAGGTAGGATATGTGAAGTGAATCCATAGTGATGGGAAGATAGACCGCAGGGAGAGGGGCCGGCTTCTGGCAAGATGTAGAGCAGCAGAACACAAAATTGGAACTTTTAGAAGTCTGCTCCGTGGATGGATATCGCTCCAGAGGCTAAGTGGGGGGTGGAGCCCTTGCTGGGACAGTGTGGTCTCAGGATCCACAGGGATACAAAAAGACCAGGGGTGTCTGAGGGTGGCAGAGCTCCCTAGTATCAGAGCAGGGAAGCCTATGGCAGAGACAGAGCCCAGCAGTGAGCTATCAGCTTGGGGTTACCTTAAACCATGATCTGAGGCACAGCCGGGCCACTGCTCTTCAATCAGGGACCCCACAAGGGGGCATATCTGGAGAGATCCCTTCCTTCCTCCTTCAGGAGGAGTGGCGCAGGAGTGTGCTGCAGGAATCAGGTGGGTTTGGAGAATCCAGGCAGGGCTCTGCACCAGAGACAGAAACACTCTGACACAGGCCACCTGAGCTCGGAGTTTGGCAAGAGACCAGAGAGATGGGAGTGATTGACTACTTTTCTCTGAGGGTACACCGAAGAGTGGGGCCCTGAGCTCTCATCTCCTATGGGCCAGAGACCAGGAGGCCACCATTTTTGTTCCTGTCCTGCAAAGCTGTTCGGAAAACATTCAGGGAACAAAAGCTACTAGAGCATACCAGAGTAGATTGCTTAGCCTGACCCCTGGCAAAGGGAGTGCAATTCCACCTCTGGCAAAGACATTCAAGAATCACTGCAACAGGCCCCTCCCCCAGAGGATCAGCAAGAATATCTACCCAAGACCAAGTTCATCAATCAAAGAGAACTGTGGAACTCCAGAGTTACGAAAAAGCAACACATAGAATTCATGGCTTTTTCCCCATGATCCATTAGTCTTTCAGAGTTAAATATTTTTTATTTTATTTTTTTCTTATTCTATGTTTTAATTTTCCTCTTTCTTATTTTAATGTTTTTAACTAGTATCCTATCAATACCTTTTTAAAAATCTTTGCTAATTTTCACTGTTATATTCATATTTTACCCTCTCATTGTATTTAACCTTATTTTTTGTATAAATATAGGGGTTTTTCTTTAAAATTTTGGGATACAATTTCTTCTAGGATATCAAAATATACCCTAAATCTAGCACACAGTTTTGTTCTAGGCTCCAACCTGATCACGTTTTCTCCTCTTTTTTTCTTTTTTTTTTCAATTTTTTCAACCAACCTCTTATCTTCTCAATCCCTTTTTTAGAACCTTTTTTAATTTTCATCTTTACACTAATAATCCATCCCTTCATAGTATTTACCCTTATTTTTGTATATTTATGTTTTTCTTTCTTTAAAAATTTTGGAGGTACTTTCTTCTAACAGACCAAAAAACACCCAAAATCAAGTGTGGAGCTCTGTTCTAATCACAAGTCTAATATATACACATGTATATATACATGTATATATATTCTTTTTCTCCCTCTTTTTTTTCTTCTTCATCCCCCCCCCCTCCTTTTCTTCAAGGAGGGTTTGGCTGGTTTTGGCTCTCTTCTGATTTGGCTGGTTTTGGCTCTCTTCTGATTTGGTTAGTGTATATTTTTAGTATTTTGTTCTCTCATTTATCTATTCTTATCTTGATAAAATGACAAGGCAGAAAAACTCACCATGAAAAAAAATAATTAAAAATTAAACAGGCAATACCAATGGCTAGTGACCTAATCAATACAGACATTAGTACTATGTCAGAACTAGAGTTCAAAATGACAATTATCAAGGTGCTAGCTGGGATCAAAAAAAGCATGGAAGAGATTAAAGAATCCCTTTCTGGAGAAATAAAATCCCTTTCTGGAGAAATAAAAGAACTAAAATCTAACCAAGTGGAAATTAAAAAAGCTATTGAGGTTCAATAAAAAACGGAGGCTCTTACTGCTAGAATAAATGAGGCAGAAGGAGAAATAGTGACATAGAAGACCAAATGACAGAGAATAAGGAAGCTGAGCAAAAGAGAGACAAACAACTACTGGACCACGAGGGGAGAATTCGTGAGATAAGTGATATCATAAGACACAGCAATATTAGATTGGGATCCCAGAAGAAGAAGAAGGAGAGAGAGGAGTGGAAGGTATATTGGAGCAAATTATTATAGAGAATTTCCCCAATTTGGTGAAGGTTACAAACATCAAAATCCAGGAGGCACAGAGAACCCCCTCAAAATCAGTAAAAATAGGTCCACACCCCATCATCTAATAGTATAACTTACAAGTCTTAGTGACAGAGAGAAAATCCTGAGCACAGCTCCAGACAAGAAGTTTGTAACATACAAAGGCAGAAATATTAGATTGGCCGCAGACCTACACACAGACCTGGCAGGCCAGAAAGAACTGGCATAATATATTTGGAGCACTAAATGAGAAAAATATGCAGCCAAGAATATGATATCCAGCTAGGCTGTTATTGAAAATAGAAGGAGAGATAAAAAGCTTCCAGGACAAACAAAAATTAAAAGAATCTGCAAACACCAAACCATCCCCACAAGAAATATTGAAAGGAGTCCTCTAAGCAAAGAGAGAGCCTAAGTAACATAGACCAGAAAGGAACAGAGACAATATACAGTAACAGTCACCTTACAGGCAATACAATGGCACTAAATTCATATCTGTCAATAGTTACTCTGAATGTAAATGGGCTAAATGGCCCAATCAAAAAACACAGAGTATCAGAATGGATAAAAAAAAATAAGACCTATCGATATCCTGTCTGTAAGAAACTCATTTTAGACCCAAAGACACCTCCAGATTTAAAGTGAGGGGGTGAAAAAAATTTTACCATGCTAATGGACATCAAAAGAAAGCTGGGGTGACAATCCTTATATCAAATAAATTAGATTTTAAGCCAAAGAATATAATAAGAATGAGAAAGGACACTATATCATACTTCAAGGGACCATCCAACAAAAAGATCTAACAACTGTAAATATCTATGCCCCTAACAGGGGAACAGGCTATTATATAAAATAATTAATACAAAATCAAAGAAACACATCAACAATAATACAATAATAGTAGGGGACTTTAATACTCCCCTTACTGAAATGGACAGATCATCTAAGCAAAAGATCATAAAGGCTTTAAATGACACCCTGGACCAGATGGACACCACAGTTAGATTCAGAACATTCCATCCCAAAGCAACAGAATACACATTCTTCTCTAGTGCACATGGAACATTCTCCAGAATAGATCACATCCTGGGTCACAGATCAGGTCTCAATCAGTTCCAAAAGATTGGGATCATTCCTTGAATAATTTCAGAACACAATGCCATGAAACTAGAACTCAATCACAAGAGGAAAGAACCCAAATACAAGGAGGCTAAAGAGCATCCTACTAAAGAATGAATGGGTTAACTAGGAAATTAAAGAATTAAAAAAATTCATGGAAACAAACGAAAATGAAAGCACGACTGTTCAAAATCTTTGAGACATAGCAAAGGTGGTCCTGAGAGGAAAATATATAGCAATACAAGCCTTTCTCAAGAAACAAAAAAGATCTCAAATACACAACCTAACCCATAATCTAAAAGAGTTGGAGAAAGAAGAGCAAAGAAAGCCTAAATTCAGCAGGAGAAGAGAAATAATAAAGATGAGAGCAGAAATAAAAAAAAAAAAATAGAAACCAGGGGTCCCTGGGTGGCTCAGTGGGTTAAAGCCTCTGCCTTCGGCTCAGGGAATGATCTCAGGGTCCTGGGATCGAGCCCCGCATTGGGCTTTTTGCTCAGTGGGAAGCCTGCTTCCCCCTCTCCCTCTGCCTGCTTCTCTGCTTCCTTGTGATCTCTCTCTCTCTCTGTCAAATAAATAAAATCTTAAAAAAAATAAGAAAAAAATAGAAACCAAAAGAATAGTAGAACAAATCAATGAAACTAGGAGCTGGTTCTTTGAAAAGAATTATTAAGATTAATAAAACCATGGCCACACTTATCAGAAAGAAAAGAGAAAGGACCGAAATTAATAAAATCATGAATGAAAGAGGAGCGATCACAACAAACACCAAAGAAATACAAACAATTATAAGAACATATTATGAGCAATTATATGCCAGCAAATTAGACAATCTGGAAGAAATAGATGCATTTCTAAAGACACATGAACTACCAAAACTGAACCAGGAAGAATTAGAAAACTTGAACAGACTCAAACCAGTAAGGAGATTGAAGAAGTCATCAAAAATCTCCCAAAAAACAAGAACCCAGGGTCAGACGGCTTCCAAGGCAAATTCTACCAAACATTTAAAGAAGAATTAATCCCTATTCTCCTGAAATTGTTCCAAAACATAGAAATGGAAAGGAAACTTATAAACTCATTTTATGAGTCCAGCATTACCTTGATCCCAAAACCAAAGACCCCATCAAAAAGGAGAATTATAGACAAATATCCTTGATGAACATGGATATAAAAATTTTCACCAAAATACTAGCCAATAGGATCCAACAGTACATTAAAAGAATTATTCACCACAACCAAGTGATATTTATTCCTGGGCTTCAAGGTTGGTTCAACATCCACAAATCAATTAATGTGATACTATGTATTAGTAAAAGAAAGAACAAAAACCATATGATACCCTCAATTGATGCTGAAAAAGCATTGGACAAAATACTGGATCCTTTCTTGATCAAAACTCTTCACAGCGTAGGTATAGAGGGCACATTCCTCAGTATCATCAAAGCCATCTATGAAAAACCCACAGGGAATATCATCCTCCATTGGGAAAAACTGAGAGCTTTTCCCCTAAGTTCAAGAACATGGCAGAGATGTCCACTATCTCCATTGCTACTCAACAGAGTAGTAGAAGTCCTAGCCTCAGCAATCAGATAACAAAAAGAAATAAAAGGCACACAAATTGACAAAGAAGAAGTCAAACTCTCACTCTTTGCAGATGATATGATACTTTATGTGGAAAACCCAAAAGACTCCACTCCAAGACTGCTACAACTCATACAGGAATTCAGTAAAGTGTCAGGATATAAAATCAATGCACAGAAATCAGTTGCATTTCTCCACACCAACAGCAAGACAGAAGAAAGAGAACTTAAGGAATTGATCCCATTTACAATTGCACCCAAAACCATAAGATACCTAGGAATAAAGCTAACCAAAGAGGCAAAGAATCTGTACTCAGAAAACTATAAAGTGCTCATGAAAGAAATTGAGGAAGACACAAAGAAATGGAAAAACATTCCATGCTCATGGATTGGAAGAACAAATATTGTGAAAATGTCTGTGCTACCTAAAGCAATCTACACATTTAATGCAATCCTTATCAAAATACCATCAATTTATTTCAAAGAAATGGAACAAATAATCCTAAAATTTATATGGAACCAGAAAAGACCAGGAATAGCCAGAGAAATGTTGAAAAAGAAAACCAAAGTTGGCGGCATCATAATTCCAGACTTCAAGCTCTATTACAAAGCTGTAATCATCAAGACAATGTGATACTGGCATAAAAACAGACACATAGGTCAATGCGACAGAATAGAGAGCCCAGAAATGGACTCCAAACTCTATGGTTAACTAATCTTTGACAAGGCAGGGAAGAATATTCAATGGAAAAAAGACAGTCTCTTCAACAAATAGTGTTGGGAAAATTGGACAGCCACAGGCAGAAAACTGAAACTAGACCGTTTCCTTACACCACACACAAAAATAGACTCAAAAATGGATGAAAGACTTCAATGTGAGACAGAAATCCATCAAAATCCTTGAGGAGAACAGAGGCAGCAACATTTTCTACCTCAGCTGCAGCAACTTCTTCCTAGAAACATCACCAAAGGCAAGGGAAGCAAGGGCAAACATGAACTATTGGGACTTCATCAAAATCAAAAGCTTTTGCATAGCAAAGGAAACAGTCAACAAAACCAAAAGACAACTGACAGAATGGGAGAAGATATTCACAAATGACGTATCATAAATGGCTAGTATCCAAAATCTATAAAGAACTTCTCAAACTCAAAACCCAAAGAATAAATAATCTGGTCAAGAAATGGGCAGAAGACATGAACAGACATTTCTGCAAAGAAGAGATCCAAATGGCTGACAGACACATGAAAAAGTGCTCAACATCACTGGGCTCCAGGGAAATACAAATCAAAACCACAGTGAGGTACCACCTCACACCATTCAGAATGGCTAAAGTTAACAAGTCAGGAAATGACATATGGTGAGGATGTGGAGAAAGGGGAACTCTCCTACACCATTGGTGGGAATGCAAGCTGGTAAAGCCAGTCGGGAAAACAGTATGGAGGTTCCTCAAAAAGTTGAAAATAGAGCTACTTCTATGACCAAGCAATTGCACTACTGGGTATTTACCCTAAAGGTACAAATGTAGTGATCCAAAGAGGCACGTGCACCCGAATGTTTATAGCAGCAATGTCCACAGTAGCCAAACTATGGAAAGAACCTAGATGTCCATCAACAGATGAATGGATAAAGAAGAAGTGGTGTATATATATACAATGGAATACTATGCAGCCATCAAGATTCACTGATAAGTACTTGACTCAATCACATCCAATGAGAGATGGTGAGACTTTTTCTTGGATGGCAAGGACAGCATAGGTACTCTTCTAATAGGCTTTGAACATGGGATGATACCAAGCTAAAGTTTCTACTGTGACTTTCAGATTATAAGGAGAGAACTTCTCTAAGAATGAAATATATGGAAGATATGTGTAGCTTAAAGAATGAGAAAAAACAGGCACTAAAGGTATGTTAATCCTATGAACCTAAAATTCTTCTAATCAACTCAACCCTGGTATTTTTCAATTATTGTGTGCCAATAGATACTTAAACCACTTTGAGCGGAATTTCCTGTCATTTCCAATCAAACACATTAACAGATTCATGTATTCTTTTTTTTCTTTTTTTTAAGATTCATGTATTCTTTAAGGTAATATTTATCTCTGTTTAATCTTCATTACATCTGCCTATATATCACTAACACATTTTCTTTTATCTGTCTTTTTTTGTTGTTGTTATTCTTAGACAGTAATGCAAGGTTATCAGAGTATTAGCTTTTTCAAAATACTTTTATCTTTATCCTTTCTACTTGCTTTCCTTAGAATAATTTAATTACAGTATTTTTGGGTTCTTGATATGAGTATTTAGTTCATTTGCTTATTTCACTGCAAATAGATTAATTTGAAAATCTGAGTGCTTGCTTGAGAAAAACTTTCAAATCTATTCCATTAGTTTTAATACAAAATTATGCAATGACAATTTTTTTTCCTAAATAACCCTTCTCATTTGATTTTTGTCATTAACGATTACTTAGCACATTTATTTTAAAGTACTTGCATATATTTTGTGCACAGAGGTCAGTGTATGTAGCCTATATGGATTTTATGCTTTAAATATATTACAGTTCTTTGGATGTAAAAATTTACTTTGGATGTGAAAGTTTACTGTTGTTTTATAACCATTAAAAAAAGACAATATTAATTTATTTACAAGTCATAACCTACTTGAAAACACATAAAAGTATAATTTTTATTACATTACATTAATGTCATAGAAACCCAACATTATGCTTAGTATCCTATATGGCTTTATTGTAGCAAATATAAAATTATTAGAAAAAAGTTTTATTAATGGTAAACTGAGTTTCCCTTAGCTTTATATTTCTCAACTACAAATATTAAATACCAGTTTTTATAAACTTTATACTAGTGGTTTATAATTAAATATAAATCAAATAAGATTTCATAAAATACCAGAAAATACGAAGCATTTCATGGATCTTTTTCATGAAGTTTGATGTGTAAACTTAAAGTGTTAGATTTCTTTCTAACTGGAAATTTTAAGTATTTCTACTTTAATTTCATTCAGTTGTTACAGAAAAGTTATTTAAAACTATAAAACCTGCACTTTAAAGCATGATTACTAAGTAACTGTCTACAAATAATTCTATAAGACATTTTTCCATTGCAAAAGTTACTTAAAATTTTTACATATATAGAAATTTATGTATGTCACATATGGCAATTATAAAGTATTTTGAAGACTGTCTCATTCTTGTGGTTTAGTAGCTTACCCATTATATAAATTAATATGGTAATTTTATCAAGAGACCAACAATGATAAAGAGGAAAAAAAAGTGGGGCAAGGGAATAGGAGTAGATTTTCTAACAATTACAGTAGACAATATAACATTCATAATTGAATGAACACCACACTGTAAATAAAAAGCAGCTATGGACTATTTCAGTTTTGATTCTAGGAGGAATGTGTAATAATGTCCCCAGAAGTTAATGGGGCATTCACTGACTTATGAAAGTTTAGCAAGTAGAAATGAACTACTTGTTTAGGATCCAAACCACTCTGAAGTGGTACTTGTGGATAAATAAAGCAATCCATCCATGGGGCCCAAATAAGATTTAGTATTGACTTTAGTATACACTATCAAAAACCATCCAGGTGAATCCATGACCTATTACTTTTCATAAGAAAGAATTTCAGAAATCTGAACAGAAGGTATTAGCAACGCAAACAAGTGAATTGTAACTTATACATTTGAAGATTTTCAAATATGTAAGCATAGGATAAATTATTTGAAAAGTATAACTGTGTATCTGTACTATTTGCCTAGCAAGTTGAGTTTACTGAAATAATGCCCTTCTTTCACATTTTTGTGAAACAGATGTGCTTATTAAGTCTTTCACTCTTCTATCATTCATTTTATATATATATATATATACCTACACACATATACATATACATCACATATGGTTATAAAATAATGGTTATATAAAAAGTAATTTGCCACATGGAGAAAATAAATTTTAAAAGTACTTGGAATTCCAACTAGAGGTAACCTCCGTAAAGCTTTGCTTCATTTTGTTGACATATATACATACACATTTTATGATTATGCTCCCTACATGTATTCATTTAAGTCATGAATCTAACTCACTGGATTCATCTTCTTTTGATGGACTTTTCTCTAAGAGCAAATTTACCACCACATTGTGAAATCTTTTTTTTAAAGATTTTATTTATTTATTTGACAGAGAGAGAGATCACAAGTAGGCAGAGAGGCAGGCAGAGGGACAGGGGGACGCAGGCTCCCCACTGAACAGAGAGCCCGATGCGGGGCTCGATCTCAGGACCCTGAGACCATGACCTGAGCCGAAGGCAGAGGCATTAACCCACTGAGCCACCCAGGGGCCCCTACTCATTGTGAAATCTTGTAATTTTCAGAGACAAGAGCCCTTTTCACTAAGTAATAAAAAAACTTGTTTTGGGGTGGCTAATAACCATGCAGACTAAGCCTCAATTACTAAATGAACTTTCCTAAATCTTCAGTCATTCTGCTTACCAAATGTGTCTGCTTTAAAAATACAAAAAATCTACAGGAAATTTTGCAACCGATGAGAATAGTCCCGTGTGTGCACACATGTGCGCATGTGAGTGTGTATTTATAGCTCAGCATAGGGTTCTTTTCATCAGTATTTCCTCACTAAGAAAGAGGATCGGTGTCCAGAGTTAATTTCTCCCAGCAGCTGAATTGCTATGGATTGTTCTGAAAGGAGGCTCACTCACTCTTCTTGTAAGTCCTTTCAGGTTCACTGCACAATTTCAGGCCTCCATCTGCATAAGAATGCTACCTTGGCTGTGGGCCTGAAATATCAGTGGAATAAAGCTCTGACATCAGCTCCTTTCTGAGTGTAACTGTGTTTCACAGAAACTATGCCTCCTGCTGGGGCTGACTCCTCACAGTCCGTGTACACAGATTCATCAGCTAAAGAATGTCTTTGCTGGTCACAGCCTCACCAAAACCTACAAATTCCAGGATTTATCAAAATGCTCTACCCTGGCTAGAATCTGCATCCATTTCTCCCTGTGGTTCTTTGTAATTCAACTGTCACCCAAGCCAGAAACCTTAGAAATACTATCCTTAATTCCTGCCTTTTCTTAGCCATATCCAATAATTCTATTTCCAAAATGCCTCTTGAATTCAATCCTTTGTCTCCTTTATTTCTTTAAGCAAGTTAGTAAATAAAAATGAGCATCTGGAATATCCTTAGTTCATATATACAAAGTAGTTAAAAACATAATAGATCATCCATATAACGAATTATATTTCCTATAGAACTCCAGTGAGGTTTTCCCTGTCTTATACCGTTGGTCTGAAATGAAATCTAGGATAGTGAGGACATGAAGAAATAAGTTTACAATGTATTTGAAGACCAAAAGGAAAATTTAAGTGAGCGACACAAGACCATGTCACAAGAGTGTACAATTATGATCCTGTCTGCTGCAGATGGGTCATAGGCGAACATGGGTTAGAGGAATTAGAAAGATCTTTAGAATAGGGAAGGACTTTTCTGAGCTCTGAAAGTGAATAAAAATTAAGTTTCTGATAGTCTATAAAACATCAAGAGGATATGAATATATATATGCATATAGAGAGTGATGGCCACTATGAAAGGACTTCAGAACAAGACCATTACAATATAAAATAAGTACTGATAGGATTTGACAAGTACATGATTTCAGTAAATTGAATTTCAGTGCAGAGTACCCGAGTTCCAGGAGGTCAAGCTGCAGATATGTGGGGGCATTTACTGAAATTATCCCATTTTAAAGCTATAGGTCTGGAGGAAGTGACGGGATGGGGAGATGAGAAAGCTGAAGTTAATGGTTAGTGGTGCTGCCCTTGGGATATGGTATTTAAAAAAACAAAACACATTGGATTAGGGTAGTTTCTAAGCAAAGTTACTGAGGAAGAACACAGTTACTCTATTTGCTGAAATTAGTTTTCTATTTTTAGGTAACAAATGGAAAAAATACAGAACCATAAAACTAATCAATAGAAAATGGACTTTAATATGTACTTGAAACATTTCTTCAAGATTTGTCTTGGGTCCATTTCAACAAAATGGTTTTTGAATTTACCCCAAAATCTTCATTTTTAAAACATTAACAGTTGTTAAAATATATTGAGCTCATACTATGTCCCAGACACTAGGACAGTCATATTGCATTCAGTTTACCATGGCAAGCCAATAAAGTAGGAGCATCATTTACTGCAATGTAACAAGAACACGGAAATAACACTTAAAACCTTTTTAAAAGGTCATAGAATTTGGGCAAGTCTGAGCTACAATTTAATCCAAATCAATCTTCAAAGTCCAAGCTTGCAACACTATTAAATGCCTCTTTTTACTCACATATAAAGCCCTGTCTATACATCTTACATTCAAAACAGACCATTAATGTGGACTAGTAATTCAATTCTAATAATAGAAAAAATATTATGCTTAATTTTTGAATCAAGATGGACAAGGTGAAAGTTCACCCATATTATAGATCATTATATTCTGTTTTAAATTAAGTCCCTTAAGTTTAAGTTTCAAGATGATCTTAATTGAGCCCAAGACAACAGATAACATTATCCGTTATTAGGCCCAAAACATAAGAGGATTCTAAAGTTGTGTCTGCATTACCTGCAATTTCAGTGATTTTTCCGTAAAGAAATCAATTTTACCAGAATATTGTAGCATAGTTTTTTTCCGCAATGACCAACAGAATTTGATTTCTCTTATTAAACTAGATTAACAAGTGAGAATATTCAAACTTAGAAATTTGGCCAAGTATATGGTATAAATGGAATATTCATCATAATATGTACCGATATAAATGACAAAGCAGCTAGCAACACATTTGTTGTTATATTGGAAATGGATCCAAGCCAGAAGATTAATCATAATTTTACTGTAAGGCTTTTACTTAGCCAAGAGTTTGAGAGCAAGGGAGACAGAAATTCTAAGCTTAAAACATAAAAAGATATTTCTATATATATGTAATTAATTTTTCCCCACTTCGGTATTTTTTTCTTTCTCTTCCTTACTAGGTTCTTTTAAATAATTTCCTTTACTGAAGCTTTTCCTTCACATCTTTGTCTCCTCATTCTTTGACCATCCTTTTCATTCTCTCCACGTTGCCCTGAAAATATCACTGATACTCAATCCTTTAAGCAACTAATATGAAAATAATATGCTTCTAGAACACTATTCTTACACTTGCAGAAGTTAGTTTTGGATGTGTAACTTTAAATATGACATATAGGGGCGCCTGGGTGGCTTCGTCATTAAGCGTCTGCCTTTGGCTCAGGTCATGATCCCAGGGTGCTGGGATCGAGCCCCGCATCGGGCTCCCTGCTCCGCAGGAAGCCTGCTTCTCCCTTTCTCCCTCCTCCTGCTTGTGTACCCTCTCTCACTGTGTCTCTCTCTGTCAAATAAATAAATAAAATCTTTAAAAAATAAAAATAAAAAAAATAAATATGACATATATAAGAAAATCAATAATGTTTATGAATAAAACATACTAAATGATGGAATTTTGAATAATTAATGTATCATATTTAAGCACTATTTGAATATAGAATAAGTTCTTTTTTACATATTTTCATCTTAAGAATCATCTGTGGGACACCTGGGTGGCTCAGTTGGTTAAGCGTCCATCTCTTGGTCTTGGCTTAGATCATTATCTCAGGGTCCTGGGTCCAGTCTTAAGTTAGGCTCCACACTCAAGGAGAGTCTGCTTGAAGATTTTCTCTCTTTCTCTCTATCCCTTTACTTCTCTCTCTCTCTTTCTTCCTCCCTCTGCCCCCCACTCTCTAAAACAAATAAATAAATCTTAAAAAATCATCTGTAATCCTTGAGGTCAAAGAATATAATCTTAAATAAATAGCTATAAACCCTATTGTTCCTATGGAATAATTAAAAATTATTTATGATAAAATTCTATTTGCCAAAACAAAGGCTTTTACCTCAATATAAAGTTTGCATATTAGGTAATCATGTATACTTTCTAAACTTCAATTCAGACATTGTTAAAAATATAACCAAAATAACATATTCAAAACATTTTTCTAATGCTTTATGTTGTAAACAAGGTATATCACGCATTCTAACTTATGTGTTCATCTGAAAAAGATAATTAATACAAACAGTTTTGTGATTATCTGGAATGAGTCTGTTTCAAGTATCTCTATATTTGTCCTTTACAGTATGGAGTCTCAAGTACAGTAAAATTCATGACAAATCCACTGTAATATAAAATAGACATTTTTCTCTATTCCTGAAGAGAGTACAAGGGAAAGCTCTCAGATGACACCAGAGAAACCAGAGAAAATAAAAGACCCAGAAGTAAGCCTACCAACAAGCAGATGTCTCTCTGGCTAGAGGGATAACCCTGGGAGAAACAGTACAACAGGGTCGCTGGAGAAATAAGTCCAGGAACCTGAAACCTGTTTGAAAAAATAGGTTATAAATTGGGTTTTAAAGACAAAGAAGTGAGCATAAATTCAGGAAGGTGATGTTTTTAGGAGACCAAAATTTTATCTGATTAAGGAAAATGAAGAGGAGGATCTAACAGTATTGCTCAACTTCTCGTATCTTGGTGTTTGTTTCTCATATTCTTAATACTTTTATTAAAATCAAAGAACAGATATTAAAACTAAGTTTGCAACATTAATATGTGATAAAACTGAACCATAATATTTTTCCCATTTCCCCCCTCAATTCTAACCATATTAAAACATTTTCTTCCTACCTTTAAAAAAAGCTCTACTGTGAATGATTTCTAGGAGAAATATAGCTAAATACTTCATGTCTTTACTTATTTAAGAATATTTTTTTCAGCTTTTTGCCATTAGCATTTTAGTTTAAAGTGTACAATGTGATGATTTGATGTAAGTATATATCACTAAATGACTGCCTCATTTATTTTTCTATTTATGTTAGAATTTACAGGAGGTAAGATATTTGCTTTTGTTTGCTTTTGAATTTTTTGGGACTTTTCATACATTGCTAATCTAGGAATTCTTAATAGAATTATGCTTTGGGCTATGCTCCATTAAAATGGCTAAATTCAAATCTTTATCTCACTTTAATTTAAAGGAAAAGTTTGTCTTCCTGGAGTTAAAAAGTAATTGCTCTTTTATGCCAAGAAATGTGTAAAGATTCAAGACTGGTTGGATATCCCAAAGCTAATTTTCCGGAAGGAAGAGAACAACTAACTCAAGCCTATTCATGCCTAAACATTGTCGCCATGCATGCATGAAAAATGCGGTCTGCAGCAGGCCCAGAGAGTCTGGCTGTGAACCTCGTAATGAGAAATTCCTCTAACTCTTCACTATGTTTCACAGCTCGAAGTTCATTCATATTCCCGGGGAACTATGTGGAGAATTGAGAAAATACAAGGGAGTCTTACTTCTAAATCTCCATGTATGCTCCACTGGTGACCCTTGTGTGCAAAAGGGGAAAGCAAGACTTGTGTGTTTTCATTCACCCAGTAACCAGCCCTGACTCAGCCCTTCCAGTTACCTGCAGAGTAGTGCTGAAATTACACATTCTTTTTCTGCTCTTGAAAGTTTTCATGAATATGAACATTTTTCTAAAATGCACCTTCACTCATAAATCTATTTGACGAAATGCTTTGAATACATATACATCAAAAACTTAATAGGTATTTCTCTATGGAATAAGGAATCACTGTGTCAACCTACCCACATTGAATGTGACTATAGTTTGACATTTCTTTGAGTCATTTCTATAGCACGCAACAATGATGCCACATTAGAAGATTAACACTACTGTATATGAAAAGGCAATGGTAGCAGGAAACTAAGGAATAGAGAGATACTATTTTTATGTATAATCTAATAATTATAAAAACATCCAAGAAAAACAAAGAACAAGTTGTTTACAAGAATATAAGGTCATATCCTGTGGAGAATTTTTATAGTAAATATTCCATTATATTACTTTTCTCGCAATTTTATTAATAGGATAAGGATTGATATTTTCTTTAAAAGGGAATATTTTCCAGGTATTACATTTTTTTCTATTTAATTACTAGTGGATCTGTAAATTTCAAAACTATACAAATTCCTTTTCCTACAAATAAATAATATGTCAAGAATTTGGTACCTTATATCTTTGAAACAGCAAGTTTATTGCCAATGAAAATAAAGACAATAACCAACCATAGAAAATAGAAGTAGAAAAGACAGGAAATTTGATTAGGCTAATCTGACAAATTCCAATCTTCATTACAATTGTGCTCCAAATACTCCATACACCAACTTATATTGAAAGAAATGAGTATATTCTAGTGACAACAAATGATATGATAATCCTTGCTATACTGTTTTGTGAGGGACAACAATTTTGTCAAATATATTGCTTTTTCACCATATCTAAGTGGTAGGGTTTATTTAAAATGGTTATTCTTCTTTATCATCCTATTGGTGTGAGTTTTATCACTCAAATTTTTTCAGGCCAACAAAAGCAAAACATTCTCATAGGAATATCATTCTTCCTGTTCCTTCCTTTTGTTTTCCTGTCTTGGAATTTAACAAAACTGATCCAAGTGGTACAAACCTCATGTCAATTTCTTTTAGTTCCTTTTGAGGTCGCTGGATTTTCTCTAGTGCCAAATATAAGGTTTAATTAGGCTATTGCATAAATAATTTAACAATGGATTAGAAAGCATCTTAAAATTCATGTAACTATAATTCCACATGATGGCTACTTTTTAAGGCCTATTTGATACTTGGTTAGACTATACTAACCTGCTTTTAGTTTCATACCATCTACTGAATGTAGCTAATTCCACCATTAAGCTTTTCTTGATGTTGGTCTGAAATCTGATATCTTAGAACTTCATCCATTTTGGGGCACCTGGGTGGCTCAGTGGGTTAAAGCCTCTGCCTTCAGCTCATGTCATGATCTCAGGTCCTGGGATCAAGCTCAGCATCAGGCTCTCTGCTCAGTGGGGAGCCTGCTTCCCCCTCTCTCTCTCCTTGCCTCTCTGCCTACTTGTAATTTCTCTCTCTCTCTGTCAAATAAATAAAATCTTAAAAAAAAAAGAACTTCATCCATTTTAAAAACTATCATTCATGGGGCCCCTGGGGGCCAGACTCGGTTAAGTGGTAAGCATCTGACTCTTGTTTTCAGTTCAGGCCATAATCTCCAGGAAGCTGGATCAATGCCCAGTAGGAAGGGGCTCCAAGCTCACTGGGAAGTCTGAGTTCCTTCTGCCTCTCTGCACTTCCCCCAGGTATCTCCTACGTCTGCGTCTCCAGCGGGAGCCTGGAGCGGAGCAGTTAAATCCCCAGGGAAATGCTGCTCTTATGCAAGGAAGGCTCATGGGAGCTGCAGCCTGGAGGGACCCGGGGAGAAAGTGCTTCACCTGCGCATCCTCTACAAACATTATCTGAAGCAGATGGTGCTGAATGATCGGCGCCATGGCCGTCTCTGGCAGCTGCTGGGGAACGGATGCCGCACAGCCTTCCCCCAGTGCCTACCTTCAGCTCCAGCCTTGGGCCAAGACGGGTAGAGGCAAGGAGGTGCCTCATGATGATTAATCGTTAAAGGTTCTGCACTCTGAGGGGGAAAGCATGTGAGAGACTTGCACCCTTGAACCAAAAAGACTCAAAGACTTCTGCTGGACATCTTTTTCCTTAAAGAAAGGTGCTTGTGACAGACCTGCCATTTCGCCCTTAGCACCCCAGCACAACTGCCTATGAAGCCATTTGCACAGAGCTCCCTACCAGGCACCCGAGTTCACATTTGGTATCCCAGGCCCTATGTCTGGGCTCCAACTACTCTGCCTCCCACACCTGGCCCATTTTGCACTGTCTTGCACTGTCTCTCTAAAATAAATAAATCTTAACATAAAACAGAATAAACTATCATTCATTTCCTTGCTTCTTTCAGGCTTCCATTATTTCTCCAGTTCCAGGAAGTCTTAGGAACTTCTGGTTTTAATAGAGATATTTCAATCTATTTCTTCACCTATTTCTACCTAATCATAGACATTTTCTCTTAGCCAGTGAGAAAGGGGGAGAGAGAGAAGGAAAAGTCATGAGAACCTGGATTTTGTGCCATGTTTCTCCTTATAAGGGCACCAAGAAAATTGAAACAGGGACTCATCCTACATCCAGTAAGATCTCATTTTAACTAATTATATCTAGAAGGATCTTAGATATATCTATCTTAGATATATATATAGATATATCTGAGATATATCTATCTATCTTAGAAATAAGAAATCTTATTATTAAAGAAGGTCACACTGTAAGGTAATGGGGGGTTAGGACTTCAATGTATGAATTTGTGGGGGACTCAAATCAGCCACTAACACTCCCCATGGTCTCATTCCTTTTGTTTGCTTGTTTGTTTTCAAAATGTGCAGTTATTAATACTTTTTCTAAGGGATATTACCCATTAAACTTCTTTTTTTAACATATTGCTTCTGAATCAAAAGTCTATCATTCTAAACTCCCATTGAAAAATGTGGTAAGGCTGGTTGGTGTTTGCCTGCTCCTTCTCCCACTATGGCTTTATTTTGTTTTTATTTTCTTATTTTAAGGGATTTTCAAATCAATGCATTAGGTTTGGAGGGGCACAGTTTTGTCAATTTGCTATAATCTACCATGTTGCTCCAAATATCCACTTTGAATAAAGCATTCAAAGCACTTTTAAATGACATTAATGCTCACTGGAGGAAAGAAATAGAATCAGAAATTGCTGAAGTAAAATCAGCAATAGCCTGCTGAACTAATAGTTACTTCAGATTGAGAATTTTAATCCTAAATTTGCTGGCTTGTTCTCTAAGTGAACTTTGTGTTTGATAATCAATTTTATGTCCCGAAAATCCAGAAATGGATATTTTTCTTTGAAATATATGATCAATATTGGAGAAACTAAGATGTTATTGTTTCCTGGATAGAATTCATCTACCATGAAAATGGAGGTAGATTTCACCCCATTTTCTTTTTGATATTTTATAAGTGAAAGCACACAACTTTGACACTGAACTTAGTAATTTCCCTTGTAGACTTTCTGTCACAGTCTGAAAATAACAATTTATGTTTTGGATTATTCAACATATGATGCTTGAGGTGAGTTAAAGGATATAGTGTGTGAGCATCTGTGTTTTCAGAGGGGGAACACTGAGGACTGATACGTCTAGCTCTGCATTTCTTTTATAAAACACAGCAAGGATAATCCATTCAGAATGAGCTCAAACTATGTGAAAAGGTACTGAATATTATCATACTTTGAAATATACTATAATTATTGTTTAGCGTTATTTGATTAGGAGTTTCATAACCCTAACCCATATCCCTAACTATGGACATTGTCAGTTTTCATTTAAATGTATAATATTCATAATTTTAAAAAATGATGCCTTGTGTGTGAATTGTGTGTGAATGTCCTTTTGAGAAATTTCAAAATTGCCACTAAAGCTTGGTCCTTAATTTAACATCCCTTCAGAAGCTTATCAAATTCTTATTAAGATTTTTTTTTAGAAACCTATAGTGGCATTATTTATCTCTAAAACACACAAAAGTATTACTGTTATGATGCTTTTAGGTTTTATCCTGGGATTGCAGTCAGACCTTGCTAAAGTTCTGCTTCCCCTCTATTAACCTCTTCCAATAATCATCAAACACATAGCAAAGCTTCGATAATTTCCTGTTGGCTTTAGTCTTGTGCTACATAATTTTTAGCCTTCAAAATGTTATAATCAACATTGAAATTTCTCTGAAATATTAGCCACGAGTTGTTATTACTGAAGAAATTAATCAGAGTCCCTGCACTAGCACCCCTGATTTGAAGGTACATGAAAAATGGAGAGCGAATAAGGACAGTCACTGATAGAGATCCAGCTCATTAAAAGTAAATATCATAGGGACAAGGATTGGCATAAAGTAGAAAACAATATAGATTTACTTAGCTTATGTAATCAAAACAATCTCTCTTGAATATTAAGCATCTTATAGTGGGTTTTATGCTAAAGTTAACACATAGAACCCTGAGTATTGTATTTTAAAAATATTCTGGTATTTATATATTATAATGCATTGTTAAATACTTAAGCTTAAGTAGCATCAAAGTATTGTATGCTTTATTGATATATACTTTATTTTCTTAAACTCTCCACTTTGTCTTTGTTCAGAAGACCACATTTTCCATGATTAGATAAGTAGTAAAGATCAGATTATATCATGAAATCTAGATACTGAAAGAACTATTAGGATAATACAATATTCATGTGGACCAAGGGAATTATACACAGAAGGACATAGACACACACAGACACACACAGACATACTGGTAGTTATGAACAAGGTAATTGAGTTCAACTCTCCCAATGAGAAAAACCAGAAAAGCTAGACATATTACCAAAAAAAGAAAAAAAATCTGCATAAAATAAGACATACCAATATAGTTAAATTAAGATTAAGGAATGTCTCTTTCTTTCTCTCTCTCTTCTTTCTCTCTCTCTCTTTCTCTCTCTCTCTCTCACACACACACACACAAACACTCACACACATCAAAAAGTGACAAATCTCAAAAAGGTGAAGATAATCACAACTCATATCTGAAAACAGACCTGCACCCAGAGTAAATAAAGAAGTCTTACAAATCAACTAAAGGATGTTAAGGATGGGCAGAAGACTTAATTAGATATCTCAAAAATGGAAAAAAAAACATTGCTCAAACTCCTTAGTTTCAATGTAATACAAACTAACACCAGAGACAGACAGGACTGTAATCAACAACTGCTAAAATTCAAGTCTGCTAATACCGAGTGTAGATAAGGCTATGGAAAACCTGATATTCTCTTACACTGCTAGAGAGTATCCATTGATATTCCCACTTTTGAATGCTATTTGCTGTTTTCTACTAAATTTGAATGAGTGCCTACCTTATGATCCAGCATTTCCATATACATATGAATGGACCTGTGTGCCAACATACATGCATAAGGACACTCAGAAAAATATACATAGTGACATATAACAAACTAAATACCTATTGACATTAGAACTGCTTATAAGTTTCAGTATATTCATAACAGGAATACTCTACACACTGAAATAACAGTCAATAGCTATGTGTATACCATGGATAACTTCTAAATACAATGATGAGGGAAAGATGTTAAACAAAAGTAGATACACTATATGATAGCACTTACATAAAGAACCTGTGAAAATTAATCTATGATGCTAAATTAGAATTACTTTTCAGAAATAGATAGTAATAATTTTGTGGGTCATAAGAGATTTTGGTATGCCAGTAAAATTATTTTTCTTGCCACAGTATGGACATATATGGACAGACTCACTTTTTTATAATTTTGCACAAGGGAAGGTTTGTGATTTGTATATTTAAACCTAGTGACTTAAAATTCAGATAATTGGAAAAATTCTTTAATATCATTTTGATGTCTTATAATAGCTTTCCTTTATATCATTGAGACTAAGATAACACATGATAAAACTATGAAATAATATATGCTCTTTGTTATATACATTTATTCATTTTTAGTAGAAAATTAGCATCAAGATCAAATAAATAAGGATGTCTGGGTGGCTCAGTCAGTTAAGCATCTGCCTTCAGCTCAAGTCATGATCCCAGGGTCCTGGGATCAAACCCTGTGTTGGGCTCCCTGCTCAGTAAGGAGACTGCTTCTCCCTCTCTGCCCCTCCCTACCATTTGTGCTCACTCCCTCAAATAAATAAAAATAAAATCTTTAAAAAAAAAGCCAAATACATTAACTAAGACAAATGATTTAATAAAATTTTTTTTACTAAAACTGTTGACAAATAAATCTAAGTACATATAACCTTGCATACCAATTTTCATAGATAATTCTAGGTGTTTATCATCTCATGTGGGTTATTCTAGTTTATGACTACTTTTAGTCCTAGAACCAATCCTAGAACAAAGTATGACTACTTTGAGTATTAATCCTAGCACAAAGAAGACGACTTTGACTATAAGACTGACTTATGATCATTCAGACAACTTAAGAGGTATACAAGCAAGCATCCATAATTATCCTCACAGTCTAAATAGAATCAGAGAAAAGTTCCTTTTTCTGATTTTTTGCTATTCAGATGTATGTGCATTTACCACAGTCAGTATGGACATACTGTTTTTTCTATTCATAGTTGTCTAGTAGACTTTTACCAGGTCATTAAAAATGTACGGTGAACATAAACTTTATTTTAATTTTTTTTTAAAGATTTTATTTATTTGTCAGAGAGAGAAAGTACACAAGCAGGAGGAGTGGCAGGCAGAGGGAGAAGCAAGCAGAGGAAGAAGCACGCTACTCACTGACAAGGAACCTGCTGAGGGACTTGATCCCAGGACCCCAGGATCATGATCTTAAGGCAGATGCCTAACCAACTGATCCACCCATGCGTCCCTGAACATAAACTTTAATGGCTGCCTATGCCACTATCTAAATAGAACATTTATAGCCATTATGTTTATTATCAGGTATTTAAGATTTTTGCTCATTTTGAATAGTACTTTTTAAATGCTGTTATAAAAAAATACCTCAAGCTAATATTTGATTAGAAGATCTGCTAATTTCAAGTGGAAATATTGGAATAAGATATGGTTTATAGGTTTTGATAGATACATTTTGTCAAATTACATGGTTTCTAGAGAAAGCATTTTGGAGTACTTAAAAATTATAACTATCATCAGGATCGACTATTTTAAGTCTACTAATGTTTGCTACTTTCGATTCTAAAGGTTAAATATAACTGGCTATTAATTGTTATCATTTGATAATTAACTTTAAAATATGTACTATAGCGTGGGATGCCTGGTTGGCTCACTCAGTATAGCATGCAACTCTTGATCTTGGTGTTGTGAGTTCGAGCCCGATGTTGGGTATAGACATTACATAAAGTAAAATCTTTAAAAAATAATTTGAAATGTTTACTATAGTGAGTAAAAATAAACATTTAAAATAGTATTTAAAGGGCTTTAATAAGTTAACGTCTCTTCTATCTTCCATTACCCATGGCCAGTGGAAATATGAAGTCATTGGGATTTCAATTTTGTATGGAATGCCAGTATATAAATATTTAGGCTAGTGCTTTTTAAATTAACTCTAAGATTTTTAATTCCTGCCAAGGTAATTTCTCTGTTTACATGCACAAGGACATGGTTTTCAGGGGTCATTTTGGTAATCTACATTTTTCTAGAACCTTCATAGTTTAAAAATACGTTAGCATAATGTTAAACAGATTGTTCTCTTTATTTTGATGGCATATACTTTTGTTATTCCCCTGCTGAATTTTCCAATCTCATTGACACTATGCTTTTGCTTTTTCCTTGATTAGGCAGTATATTTAGTACATTCCTTCTGCTTTTATTTTTCTGAGAAACAGCTGTAATTGTAATTGCTTTGCTTAGTGTAGGTTTCAGTTTTCTGATTTTGATTTTTGATAATTTTTATTCTCTTATTAATCTGGTTTTGTTTTTTCACTATTTTGAAAAATATAAGTTGTTCAAACAAGTTTCACTTGTTTGTTTGCTAGTTTGTTAGTTTTTTGTTTTTTAGTTGTTTGCTAGTTTTATTGTAATATTACTAGATAAAAAATGTATGTTTTCGTTGACTTGCCAATATTTTGAATGATGGCAAGGAAATTGCTTGATAGCTGGACTGGGAAAGAGATACTTGTAAAATTAATAATCAATTGGGCCACCTTGGTGGCTCAGTGGGTTAAAGCCTATGCCTTTGGCTCAGTTCATGATCTCAGAGTCCTGGCATCAAGCCCCAAGTCGGGCTCTCTGCTCAGCGGGGAGCCTGCTTCCCCCTCTCTCTCTGCGTGCCTTTCTACCTACTTGTGATCTCTCTCTCTCTCTCTCAAATAAATAAATAAATAAATAAATAGATCTTAAAAAAATTAATAATCAATTTGCTATCTACCCTTTACATATATCTGTATTACTTATTCCAAATGAGGCTTACAGATACAGTAATGGGGCAAAGAATTTTATGAAGAATCAAGAAATTTTAATTCAAATTATGCCTAAAATAGTTTTAAAATATTTAAGTGTAATTAGCATAAATACCCTGAGGGGGGTGGAAAGGTGAAGGCTTCCAGATAACTCAAGATATAGTAAATGCATTATATTGGTTTTGATTTCCATGTTAATATTCTAGATAAAACTTATGGAATAAATGAAATATTCACATTTTCCATCTGCTGAGCTACTGTTTTTGTTTACCCAAATATCACATAGAGATCTAGTACAAAAAGGTTCATGTTTTCACTGATTCCTTAATATACTTCAAAACTTATATCTGGGGGCGCCTGGGTGGCTCAGTTGGCTAGGCAACTGCCTTGGCTCAGGTCATGATCCTGGAGTCCCAGGATCGAGTCCCACATCTCCCCCTGCTAAGCGGGGACCCCGCTTCTCCCTCTGACCTCTCCCATCTCATGTTCTCTCTCTCTCTCTCTCTAAAAAAAAAAAAACAAAAAAAAACTTATATCTGAGGCATTTTCTTATTGCTTTGATACTTTTATTACAGATAGGAGTAGTGTTAGTCTTATTTATTATTAGCCATGAGTTTTAGGAAGAATATTTTGAAAGATTAGGCTTAATAGAAAAGTAGGATTTTCAGCCAGGTGGAAACTATATTGCAACACATGCCTTATTCCATGTTTGATGCAATTTCAGTGTTCTTTTCTAAAGGAGTTAACTTCTATAAAATACTAATTTGGATCCATGCCATACACTTCTAATTTTTTTCTATTAAGTATCTGAAAATAAAATTCTTTAATACAATTCTATTTTTCAAAGATGAGAAAGTATTTTTTGATGGCATGAGCAAGCTCCAAGAATGAATTTTTTTAAAGGGGCTGACAAGGATTTGATACATAAGAGATGTATTCAAGTAGGGTAGTCAAGACAATGGCTTTTTCCCTCTTTGGTGGGGAGGGGAAATGATTTGTTCATTTTCATTTCTTAGGAATTAAATATTAAAAAGTAATATTGTTGAAGATATTAAGTATCTCACTAATATAAAATACCCAAGTTTTGTAGAAATTTTGATTTGGCAGTTACATAATTCAGGGATTCAATGTAAATCAGCTGTTAGTAATATTTGAGTGGGTCTACTCAATAAAATCACTAATAAGATAGATCTCTGGTGTCTAACTCAGGAAATGTTAAAATCATCTGGAGAAACTTGATTTGCTTCTGACTAGGTTCTTAAATTCTATATTTTATTTTATTATGTAAGTACATAATATACTATTTGCTTTCATTGCTTTTGGCTAGAAAAATGTAATAAAGTATATATATGATTCAAAATATGTTAAACAGAATATCTGTAAAATGTTACACATTAATTCTTAGGAGAATTTCATGTGGAAAATATAAATCAACATATTAGTTATCAAGTTAATATCCTTTAATATTACTAACTATAAATACATATTTACTAATTACTACATGTTCACATCACTGAACAAAATACAATAGAAGTAAAAGAAGTTACTTCCTTCAACATGTTTATATACTTAAAAATTGGATTAGATTATAAAGGAATGTAAGCATATAACAAATGAAGTAGTATTATGGATTCAAAATAACAGACATCACCGAGGACTATAAAGAGGAAAATGGAACTCCTAAATATTGACTACATGTTCTTTGGGATAATTATTCGAAATTGAAGAGGAGGTAAATTATGTAGCAATATAGGAAAATGTGTTATGGGAAGTCTCCATGAAAGAATTATAAGGAGTCTTGAAGTTTAAAAACAATTTGAGTAGGTGGCTCCTATAAAGAACTGGACAAGTTTAGTATGGAATCAAAATAAGTTTGTCTTATGTTGGATGGTTTACTGAAGGGAGGTATGGGAGGTAATGTATGAGAAAATTCTGGTACATTGTCTGGCAGGCCTTTCAAGGTAAAGAGTAGAGCATAATGGCAGTCTTTGGGCTCTGGTACCGTGGGCTCCATATCTCAATCCTGCCATATATGTCATTTACTAACACCTCCACAGAACAGTAAGAACTACCACTTACTGAAAACTTACTGCATACCAGGCACAGTTCAAGGCATACTGCATATACTAATTTACTTACTTCTCACAAAAGCCTTATTAAATAGGTATCATTATAATCTACTGTATTAAAAATAAAGACATTGAAGCACAGGGAAATGAAGGCATCAAAATCTGTGCCATTAAATATTATACACACTGGCTGTCTAGGTTTCTGTTTCCTTCAACATGAATTAGAGAATTTAATAGCCTATATCTCCGTGGATTTCCATGATAGTATACCTGACACATAATAATCACTTAAAAATGTTGTTATAGTAAATAATTAATAGAAAACTCCTCAAAAGTACTTTGGATGTGTTGGCTATAAAATGCTGGGAGAAGAAGTATAGACACTATCTTTTGGTCAGTGGGAATGCATTAACATCTTCTAAGCATACCCTGGAAAACTGGAAAACTCCCATATCTGTGGTATACAGAATGAAAGAAGAGACTGGAAGTAACCAAAACATAGAGTTATTATCCCTTGTCAGGAGCAAGACATTAAGGGTTAAACAAGCGTGCTAACAGGGTTAATAAAACGGATGTAAAATATGGGCTTGAAGGATGAGAAGGTGTAGGGGAAAAGAGAAGAATCCTCTTTACCTATATCATCATATAAATAAAGCATTACTATATACAAATCAAGCAGCAGAAGTATTGTTTTTAGATGGAGACTATAGTTCTACTTTTTAGTAGATTGAATTTAAGATGGACAGATATTATTTGCTAGGAAAAATATGGTAAATATCCTGAGTTAGGTATTGATGAAGGATTTATGGAGGATGTAATCACAGGGGACGATGTGTAATGGAGATATGAAGAAGGAAGTTATTCCCAAGGGTGGTAAGATGTAAATAATAAATATTAAATAATAATAATGTATAATTCATGTGTGCTTATGTGTCAAGCACTATCTAAATGACTTTGCATGAATTATGCTGTTAAATCCTCACAACTCCATAAAGTAGGAATTATTTTTAGCCTTGTTTTGAATAATTTAGCCACAAAGTTTAAGAAACTTGTATAAGATATCAAGTGCTAAATGAAAGGACTAGGTGGTAGCAGATACTCAATAAATGAAACTATAATGTCCTATCATATTTATATTGAAGTCATTATTCTGTTACCAGATATAAATATTTTGTAGTAAGAAAATAGGAAGAATATCTGCTGGGGGCTAAAAATATATAACTCTCAATAAAATTCACTACATAAAGCCAAGAGAATAATTATAAGCCAACACAGAGTTTGCTTTGAGTTTGAGAAAATCCTAAATGGCGTAAAACAGGAAGAGAAATTTTTGGTAAGATGTTTCTCTTTCTTTCTTTTCTTTTCTTTTTTTTTTAATTTATTTACTTGAGAGAGTGCACAGAGGGAGAGGGAGAAGCAGACTCCCCAATGTGGGACTTGATCCCAGGACCCTGCGATCATGACCTGAGCGAAGGCAGACACTTAACTGACTAAGCTACCAGGTGCCCTGGCAAGATGTTTTTCTTGAGATGAGATCTAGTTTAAAGGTTTTAAACAGATTCCCAAACAATGAGGTACATACGAATACTTTTTCAATTATGATAAAATTACCTGATATAGTCCCACTCTCCACAAAATTGCTTATATTGTAATAAGGATAAACTCTGCACTGCATATAGGTTTGTTCTCGTAATTACTAATAAGCTATATGGTGGAACCATCTCAAAAAACAAAGCATTGACTTTCACTGGCCACAGAAAAAAATGGGTTCAGATTTGCCTACTGCCATAGCAACTATGAAGTTGGACAGCATATATGAGACAATTGTTCCAGGCGTTGAATAAGTGTCAGCACAAGACTGTGATACTTGAGAGAAAGCAAACACACAAGATGAGCCCTGCTCTCTCCCTAGGGGTTTGCACAGTGGCATTTCTTTTACGTTATAAGGAAGTGGATTATAAATATATCTGGGTGAAGGAGGTAGTTGTTGGAGTTCTAGCCTGCAAAAATGGCTGGAATTCGTGTAGCAGTATTCTGGGAGGAAAAAATAACAGCACAGGGGGCCTTCAGAAGTCTATGTGAGGGTTTTTATTGGTCCTTGGCTAAAGTCAAAGGAGGGCAAGGGGGTTAAGTCTTAGATGGCTTCGGTGGGGTGGTGAGTTGAAAAGAGATACTAGAAGACATGCATTTCTGGAAGACATTGGTATTCTGGAAAATCCAGAATGGAGGGACCTCCTTGAGCACCACAGATAAACAATTGAGACACCAGAAAAGCCCATCTTGTGAGTGTGAAACATGCCCATCCGTAAAGGCCACAACTAAAAATTAAGAACAAACAGAAACACACATAAAAAATAACACAAACCCAAAAGGATGAAAAACCTTTGTCAGTATTTTAGCAGTCTATTAGAAAAAGATTCAACCCTTTAAAAAAAGGTGATAGTCTCTCTCAAATATATCACCCAAAAAATAAAGGTTTACTAAATATGCAATGAAGAAGGGCTATGTGTCTTTAAAATCATTTTTAAAAGCTACAATAAATATTTTCAGTGATTTAAGGTAAAGGCAGTCATAATGAGTAAATATTTGAGGGAACACAGACCTGGAAATAAAGAACCACACAGAAACTCTACAACGTAAGAGTACAATATTTTCAATACTTATTGCCTATCTATAGGCAATAAGGATCCAGGGCATCCTTATCTTGATATTGGTGATTTGTATCCTGTCATTGTTTAAAGATCAGTCCTTCCAGAGATTAATTGGTTTGAAACAAATTTTGGTTTTAACTGACTTTGACTGACAGTTTCTATTTTATTATGTCTTATATTTATTATTTCTATATTTCTACTTAATATTTCTTTTTAGTTCCTTCAGTTGGATGCTTGGGACATAAATTTGAGGCCTTCACATCTATTTTATTCTAAGCATTCAAAGTTGTAATTCCCCATAAAACTGTTTAATTGTATCTTATAAATGTTGATGGGTTGTGCTTTCATTTTGATTCAATTTGAAATTTTCTATTTTTATTTGTAATTTATTTGATACATGGGAAATTTAGAAGTATACTGTTTGATTTTCAAGCATTAGAGATTATATATATATTTGTTATTGATTTTTAATTTAGTTCTGTTGTGACCTGAAAGCATATATTGATTTATTCAGTCTTCGATTTATTGAGAAATATTTTATGGTCCCAGATTTGGTCTATTTTGGTTCACGTTACACGTGTATTTGAAGCAATGTATACTGTTTTCGTTAGGTGTAGGATGCTTATGAATATTAACTAAATCAACTTTCTTGATAGGTATTCAAGTCTTTTATGACTTTTGTAACATATATTTTTTAAGATTTTATTTATTTGAGAGAGAGAGAGCAGGAGAGAGTGAGGAGAAGGGCAGAGGGAGAAGCAGACTCCCCACTCAGCGGGGAGCCCAGTGGGACTGGGTCCTGGGACTCCAGGATCATGACCTGAGTTAAAGGCAGACACCCAGCTGAGCCACCCAGGTGCCCTATGTCTTCAGTTATATTCTGAATTGATTAATATCAGTATATCACTAGAGACAAAGAGTAATCTCAAAAATATATGTTATCCAATCTAAAGAAAGAAAACAATACTAAAAATATGAATAGAGCCTCAGTGTAATTGTAGAAAACCAACAAGTGATAGCAGGTGCTAAGCCATACATCTAAGTAGTCTCTTAAAATTAAAGGAGGGAGATAAAGGTTTAGAAAAATTATTTGTATAGGAATGATATATAATATATATATAATATATATATTATATATATATAAATAAATATATATTTATATATAGGAATGAAAATTCCTAGTTTGGGGAAAACACTTATAGATCCAAAAATCTCAGTAAAACCTGAACCTAAAGAAAGCTACATATACAAATATTATCATGCTGATGAAGATAAAATGAAAGTCTTTCAACAGCCAGAGGGAAATAAAAAGGACATTGTGTAGAAAATATCAATGACATGGATGATAGCTATGTATCAGAAACAATGGAAGCTAAGAGACTTTTGAATAATATCTTAAAATAAAGAAAAAAACACCTCAAATTCTATAACCATCGCAGTATCCTACAAAAATTAAAAAGAGATATATTTTAGATAAATAAACGTTGAAAGTAGTCATCATCAGCAAGTGTGTAACTACTAGAATTTTTAAATTTAGGCTGAAAAGAGTTAATACAAGCTGGAAACTGAAATTGTATATTCACATTTCAAGTATGTATCCATAATATTTTATAATTGATATTGTATATGATGGTACAAAATATCTATCATCAATAGCAAAAAAGTAATGGGAGTTAAAAATCAGATTTTACTGTTTTAAATTTCTTAAATTTTAAAAGAGTTGGCACAAATCCCATAGTATTTGAGAACAAGTACTAAAAAATGTACACAATATATAGCTAACAGCAAATGAAGATAGAATACTAAAAAATATTCAACTAATCTAAAAGCAAGAAAAGATTGTTAGTGGAAAAAGGACAGGAAAAAATAGGTTATAAATAGATTTTGGAATTAAACACACTCTATAATATTTTATGTAAATATACTAAACACTTCAATTAAAAAGCAATGATTATAAGACAGGAAAAGTATATGCTGTTTGTAATATAGTTTAAATGCTAAACAAAGATGGTGAGAACAAAAGATAGAAAAAAGATCTAGTGTGTAAATGTTAAGCCCAAGGAAGTTACTGTGGCTATACAATTTTCTGAAAAAATAGACTTTGTGACTATTACTAGAGAGAAATGATAGAAATGAGGACATTTTGTAATGATGAAAAGTTCAATTCATCACTAAGACATAACAGTATTTTCACACTTAATGACAGAGTGTCAAAATACATGAAACAAACACTGACAGAAATAAAAAGAAACAGACAAATCCACATACATAGCTGGATATTTTAACAACCCTCACTTTGTAAATGATAGAGCAACTAGACAAAATTTATTAAGCATATAGAAGATTGGAATAACAGCAGAATACAAATTCTTTTCAGGTTCACATGGAAAATAATCAAGATAGATCACATGCCAGGCCATATATTTCAAAAGATTGTAATAATACAAAAAATATTCTCAGAACAAAATAGAATTTAATTAGAAGATCCAGATATTTGGATAGTCACTGACATTACTAAATAACTAATGGGTCAAAGGGATATCACAAGAGAAAATTAGAAAATACTCTGAAGGGAAGGATAATGAAAATAAAACATTGCATTTTTTAGATTGCTGCTGAAGTGGCACAAAAATAGAAACATATAGCTTAAATGTTATTTGAAAAGGAAAAATGGTTTAATAATCAATGGATAATGTTACCATTTAGTTTACAAGACTAGAAAAAGGTGAGAAAATTAAGCCTAAAATAAGCATAAGGAAGGAAATAATAAAGATTCAAAATCCATGAAGAATGTGAGAGTTAAATAATACTTTCAAAAATAAAACAAAAAACCAAAAACTTGAGAAATCCTTAGAAGATGGCTTTAGAAGAAAAAAAAATAGCCCAAAATACAAGATTAGGCAAATATGAGTAAATAGTAAGATACACAGGATAGAAAGAATGGTTATTAAATTTATTGGCATAAAGCGTTTATAATTTAAGTTGACAGATTCTTTGGAAAACACATCTTGTGAAAACTGAAAGAAAAAAAAATTGAAAATCCAAATAGTTCTTTAACTGTTAACTTATTAACTTTCCCATAAGAGAAGTCTAAACCCACAGTATTACACTGAATTATGTAAAGTATTTAAAGAAGAAATGACATTATACATTATATGTTTCTACAGTTCTTCAGGAAAATGGAAGTAAAATTCATAACCCATTTGATGAGTCCAGCTTGACCTTCATATCAAAACCTGACAAAGGCTCAAGAAAAGTTGCAGACTACTCCTTCATGTATATTGACACAAGATTCATTAACAAGGTATTAGCAAATCAAATATATCAATGTTAAAAAGACATCTCATGACTACTAGGGTCTATTCTAGGAATGAAAGGCTGTCTCCATGTTAAAAATCAGTCAATATAATTCACTATATTAAAGGAATACAAGGAATAAACCCGATTATCTCAGTCAATTAAGGAAATGTATTTGATAAAAATTGACACATTAAAAAAAATCTCTGCAAGGTAAAGAAGAACTTCCTTAAATTGATATAAAGGTACTTTTTAGCTCAGCTGATAATAGACTTAATGATATAAAAGGATTCAGAAAAAGGCCAGGATTTCTTTGCTCTTCACTTCTATTCAACTTCTATTCAACATGGTATTAAAGGTCCTAAGTGTACATGCAGAAAAACAAGAAAAACAAATGAAGGCATACATATGGGAAACTAAGAAGTAAAACTGTATTCCCAGTCAACAATTTACTGAGCTAATAATGTAGCAAATTCAAATAATACAGAATTAAAAAAAATAAATCAACCTTCTATATTTGCATCCAAAAGATGTAATTATATTTAAGAATATTATATTTACAAAAGGATTAAAATATAAAATATTTTGGAATAAATTCAAGAAAATCTGTAGCTAAGACCATTGCCAGTACTAATAAAGATGATCTAAAAATGGAATTATATATGAACTTAATGGATTAGAAAACAGTATTATTAATATATCAATTATAGATTTATAAAAACACAACAATTAACATACTTACACATTTTTTAAATTTTTTTTAAAGATTTTTTTTATTTATTTGACACAGAGAGAGAGAGAGATCACAAGTAGGCAGAGAGGCAGGCAGAGAGAAAGAGGGGGAAGCAGGCTTCCCGCTGAGCAGAGAGCCTGATCGGGGGCTTGATCCCAGGACCCTGAGATCATGACCCAAGCCGAAGGCAGAAGCCTTAACCCACTGAGCCACCCAGGCGCCCTTATACTTACACATTTTTAATAGAAATTACAGATGATTCCAAAATAAAATTCAATGACAGAGAAGTTCAAACTATCCTGGAAAAAGAGTACTGATGGGGGACGCCTGGGTGGCTCAGTTGGTTAAGCTGTTGCCTTTGGCTCAGGTCATGATCCCAGGGTCCTGGGATCGAGTCCCACATCGGGCTCCTTGCTCAGTGGGGAGCCTGCTTCTCCTCTGCCTCTGCCTGCTTGTGCTCTCTCTTCCTCTCTCTCTCTGACAAATAAATAAATAAATAAATCTTTAAAAAAAAAAAAAAGAGTACTGTTGGAAATTTAGGCTAGCAGAAATTTACCCTAAATAGTCAGTAATGGAGGCCATGCGGGACTAGTAATAAAGACAGATAAATTAGCTTAAAAAATAAAAAAAAAAGAGTAGAAGGGTGCCTGGGTGGCTCAATCATTCGGGTTTCTGACTTCAGCTCAGGTCATGTCCTGGGTGTCCTGCGGTCAAGCCCAGAGCTGAGCTCCCCATTGAGCTGGGGAGTCTGCTTGTCCCTCTCCCTTCTTCCACTTGTGCTCACTCTCTTTCTCACAAATAAATAAAATTTTTAAAAAAAGAAGAGTAGATATTCCAGAAAATGATACATAAATATAGACAAAGTGCCAGTGTAATTCTGTAAGGAAAAGATAGTCTCTAGCAAGTGGTTTTGGAAGCACTGCATTCACATGTAGAAAACTACAGATGTTACTCCCTAACTCAACCATATACAAAAATTAATTCCGAGTAGATATAGGCCTAAATATTAGAGCTTAAATTTTAACGATTCTATAAGAAAACATGGATAATATCTTTCTGATCTTGGGATACATAAAAGTACAAATTTTGAGAAAAATTATGATAAATTATACTATCAAAATTAAAACCTTCTCATCTAATACCATTAAAAAAAGAGAAGCCAAAGAGGAAAAAATTATGTGCAATATATAAAATTGGCAAGAGATGTGTACACAGAATATACAGATAACGGCAAATCATAACTAAAACACAAACTCATAAAACATGGCAAAAATGTATATACCTCGCAAAAGAAATTCTATGAATAATGACTGAGTACATAGAAAGTTGCTCACGATCACAGATTGGAAATGCAAATTAATATTACAATTAGATACCATTGCAGACACTAGAATAGTTAAAATGAGACACATTAACACCAAATGTCAGCAAGGACTTCAAGCATCTTAAATTCCTGAATTGCTAATGAGAATGTAAACTGTGCAACCACTTTGGAGGCAGTTTGACTATATTTGTTTTATGAAATTAAATATACACTTACTCTGTCACCTAGCAATTCTACTTTTAGCTAGTATTTAGCCATAAGAACTAAAAATAGATGTTAAGAGAAGGATATTTATAATAATGAGGGAAACATTTATAAGAGCCAAGCAATACCAAAACCAATGTCCATCAACAGGAAAATGAATAAACATCATGGTATATATTCCTACTGTATACTACCACTAAACAACAAAAGGAAATTAAGTACTGGAATATGTAAGGACATTCATAAAAATTAAAAAGAAACTTATAGTAAGTGATAGAAGCCCAAATCAAAACGGTACATGTTACTCCATTTTTATGAGGTCGTTGGAACTAATCCATCATGGGGAAAAAAAAGTCTGCATTGAAATTGCCAATGCTGTGCTGGGAATAGTAGTAAGGGAAAGCATAGCAAAGTTTCTGGGTTGATGTGCATATTCTACAATGTGATTATGGTGTGGGATTACATAGGCTACAGGCATAACACTGAGTTTTGCATTTAAGATCTGTGCATTTCATGGTGTATAACTAGGGGAGGGGAAGGGGGTGAGAGAAAAGGAAAGAAAAGAAGCTTATTTCTCTAATATAGTAGTACAATAGCTTCAGACTTTAGTTTTATGAACAGATAACATTTTAAAGGCAGCAGGACTAAAATAGATTGCCACTTTTTGTTCTGCCAATAATAGACATTTTAAAATATACTCACACACGAGTTCTGAGAAATCTTTGCTCTTTCTAGGAAAGTTTTTGAAAGGTTATTTAACATTTAAAAAAGTATAATGAAAACCATTCTGCCACATCTTTTACAGAGGAATATCACTCTAATTATTATGTACAAATACTGTATTTCTTCATATTCTCCTGGTATTTTATACAGTGTAGTTTGTTTTCTCATTCTATTTTCTATAAATGATATATTTTATAATATAGCTCATTACCATAATTTCAAATGTCAAATTTAGACTCTACATGTATAGAGACTTAACTTGCTTTTCCTTAGCTCTGATGTTTCTGAGGGAAATGGATTATAGTAAAGATTAGAAAAAATATTTAGATAGCAGTTATTAAATAGAACATTGAAGTTCTTTCCAGACACTTTATTTTTCCTTTATCATTAAGAATAGAAAGAGGCTGTATTTCTTGGCTTAATTCTCTTTTGAAAGCCCGCGGGGATGTGAGCAATGTGTCCTTCCAACATCTGAATAAAATAACAAGACCAATTTATATTAAGAGAGAGAAATTAATCTCAAACTAGGCTCCGTGCTTCCTTTCTTCCTGGGTTCATCTCAGTTCAGGGAGCTTAGATGTTAAGTCCCACCCAGGCAGGGTCCATGCCGGGGAGTTAACAGTAACAGTGTCAACTAACACTGTTACTTGGTTAAGGCCATTTTTTGTCAAAACTGACATACGGCAAGGCATACTGTCCAGCCTTTGGATAGTGACACAGAACACACAGGTCCTTACTATGAATTCTTTACCATGACTATTGCCAGAGTTTGTTATCTCTGTGTGCTACTTGGACACATCACTAACTATTTCATCCCTGATATTCTTGCCACTATACTAAACCCAACATAGGGAGCTCTTCCTAGTCCAAGGCACTAAAAATTTCTTCTTTGTGTTAGCTTCCATTCTTCCCATTTTCAGAATTTCTTTTTGAAAAAAAAAAAGATCAAAGGCCAAGTATTTGACATTTTTTACTTAATTCTGAGTTTTGTATGTTACTCTTAGAGGCAGGAAGCATAAAATGCCCTATCTTACTGGGTTAAGAATCATGTGTATAACAAATTTAAGTAGATACATAATAAACAATATCCCAAAACAAACCTCAAAATGTTGAAACATTATTGTATCACAATAATATATATCTTATATATCTTATATTACCTATAATAATATATATCTTATATATCCTTTAAACAAAGCCCAAATTAATCACAGTACATAAATGGCCAAGGGTAAGATTTCTGTATAGGTATACTAGCAGATTTCACATCCTTCTTGACATTTAAAAGAAAAGGCTGATGAGTGCTTATGTGTGTGTTTGTGTGTGTATACACACACCCCACACCTTTATTCAATAAAATATTACTCAGCCATCAAAAAGAGTGAAATCTTGTCATTTGCAATGAGATGGATGGAGTAGACAGAATTCGAAGCGAAATAAGTCAGTCAGAGAAAGACAAATATATGATTTTACTCATAGGTGAAATTTAAGAAACACAGATGGACATAAGGGAGGGGTAAAAAAAGAAAAGAGAGAGGGAAACAAACCATAAGAGACTCTTAAAGATAGGAAACAAGCTGAGGGTTGATGGAGGAAGGTGTGTGGATGGACTAAATGAGTGATGTGTAGCGAGTAGGACTTAGTTGTGATGAGTACTGGGTGTTGTAGATAAGGAATGAACCACTGAATTCTACTCCTGAAACCAATATTACACTACATGTTAACTAATTAAAATTCAAATAAAAACTTGAAAAAAAGACATTATTGAACTAATCCACACCACTTTGACTATTAATCCCTTATTTTCCTTTTATCATGGAATGATCAACGGTAAGAGTTCATATAAACAAAAGGAAACTTTTAAGTGAAATTTAAAGAATTGGAGAGTCAACTAACTATTGGTGGGTCAAGTAAGGGTTATTTAAAGTAAAGAGGCTTCAGTGTCTTGTAGTTTAGGTTATTGGGCACTTAGTAGTCTTCAGAAGAACTTCGATGAAATAAATTCCCTCTTCCCTCATCTAACTACGAAAGACCCCACAAAAACTAACCAAAAACCCCTTAATACATCGACAGATGCAAACCTTCTTCAACACCTGCCTTTTCTGATACCCCTAACCTCTCCCCCGTTCTTTTTATTTTGGTGTGTGTTGGGGGGAGTCTCACACCACACTCTATGTACCCAAAACGTCTGTGTTCTGGTTTCTTGCCAAGATCTGCTTTCTCCTCTTGTCAAAGGAGAAGGCCTAATCTGAGATCTAGCCAGCCTAACCAGAGTTTTGTTTCTTGGGCCTTCAGCTAACCTTCTCTCAAGTCCTTTCTAAAATGCTATTCACATAAAATTGATTTTCATGGAAATTTACTCATATAATGATTCATGTATATAGCCCTGGGGGGAAGAAAATGGACATATGTTTATAATAGTAAAACACGAGTACAATTTAATGTCATCACTTGATATCAAGTCAAATCATACATCTGTAATATTGTATCAGAAGCGTTGCTATCAGGTTAATTTTTCTATTACAAATGTGGCAGTGAGTGTATATTTATAAAGTACAAACATATGCAATTAATGGCCCATGATCTGTGCATTAAAGAGCGTGAATATATTTCATTGGAATGAGTTTTCTGATAAAAGTATTCTCGTTCTCAGTTAAGAATGTAGATTTCAGAGCTTTCTTGTGATCAAGAGTTTGATAATCTTTGAAAAAAATGCCAACAATTTTTTTTTGATTTATAGTGAAATAAATAGAGCAGTAACAGACATTTTTCAGGTTTAGAAATTCTCTGCTCAACGACATGGCTCCATAAAGACAGAGCCTCATAAATTATTGGGATAATTTCATTCAGAGTTCAGGTTTATTACACTGTGGCCAACACACTGGATATAATCCTTAGGAAAACAATGGCAATCTGGCCTGTTTTATGACTACATGGGAAAGCGGGTCAGGAGCAATTTACTAATTCACTCGGCAGTAAAGATAATTACTGTTTTTAATGATAATGTACTACAGGCCTATCTAATTGGTTCATGCTTCATGTTTAAACTGTTCTAGCTTAATAAGTGCAAGAACATTATATTTACTTTGCTGGGTCTAAAAAGCACATGATACTGAAAACTGACCTTTAAATGATCCCCTGTGCAGTTCTGTACTATTTGTTTTGGAATATTGGAAGTCTTGAATATTTTTAGCCAAAATGTGTACTTGCATTATATATTTTCATAGATCCTCATTTCCTCTATGCTGTGCCCATTAGGACACCCAGAATACATTAAGAAAAGCACAGTCTCAAAAAGCACACACCAGAAAATTAAAAGGAGAGGACTGTTTAAATTATGTGAATTAGAGAAATAGGGTCAGAAAGAACTTTAAAGCTTCTTCCATTAGATCTCCTTCTGCAGAACTAATGAATTCCATTTATTTTTTTCCTCAATCATTTTAAATGACTACTGTGTGGCATAAACTGTTGTATTTATGACATCAAAGGTATCATGCCTGGAACATGTTTGTTCTCAACTAAGAATAGCTAATTTTTTGAGTTTCTTCATTGTCCCTGCCATAAAAAATATTTTTTATCTGTATGCTGTAAATATCATGTTATCTGTATGCCATAAATATCATTTACAGAATACTTTTGCATTGTAACCTCATCAATGCTGGAGGGCCCACAGGGTACTGTGGGCAGTGCTAAGACCCACACTCCCTCTCAACACCAGCCCAATTGCAGGAATGAGATGCTTATTTCCACAGCTGTTGGGCATATTGTCAGATTACACCTTATAGTTTAGGCTCCATTCATGAAGGCTGTCCTCAGCTGAATGGAGCAAGTTGCTTTGTCCAAGGTCATGTCACCTTCTGGATGCAGCATATTTGCTGAAACTAAAATAGTCCCAAGACTATTCTGCCATATAGTTTTACTGTTGTGTGAGTTTCTTCATTTTGCCAGGAATGATAACATCACATTATAGATAATTCCCAGAAATTACCTAAAATAATGCCTACAAATAGTAGTTGTTGAACATTAATTTTATCATGTGTACAGTATGTATAATAAGCGTTAAGTTTTTCAGAATTGATGTGTTTGAAATATTTGCTATCTAAAAGGCACTCAGGGAATAGTATGTATTATGTAAATCTGCCTCTCTTACGTACAAGCTACTTGCATCTTTGAATATTTGTTTCTGCTTCTTCTTGAATTTGGAATGTAGAAGGGTGTAGGATAGAGATAAGGCATTAAGAATGTACCTGCCCTTGAGGTATAGTGAGAATAGTGAAGATGGAGAAAAAAGGAAAAAAAAAGTACTATCATATGTCCCTTCTCTCCATTTACCCACCAAATTAAGCAAGTGGTATTCATAACGCTTTCTATACAATGGCTCTCAACTACATTTCCCCAGCTCTATGAATTTTACTGTAATTTTCTGGAATGCTATTTAAAATTCCACTGCTGACCAAGAGTAAGAACTGCTGGCCAACTTCTGGTTCAGCACATAAGAAGCTTAAAAACAGGGGCACCTGGGTGACTCAGTGGATTAAAGCCTCTGCCTTTGGATTAGGTCGTGATCTCCGGTTCCTGGGATCCAGCCTGGCATTGGGCTCTCTGCTCAGCGGGGAGCCTCCTTCCTCTTCTCTCTCTGCCTGCCTCTCTGACTACTTGTGATCTCTCTCTCAGTGTCAAATAAATAAATAAAATCTTAAAAAAAAAGAAGAAGAAGCTTAGAAACTGCCATTCCATCTTCCATCCCAACAACAAGTAAAATGCTGAACAGACTGAAAAATCAACAACTCTTCTAGAAGCCATAAGAGAGAGTAGGATGCAGGGCAAACACAAGCTCTCAAGATTGGAGACAAACATGAAAACAAAGCAAAACTTACCTGAGCAGAGACTCTGGGTCAGAACCAGTGGCCATGTGGGAAAACACGAACTACAGTTGATGAATTCCTGGAAAATCAGTGTAGAGAAGTCTGAGAGTTAAAAATTCTAAAGGCACCCAGTAATGGGGAGACCCATAGTTTTATGGGGCTTATCTCCAGGAGCTCAGCCAGATCCCCACAGTGCACACAGAAGAAAGATCCTCTTCCACTTCCCTCAGGAAGTTGGGAGAAGATCTATTTTTGAAACACACCAGAGCACTGTGTTTTCCTTCAAAGGTCTGACTTTAGGAGAAACTGACTAAGCAAACCTAATCTGCTGGGGTATTTTCAGAATTTAAGTCACCTGGGGTAGGGAAACACTCAACTCTTTTCTAGAATAGACAAAACTACTGAGATCAAAACTATGGAATAAAACGTGTCTGTTGGTAATCCTTTTTTGGAGCTTTCTTGGTGAAACCTGAAACTGGCCCCCTTAACACAGAGAACAGGGAAAGATCAAAGAAAAAGGTGGGTTAATTCACGTGGGTAGGTGGGAGATTTAGAAAGCAAAGGGAACTTACATACATACAAGACTTGTCTTGAACAGCAGCAAGATGAGTGACTCCCACCACTTGTCCTCCAAATCATAAAAGTTTACAGAGGCCTTAACTGGGTTCAGTCACATATACAGTGCAGGTGTGCTCAACACCACATCATTATCTCAAGGTTGTGTCCTCCCAGAAGTGGGAGTTGGAAAGGCAAGGATAACCCACATTCCAAGATAGGGGAAGGGGTGAGGAACCTCTCATTGTCTGGGTCCAGCTCAGGAGTCATGTGTTTTTGATGCCTTTCCAAACACTCCACCCTTTGTGACTGGCTCTTACAATCCCATGCTCCTTCCTCTTTTGCAATAGGCCCTGAGCAGCCAGCAAGAGGTTTCACTAGTGTGGACATGGCTTCTTTGGCAGCTATCTGGCTACACTGGAGGCAGATGCCTCAGGAACAATACAGGTACATGTATGAGAAAACACAGATGAGACAATGATTGCCGAAATCAATGACAACTCTTTCCAAAAATAGTTCCAGGATCTGAACCATTGATTTATTAAATCCCCTAAACTGGAGGTCAGATCACTCAGGGCATTTACTTGTGTCCTCATGTGATTTAATAAAGATGATACATTAACAGACTTATCAGGTATGAACACACAACATTCTGTTTGGATAATGGAATAGGGGCCTCCTTGTGAGGAAGTAATAATGCCCAACTCCATCCTGTTCTGGAGGACAGTTTGTCTCATTATAGCCATTTCAGTGTTAAGTAAGGGCAGGCTATATTTGCTATCATTTAGGGCTTGGCCAATAAATTTATTAAGGGCTTCTAGGGGGTTCTCTTAACATCCTCCAAGTCAATGGAGTGGACAAAGATGGTGGCCAAATTATCATCCAAGTGGGAAACAAGAATGTCTCCTCTGGTCTTGAGGAGAAGGAGGTTGGCAGCTCTGGAAACTTGAACTGGTTGTCCATATTATACACAATGGCTGGGGAAGACAGCACTGTCAGGAATGAGGAGATGGACTGCGAGCAGGATATGCCAGACCAGGACCTCTATCTTTTCCCCCACTCAGTAGTGCATATTTCATTCCAGGTATAGGGCATCCTAACAGGTCTAGCTTACAGCAGGAAATAGGATTCTAAAGGAGCTTAATTAGTTTCCCCTCACCTAGAGGTACAAATTAATTCACCCAACTTTGTGGGACATCACATTGTAAATTCCATAATAATTCATTTTCCATGTGTGATGAGGCTTGGTATTCTCAGCAGCATAGCACATTGATCTATAGTGGGGTCTGGGCAATGTTTATTTCCCAGGACCTCCATACCTTCATGGTTTTGGTTGTCTTGGCAGGAGTCTCCCAATCTGGCTAATGGGGCAATAGGCCCTACTAGTTGGTTATTTAAATATGTTAAATCCTGGGATAGTACTTTAGTCTGCCTGGCCAAAGTAGATTTACCTGTTAACAATTTAATTTGTATTTTAATGTTCCGTATATTCATTTTTTTGCTAATCCTGTTGCTGTGGGTTATAGCGGAGATGGAACCTACATTCGGTGTCATATTCTTTTGTCCAGTCTTGAATGTCATGACTTTTGAAATGTGAACCCTACTGATAAGTCAATAAGGGTGTCTCTACTCTTATTTAATATTGAGCTTTAGTATTTGGTATTTAGCTTCCCTAATCCCCTGATGGCGGCAGCCTGGCTTGACAGGGACAAGTTTGGGTTCGGCCATAACAGTGTTCACACAAACCAAGGCATGATTAGAACCTCATTCGAAGGGAGGGGGTGGATATAACCAATTTTCGAATTCTTTACTGGCTGGGAACTCTGGTGGGTGGCCCCAGATTCTCTTGGCAGTTGCCTTGAGTGCTGTTTAGCACACAAAGGACATATGTTATTGCATTGACCAAGTCACTGTATTTTGTTAAAGATATTTATTTACTTACTTATTATTTATTTATTTATTTATTTATTTATTTATTTATTTATTTGATAGAGTGAGCAAGAGGGAGAGGCAGAGGAACAGGGAGAAGCGGGCTCCCTGCTTGTGGGGCCTGATCTCAGGACCCCAGGATCATGACCTGAGCCGGATGCAGACACTTAACCGACAGAACCACCCAGGCGCCCTGACCAAGTCACTGTATTTTAAGAGCAACATAGCAACCCCAGCAACAGGTCATCCTACTTGGGCATTGCAACAGCCATTCCTTCTGTATATCCAATTTGCTGTATCTACTGAAGGATCAATAGCTAAGGCTTATACCTGAGCTAGACCACCAGCTTCCTGATTGTCGGGGGTGCCCATGCCTTATCAGCTGTGACAGGAAAAGCAGTGTGAACTGCCTGAGGCTTTTGCACATGGACCCAAATGTTTTTTCAATATCCTGGCCCCTTAAGGGCTTATTTATAATCACCCACCTTTTGGTTTCCCATTGTCCAAGCCATAGGTTTCATTACTTCAGAACAGACCGACTGCCAGTGCAGCCACGGTTCATGAGTAATCAATCACTAGCCAAACTACGCAGAGCTCAGCCCACCAGCTGTTGCACTGGCTGCTGTCTCAGAGGTTCAGCCAGGAGGAGGGCTGTGTGCATTGCTAGGAGCTGTTGCAAGGGTAGGTATGAGGGTTTCTACTCCTTTCCAGAGGTAGGACCAAAATCCTAGGGGCACTCTCTCCTTCTGTTGACTCAGCCACAGTGCCTGATCCATACCTTCTGGAGCCACAGGCATATCCAACTCAAATGGTAGCCCTATTTCAGAGATGCCCAGAGCTTTAATCTGTTTCACTAATATTTCTACCTTCTGAAAGGCAGCTTGTTCCTCTGATTCCCAGTCCTACAGGTGCCCTTCCTTTACCAGATAGCATAAAGGATAGGGGCATTGTGCTGGGTGGGAATTAGAAGTCCTCCAAAACATGATACAGAGAAGATTAGCATGGCCCCTGTGCAAGGAAGACACACAAATTCGTGAAGCGTTCCATATTTTTCCCACCATTAAAAAAAAAAAAAGAAGTCCTCCAAAACTCCAAAGTCCCCCTGATGGTTTGTATCTCACATTATTATTTTTATTTTTTAGGATTTTATTTATTTATTTGACAGAGAAAGACAAAGAGAGAGCGGGAACACAAGGAGGGGGAGTGTGAGAGGGAGAAGCAGGATCCCCATCGAGCAGGGAACCCAGTGTGGGGCTCGAATCCCATGACCCTGGGATCATGACCTGAGCTGAAGGCAGACGCTCAACTGACTGAGCCGCCCAGGTGCCTCTGTATCTCAGATTCTTAAGGATTGGATAAACTTACATCTTATCAATCACAGATTTTGAAACAACATGAGTTGTCTTATCAGACAACGTGAGTCTTATCAGACCTGAGGATAGCCCACATGAGTCTTATCAGACCTAAGGATACCCAAAACCTTATGGTAGTGCCTGGGCCTTGAATTTTCTTTGGGTTCATTGCCCCTCTTCTCCCTTACAGAAGTTCCAGCAGATATAATGTTAACATCATATCATCAATGTAACAGTCCCATTTTAATAATGTGGGGAAGGAGAACAGGGACAATTCTCAGGCTACCATGACGTATTGTAGGATTATATAGGTAGTCTTGGGGGAGCACTTGAAAGGTTCATATTGTCTTTCCCATATGAAGGTAAATTGATCTTAGTTATCAGAAACCTGTACTTAGCAAAGTTGTTTCCACGAATCTCTTGAAGATGAAGTACTTTTGCAGGAAGTTTTTACCAAAGTATCAGAGTAAAATAATAACTATGTGTAAATGATAAAAGACTTAAAAATGGCCATGGTTAAAGATCTGATGAGAGTTCATTATAATGCAATTGACAAGGAACTTTTACAACAGTGTGTATTTTTAAAAGCACTTCCCCTCCCCCTGCATACCCACTGTTGTTTTTCTTCAGTCTCTGTGGGCAGTATTTTGGTTATCTCCTGGGGTGTTGACATTTCAAAGACATGAAAAGATTTATAACTTTCAGAAACAGAGAAAGAATGCATGAATGCAAGTTTTCTTCTAGGAGTTTTCAATTAATTGCTATTTAAAATTTTGCTGGGGTACCTTGGTGGCTCCATCAGTTGCTTTAGACTCTTGATCTCAGCTCAGGGCTTGACCTCAGGGTCATGAGTTCAACCCCATGTTGGGGCCCAGTGTGGAACCTACTTAAAATAAAATAATAAAATAAAATAAAGTAAAACAAAATAATAAAATATAAAGTAAAATAAAATGAAATAATAAAATAAAAATTTTCTTCATATCAGGGATGAGAGGCATGGGGCATTTCATTTGTTTCTCATCAATTACCACAAAATCCTTTTTCATTTTTATCACTTCCTTAGAGATGCCATCTCTTAACACTCTTAACACCTTAATCATGCTTTGCCACAACAAGTACCTACACATCGTGGACCCTCCTAGATTTGCAAAATGGTAAACCAAAGTCTCTAACTTATTATCTTGCTCTTCCATCTTGCCTGCCACCACCAAAGTCAGCAGGCTAGTAGATATCTTCATATCCTTTTCTACTCTTAGCTTGTCTGCTAATTTCCTGACCCAAGCTTCATTCCCTTTGGGCACTGATGGCTAGCCAAAGTGCCCACTGTAGAGGCCAGCCATTTGTTTCTCTTCTCTATTGCAGTGTAATATGTGCCATTCCTTCAACAAGAGCACTAGTCAGTTGGTATTTTCATGGTATCCCCATACTCATGTGGTGGTCCACAAGCATCTAACATCAGGCCAACCTACGCCACACAGAGGTTGATGGCTAACATGGGATTTCCCCCCGATGGAAGCCCCTTTGTCTCTAGGAAACTTACTTAAGGGGGTTTTATGGGCCACCCCTCTCCACGTAGAAGTCAATGGCCAACATGGGATTTCCCCAGGAGAATGCACCGCTGAGGCTCATTTCCTCACAGTCTCCGGGCTGACTCACCAACTGTAAGTTCATAACTCCCTCAGGAGTTTCTCTGGTATAGTCTGAAACCAGCCCCCATACACATAGGGCAAGGAGAGACAAGAAAAAGGTGGGCTACTCCAGGTTGGTAGGTGATGGTCTTTATATGCAGGGGAACTTATATACAAGGCTTGACTTGAGCAGCAGTAGGATGAATATATCCCTACACTCACCCATCAAATCGTAAAAGTTTATAAAGAAATCTTAACTGGGTTTGGTCACTCATACCATTCAGGTGTTCTCAACACCATATTGCTCAAGGCTATGTCCTTGGAACAGCCTCTGGGAGTGGGAAAGGCAAGTGTAACCCACATTCCAAGGATAGGGGAGGGGGATGAGAGACCTCCAGTTGCCTTGGTTTAGCTCATAGTCAATCAGCAGTCCTATCTTTTTGATCACCTCTCCCAACAAAAATCTCAGTGGTTACTAGGAAGGGGGATGAACAGGTGGAATACAGAGAATTTTTAGGTCACTGAAAATACTCTTTATGATATAATGGTTGTTATATGGTATTATATATTTGTACACACCCACAGAATGTAAAATATCAAGAGTGAGCTCTAATATGAATTTTGGACTTTGGGTGATCATGATTTATCACTGTAAGTCCATCTACTTTAACAAATGTTAAAAAACAAACATTTTTTTAAAAAAAAAAAGAGTATCACTACTCTGTTGGGTGATGTTGATAATGGGGTAGGCCATGCATGTGTGAGGATAAGGGTTATAAAGGAAATCCCTGTACCTTCCTGTCAATCTTATTGTGAATCTAAAACTACTCTAAAAAAATTAAATCCTTTAAAAATATGCTGATTGGCCTAAGACATCTTCTCTGAAATATATGCTATAAAAACGGACATATTACTACATTTTGAGGAAAAAAAACCCAAATTCTTCCATTATACCGAATTGTAGTTCATAAAATACATCACCGATCTAAACTCTTGAACAAAAGTCTTAAAAACAAAATCTAGCTTTGAAAGCTGAAATCAAATGGTTTATTAATGAAATCTGCTGATTATTTTCAGCACCAAATCCTTTTAATAATATATAATATTCTCTAAATAAATTTGATAAAGGCTTTTGTGTTATAGAAAATAAATATGACAATGTAATAGGAGTTAGACTACAAGGGAAACTGACCATTTTTTAAAAACAGATAATAATTTTAAAAATCTATGTTTGGGGTCACCTGGGTCCAGCTCTTGATTTTGTCTCAGGTCGTGATCTCAGGGTCATAGATTGAGCCCCATGTCAAGTTCCATGCTTAGCTGGGAGTCTGCTTGAGATTCTTTCTCCTTCTGACCCTCCCCACCATCTAAAATCAATCAAACTTTTAAAAATATGTTTGTATATGTGAATATCTATATATCTATGGAGATATACAGAATAATAAAATAATAAGATGATAAAAGTAAGACCAAACATATAAGCTAATAAATATAGTGTAGTCTTCAAAAGTGAAAGAAAGATGTTTTTTCAGGGATTAAAAAAAATTGTGTAATCCAGCCATATGGTATTTATAAGAGAGTCACTTGATAATGCCAAAAAATAATGAAAGTAAAAGGATATTAAATAATATTATGTACATTCAAAAATGTAAACTAGGCTCCATAATATTTATATCTTAAAAATCAATATTAATTAAAATAGGTTAGTTAAACATGCACAAAAAATCATGGCTTATCTTTCTACATCATATCAAAATATAGCCATCATAAAACTTTCTACCAAAGGCTGAAAAAAGGTAGCAGCACAAGATATAAAACATTAAAAGTTGAAAAATAAGAAACACTTGAAAAGAATACCAAAGTATTAGGAAACTTGAATCTATCTTGTTTAATTGCTTACAGACCATGTACTGAAATCATTCTTGGTAGCTGATCCATTATGAAACCTCAATAAACAATAAAATTAATGAAAAAATGAAGTAACAAGTAACTTAATTAATTAAGCAATATTAAACTATGTATAAAATCTAGGGAATGAAATCTTATAGTTAACAAGGTTTACCTATAGAAATATGTTAAATGGTTTAACTAAAAATAATGACTAAAATTGTTTATTCAGTGATTGTTTTAATGATTAAAAATTATAATGCACTACCATTTTGAAAGTATGTACATATAAATAAGAACTGAAATTATTCAAAAGTAATAATAAATAAATGCCAATACATAGTTTTTCTATTCCCACTAAACACCAAGAATTTCCACCTTCATTGTTAATCATAATTTACATCTTGTCATTTGTAATTCCAGTCTCTCATTTTACTTTTAATATGAATGAAATGCATTTTAAGTTATTAGGACTCAGTTACTTATAAGAAGTATTTAGTTTCCCATAAAGTATTCAAATAAGGGTATTACTAAGGAGTTATTATATTAATACTGGATTTAAATAAGAGTCACTGAGAATAACAGCAAAAAGGATGGAACAAATATAGTGCAGCAATAGAAATTTTTATAGATTTTCCATAGTCAACACTACAACTTATAGAAATAGAAATCTTCCTGTAGAAATCTGAAACAATATTCATTATTTTGTAGTTCTTCTCAAACCAATGTTAGTTCTAAAAGTCTCATATGAGACTGCTGGTCCCTAAGAGCTGTACCATCACTGCTTTAAGCATCCCCTCTCAATCCTGTGTACCTAGTAATAGCATGGAAAAACTGGGAAGCTGGGAAGAAATAGTTCTCAATTCTCACAGGCAAGTAGAAGACTACCAAAGTAATAATGGGAACCTGTAACTTCTGTGTCTTCATAGCTTTTTTTCTGGGGCGCCAGGATGGCAGATGGTTAAGCATCTGCCTTTGGCTCAGGTCATGATCTCCAGGTCCTGGGATCAAAACATGTGAAGCTTCCTGCTCAGGGGGAGCCTGCTTCTCCCTCTGCCTGCCACTCCCCTTGCTGTGCTCTCTCTGTCTCTCTTAAATGAATAAATAAAAATCCTAAAAAAAAATTTATGCTGGATATGGTTCCTTAAATGCCAATATCAAATATTAGTTTATTTGAGTTTAAAGCTTTCTGTCTCCAGGATCTCCAAGATAAACCATATTCAATCATTAAGTGCCATTTTGGAAATTATTTTATTGAGTATTTTCTTGCATGACAGCTGATTGCAACTGACCACGACTATGGTTTATAGAACCAAAAGTGGGAAAATAACCATTACATGGAGGAAGTGAGACCTCACTGAAACACTATAGTGAGAGTTTAAGACATTCAAAGGTTGACACTAAATCTACTGATAACCTGAAAGAAGGAAGACTCAAAAGGGAGAAAATGTGGACATTGTAAAGTGGAGTGTGCTCTGTTCATTCTGTCACCTAAATGCCCTAAGTCCTTCAGCTCTCTGTGTTCACTCTTGTTAATATTCCAAAAAAAACATAATTGAAATCTTTATTCTTGAGATTAAAAGAAACCTGATGACTTTCCAGTACATCCAAGAACCTTTGAAATTATTTATATTTTTCCAACTATAATACTTGCTTTTACTTAACACTAAGTGCTTTTTCTTTTATAACCCATAACCAATTTATACTGGTTATTCATTTCTGTCGATGATTTCTTTGGTTGCTTCAACTCAGAACGTGGATATAAGCCTCTACCTTTCTTTCCCAAGGAAACAGTGACAGGAGTTTCTCTGAAGTCTTTGACAAACTCTACTACAGACCTGATAAATTTAACCTAGCCTCATAGATAGAATTGCTAATAAAATTGCATGCAGGAAAGAAAATCATAGAATTGGCTATTAAATATCATTGCCAAGGTAGTGACAGAGGCAGAGAGGGCGTATATAAGAATTATTCAGAAAATTTAAATTAAATTTAAATTAAATTTAAGACCCCAAAGTCCAAAGACTTCTTGTTCACAATAGATCCCTATCCAGATTTAATAATCAATGCATGGTGGGCACATGAAGTAAGTATCATGGCTCTTAAGTCCAATAAGTTATGTTCTTTCATCTGGAACCACTGTCAAGTCATCTGCCACTTTGGTACTTTTGTCTCCTTAAATCCAGATCTCCTGTCTTCCATCTTCCTTCTCTGAGTCCCCAGGCCCCAGCCACCATTCTGTTGTTTATTCTTTTATCATTCCCATGTTTTTATCTAGTATAATTTAATTCAGTTTGAAGAACTCATTTATCCTTAAATGAATTCACCTGTGTTTGTTGGTATGGAAGTGTATTTATTTGGCCTCTGCTTGTAAAAAAATATTTTTTGCTGGGTAGAGAATTCTAGTGCTTTTTCTTTAATACTTTATTTCTTTATTTATTTAAAGGATTTTTTTTTTGAGACCACATGCATTTGTGCAAGCAGAGGTGGGAGGTCGTGTGGTGGGAAGGTTGGGATGGGGGAAGGGGCAAAGGGAGAGAAAGACTCTTAAGTTCTATCTCAGGACCATGGGATCATGACCTGAGCCAAAACCAAGAGTCTGACATGTAACCAAATGAGCCACCCAGGTGCCCCTTTCTTCAGCACTTTAAAGATATAATTCCAGCGTCTTCTATTTTATATATATATATATATTTCTTGTTGAAAAGTTGTGAGTTGGAAAGTTGGCTCCTTTGAAAGCAATGTGACTTTTATTTCTCTCTGCCTAGTTTTAGGATTTTCTTTTCCTCCTCCTTCTCTCCTTCCCTGTCCTCCTCCTTCTCTTTTTTCTTCCTTTAGCCTATAGCAGCTTAAGTGTAATGTTACTAGTTGTTTTCCTGTTCTTTTTCCTACTTGAGGTATATAGTGGTTCTTAAATCTATATCAGCTGTCTTATTGTCAGTTTGAGAAATTTATCTGATAGTATAATACCTTTTCATATACTGTGTTTCTCTATTCTGTCTCTCCTCCCCATCTGGAACTCCAAAGACAAGTTGCTATATTTCTTTCATCATTACACATATCTATTACATTCTTCCTTCTATTTTTTTTGCAACCATAAAAGAAAAGTGTTCATTTTTCAAGTCTATTAGCAAGTTACATTTTCTAGTTACTTATTCACTCATTTCTTTAAGATTGTTTTAGTTCTATTTTAATTTTTTTTAAAGATTTTTTATTTGTGAGAGAGAGAGACAGTGATGAACAAAGCATGAACAGCTAGGAGAGGGAGAAGCAGACTCCCTGGCTGAGCAGGGAGCCGATGCAGTGCTCGATCCCAGGACCCTGGAATCACGACCCAAGCCGAAGGCAGATACCTAACCGACTGAGCCACCCAGGCCCATTTTAAATTATTTTTATTAATATTTCTTTTTATTTAATTATTTATCCTCCAGATTTGCTTGTTTTCCTTACTGGAAGAATAAAATATCCTTTAGGCAATCTTGCTAGACAAAGTTGCACTTGCCCAGTGTTAACTAATGCAATTTTGAAACTGTGTTTGGAGTTAGTTCTGGATTTGAAGTTTAGTTCTGTCACTTAATAATTAGGGACATATAACAATCTACCTAATTTCACTCAATTTCTTGACAGTAATAGTTGTAGGAAACACGATATGAAGATTGGTTAAATGGCATATCTACAATGCTCAGACTGGTTTCTGACACATAGGAATACAATAAGATTAGTTTTCATATTCAATTCTTGCTAACAATACTTAGAGATTTCTTAAAATACTGTACAAATATAGTATAAAATTATTTAATATGTCAATCTGCTTAATAAAACTATATCTTGAGACAAGATGCCAGTTAACATATATTTAATGAATTTAATTGAAAGCTTGAAATAAATGAGTAGATCAGTGCTGTTGTGAAGAAATATGTTAAATCATTTAAGAGTAGATAACAAATTAATTTTATTGGGTGTCTAGGTGGCTCAGTTGGTTAAACAACTGACTTTGGCTCAGGTCATGATCCCAGAGTCCCAGAATCGAGTCCTCCATCAGGCTCCCTGCTCCATGGGGAGTCTGCTTCTCCCTCTGACCTTCTCCCCTCTCGTGTTCATTGTCATTCTCCCTCTCTCAAATAAATAAATAAAATCTTTAAAAAAATTAATTTTGTTGTTCTCACTGATGATTTATTTTTAGAGTTTTATGACCTAAGAGTTTATAGAAAGAGCAACCACTCAAAATGATTACTTAAAAACGCTCCTTTAAAAGTTCTATTCAGGGAAGCGCCTGGGTGGCTCAGTCAGTTAAGCGTCTGCCTCTGGCTCAGGTCATGATCTCAGGGTCTGGGTTCCAGCCCCACATCCAGGCTTTGCTTGATAGGGAGTCTGCTTCTCCCTCTGTGCTGCCCTCTCTCTCTCAATAATGTAATCTTAAAAAATAATAAAAGTTCTATTCACTCTCGTTCAGTTACAAATATTGTCACTTTAGCCTACAAAAGGAAATTTTCAAACTTCAAGACTAACAGATTGTACTAAATAAATTTTTAAAAAATCTACTGACCTCCTATTTGACAGTCCCTTTTCTAAAAGTCCCTTTTTAGTATGTGCCAAATGATAAGATTTTCTAGCAAAGCATTACTCTCTCTCTCTGCCTTTTTTGTTTGTTTAATTATAATTCTTTCTGAAGTGCCATGAGGGTACTATTTAAGTACTGACCTTTATCTTTGACCAAGAAAACTATTTTTAGCTTTATAATTTGCAATATTTGGATAAGCAATGCTAAAAATGTTTGTGCAGGGAAACATTGAATGAAGGAGAAAGAATTAAAAGAGAAGAATCCAAAATACAGAGAGTAACACATTGAAACTACCAATTTTTTTATTTGCCACATTAAATATATTCTAAATTAAACAATATGAAAACTTCTATTTTCTTTTAACTCATCTTAAAACCACTTCTTATCTTTGCATATACAGGAAAAACAACAGAATTAATTTTTTTGGCAGACATCTTGGATAGGAAGAATTGAATTACCTCTACTATATGTGGAAATCAGAGAAAGAGTCAACTGCTATAAATTGTTCTAATTATAGTTGAAATTTCTGAAAATACATTGGGACTTCAGAAATTACATCCAGAAACTACTGAGGAGATTTTAGCTTATTAGGAATTATCATTAACTAATGAACTATATAAGTTTACTGAAAGAGTAGATACATAGATAAATGGATGGATGAAAGAGATAGATGATAGATATGAAAACAGATGAGAACATGTCCATTTTTCCTAAATCATTGCTAAATTTTAATTGCTTTAGTGTAAAAAAGCATAAATAGTAACAAATACTAGTTTCTTCAGAGTATTTGACAGCATTTTATTATTTTATAATTAAAAACTAGAATACTGTCATTTGTCTACTATATGGGTAACTCTCTGGCATAAAGCAAATTGACAGAACTTTAGGTTTCTGCTTCATTATTTCAAACCTTAATTTAAAATAGTCACAAAAGTGAAGAAAAATTGAGCTGAAATTAAATCAACATTTCATTTTGTTTTTCAGTTAGTACATAGAGCACTGACTGGTAAGTGTAATTCTTTGATATTCTCCTACCTTGATTCAATACTATTTATAGCTTTATTTATAGCTTGGAACAGTGTTTTCTCTTACTTCCTATGATTGATCTTCAGTACTACAAAGGTTCCACCTTTTTTCTACTTAAAATGTACCCTGCAGTTATCTCTGATGAGTGAAACTGATTCTTTTCTGCCAGGACTGTCAGTAATAAATGATGTGATAAGGTTGATGTCCTACCAAGAGAAAAAAAAATAACACAAAACAAAAACAAAGGAGAAAAGAAAGAATGAATGCAAGAAAGGAAAGGAAGAAAGAAAAAAAAAGCTAATGAGTTTTGAATTGATTCCATTAGAAATGATCATGACTGCTTGTATAAAGGGATAAAAGATTGTTATAAGATGGTCTATTAAAATGCCAGGAAATTTCTCAGTAGTTTAAATACTCTTAAATTTTTAAATGCTGTAGTAGCTAGCAGAGCTGTAGTAGATTGAATTAAGCTTCATTATTGATTCCCCAAGACTTTGTTGGTGTGTTGCCCATTTAAACACATTATCAGATACTTAAAGAGTAATTTATAATGCTTTGAAGAACATTTACTTCATTTAAAATAGCTAATAACATCATTCAAATGAGAGAAGGTGTCAGGACTTAATAAATGAAAATGCTGGATGCAGACATAATGTCCATTAGAACAGAAGCCAAACAGATTTTTATAACATCTTGAATAAAATATTTCAAATATAAAACTCTTTTAATAATTGAACTGCATCCTAAACTATAATTATGAAGAATCAATTAAATAATTATGGTTAAGGATATCCATGACATTATGGAGATATACTAGAAAACAGTCTTGGAACTGTAAGATTTCAACTCATCTGTAACTCTAAAATGGGTTTCTGTTTGAATAGACATTTTAATTTGTTTACTGAAATTTTTATATTTGAATACTAAAATTGCATGTAAATTTCCAGCTCTTTGCAAAAATGTCTCATTAGCAAACTTCTCTGTTTGGTATTTTACAGAATACAATGTCTAGTCAGAATTTCAATGCAAGTTTTTAAAGAGAAGAAACATTTATGTGAGTTAATATGCATATTAATATATTACTTATTCTGTGTGTTAATATGAGGCTTTAGCATAACTTCCTCCTTACTGCTCTAATTGTTTAAATTTGTATTATGCAAAAATAAAGTCTGGGGTAAATTTTATTTACAGTCTCAGTCTACATTCATATTTTATTGGCCAAGTCTTATGATTTGATCATTAAGATGCCTAACTTATTCAGTCTAAGCATATTACCATCTAGTTTCATTGGAGTCCAGAATTTAATAAGAAGAATGAATTGTCAGTGTTAAACATTACTTTGGTGTTTTGTCACTTATTTCCTGAACTGGATGTTTTTAACATCTGAGCCAATCACAACACAGTTACAATCAATAATTTGCTTGGGGTCAAAGCCAACTAATTTAGATTCCATCATGTAGAATGTTATATTATACCAGTGAAGCATAATCAAAAATTGCTAACTTATATATGTTACCAGTCAAAAACACAAAAACAATTTCTGTCATGTTTCCATAGTAAACTGATGAAACTTTTCTATTTGTGTTCAACTGGTGTTCAAACTAATTTTCCAGTTAGTCCAACATTTTAATTTAAGGTTATCAGAGTGCAAAACATACATCATAGCCCTCAATATGCTAATTAATTGACTTACATCGATTATATTTTAATTCTATAAAGTAATTTAAGTATTTTCAGTGAACATATTACGTAACAGTACTCATGGAAATACCACCATTTGTATAGATATTTACTGAAAGACAAATTCTATTCTCCTGCAATGGTACAAATGCGACCATTATAAGTACACTTTTATACTTCCCAGGCATATTATATGGTCCTTGTTATAATTCACTATGATGAACATAACTAACAGGTTTTATTCCACTGATTGAGCCATGATTGTTATCTCATCCCGACATTTGGAACATACCTAATATTGAGATACCAACTTCAAGTGTCCTTATAAGATCTATATTCATTGCACATACATACATTTTACAAAGATTTGCATATAGCATACATTTATTAATTACACATTAGTCATTTTCTGCTATAACCTGAGAAAATAATATACTTAAAGATAGATTTGCCCCAAGTAGTCCATAGAATGTTCAATTTGTGTGAGGGTTTTAGGTATATGAGACAGATTTCATATGGGAAAATATGTATGGGAAATTAGTATGGGAAAATTTGAAAAATTATGAATTAGCAATATTTTTAAAAATAGATACAGAGATTTGAATAAATTAATGTGCTCTGTAACCTCTAAGACAGAAATATTGGAAAGAAGCTGTTTCACAAACCAAACTAATAGTTTTTTTTTTCTTTTGTATAAATAGACAATATAGTCTTTCATTTGTGTCCAGGAAATTGGAGATAAAGTATTTTCTTTATCTCTTAGTTTTCAGTGAAGTTTAATTTCCATTTTAACTCTTTTCAGTGTGCTTTGTAACTGAATGTAACCAAATTTTATAAATGTTCTCTGTGTACATTAGCAAAGATATTCTCTAATTATTGTATATCACACTCTAGTAATATGCACAAGGTCAACTTCTTAAATATGTTATTGTACTCCTCTGTTTTTTGCCATTTTTTAATCTAATTATTTGTGGAGAGCTATGTTAATATTTCATTATTTCATCATATGTTTCACCTTATAATCTCTTTATAATTTCCCTTAAATATTTTGAAGTCTTACATGGTATATATACTTTGGAACAATAATATACTTCCAGTGAATTATTGCTTTTATCACTGGATATTAACAGTTTACATAAAATATTTTCATATTTATATCTGTCTTGTCTGATATTAAATTTTTACTTACTTTCTTAGTTTCCGAGATTTATTTATTTATTTAAGAGAGAGCGTTCATGAGCTGAGAGAGGAGCAGAGGAGAGACTCTCAAGCAAATTCCATGCTGAGCACAGAGCCTGACTCAGGGCTCATCCTGAATGCCAGAAACCTGAGATCATGACCAAAGCCAAAATCAGAGTCTGACACTTAAGTCACTGAGCCACTAATTTTTAATAAACTTTTTAGTTTTGGATTCATTCTTTTTAAATTACAGTAGAGTTAACATACAGTGATATATTAGTTTCAGGTATACAATATAGTGATCCAACAATTCCATACATTACTCAGTAATAATTGAGATAAGTGCACTCTTAAATTTCTTCACCTATTTCACTCTCTGCTAACCATCAGTGTGTTATCTATACTTAAGAGTCCGTGTTTTGGATTGTCTCTCTTTTGTTTTGTTTCCTAAATTCCAAATATGAATGAAATCACGTGGTATTTGTTTTTCCTTGACTGGCTAATTTTTCTTCAATGATACTCTCTAGCTCCATCCCTGTCATTGCAAATGACAAGATTTCATTATTTTTTATGGCTGAATAATATTCATAATATATATCTCGCATCTTTCTTTATCCACTTGGGCTGCTTCCAGAGTTTGTCTATTGTCAATAATACTGCAATAAATACAGGGGTGCATATATCCCTTCAAATCAGTGTTTTCATGTTCTTTGCATAAATACCCAGGAGTGTGATTCCTGGATCATAGGAATTTTTTAATTTTTAATTTTTAGAGGACCTCCACACTGATTTCCACAGTGGCTTCCCAGTTTGCATTCCCACCAAAAGTGTGTGAGGGTTCCTTTTCCTCCACATCCTCACCAACACTTGTTTCTTGAGTTTTTGATTGTAGGCACTCTGACAGGTGTGAGGTGATATCTCATTGTGGTTTTGATTTGCATTTCCCAATGATGAGTGATGTTGAGCATCTTTTCTTGTGTCCATTGGCCAATTGTATGTCGTCTTTGAAGAAATGTCTTTTCATGTCTTCTACTCATTTTTAATTGGATTATTTGTTTCTGGGGTGTTGGATTGTACCAACTCTTTACATATTTTGGCTACCAACCCTTTATTGGATATGTCATTTGCAAATATCTTTTCCCATTCAGCAGGATAACTTTCAGTTTCATTGGTTATTTCCTTTGCTGTGCAGAAGCTTTTTATTTTAATGGAGCCACAGTATTTTATTTTTGCTTTTATTTTCCTTTCTTCAGAGACATATCTAGAAGGATGTTGCTACCAAAGTCAGAAAAATTACTGACTGTGCTCTCTTCTAGGATTTTTATGGTTCAGGTCTCAAATGTACGTCGTTAATCCATTTTGAGTTTGTTTTTTGTATATGGTGTATGTGGTTCAGTTTTATTCCTTTGCATGTTGCTGTCCAGTATTCCCAATACCATTTGTTGAAGAGACCTTTTTTCTATTGCATATTCTTACCTCCTTTGTTGAAGATTAATTGACAATATAATTGTGTATTTATTTCTGGTCTTTTTATTCTGTTCTATTGATCTATGTATTTATTTTTGTACCCATACCATTCCTACAGCTTTATAATGTAACTTGAAGTCTGTAATTGTGACACTTCTAGTTTTATGTTTTTCCCAGATTGTTTCCACTATTTGGGACCTTTTGTAGTTCCATACAAATTTTGGGATTGTTTGTTCTAGTTCTATGAAAAATGCTGTTGGTATTTTGATAGAGATTGCATTAAATATGTAGACTGCTTTGGGTAGCATAGACATTTTAACAATATTTGTTTTTCCAATCCTAAGCATGGAATGCCTTTCCATTTGTTTATATCATCTTCATTTTCTTTCATTTTTTAAATAGTTTTCAGAGTACAAGTCCTTCCCCTCTTTGGTTAGGTTTATTTCTTATTATCTTATTATGTTTGGTGCAATTTTAAATGGGATTGTTTTTTTTAATTTCTCTCTCTGTTGCTTCATTATTACATAGAAATGCAACAGTTTCCTGGATGTTGCTTTGTACCCTGCAACTTTACTGTTTCATTTATCAGTTCTAATAGCTTTTTGGTGGAGTCTTTCAGGTTTTCTACATATAGTTTCATTTTATCTGCAAATAGTGAAAGTTTTCCTTTTTCCTTACCAATTTGGATGTCTTTTCTTTCTTTTGGTTGTCTGATTGATGTGGCTAGGACTTCTAGTACTATGTTGAATGAAAGTGGTAAGAGTGGAAATCCCTGTCTTGTTCCTGACCATAGGGGAAAAGCTCTGAATATTTTCCCCATTTAGGATATTAGTTGTTGATTTTTCATATATGGCCTTTATTATGTTGAGGTATAAACCTACTTTGTTGAGGGTTTTTATCATGAATGGATATTGTACTTTGTCAAATGCTTGTTCTGCATCTATTGAAATGATCATGTGGTTTTTATCCTTTCTTTTATTTAATAAATAAAATTTATTTGGTGTGATATATCATGTTAATTGATTTGCAAATATTGAACTACCTTTGCATCTCTGGAATAAATTACACTTGTTTGTGGTGAATGATTTTTTTTTATGCATTGTGGGATTCAGTTTGTTAGTATTTTGTTGAGGAATTTTGCATTGTTTATCAGAAATATTAGCTTGTAGTTCTCTTGTGGTGTTTTTATCTGGTTTTGGTATCACAGTAATATTGGCCTCCTAGAATGAATTTGGAAGTTTCCCTTCCTCTTCTATTTTTTTTCGAAAAATTTTGAGAAGAATAGGTATTAACTCTTCTTTAAATGCCTGATTGAATTTACCTGTAAAACCTGGACTTATTGACTGTGAATTTTTGATTACTGATTCAATATTATTGCTGATAATCTGTTAAATTTTCTATTTCTTCTTGCTTCCATTTTGGTAGGTTATATGTTTCTAGGAATTTATCCATTTCTTATAGGTTGTCCAATTTACTGGCAAATAATTTTTCATAATACTTTCTTATAATTTGCATTTCTGTGGTATCATATGTTAGTTCTCTTTTTTTTATTTGTAATTTTCTTTGAGTCCTCTCTTCTCTTGCTCTCTCTCTCTCTCTTCATGAGTCTGGACAGCAGGTTATCAATTTTGTTGATCTTTTCAAAGAATCAGTTCCTGGTTTTATTGATCTGTCTTAATGTTTTTGTTTTTTGCTTTTTTTAATCATTTACTTACCTAGTTTTATAATTTACTTCCTTCTGCTTGTTTTGGGTTTTGTTTGTTCTTCTTTTCCTAGCTCCTTTACATGTAAGGTTAGCTTGTTTATTTGAGATTTTTCTTGCTTCTTGTAGGTCTGTATTGCTATACACTTCCCTCTTAGAATTGCTTTTGCTGCATCCAATGATTTGGGACTATTGTGTTTTCATTTTCATTTCTTTCCATGTAATTTTTGATTTCTTTGATTTCTTAATTGACCCATTCATTGTTTAGTAGAATGTTATATAATTTCCATATACTTGTGCTCTTTCCAGATATTTTTTTGTGGTTGATTTCTAGTTTCATAGCATTGCAGTGAGAAAAAAATGTATGGCATGACTCTGATCTTTTTCAATTTGCTGAGACTTGTTTTATGGAATAATATGTGATCTATTCTGGAGAATATGCACTTGAATATGCACTTGAAAAGAATTTGTATTCTGCTGTTTTGGTATGGAATGTTCTGAGTATATTTGTTAAATCCATCTGGCACAGTGTGTTACTCAAAGCCACTGTTTCCTTATCCATTTTATGTTTGGATGATCTGTGCACTGATGTAAGTGGGGTGTTAAAGTCTTCTAATATTATTGTATTCATATTGATCTGTTCCTTTAAGTTTGTTATTAACTGTTTATGCATTTGGATGTTCCCATGTTGGGTGCATAAATATTTATAGTTGTTATATCTTCTTGTTGGATTGTCCCTTTTATTATCATAAAAGTGTCCTTCTTTTCCTCTTGTTATAGTCCTTTTTTAAAAAACTAAAATTCTGCATTAATTTTAGATTTATAGAAATGTTACAAAGATAATAGGAAAAATGTTTCCTTAAAATATCCAATATTACCACAGTACATTTGTCAAAACTAAAAAAATCACTGCAACAAAAACCTCACTGCTACATTGCTATTAATAAAAATCCAAGCATTATTTTGATTTTACCAATTTCCCACTACTACCTTTTTCTTATAGGAGTCAATCCAGTAAACCATCCAATCATTATGTCTACTTCATGTGTGTGGCCTGTGATAGTTGCTCAGGCTTTTCTTGTTTGTCATGACAATGTTTAGATATTTGTAGAATGTCACTCAATTTGTGTTTTCTAATGTTTTTCTCATGACTAGATTTGGATTAGGTATGGAATTAGGGAAAGTGGACAGGCCAAAGAGGTTAAGTGCTATGCTCATCATATTCCATCCTTTATCAATAGCAATGTAACCTTGTTCATTCAGTTAACACAGCGTTTGCCAGTTTTTGACATTGCATAGATAAAGATGCTTTTTTTTTCTTTTTTAAAGATACTGTTTTGCTTTCCCCTTTCTACTCTATTTTTTTTTAGCAATTTGTTAAATCCAGTCCACACACAAGGGGAAGTAAATAAGCTCTAACTCTTAAAGAAGAGAGTGTCTATGTATATTATTTAGAATTCTTCTCTAAGGAAGATTAACTATTCTTTCTTTCTTTCTTTCTTCAATATCTATATTTTATTATGTATCTTGCTTATGTATATTTATTTTTATATTTTGTGTTGTACATATTTTAATTGTTATTTTTCTGATATCGCTTTGCCATTGTCATCTATAGACATCATAGTTAAACATTTAAAAAATTTTCTCACAATTTGTCTTTTAAATTTTTAAATTATGAGATGGCCTATTTAATATTATTGAGACGCTGACATATCATGATTTACATCAATGTGTTTTTCATTTCTCTTAACCACCCTCTAATATTAGCTTAACTAATGAATAAGTTAAACATAGAGTTTCTATTCTTTCAATGGCTACACTAAAATAATAATAAGCATATTTGGTGCATTCCAGATTAGTTATTATTATATTGCTTTATTAGTAATTTCTTACATGTACCTGAAATTTGTAAAATAATTCCACTGGATATAGATTATAGGATAAACTTATTTTTTCTTTTTCTTTTTGCACTTTTAAAATGTATGGCTTGCACAGTATTTGATGATAAAACTATGATTCAGACCTTTTACTTGGCTCTCTGTCTCCAAGATCGGTCCCTATCTTTGATTTTCAGCAGTTTATAATATGTCCAGGCATGTTTTTATTTGCATGTATCCTTTTTGGGGTGTTCTGAGGTCCTTGGACATGTAGTTTGTTATCTTTTACTAATTTGGGAAAATTCTTAGACATTATTTCTTCAAGTAATTTTTTGCATCCTTTTGTTTTTCCTTACTCATCTTAAATTACACACATGCTAGTCCTTTTGGTCTTGTTCAACAGCTATCAGATGCTCTATTTGTTGTTCTTGCTATTTGCTTGTTTTGTTTTATTCTGTTTTCCTTTGCGTTTCCGTTTGGATAAATTCTAGTGTCCTATCTTCAGTGATTCTTTTCCTGCCATAGCAAGTTTGCTAATTAGTCTGTCAAAAGAACTCTTCATCTTTAATAATGTCCTTTTCCTCTACCATTCACATTTTTCTTTCTAAAAAATATGTTTTTTCTTTCTTATAAAGTCCTCATCTCTTTATACGTGCTGTCCATCGTTTCCACTACAGCCTCTCACATATTTACCAATCACTTCATAATTCTTGTCAGGTATTTCTAACATCTAAATAATCTCTGTGCCTGTTCTATTGTTTGCTTTGTCTCTAGTTAATGAATATTTTCCCCACTTGCTTTTTTCTGTGTCTCACCATTTTTGATTCAGTGATGGACAGTGAGTGTGAAAAACAGTTGAGATTGAGGTAAATAGTATTTATGCTCCAAATGGGCATATCTTATCTTCTGTCATACTGTTACTGTGGGGGATTGAATCAATCGAGTAAGGATGTTGAGCTGCTTTGAATTTCAATGTTGCTATAATTATCTTCAGCACACACTCACTTCAAATTTTTTTTCCAACTGTGTACACCTGCTACCACGTGGTTAGTGTGAGACCTAGGATGCTAATGATTTTTTCAGCATTTATGCTCCCCCTCCCCCACCAGTGTGTTCTTGATTCTCACTCAGTGTGATACTTACAAGGGAGGTGGACAAAAGGTGAGTAAGATTCATAGGACTGCTGTAACAGAGTACCACAACCTGGCTGGCTTAAAACAAAAGCTCTAATTCTCTTACAGTACGGGAAGCTGGAAGTCTGAAATCAAAGTGTCGCAGAGTCATGATTTTTGTAACCTTCTCTGGAAGAATCTGTTACATGCCTTTCTCTTAGTTTTTGACGTTGCTGGCAATCCAGTTATTTCTCTGCTTGTAGATGCATCACTTCAGTCTCTGCCTCTATTATCTTGCAGCAGACTGCTTCTGTGTCTCTTTTCTTATCTCTCCTCCTCTTCCTCTGAGGATGCCAGTAATGTTGGATTAGGATCGACCTAATGACCTCTCTCTTAACATGATTATATCCGTAAAGATCCATTTTCCAAAACAGGTCACATTCCCAGGCATTGGAAAAAAGGATTTAGGACTTCAGCATAACTTTCGGGAGACACGATTCAATCCATAACAAGAGTTTCTCAGTTCTTCACCAGACTATTTTAGGAAAGGGATGTGTGTCTGGTTTTTTTATATGGATTGTGGTCAGCTTTTTGCCCACCCTGCATAGTGTGCACTCTGCCTTGTATTTCATGGGGTCTTAAGCAGGGCAGAGTTTTATGACCCACCCCAATAGTAGCAAACATCTTAATGCCATAGGAGGACCCTGGCCCCTCAAAGGTTTTCTTGTGCTTTTGCCAATAGGCAAAAGGCCTTTCTTGTAGCAGTCCCTCAATTGCAATGGCTGGGCCTTGCAGCAGCTTCCAGCTGTTGACTAACATGTGAAAAGGAGGTGGGGTGGAAAGTGGGTGGGTTTCTTGCATTTGAGCTACTGAGGGGAGTAAGAGCCCTCTTAGGTCTTCCCTATCTCTATCTTTCTCATGAGCATTGCATGGAGGCTCATGGAAAATAGCTAGTGATTGACTTTGGACTTCTGTCTGGGGTTCACAGAGGTTCTAAACCTTCCCAGTATCCCACAGTCAACTTTTAGGAATTTGTTCCAATTTTAGCTGTTTCTTTTCTACCAGGCTTTGGAGGTCACTCATCTTTTCTTTTTCTGATGGTGAACTCTGTGTCCTCTATCTGGAACTTATTTCACTAGTTATCTTGTGACCTCAGCTCTCCGATAAACTCAATTTGGAAAGTTAGGGTTCTGTGAAGTAAGTATACAACCTTTTATAACTGTTGAAGTGGGAACAATGTTCCCTGTGGCTTTCTGTATCTAACTGGAGGCAGAACCCTACACACCCACAGTTGAACATCAGTTTGTTCACATATTCCTGTTTGAGTTTCATTTATTATTTCTGGTCAATTTTCTATTTCCTGGAATTTATCATTTGGAAGTTTTTATTGAAAACATACTCATAGTAAATTATCTTTCCTATTGCAGAAACCGGTATCAGTCAAATTGTTTCTTTGTGAACAATTTGTTTCTTGGGGGAAGAAAGTTTGCTCTCACATTTATTACTGATACACTAAATTTGCTAAGAAATGTTTGTCTTATTTGCACTGTTAAAACAAAACTATCACAGATTGGTTGGCTTATAAACAAAACTTTCTTTCTCACACTTCTGGAGAGTCAAAGTTAATTCAAGGGTAGATTCAGTGTCTGGTCAAGGCCTACTTCCTGGTCCACAGGTAGTTTTCTGCTGTTTTCACATGGCAGAAGTGGGTGAGAGAGCCCTCCAGAGCCCCTTTTATGAGGACACTGATCCCATTCATGAGGTTCTCTGCCTTCATGACTTAAACACCTCCAAATACCATTACATAGGGGATTAGATTCCACTGTACGAATTTGTGGGAAGACACAAACATTCAGTTGTACATTCTGGGGGGACACAAACATACAGTTCCACTACATGAATTTCTGGGAGGACACAAACATCTATGTTTGAGATATTTTTTTTGCTATTCTGTTTGAGTACCACTATGATACCTGCAAGGATTCATGACTTACAGTAATTTTGGAAATTACTCAGCCATTTTATTTTGCATACTGTCTCTCCCCCATTGCCTTTCATTGCTATTTCTTTCTCTCTTCTTTTTAAGATTTTATTTATTTATTTGAGAGAGAAAGTGTGAGAGTGAGCAAGCACAAGCACAGGGTAGAGATAGAAGCAGAAAGAGAAGCAGACTTCCCGCTGAGCGGCGAGCCCCACGTTTGACTTCATTCCAGGACCCTGAAACCATGACCTGAGCCGAAGGCAGATGCTTAACTGAGTGAGCCACCCAGGAGTCCCTTTCATTGCTGTTTCTGAAAATTTTGTGGACATATTTTATAGGTTCTAATTCTATCCTTCATTTTATAACTTCCTTTATCTACTTAAATTTGTTAACTTTCTATATCTTTGTTTCCAGAATAAATACACTATGTTCTTTTCAAATTATTCTGTTATTATTTTTATGCTTGATGAATTTTGATATCTGTGATTATTTAAGCTTATTTATTTATGGTTTCTGACTGTGATTTTATTAACTGAGATTCTTTGGTGTCTTGTTCTAATGTTTATGATTACTGCTGAGGCTTGCTTGTGATGGATCATTTCTTTACATGTTTTGTAACTTTGAAATGTGATTTCATATTACTTAGGGCTTTTGCCAGGGGAATCCTGTCTGGATGAGAATGAGAGAGTGTCCTTCCAGATTTATGTTTGCTTATTACCAGGCACCCTTGGGGCATGAGTAACAAGAAATTAGTTTTATATTACAGTTTTTCCTCAGATATCCTAGAGTAGGTAGATAACACAATTTGAAAAACAAGACTGTAGTGTATATATATATATTTTTTTTATGGTATTTGATTTTTTTAAAATAGTAACTAAAGATATGGTTTCCATAAAAAAGAATATCACAGACATTATTCATCCAATAAATTTGTATGGAGCAATGACTAACACATCATTATGCTCCAAATATGTAGAATAAAATAATAATATAGCATTTGTCTTTGAGTAATTTACCTATGAGTAGTTCAAAACATAAAATAAGTACCTAATAATTGCAATGCAGCACATCAAGGTTATAAGATACCATTGTAAAGAAGGAATCTCAAAATGAAAGGGATTTCATTTCTCTGTTTAACTTTCTTTATTTTTTCCAATTTTATAGAACTGAGAATTCCTACATGCCTAATGTGTTTTCTCTATCACATTTTTCCACTTTTTGGCCTTTAGTCCAGACTTCTAACAGGATTTCACAGCTCATAATATACATACAAAACTGTATATAGATATAAAAGCTCAGAGAAATAAATTGCATGGAATCAAGAGAACTGAAAGTAGACTAAAGCATGAATTACCATTGAGTCACAGTGACCTCTGACCTGGATACACCTATCTCTAACTAATGGCCCCTCAAATAGAGCAAAATATTTCTAAACAAAGCTTTTATATATTATACTAGTTGCATATAAAGGACAGGTGTACACAATATATTAGTTTTGGGGTGAAGATTGAATTTGGTCTCTTTCACTGGTGACTTACACATTTAAGAGAAGTCTATAAGAAGCAAATATTAGCTGATTCTGAATGGGTGATTCAATATCTGTTCCATAAATAAGTCATCCTGGCAGGAATATACATAGAAATTATTGAGACCCCAATTGGTTGGTCTGTATTTTGTATATTGCTTTTCTCTTGCAGGGTTGCTGGGAGCTTATTAAGACCTCAATGTCCAAGGAATTTTCCTAACGCTGAAAAACTAAGTTAGCAGTTCCCAAAAGGAAATCTAATAAAATTCTGGTAGATTAAGTTGTCCCCAAAATAATGAATTGTTCCAGTAAAATCTGAGGTTTTTGGCCGTTTGAATATGAGTGTGGGCTATTTCTAGGACAGGGAGAGGTATATATCATGGGCATTAATTTACATAAGCTCCAAAATATCATACATATATTGTTTGAATTCTCTTTAATCATAAAGATGTTAAAATTGCAAATGTCCACTCAAGATTTCCTATTTCTCTCTACTGGTTACTTTTCTCCATACTTTTCACCATGGACATGCATTAGGCTTTACTGATTTATTGTCTGTTGTCTACCTCTAGAACAAAAGCTCCATGAAAATAGAAGTTTTTGTCTGTTTTGTTCACTGTGCACATAGGAGGCTCCAAAGCCCACCATCATTTAATTACCTTAGCTCTTATCTTAGCTAATTACCTTAGCTCATGTCTCAGCAATGAGCAAGTCTGATTATTCTACCTGGAATCAGACATTCACAACTCAGGCATCAGGCAAAGCGTTGTATGGAATATAGCATTCCTAAAATAAGGGGGTATGAAGCAGAAGGAAATGGAAACTGTCTAGTTTAGTATTACTCTGGGAAATAACTTCCAATGGTCTTCATGATATCAAAAAAGAAAAAGATAATCAGGGAGATTAGGAAACATGTTTATGGACACAAAATGATAATCCGATAGAAAATGAACATGAGGGATGCCTGGGTGGCTCAGTTGGTTAAGCAGCTGCCTTCTGCTCAGGTCATGATCCCAGGGTCCTGGGATCGAGTCCCGCATCAGACTCCTTGCTTGGCAGGGAGCCTGCTTCCTCCTCTGCCTCTGCCTGCTTATGTGCTCTCTCTCTCTCTCTGACAAATAAATAAATAAAATCTTTAAAAAAAAAAAAAAAAAGAAAATGAACATGACCGTAAATTCTCAGATTCAGTATTTTATTTAACAATTGTGACATCAGACTAGCTCAAACTTCCCCAAAGAACACTGCACTTCATTTGAGATCATGCATGTAATCACATTTTGGCCCAGAATTAAAAATCACCATTCAGGGAGGCTAGGCCCAAGAGAAGCAACTAGAACTTTTACTATAAATTCCAGATTAGGAGGTAAGATAAGATTCATTGGATTCATTTTTCTTGGGCAAGTAAAATGACCCAGTTTATAAAGAATGTAGCAAAGATGATTAAATTAAAACAAATGCATTGGGTGTCCTGTCTTCCAGAGATGTTTTCCATTTTTTTTTACTTTTATTAATCTAGAAAAAATTTTATTAAAGCTATAACTAATCAGGAAACTGATTATTTGGTATCATAAATCCCTTCTAATATGTAATACAATAAATTTGGGGTATAATGACTGCCAGAGAGACAAACCTTATTTAGAGAAAAACACAAAGTTTTCGATATTTCAAATACATTTCAGAGTTAATTATTCATAATAATTATTATATATATTATGCCAAGATATAAATTATTTAAGAAAATGGGTGAAAAATACAGTAGACTTGGATTAATTGGCAATATAATAAAATATTCAATATATGCCATATACTATAAACTTTTTGGAAAAATATTTAATACTTAGAATTGTCACAAAGTTGAACTGAAGTAGACTAAGTTTATCAGTTCAATGACATTTTACAGTTAAGGTATTGCTCTTTGTCTTATTTAGCCTGGTGGACAATATTTTCAACCCACCATTGTTCTGGCCATATGCCTAAAATCTTTGTCAGAAACTTTGAATAATCAATAATCTTTGATGAATAGTTGATGAGATGCAAGAAATAAAGAGTTGCACTCATTTGGATTAGGGGGAAAAAAGCACGTTCAAAAAGAATCAATAGGGGCGCCTGGGTGGCTCCGTGGGTTAAAACCTCTGCTTCAGCTCAGGTCATGATCTCAGGGTCCTGGGATAGAGCCCCGAATCCGGCTCTCTGCTCAGCAGGGAGCCTGCTTCCCCCTCTCTCTCTGCCTGTCTCTCTATCTGTGATCTCTCTCTCTCTGTCAAATAAATAAATAAAATCTTTAAAAAAAAGAATCTATAAAGATTTGCCAATTCTATTTTTTGCTTGCTGTTATAATTCTATATCCTCTTCATTTGAGACCACATTCTACTTGATAAATGAAGGTAAACTGTTAAAGAAATAATGAGTATCTGAAACATTTAAATCATCAGGAGATCCTGAAGTTTCTCTGAACTCATGGTCCTAAATTTAGGACCATTCAACTATATCCTGCTAAAGACTGGATACATTTTGAGAATCTCAATCTACAACTTTGAATATATAAAAGAAAGAGTGCTTGTTTGACTGTCAGTTTGGACACTGCATGGCTGAATACTGATTTTTATACAATTTTGTGTTTCCAGAGTTTTGCTGTAGAGTGGTATTGGGGTATTGTTTCATCAGCAAAAAGATTCAAGGATATCAAGGGCAAAGAGACATCTGATAATAGAACTAAATATGTAGTTATACACACAAGACCATCACCTAATTGCAGGGGACTACATGAAGACATTAGGGGATCTTTTCCATAGGTGAATTATGCTCATACTCAATTATTTATAAGAAAGCCACAAGTATTAGCAGATTCCCTAAAATAGCATCAGATGAACAATATTTAAAAATGTGTTTCTTGTTGGGACGCCTGGCTCAGTCGGTTAAGTGGCTGCCTTCAGTTCAGATCATGATCCCAGGGTCCTGGGATCAAGTCCCGCATCAGGCTTCTTGCTCAGCGAGGAAACTGCTTCTCCCTCTGCCTGCCACTCTGCCTCCTTGTGCTCTTTCTCTTTCTGACAAATAAACTTTTTAAAAAATCTTAAAAAATATACGTTTCATGTTTTTTTTTGAGAACTCAATCACTTAATGTTAAGGAAATCTGTTTATTTTTGAGGATAAAATTCTGAGTTATCTTTGAACATTGGCTTGAAATAGTCACTTGAAACTGAAAGAAAAAACAAAAAGCAAAGACTGAGACATTGTTAGCTTTAGCTAGTGTTTAGATTCCCATCTTATCTATTTGTTCTATCTAGACTAGAACTTTTCCTGCATGGCAACTTTTGGGGTGAACTGAATAACTTGGGGGCAACCTAAAATGTACTCTAAGAGTCTGAGGCAGCAATAAAGTTCCAGCTTACAGAATTTTGCCTGTAGTCAGATGAAGATAGAACAGGATTGTTTTGTGTTCTAAACATAAACACAGCAGTAATCCCTGTCAGCAGTTGCTATTTGGATGTGTGTATGGTCTTCCTCTGAAAACTCAAAACAATTTTTTCTTGCTAGCTTTAATAATTTTTATGCATCGACATTTAGAATAGCAATAATGGTAAATCAGAAGTTCATGTGATCTATTTATATTGTGACTGTTTAAATTCTCCTTCCCAAAAAATCTATACCTTTGGAAATCAGAGTAAGCGGTTACCTTAGAGGCTGCAGTGTATTGAAGAGCCCAAGAGATTTCTGTGTTATCAGTACTAATTAATTCCTTAATCTGGGCCTAGAAACAAAGATGTGTTCAGGTGGAGAACATTTGCTTGTCTGTATGATTATGTTCTCTTAACTTCTCTGTATGTGCATTTTACTTCACTAATAAGTTTATCCAAAATATAGCCATGATTTTTGCAGCTATTTTCTAAAACAAAAGTCAAAGGAGTGCAGAAAATTAGATTTCTTATTCATGTTAGATCATTCTGGGATATTTTAATAATATAAAAGCAATAAGACTGATGCAAGATAAAACGATATGGACAATACAATATTAAATGTCAACTGAACTGCTGCATTATCCTCTTTTTAATTTTTAAAAAGGCTAAGGCTGGCATGAAAATAACCAGTGCTTGAGAATAACTTTATAATTTATGACCTTGTGCAACATTATTGTCTGATGAATCTTCCTTAAAAGAGAAACTTGCAACTCTTGTATGGGAGACTTATCAGTCAATAATGATAAGCATTACATATGATTATCATATAATCATATATACATTATTATACATAGTATAATACATTTATATATAATTTTATGACATATAATTATAATTAGATATATAATTATATAAATTATTATAAGTAACCAGAATAATCTATCATTATTATATATTGACAGCCACATTTTTTTTAGATTATTTATTTGACAGAGAGAGAGAGCATGAGAGAGCACAAGCAGGGGGAGTGGCGGAGGCAGAGGGAAAAACAGGCTCCCCCTGAGCAGGAAGCCCACCAAATGCAAGGCTTGATCTCAAGACCCTGGGATCATGACCCCAGCTGGAGGCAGACACTTAATGACTGAGCCACCCAGGTACCCCAATAGCCAAATTTTAAAGATTCTCTTTTCTTCAATATTAACGTATCTCTTGTATGATCTATGATTTAATATAATTTGTAATTTTTGAAGTCTATTTATGTGACTACACTAAATCCTCATATTCAGTGTACTTAAAAATATTAAGCCAATTATTTTAAAGATACTGAATTAACTGGGTGATAAACATATCTCTCTTTATAATGTGAGAAAATAAAAACACAAAAATTAGGAAATCTGTGTGGAGTCCCATTATAAAAGAGCAATGCACTTGCTTCACATCCTATAATAATTTCTCAGTGATCATGAGATCATTGATCAACAATGATTGATCTTCCTAGAAGAACTTTGAGACAGAAATATCAGGAAGCCCTACCTGCTGGGAAAAAAAAATGCACATATTCTTTGTTCCTGCCCTTTTGCCCTTTTATTTATTTTTTTTCTGGCCTAAAATATACTTTTAACTTTTTTTTTTCCCCAAACTGAAGTCCCACAATTGCCTATCTACCCAAAAACCCTCTCAGGTAGCACTCAGCAGATGGCCATCCCAATGCATGCTGCTTACTACCATGTTAATAAACCCTTGCAGAAAGAGCAAAGGAAAAGAGAAACTCATTCAAGTGAAGTGGGATTTTGAGCAAATGTTTAAATTGTTTAGTCACAGAGCTGGGTTGGGTGGAATTATCAGTTACTGAAAACCTGCTGCCTGATCTCTTTGCTGTGTCATTCTGTACACGTGCGGCGGCTTTAAGCTTCCCCCTGTGCGAGACAAGCCGGTTTCATGGCAGCAGCCACTGCGGCGCATGACTGCAGAGCCTCTCCCGAGTCCATACACCAGACTGCCAGGACGCGGGACTGGATTGGAATTAGAAGCTTGAATTCTCTATCTCGAGAAGTAAACAGTACATAGCCTGGAAGTTTTTTCCTCTCCATTAAAAAATACAGATGAAATTTAGCTGCCGGAGCATTGCTCAATCCCCCACCATCTCAACGAGTTCATACTGTGTAAATATTGTGATCTTAATAAATAAATACTGAAGCACAGCTGGCACCGGCAAGATATCGCTGTTCAGTGGCTGCGGCCCTGTTATCACCCCTGGGTGTTGCTAATTATTCTCAGAATTGAGCTGTGGCATAGGAGGGGAAAGGAATGCATAGGAAAGTCAACAGAGGTTGAAACAAAAATAAAACATTGTTTCAGTCCATAGCAAGGGCATTCCACCCTTGTGAAAACTAGAGATACATGTAGAGAAGGTCTGTGAGTTGCTTTTCTCCACGAAAATGATTTAACAACACTACTTATTTCAGCCCTTGATTGCATTTCGCTGTTTAATATTCACACCGCTTGTTTGTAAGGGCAAGAGGAGGTAATTGGGGTGGTGTTCAAAGGATAGCACTGTGAACCAGAATGTCTTAAATGAATGAGTTTACCAAGAGGAATTTTTTTTTCCTCCTTCGCTCCTATTCCGGCAGGTGTGTTAATGACCTCGCTTTGCACGTTGCACACAAAAGAGGTTCATTGTATGTAACTGTCTTGACTTAAGAAAGCCGATGCTCTTCAGACATATTGTCAGAGAAGAAGCTCCATCTGAATTGCTACATTCTTTTTTGCAAATGCCAAGGTTAATTTTTAATTGCAGGCAGCAGGGTGGACTTGATGACCACAGCATTCTACTCAGGTGGAGCTGGTGCTGGCTCATCAAATTACTGTAGCCTCTTAAGTAATGTTTTCTGACTTTCAGCCCAATGGATAAGCAGAGAGAGTACTGCTGAAGGGCTTCTAGCATTATGTGCGCTGTTAGGTTAGAGTCCACTCTCATTTACTGCTCTCGGCATTTCATTACACAACAGGGAGGTGCGACTTCAGAAAGTGAAAATTAAACCATAAGTACGAGTCAGATTCTCTGTCCCACTTCTCCTCACATCCCTTCTCCCCTAGTTTTACTCTTGGCAGCCCTTCTTTTCCAGCCTTTAACCCCCTCCTTTTCCCTCCTTCTGTTCGGATTTAGAGTGTAAGAGATAGTTTGGAGCCATCTGTTCTTGTGGCTCTCACAGGGCATCTCTGTCCCCTAAAATCTACTACAGGGTCTGAGACTGTTGGCAGTACTGTGCTGCCTTATTCAAAAATGTCTCAACAAGAGGCAGTAAATTCTGGGGGCTTTCAAGTTTAGGGCAAAGATTCACCACTTACTGAAACTGTAGAAAAATGTCTGTCAGGCAGATTATGTACAGAAGAAACTTGTGTTGTCTCATATTTCTTTTTCTTGCCTAGATTATTTATCCAAACACTTCTCCATCTTACTCTGTGTCCCAAATACATTTACAAACCAGATAATAAAGCTATTAATGCCTGAAACAGATTGCATTTATTTTGACTAATCCTTTCTGAATGTTGTTTCCATAGTTGCCATCTTGAGTCACTTTATTAGTAAAATGATATTCACTTCAATTAAAGAGAGAACACAATTAACATCTTGCATAGTTCTTAGCATAACAAATACTGACTCCAGGGGCACAATTCAAAATAGCAATTATACACTAGTGGAATGTATGCACAAATTAGGCACTGTACAACTTCTCAAACTTTGGACAGCAACAGTCTAATTTCCTACAGTACTTGCTTTTGATATAGCAGCCAACTAAATCTCATCCTTGTAAAGATATGACATCATGAGGATGAAAGTAGAAAATATAATATTCTAGTAGTTTGTATGATATATCTGTGTTTCCCTTGAACATTTGAAATACCTGTGGCACCCTCTTGAGTTTCCTTACACAGTTGAAGAAGGATGGCCTTAGAGAGTTGTTTGTTTAATACATTAACCTTGATCAATCATCTCAATGATATGCTTCAGAATTATTTTCATATGAAAACAAGAAGTATACTCTGCCAACTGGTATTTCAGTGGATCTTGATTTGCCAAAAAACCTAGGACATTTTCCATGTTTTCCTTAGATTAAGTCATGTATATTGAAACCAGATATTGTCCTTTCCCCCTATTTTATTACCTTTTGGTTGCTGATAAACAGCAATGGACTCAGCCACAACATGCCATATTATGATTCATGAGCTATGGAACTGAGTTCTTATTATTATCCAAACCAAAGATAACACAAAATCCTTTATTAATTTGATGGCTGGCACACCATACTCTCAGCTAGTTTTATTGAGTCAGAAACTGTAACTCCTGTCACTTTATTTCTGTTCCTGTTCGCTTCTTGGAATTAGAAACTGTAATGCACAAGTGTAGCTCCCCAGTGTCTCCTAGGGATTTCTTGCTTCCTTGTTCGGAGATGGGATTGCAGGCTAGGATCATTTTATAGTCATCATGAGTGAAGTGCGTTAGCTATCAAATACTTCTGAGACATGGAGAACACTCCCTCAGGCCACTAATGTGTTTGGAATAGTTCATTAGTAAACACTATTCTCAGGTAAATTCACAGTAAAGCTGCCTTTTCCCCAATTCACTCATCCCAAAGGACTCTTCCCTAGCCATATAAATGGCAGGACCATGACATCTTTATGCCAATTTTGTAGAAGATGATTATTTGCCTCCACATGGCCCCTTCAGAAGGGTTACACTCTAGTAGGAAAGTTTTCAAACTAACTTCACATATGAGACTCAACATTATTTCACAGTACCAGAGTTTGGGGTTTTATCTCTATATTAAAGAGGGCAAAGTAAAATATTGTCTCATGAAAAATAATAAAAGGATAGGACAAACACATTATTAATATTAGCTCTGAATACATTTTCCCTAAACAATAAAAAAACTTTTGTGCTTTTACGTGCTAAATTATTTTTTCAGAATAGTTTTTTTATAAATATCATAAAGATTTCAATTGATGTTTTCATATGTTATAGACCGGTTCCCTAGATTTTATACTTAAACATGTACCTCAGAACAATAATAATTGTTGATTTTCTAAACCATGGTCATAATCATCATCAGAGTTTTTAAATGATCCTAGAGGGGTGCCTGGGTGGCTCAGTCAGGTGAGTGTCTTATTCTTGATTCAGCTCAGGTCAAGGTCATGATCTCATGGGTCAGGAGTTCATCAAGTCCCATGTGGGACACTCAGCAGGGAGTCTGCTTGAAGATTCTCTCCTTCTGCCCCCCACTTATACATGTTCTCTCTCTCTCTAACAAATAAATACATGAAAATAAATAAATCCTTTAAAAAAATGATCCTAGACTGCAGTTTGAAAATTTTAATATACTGTTTTTATTGGGTATGAAATAACTATGAAGACTATGACTACTCTTTTTTATTTAAGTCACATTTTCATTGCAGAACAATCCATGTTATCATAGATATGACCCCACGGGGTCACATCACTTAGATCATAATGCTTGTCTCATATTACAGCTCCCATCATCCTCCCAAAACCCATAATACAAAACAAAACAAAAAAACAGGACTGTAAAACTGTATCCTATCCATGTCCTTTATCACCAAGGTCTATTTTCATATTTATGAAGATATAGTATGTGTTTTTGAATAATCAGAGTTCTTATTTGTCACCCTTTTTTGTATTTGCTCAGAATTGCATGACTCTCTATTCTCTTGAAAATTTTGTGAAATTTTTGGGTTGCACAATGATTAGTTGAATTCCCTGTCAAATAGTACCCTTCTCTATACATAGAAAGAGAGATACAATAAAAAGGCAATGAAAACATTGTACAATAAGACAAAAATGATATACTACATGTATTATGGAGGAAAAACATTCAGAAGGAGGAGATAAATGTTCAACTGAACTGTATCAAGAAAGTTTCCTTAAAGGAACATGAGAAACACACTAAAAAGCAGAGAATAATAAAGGGGTGAGTGGAGGAGAGTGAAGGGGGAGGGGGAATCAACAGCTTCATGAGTTAAACCATGGTGGCATGGAAACTGTTTTACATGTTTATGGGACTTATAGCAGTTTGTTATGGCTAAGATTTAGGTTCACACAGTGGGTGTATTTGCACATGTGTATGAGGAGGAATGGGTGAAGATGAGTGGGTTCCTGCAGAAGGCCTGGAGAGGTTCTCCAGGGCTAGTTCATAGAGGACTTTTAAACAAGTGAGGAATATGATTACATTTAGGCTTTAGTTAATCACTCCAGTAGCCTTGTGCAGAATGGGAAGGAGGACTGGGGACCTAGACGAAAAGATCCATTAGGAGATTAGTGAAGAAGCTATTAAAACCATAGGATCCCCAGGCATATTCCAACTACTAACAGCTGCATGCTGGGGGCCAGGTTACTAACTTTTTCTAAGCTTCATAATGATGATAGTAGAACAACTTCCAGATGATTGAAAGTTTAAATGAGATAATTCATAGATGTTGATTAAACTCAATAAATAGAACATAAGTGCCTAGGAAAGGAGAAATGATGCATTATTCTCATTTATAAGTAGATTATTTAAAATATGATGATTGGTTAGGTACAGACACTGAGAGATAAAAGAGGCTCTAGAACAGAGATGGGAGAACACCCTGTGGGCCAAATCTGGCTATTTACCCAGTTTTGTAAATAACATTTTTTGAGAAAAGAGCCATGATGATTTATTTATATATTGTCTTTAGCTACTTTCTTATTACCAGAGTTGAGAAGTCATGATGGAGACCTTAGGACCTTCAAAGCTGAAAATATTACTCTCCAGCCATTACTGAAGCAGTTTGTGAATCTTGGTCAAGAATTGGCATTTACCATATTGGCAGATATTTTACAATTAGAAACCCAGTGTTCTCAATGATGAGCTCTAGATCAGTACTCATGCCTCCTACAATGTCACCTTGCCCCTTACGCCCTCCTGGCAAGTCTCCCTAATTACTTGAAATCTCAGACATACTTTTATTTGTTGTTCTCCAGTCTGATTTCACAGAGAAAGAATTGTGCTCTAGGACTTCTCAGAAGGCCACAGTAACCAACCAACCAACCAACCAATCGAAAACCTCCACTGGCCAGTCCGGATACCTTAATTCTATCCCTGAGGGGGGTCACAAGACATTGTCTTCAAATTTTAACTCAAATTAAAACAAATTTGAATGTGCAAGCAGAGTAGGCCCATTTTATAGACCGCTGACTTTGACAATATTTATGACTTAGAGGTGGGAAAAAAGAAGAGGAAAGGAAAAAAAAAGGAGTGGGGTGAGCAGGTGGAATTATGGAGAGTGAGATAGGGGTGTGGGAATGAAAGGAAAAAGCTGTGGAAATGTAATTAGAGATCTAAGAGAAGAGCAGAGAGAAGGAAAAACATGGGAGCAGGGATATTTCAGTTTCCCCCTTTCTGTTAAAATGCTCACTTCATAGCCATGAGGAATTCAGTTTTTGGAGAAGAGAAAGCTGAAATCTATTTTCACTCACCTGGGAATAACTAGTATTTGCCTTTTCGAAGATATTTCTAATGATCCAATTTATGTAGTGCTCAACTATGAAATTTTAGACCCTATGTCAGGAAAATTGGAGTCATCCTACCTTTCAGAATATCACATCTCCAGGCCAACATTTAAGGATGACTAATGCAATATACCAGCATCTTTTAATGAAGAGTGACAGTAATGATGAGGGAATGTGGCATGATGGACTTTGGATTCACAGAAAGTTGAGTTTTCATGTAGGTCCACAACTTACAAGGTGTGTTATTATAAGCAGTTACTACAATTCTCTAAGCCTCAACATTTTCATATATAAAATAAGGATAGAAAGGCTTCACAGGCTGGTTGTGAGAATAAAAAAATCAGATCTCACATAACGAAAGGGTAGAGCTGTATGTCTAGCATGTAGTATATGTTGAAACAACTGCAGGTTTTTCAATCATTGTGATTATTGTCATTAACAATAATGGTTCACTGTCAGGAGAATTATATATACTTTGAATTTAGGGGGAAAAATATCAGAGTGCAGCTTTTTGTAACTGAAGTGACATGCACTGCTTTATGCTTTGTTGCAATCAACACTACCCCTCCATCTACAGTTGCCTACAAGTCCATGAGCTTGCACTTTTCTAAACCTAGGTGATATAAGAAATTATCAATTTTCTTATTTAAAAAAAAAGCTGATGGAGCAGTGGTCCAATACGATCTATAGTAAGTACACTAATGAGATATGTAATCTTGACAGGTAGAGTACACTGAGAGGAAATAAGAGATTCTGGTGCAGGGGGAGGATGGGAGTTTGAGATGACCAGGAGAGTAGAATTTAATTTGCTCTGCAAGTTTTGCCATTTAAGCAACCCATGTGACTTCCTAGAAATTCACACCTCTGTAGACATACAGCAAATGGAAAAGTGTTAGTTTCCAAATCTGTCCCCCTCTGAGGAACTCTCCTGCTGGGCTTATGCTGACTGTTCATTTTAGGCCTCATTTACTATTTAGTCTTTGGAGGTATTTTCAAAATGAACAATGGAAAAATTGCTTTAATTTTACCTGTTCTTAACCTATTCATGAGTAAATAAAATTTTGGAAAACTGCAGGGCCCAGAAACAAAATAAATACACTTTCAAAGACTGGGTTAGGTTTCATTGAAAAATTTACATGTTTAGAAATTTCATTCAGTAGAACGATAGACCTATTTCCAAATGTCCCCATGTGATATTTTATCATTGCAAAATATTAAACTCCATTAGTTCCACCTCACCAAACCCTTACTACATTATTAATCCTACTTTACTTAAGGCAGAATTTTATGTACCTGGAAATTGTGATTGTCCCAGAATTTTGGCAAGTTAGTCAAAGGAAGGAAATTAAAAATCAGAGTCCTTGATTCCCAGGTGGTTGATTAGCTCCTAAGGCAGTATTGCCTCTGTTAGAATCACTGTTCAATCTTAGAAACTTACTACTTAAAGAGCATAGAAAAATCCTACAAATAAAATTAATAGGGCAAAACTGAATAGGTTTCTGAGGGGTAAAGCATTTTGGGTCTACAGCCAGTTATTGAGGCGAAAGTAGGACTAATTTAGTAGCTGTTTCACAAAAGGATACGTTGAGGATTCTTACAAGGAATATATTTTACAAAGCTAGTCTAGGTGGTTTATAACAAGTTAGTTCACTTGAAAGCAGTATAAATGAAGGTAGGGTGCACTTGTTTAAAGGTGGGTTCAGGAGGTGTGATATGACACTAAATGATCAAAGACTAAGAGCAGGTCCACTCAATTCTTGGTGGAAGTCACTAACACCACAAAACCTTGATTTGCTTTATAAAAATAACAGACAGTAGCAAAAAAAAAAAAAAAGACAGACTATAATGAATGGCTAGCAGTTGGCAGAAAAGAGGAGTAAAGAGCTGAACAACCACTATGTGCGGTAATAATTTGGAGCCCTGTTAACCACAGTCACCCTGACAGTTACTGGGCTGGGCTCCCTTAGGGCTGTTCCAGGGTCCATTGCCAATTCCTAGTTAGCATCAAAGCAAACTAAGTATCTCTCCTCCAATCTCTCTTTTTTACTAAAGTTGACTAATCTGCTCAGAAAATGAAGAACTAAATCTTCTCTGGTATGCTTGGGAAGTTTACTAATTTCTTCAGTGTCATGGGTTCAGAGTTTCAAGGCAGATTTTCTCCCCTGAAACCTCTATTGTAGAAAGAAAAAATCCAGTACAAAACAAAAACAAAACAAACAACAAAAAAAATAAGCAGCAGTTGTTTAATCTTCCTCTCTTGGTGCATAAACCAGTATTTTGTTGTTGTTGTTGTTAGTTAGTTAGTTAGTTAACATACAGTGCAATATTTGTTTCTGGATTGGAATTCAGTTATTCATCACTTACATACAACACCCAGTGGTCATCATAACAAGTGCCCTCCCTAATACCCATCACCCATCTAGCCCACCTCCCGCAATCAACCCTCAGGGTGTTCTCTATTATTAACAGTCTCTTATGGCTTGTTTCCCCGTCTTCTTTTGTTCTTTTCTCCCTTCCCGTATGTTCATCCGTTCTCTTTCCAAAATTCCACATATGAGGGTGATCACACGGTATTTGTCTTTCTCTGTGACTTATTTCTCTTAGCAGAATACATTCTAGCTCCAACCACATCATTGCAAATGGCTAGGTTTCATTTTTCTTTTTTTTTTTTGGCTGAGTAGTATTCAGATAGATAGATAGATAGATAGATAGATAGATAGATAGATAGATAGATAATATCTTCTTTATTCACTGATCAGTTGATACAACCCAGTATTTTATTTGAGAGATATTCTTGGGGGAACAAAACACATCTAAAAAGAAGGCAAAGAGCACAGTTATTTGAAAATACCCTATGTAGCCTTTCCATGCTGGCAAAATGGATAGTGAGAAAAGAAAACTACACCTATTAGTTTAGATGTTTGACTGCACAGTGATTCTACCCTCATGAAAGTCAGGCCCAATTGGGGGTCTTCTATCTTGACTGTGATGTAATGAAGTCAGGTCATGGAGAGGATCCTCAGCCTCCTAGGATCCAACATACCAATTCCATCTTGTTGTGAACCGTATAGAGGGTGAAGGAGAGAAAACATGGGTGGCATACCTGGAAACTGTCCTGGCCCTCTATTAAAATGCTCCCTAAATGATTCTTGCTTATGTACTGGATTAGCTCAAAATGTTGTTGTGGGTTCCAGGGTCCTGGAGTGTGAGTTCAAATACAGTGATTTTTAGTGTGCTGCAATGGGTAGAAAAAATACAGTGGGATATCAGAATAAATAGATTCTTGTTGGAAAACTTCAAAGAAAATTAACTGCGATTTATATAACTTCCAAGTCAAATTATTGTTACAGAAAATTAGTCTGTAGAAGTTCATGGCTTTTTGAATCAGATTGCTACTGGTTTCGTGTAAGAAAGAAATGTAAATATGCAGTGAATGTAGAATATTTTTTGGTGAACAAAAACTATTTTTCTTGGGTTAGATTTAGGTTTTTTTAATTAAACTTTTTGTTTTGAGATAACTGTAGATGCAAATGTAGTTATAAAAAATAAAACAGACATGACATTGGGCTCCAGGAGGGCGCGGGGCAGAGACACCGGGGTCCCCAGCTTTCGCTCTAAGGAGCCAGCCCCCCACCCCCCAGCCAGGCCAGATCGTACAGGCCCCACCCTCCCTGTGTTCTCGCTGCTGAGTCTGGTCAATAAAGTGCTATACTGTCAAAAAAATAAAAAATAAAACAGACAAATCCCTTGTATCTTTTACCCATACTCTTGCAATGGTAAAATCTTGCAAAATTACTTTTAAAATTAGAATCAGGATATTGACATTGATATAACCCACTGGTCTTATTAGGTTTCCTCAGTTTTCCTTGTGCTCATTTGTACATGTGTATTTAGTTCTATACAGTTTTATCACATGTGTATATACATGGATTTACCACTGTCAAAACAGACAGACATGTTCTGTCACCATGAGGTTCCCTTTCATTACCCCTTCATAAGGTTTAAATTAAAATGAAAAGGAAGTCTTATTTAAAATACATATTGAAGTTTAGAAGTCAGAGAAGATACATATTTAGGGGAAAGTGAAATATACATAGACATCTCTGCCATTAAAGATGGAAATTTTAAAATATTTCTTGCTGGTTATTAGTGGGTCACACAGAATAATCAGAAGACATTTTCAAAGAAATTTTATTTAGAAGTATTATATTTAATTCTAAATAATAATTCTAAATAAAACTGCTTTCAATTTATACAATTCAGTAAGTTATGACAAATATATTTACCCATATAATTACCATACCACCAAGATGTAGAAAATATCCACCACCTAAGACAAATATTTACCTGATTTGCTTCACTTCAGATTCATTTTGTATGTACTAGAAATTTCTATAAATTGATTCACAGAGTATATGCTCTTTTGTGACGGACTTGTCTAGCTCATCAAATCTTCTCGAGATTCAAATCCATTGACATGTATAATTTATATCTTTATATTGGTGAGATGTATGCAATTACATTCATATGCCATAATTTGTTTTTGTTATTAATTGCTTTTTGTTTTTGTTAAATTGTTAAACTGTTAAATTCCAGTTAGTTAATATATAATGTAATATTAGTTTCAGGTGTAGAATTTAGTGATTCAATACTTCTATACAACACTCGGTGCTCATTACAAGTGCACTCCTTAATCTTCATCATCTATATCACCCGTTCCCTACCCCTCAAACATCAGTTTGTTCTCTGTCATTTATAGAGTCTGTTTCTTGGCTTGCCTCTCTCTTTTTCTGTCTGATTATTTGTTTTATTTCTTAAATTCCACATATGAGTAAAATCATAATAGTATTTATCTTTCTCTGACTGACTTATTTGTCCTAGCTTAATACTCTCTAGCTTCATCCATGTTGCTGAAAATGGTTAAGATTTCATTCTTTATGGCTGAGTAATAGTCCACTCTCCCTATATATCTTTTTATTTTGATGTATTCCCAATGGTTTTTTTTTGCTTTTCTTTCTCTTGTCTTGGGAGATATTATTTCCTGCTTTGTCAAAGATTAATTGGCCAAATAGATTTGGGTTCATTTCTGGGTATAATAAAAAATGCTTCTGCACAGTGAAGGAAACCATCAATAAAACAAAGTAAGAACTTGCTACAGCTGGTGTCAAAGAGGATACTGCCTATAGAATTTTCATGGTTTCCTTTCTCACATTTGGGTTTTAATCCATGTTGAATTTATTTTTGTGTATGGTGTAAGAAAGTGGTCTAGCTTCATTCTTTTCCATGGTGCTGTTCAGTTTTCCTAATACCATTTGTTGAAGAAACCATTTCTTCCATTAGATATTTTTCCTGCTTTATCAAAGATTAATTGAACGTTGAGTTGTGGGTTTATTTCTGTGTTTTCTATTCTGTTCCATTTATCTATGCATCTATTTTTTATGCCATTATCATACTGTCTTGATTACTGCAGCTTTGTGATATAACTTGACATCTGGAATTCTGATGCCTACAACTTTGCTTTCCTTTTTTAAGGTTGCTTTGGTTATTTGGAGTCTTTTATGGTTCTATACAAATTTTAGGATTGTTTGTTCTGACTCTGTGAAAAGTGTTGATATTTTGATGGGGATTGCATTCAATGTTTCCTTATTTAGAGTTCTTAGCCATTATGAAAAAAGTTGTCATAAACGTTTATACCCAAATGATTGTGTCTGTGTGTGTGTGTGTGTGTGCTTATATTTTCACAGGGGGTATAAATAATTTAGAAAGAATTGTCAGGAAGTATGGTAAATATATGTATTACTTTTTATGGCACTTGTAACGGTTTTGAATTAGAGTTCCAGTTTCTCTACATCCTAGACAACACTTGAATTTGTCATTTAAAAAATAATACTTAGCCTGAGTAAGTAGAGATAACATTTTTTAAAGATTTTTTTTTAATTTATTTGACAGAGAGAGACTTAGCAAGAGAGGGAACACAAGCAGGAGGAGTGGCAGAGGGAGAAAGCAGGCTTCCCGCTGAGTAAGGAGCCCGATGCGGGGCTGGATCCCAGGACACTGGGTTCATGACTTGAGCTGAAGGCAGACACTTAACGACTGAGCCACCCAGTCACCCTGAGATACCATTTTTGTTTTAATTTCAATTTCCCTGTTACTCATTTTTAGTATCTTTTTAATGGCCTATTGGCCATTTGTGGTGTTGTTTTTTGTGAAGTGTTTTGTGTCATCTCCTTTTGTGATGTGTTTGCCCAAGTCCTTTGTCTATTTTTCAAATGGAGTTTTATATTTTCCTAATTTGAATTACAATATTTCTTCATTTTATTTTGATACACCTTTTTCCACTAACTAGAATCTTTAGGGGCACATGGGTGGCTCAGTTGGTTAAGTGTTTCTTTGGCTCAGGGCATGATCCCAGGTTCCCTTTTTCTCCTTCTCCCGATCCCCCCGCTCATACTCTCTCTTTCAAATAAATAAATAAAACTTTAAAAAATAAGTAAAAAATAAACTTTTAAAAGATAATTGATTCTTAAAAGTCAAAATATACAAATATATGAAATTTGTAACAGATACAGAAATAAAGTTTATGTTATTAATAGTGCAGCAGATGAGGGGTAAAAATTAGTAGATTGTTGTAAAGACTTTACAAATTATGAAAAAAGGTATAAAGTTATTTGAAGCTAGACTGTATACTGTGTGATCCCATTTATATGAAATGCCTAGAAAAGCAATGTCATAGAGACAGAAACCAAATCATGTTTGCTTCCACTAGAGGAAGAGAGTTGAAAGAAGGGATTGACCACTCAAGTGATTAAGGGGTCTTTTGAAGACAAAGGAAATGTTCTAAAACACGATTATAATGATATAAACTATTGATAGTCTACTGGATTTGGAATAAATTGGCAGTTATAAGATTGTTCATATATATTTTGGTTCTTCTCTTTTTGAGCACATTATAGGATTTTTCCCTTGCCCCTTGAATTGTGACTTTGAAATTAAATATTCACTAGCATGGCATGTGCTCTGTCCAGGGGGAAGCTTTAAGAGCCAATGCATGATTTACCACAGCCCTTCTCAGTGCTCTAGCAACTGCTACACTATAGTTGGCCACTTGGCAGTGTGACTGAGTGAGGAGGGCGCGCCTCACTTGGTAAAAGGGCGCACAGCTCTAGCTGATCCTCAATGAACAGGCAGTACCAACAAGAAATGAACTTTATTAGAAGAATCCACTGTTTTAATGTCATTTGTGACTGCATAGTCTCACCTCTTTGAATAATACAGTTGATATTTCATGAGTGTTCATCAGATGATAGGAAACAAGCAAATAAATAAATAAGCTAAAAATATTTGTATTCATTTACTGGTCAGCCATAACAAAATACTCATAGAAATGTATTGTCTTATAGTTCTAGATGTAGAAATTTTAGAACAAGGTGTCAGTAGGAGTTTCTGAGAGATATAATTTGGTCTTTTGGTGGTTCACTGGCAATTTGCGGTGGGTATGCCTTGGCATATGACCCCAACCTCTGCCTTTATCTTCACATGGCATTCTTTCTGCATGCATGTCTGTCTCCAAGTTTCCCCTTTCCATGAGGATACCAGTCATTTTGGACATGGGACCTGACCTACCCCAATATAACCTCATCTTAACTAATTACATCTGCAAAGACTATTTTCTTTCTTCTTTTAAAGATTTTATTTGAGAGAGAAAGCATGAGAGAGAGCAGAGAGCACAAATGGGGAGGCGAGGGAGAGGCGCAGAGAGAGAAGCAGGTTCCCCACTGAGCAGGGAGCCTGGTGCTGGGCTCAACCCCAGGACCCCAAGATCATGAACTAAGCGAAGGCAGACATTTAATTGACTAAGCCATCCAGGCGCCCCTGCAAAGACTATTTTCAAACAATGTCACATTCTGAGGTACTAGCAGTTAGGACTTCAAGTACGAATTTTGGGGGGACATAATTCAATCCATAGCAAAATTCATGGACATGTAAACCAATAAAAATGAGCCTTTGTGAATCAAGAATTAAGTTTATTCCGTTTGCTCTATCTCTTTCTCACAGGTAGCACTAAGTTTGTTTTGTAGTTTATAGCTAATAAAAACAACATAACAAAATATTGAATATATTTGGGGAATTGGATCTATTCTTGCTCAGGTAGGACTGTATTAAGGGATTATACCTGGATTATAAACTTTAAAGAGGTAGCATTTTGGTAATTTGCGTTTTCTATACTCATAGATCAAAGGCTGGCTTTATAATGCCTGCAGGCGTATTTTTGTAAAACTTTGGAGAAGTAGGACCTAGGAGAGTTTGGGGACAGAGTGGTTCTGAGCTGGTATATAGTCTCAGTAACATAGCCAGCTGTGGGCCTTGCACCTGTTCTTGCACAAAACCCCTCTGATTTTGGCCAGAGTATGATGGGAGTGAGGAGAAATTTTAGAATTTGAATTTTAAATTGATGTGATTACAAGAGTGGAATGCTTTAATTTTTTTTTTCAACTTTCATTTCTGTCTATCAAAGGCAGGGTTTGGGAATTAGAGTTTGCTTGGGCAACACAGCTGAGCAGAATTCAAGAAGGGAACTAGAATGTAGGTTGATTAGCAGCACCGTGTCTAATGTGGGCTTGTATTCAAATTGGGTTGTTTTGAACCAGTTCAGAAGCTTCTAGGGAAACTGTGGAGAAGTAATCAAAAGGTCTTAAGTCTATGTCTGTCAGAAACACTATGAAAAAGTCCTAGAGATGTAGCAACAAGGCTTGAGAAGTGGCATCAAAAGTCCGGGAAGTGCTTTTCTGATTGCCTGCATTTTCCCCCTAAAATGGGCAGTCACAACTCTGACCCACTAAAGGCATTCCAGTAATTACATGAGATTGATAGGCACCACAGAGTTCTGACACTGGGTTATTTTTTTTTCTCTCTACCATCTCTTTCCCTCCCCACTGTACTATTCTAAGATAGCAGGTGTTGATCTAAATAGGTCAGATTCGAGGACCCTAACTCTGCTCATTTACATCAAGAGTAGTTTGCAAAGAGCTTTAAAGCCCCAGATAACCACATAAAAGATGCTGAAGAATGATGTGAGGAGGTCACTTATGAGATTAATTGGGGAAATCTTTCTAAACCCTTCCCTCCAAAAATCTACAGAAGTATGGTACCGTTTGGAGCCTCCACCCTTTCCTGTCGAATTGGCAGCTTGCTCCAGAGTGCTAAACTGGCCGAAGATCAGCAATTGATGGCAGGTTTGGGGCCAAATTACCTCTTTCATTTTGCCTCGCCTCACCCAGATCATAGGCTAGTGTCCAACACTCCTCTCATCATACTGGTAGAAGCCAAATGCATACAATGGTTTTAGAAATTCTAGGAAAATAGATAAGGTAAGCTTTACAACTCTCATTATTTCAAGGAGCTCTTGAGGCAACCCTGAAATAGAGAGATACTGAAGTCATTTCAGTGGGGTCCAGTGCAACTTGTTCAAGACTTAAATGGAATTGTGGACTAAGCTCAGTAAAAAAAATAAGGCGGTTTTTTGGTTTCCTTGATTTCCAGTGCATGAATCCTCCTTAGGAGTTCGAGTGGCAGATTTGCCTATTTTGGGCAGGATTCAGATATTATTGACTTATTAAGCTCATAACCACCATTAAACTCACACACACGAAGCTCTTATTGCCATGTAAATTTGCCACGACTTCTAATATTCACCTTCAAGTGTTTTAAAATTAATCTTAAAAATCTGATAGTTACTGAGTAATGAATTACTCTCAATTTTAAATAACAATATCAGTAACAAACCACAAAGTTAGCTTTTACCTATGTTCTCACTTCTACTGTTCAAAGAAAAATTTTCCTTTAAAAACAAAACTAATTAAATATGTGTGCTACTAATTCATTTTAGAAATGGAAGCACATTACACATTTGCATAAGATTTTTATGAATATTATTATATATTAAAGTTAAAAAAAATATTTGGTGTAAAGGGCTGCAAAGTTTTACTTCTTTTTCATTCAGGATTATATTTAAATTCAAGTTGATTCACATATAGTGTAGTATTAGTTTCAGGGGTAGAATTTAATGAATCATCAGTTGCAATACCCAGTGCTCATTGCATCACATGCCCATCACCCGATTACCCCATCTTCCTACCCACTTCCCCTTCAGCAAACCTCAGTCTGTTCCCTATAATTAAGAGTGCTTACTTTCAAATAGCTTCAAAGTTTGGCTTAACAGAAAAGAGTGGGATTGCCACCATTGTCCCACACGTAATTAGCCATCAGAGCAATGGTTTCATCACACGTAGGTTCTGTTCTGAAACATGCCATTGTCCACTTATAGGAGAATCAGTGCTAAAGTACAAATGATGTATTACTATTATGAAATATTTTTGACCTCTCATTTTTATTTGCTAAACCTGGCAACCCAGCTCAGGCAGGCAGCTCCTGTTTGGTGATGAGCAATTTGAGAAGGGAGCAGCTGTAAGGCATTAGCTGCTCAGACGTGCACAGCAGGTGGGGGACCCTGGACTTCCACTAAAGGGGAGTAGAGCAGGGTACCAACAACTTCCATATGATATCCTATTGTTTCTGGTAATGAGGATTATTACACTCATAAAACACAAGCACTTATCTTAATTTCATAATCCACTGATTCTTAGTTTTATTAGAAGAGTCTAATAAATCTAAAATATAAATTCCAAAGAAATTTCCAAAATAATACAGAAACAACAGGAAAAATAAAACAGATTAAAGGATACTCCCTTGTTGTCTTCACCATCCCTGAGATAATATTTACATATTAATCTCTCAACAGTGAGAGGAACAATTTTAGATGGACCTGAACCCTGACCTCAGAGCTCTGTAATTTTATACCATGTCTGTATATAAATGGTTTTTATGGAAGACTGGGTTTATGGAAATATTCTTGCCCATAAGGTGATCTCTGTGTTTTCTACAAAAAAAAAGTGATAGTTACCCCATTTCTGGTTGAGAAACACTGGATAGTTATTGCTTCTTATATATAGTTAATGTGCAATGTAAAACAAAAGTTGCAAATGTATGTGAGTGTGCCCGAAGATACACATAATGTGCAGTGTTGGGTAACAATGTCCACTGTATTTGGTCCTCACCAAAAACCCAGAATAAAAATAGGGTAAAAAAAAAAGGAAACAATGGTAGGATTACATAGAAAGTGGGTAAATTTTTCTCATATTAAGATTTGAATGACAGGTGGTCCTTCTCTGCATAAGGTTCCCTTCTACGTGGACAAATATCCCAGGTTTGGATTATTACTTCTCAAGTCATTAATACATACATTAAGTTCGTATCCCCAGAAGTATTCCTGCAAATAGGAGTTATGTAAAAATGATTTATTAAATTGTAATTCCATGCAATTCAGCAGGGAATGAAGTAGAACAGGGAAAAAGACCTGAAAGTGTCTGATATCAAGCAAAGTCTCAGAACTTTGGGGATAACTCTGACTCCAACATGTGGAGAAGCTCTGGAGACCATGGAGTACACACCTCAGAGTTGTCTTTATCAGGGTGAAAGAGGCAAGAGTATTTACGTTCCTGCATTTGACATTTGTTGGTTTTCTCCTGGGTGCACCTGGGAAAAAGTACACTTCCAAATACTCACATTTTACGGCGTTCAGATTAAAAACAAAGAATAAGGCCTCTTACAAGATGCAAGTGGTTTACCTGTCTGCTTCCTCTTTAGAATTATATGAACAGAACCTTACAATATGCCAATCTTCACAAATTTTGTCAATAATATGAATCTCTCTCTCTCTTTTTTTTTTGCTAATATTAAAATACCACGAGTCAGTGGAGACCCATAGCCCTCTGATTTCTGTTTTCCAACCTCCTGCCTCTTCTAAGGCTTATAAATGTTCAAGAAAGTTGGGAACAGGAGAATTCTGAGGGACCCAGTGAGATTCAGCTTTAGTTCTATGTTTTTCTTAACCTGCCTAACATTAGTGTTAAATCTTTCTGCTAGAAGGAAAGTGGGTATCCTAAAGTGTGGCCAAATGTATGTTTCAGAAGAAAATTAAAGTAAAATATAATAAAATACAAGTAAGGAATTGTGAAAAAGCTACAATTTAAATTAATTAATAATTGAAGAGATCACAGTAACTGGCCTCACCAAGCACATGCATTTTCATATCAATCATTAAACTGCTGGTTTTCAGTAACCAGACACCTCGCTCACACTCGCACTGATTAAAAAAGGAATTTACTTTCTCATGGAATCCAAGACAAGTTAGAACTACTGAATTTAAAATTATGTGTAGCAGGAATGTCCTTGGGCCTCAGAAATAACTAGAACTAGGAACTTGAACCCCTTAGTATACTTGCCTCTCTTGTTTCACTTCTTTCTTCTCTTTTCCCTTCTCTCATTACAAACTGGTCTCCAAGGAAAGACTGATTCATCTTGAGTCACGCATGACTGTAATCCTGTCCTCCACTCCTTCAGTCCCCACTGTAAGTTGGTGGATATGGCAGTACATATGAGCAGTGGAGAGAAAGGAGTGTGCTGGGAAGAAAAGACAATAGGTATCTTCTTCGGTGTTCTCACTGAATAAATAGAAAAATGTCTATTGAAATGGTGGGGACAGATAGAGTAAAAAGTTGAAGCAAATGAGAGGAAAAATACTTTCTCCCTTCTTGAATTGTGTGAAGATGGAAAAAATATATATCATTGGGAATAGAAATGTTTTCTTGGGGGGGGGGCGGGCAGAGGGAAAGGGAGAGAGAGAATCTCAAGCAGACTCTATGCCCAGAGTTAAGCTTGATCTCACAACCCTGAGATCATGACCTGAGCTGAAATCAAGTCAGACACATAACCGCTGAGCCACCCAGGCACCCCAGAAATGTTTCTTTAATGTAGTGTTATCCTGATTGTCTTGCAAACCATCCTTGAGGGAAACATACTAATTTCTGAATTAGAGAATAATGTTTTAAACTGAAAGAGCAGGTTTCTATAAAAACTAGAACATAAAACACTGTGAATATTGTGGAAAAAACTTACAAAGTCAAGGCAATTATTACATTGACTTAAAAAAAAAGGAAAGAAAAGCAGATATGAAAGAATGCCCTTCCCACTCAGAGTAAGAGTAACATACAGATATATTGCTGTAACCATTAAACTTTGATTTCCAGGAGAGTGACTTAATGATGGTGAGAAAGTTTTCACAAAATAGTGGGAAAATCCCCTTGCTCAGATAACTGAGCAAGACAAATAGTGAGAAGGAGCACTCAGCTCTCTACTAATTTGGATGAAATGATATTATTGTTGTGACATCATTGTGACAGATGAGAAAAGACAGTGGCTTAATGGCCCTCAAAGAAAAGTTGTGAGCCACTTCTCATGATCCTGCCAGAGAAAGATAAACATTGAGGTTCTGAAATTCCAGCTATTCTACTAGAGATTAGGGGATAGAAAATTCTGTCATAATTGTAGTTATTCCTCTAATACATTGACTTACTCTTGGGCTTGAATGGCCTAGGAAGCCTAATTCTTATTTTAATCACATTAGTACATGCATAAGTCAGTCAACAAAGACTTCTCAGTATGATATGATGATATAATAAATACAAGGGAGTTTATGGTTATAAAGGATCTTAAATGTCCAACTCATCTTGCCAGGGTAGAAATAACTTTTATCTCTGAAAGATGGACATCTCTAACATGTGGTTTTCCATACTTTCTGAAGTAGCTTATTACACATTTAAACAGTTGTAATTTCTTGCAAATTCTTCTAACATAATGCTTCCAAACTTTCGCTTATTGGTTTAGTCTTATTTATGCCCTCTGGAGATAAACAAAATCTGAACACTCTTCTATATATTACAGTATTCCAAATATTTGCAAACAATTATTATAACCTGGTAAGTATTCTCTTCCCCATTCTAAATAGTCCCAATTCCCTTAGCAAATGCTGAGCTGGTTTAAAAATATTGCCTACAAACTTAGAGGCTCCCTTCTTCTAAATCATTAAACCCCTAAGCTAAACAATAAAACAGCCATGTGCATTCAGTGCAGAATAGAGTAAGATTTTTCCTTCCTGATTAATAGAGCTTAATATTATGCAGGTTATAAAATAAATCATCCTATTTTTTTCACTATCTCAAAATCATTACTTTTTGGAAGAAGTTAATAAGATAATCAATATATTTTTAAACTCTCCAAATTTTCTATATTTTGTTACATATAAAAAACCATCTTTGTCATGTCTTTGAAAGAAAAATTTTGAAGAAAATCCAGGATTTCTTTCATATATGATTTTAGTTTTAGTCAACTGATTCTCATTATTATAATCTTTTTGAACCCTAAATCTACCATTAATATATTAGTCATATCATCTAGTGTCATTATCCATGAATCCATTTAATACATATTTTTGAGTGCTCATTAATTATTAGATACCATATTATGTGCTAATGATAAAGAGTGTTAAGGCCCTGCCCTCATAGAAATTAGATTATAGACCATAAATATGGTTGCATATCTAATTTTAATTAATCTTTGCAAATCTCAACATTCATTTCACTTGCTATAATAAACTTAGAGGCACACATATTTTAGTAGAGTGACTGTGTATTGTTTGAACTGGGGTGATTTTAAGAGTAAAAGGGTTTTATTAATAATTACACCTATGTAATGTATATAAACTGGCAATGTACCATTCAAAATAAATGGCCATCTTATATTTAAGAAAATATAGAATCAATTTCCTTTACAATTTTAGTTTTTAGAAAGTGATGTATTTATTGGTACTCTTTATATCCAAACTAAGTATGAGTCTATCCACAGGAAAACTATACAAGTATAGAAAAAAATTATAAAACATTAGCCCAAGCTTTTTTGAAATATAATTAGTTCTAATGTGTGTTGAATCATATGTATATGTAGCATCTGAAATTTCTCATAGATCACGCTTTGTTTAACTTTCTCATATTCAATTAAATATGTAGTTCTCTAACCTGCCAGGTATAGGTATAGAATAAAAACAAATGTCTAAACTGAACCAACTCAATTAAGATTGTATCACTTGATTATATATCATAATCTTTGTGATGGATAAAATTAGCTTAAGTCTCAGAAATTGTTTCACCAGATAGAGCAGAGTTAGCATGCTATTATTTTCTTCTAGGCTTTTGTGTCATTCAGGATACTTCTGTTATGTTGCAATAACTAAAGCCATCCAATCTCAATGATTTAACTTCAAAGTTTTATTTCACTATATGCCCACTGAAGTTAATTAAGGGTCTTTGTTCTTCACGTTTATTTAGGGAAGAGGCTTCCACGATAAACTGTCCAGAGAGAAAAGATCACTAAAATTATTTGCAATGGCAATTAAATGCCTCTACCTGCAAGCAAAACATAACATTTCCATTCAAGTTGGGCAGTTCAAGCACTGTACCACCTCCAAAGGAAGCGTAATCCTCTCACTTGGCTAAAGGGAGAACTGTGCAACTTATGATTAACTCAATAAACTCCTACAAGCCCCTTTTCATTAACAGTATATTGATAACCTTAAAAATAATGAGAGTCCAAGATCCTTTAATTTCTGGGTTCGATCACAGGGTATTAAGTCATGTTAAGCAGATATATTCTATAATACAAAGTAAAATCAATTGGTACACTTAATGTCTTGATATAATGACTATTCTTATGAAGATTCATGGAAATCATTTTCATTGTTATTAGAGACACCGGAGTCTCACAAATATACAAGTAATCAATTATGGGTGTGTTTTTAAAGGAATTCTGGTAAATAAACAACTATTTTAAATCAACATAAATACTGGAAAGAAAAAACCAATGAAAGGATTAAAAATGCTGTAACCCTTTATTATTATTAAGTATTATGGACTATTCATGGTTGTAAAACACAGAAAAATATGCTTTTATCACTGAAATGTTTTCAGCATTCTTGTGAACATATCAGTTGCTAGTTAGTACAAACACTTTAAAATACAACTAATGTAATTATACTATTGGAATTTTCCATACATTCTTGACCCTTATTTGTTAAAAGAAATTTGGGGCACATATATGTTCAAAATTTGAATTTCTTAAAAATATGTACTGTTAATGGCAAAAAAAAAATCTCCCTTTTTTGTTAAGGCTTAATTAATGGGTTACTTTATGAGATGTGTACCAACATCTTTTTTTCTTAAGAAAAATACCAAATAAAATGAACCTCACATAGTCCCTGTAAAAATATCTTTATTCATTTGAGGTTCCACATCAGTCTATTTTCCATGAATGTTTGTGTTTGTGTGAGCATGTGTATATGTCTACCAGCATAAGGCCTCAAGTATGAAAAGTCAATGGTAGAAAATAGAAATGCATATAAATGAATCTGAGAGAAAAAAACAATAACTAGGTAAAATGACTAATATGCAAAAGAAATCAAATGCATCTCCTCCCTGGATTTAAGAAGTAACTCATGCAAAAATAGTTGAGTTACAATCATATTTTCCATTTTATTTGTTTTTTTAAGCATTAAGAGTTATGTTTCTGCTTTGGTCAGAAAGAGAAGACAAAATAGTAAAAGTAATTAAAATTATATTATCCAGATAGACAAAAGGTAATTTGGTGCAGGAATCTAAGCTTTGATTTTATTTTTAAAGCACAGTGCTATATTTTAAATGAAATGCATTTCAATATGTCAGTACAGCCTCCAGTGAAGTATTTTCAAGTAAGTGCAAATAATATATGTGATATTGTTTTATTAGCATTTTTTTTTGGCCATGAGGCATACGAGTGAGTTAATATAAACATAGGAAAGAAAATTCATTCAGGATAGGCAAATTGCAAGGGAAAAAAAAACTGCACTACAGATATAACAGTTATTTTGATGCTCCTGTTTTCTAAATGTGTTTGCTTAGAAATAGAATTCAGTGTTATTCATTTCTTCTTTCCCTGCTATATAGACAAATTTGTTACTAGTGAGTGGTGGCATTGTAATGCATAGGAGTATGCATGACACAGGAAAGTGATTTGTTATATGCACACATTTTGCTATTCCTTCTGCTATCATAAAGCTTTCCATATATCATGATTAGCAAAACGAGATAAAACAGAATCTCTACTGATGTTCTTTCCCCCAGATTACACTTGACACCCAGATATTTGTACATTTGCTCAGTATGCTGGAGTATAATACTAGTGCTTAGTTGTTTAGAAATTCATTGGTCACTGGTCAGTAATTTCCTTTACCTGTTTACTTCTAAGTTTCTGAATTATTGGCAATAACTTATACAGTAAGAATCTTTTCTCTGTTTCTATTTCTGCACTGTTAATAACGTTTCAATCCTCTATTATACTTCCTTAAACAGAAACCGGAAGATCATCCAAGATCCTTCCACCCCATTTCTTTATCCTCCGATCCAAACCAATCTCTTAATAATTCTTCTAAATTTCCAACCATACTTGGCCTAGTTTACACTTGAATTATTTTTCACACAGAATGCTAGTGAACTAGAGGTCTTGTTTGGGGTCTCATGTCCTCTATCCTCCAGGCCATTGTAACATGATAAGGATCTAATGGAGTCTCCTTACCTAATCCTTAAATTAATAGTGAACATTTATTAAATAGCATATGGTGGAATAGAAGTCCATTTTACATACCGTATCTCACTGTTTCTCCCAATAACTCCCATGTGTAGGTAGGAGAGTATTTTATATATATATAATTAAGTAAAAATAAGTAAGATTCCTCAGCAGCATTTAATATCAGCTCTCATTTCGCCTATCTTGAAATATTTGCTGGCCTTGACTTCAGTGGCACAGTATGGCTTCTCTATTTGGACTCTCTAGCAGGTCCTTAAATATTCAAATTCCTCAAGCCTTTCTGTCTTGTTCCTATCATTCTATCTTGCTAGTTCATTCACCCATATATCTTCAGCACAAAATTCTCCTTGGGACCCTATATATGTATCAGAAGGCTAAAAGTATTCCTTTATGCTTCATTCTTTATTAACCATGCTCACCCAGGATCAAATCCTCTAACAAGTTGTGACCAACATATATTGCTCATCATCACCATTACACTAAGCTAAGTGATAGCTTTACCCTGGATACTGCAATCCTCATTGTTTTATCTTATATATTCTCGCACGTTTGATTCATTCCAACAAATATTTTGTATGAAGCTTTTCCTCTCAAGTCATTTGATTGCCTTTAGTCCTGAGGACCATGATAAATGGTACTACTAAGCTGAAGGGAAGGCAAGACAAATTTAAAAAGTTTTATTAATATAGGGAGATAAAATTTAAAATTTTAAGCTGCCATGGCAGCCAGCTTTTGAGAGACCCAAATGGTACAGCAGCTGTCCCCCTGACATATTTGAAGTGTAGATAAGATAAATAGCAAGGGAATTCGATTGAAAGCCATTGAGAAGTAGAACAAAGTTTCTGGTTGTGTTATGATACTCTTAGGAATTCAAAATAAAACAATTCAAACAAAATTCAAAACAATTTGAATTGTTGAGTGAACAATTTGAATGAACAATTCAAATTCAATTCAAAACAAAAAAAATGGAATTCAGGACCAGAAAACACCTCAAGCTTTCATTTGGGATCATACAGGGTTTTAACCAAAGAGTTGAGATGAAGGAGGAATAGAATGCACCTTAGAACCATGAGAGACTGTGGACTCTGAGAAACAATCAGAGGGTTTTGGAAGGGAGGAGGTGGGAGGAAGGGTGAGCCTGGTGGTGCGCATTAAGGAGGGCATGTTTTGCATGGAGCACTGGGTGTGTGCATAAACAATGAATTTTGGACAACTAAAAAAAAAAAAAAAAAAAAGAGAAAAGAAAATACATCTCATTCTCAAGTTTATTCCCTAGTTACATGAAGGTCAGGGGTCACCACTCTCACAGGCTATTAGAGGATACAATCAATTTTCTCATTAGCCAGAGCTTAACAATACTTTATATAAAATATCTTTTAAGAAAAAAATGACTGCTCATATCAAAAATTATAAATAATGTGCAGCAGCAGGACAATCTGACCAATGATCAAAAGAAAACATGGCTGGATGCCTAGGTGGTTCAGTCAGTTAAGCAGCTGCATTCTGCTTAGGTCATGATCCCAGGGTCCTGGGATCAAGTCCCACATTGGGTTCCTCAGTCAGCAGGGATTCTGCTTTTCCTTCTCCCTCTGCCCCTTCCCAGGCTTATGCTCTTTCTTGCTCACTCTCTCTCTCAAATAAATAAAATCATTAAAGCAAAAATAAAGATTCTCTCTCCCTCTCCCCATTCACTAGCACTCTTTCTCTTTAATAAATAAATAAATCTTCAAAAGAAAACATGGTTAAAAAAAGCCAACCTACATTTTGGAATTAGCAAACAAGAACTCTGAAAATGATAAACCAAGTTCTTTGGATTGAATAAAATTGATACCAGGTGGAAACCTGACCAAAGGAAGGAAAGAAGAGCACTGAGAGGGAACCCTGGGTGGCTCAGTTGTTAAGCATCTGCTTTTGGTTCAGGTCATGGTCCCAGGGTCCTGAAATCAAGCCCCACATCAGGCTCCCTGTTCAGCAGGAGGCCTACTTCCTCACCTACTCCCCCTGAATGTTTTTCTCTCTCACTGTTTCTCTCTCTCTGTCAAATAATAAATAAATATTTTTTTAAAAAAAGGGGGGGATGCAAAGATAGTAGAAGAGTAAGGGACCCTATTTCGACCAGTTCCCTGAATTGAGTCGGATATCTACCAGACCATCCTGAACACCCATGAGATCAGTCTGCAATGTAAAAAGTTATATGTGGATCTCAACAAACAGAATATCTCAGGCAGTTGGTCTTGAGGTAGAAAGCAGAAAGCTGTGATTCTGTGGGCAGATATTAGAAGATAAATGGAAGAGGGAGGAAGCCTCCAGGATCCTGCATCCCTGGAGCACAAAAGACTCCCATGATGGTGACTGAGCATAGACTCACAGACCGATAGCAGTGGGGAAAGGACTTTAGACCAGCCTCCCAGACTGAAACCTGGAACTGCAGGGGTGTGTGTGCAAACTGGGGTTGGCTAGTGGTTTTAGAAGCACAAAGGGCAGAGATGTGCCTTGGGCTGGAAGTGCTGCTGTGGGGTGCAAAACCCAGGAGATTGCAGTCTTTAGCAGCACAGACAGAAACTGAAGCAGTGTGGCCTGGAGAGCTCACTGAAGAAGAGACCGCGATCTTCTCTGTTCTAAGACAGAGATTTGGATATGGTCACTTCTGCTCTGACTCTTGGAAGAGATGCAGAAAGCCACCAAGAACAAAAGCCCCCCAAAACTGGTGTTCACTGAGCCCATCCCCCTCACAGGGGGCAGAGCAACTCTGCCCAAACAGTGTTGCCTGAGTAACAGCGTGCCAGGCCCATCCCCAGAAGAGAAGGAGGAACAAAAGGCCAACAACCCTAAAGTCCCTAATAAAACAGGTGCATCTTGCTTGGGTTGCAGTCAATAATTTGGACTCTCTAGGGTCCCTCAACCACCCTTCAACAGAATGACTAAGAGGAGGAACCCCAACATAGGAAAGACTCAGAGACTGTAACCTCTACCATAGAATTAATGCATATAGATATAAGCAAGAGGTCGGAAATAGACTTCAGGGTAACAGTTATGAAAACAATAGCTAGGATGGAGAAAATCATTAATGACAACATAGACTAAGGGCAGAAATGAGAGTTGACCTGGCAGAACTTAAAAATGCTCTCAATGATGGGGCGCCTGGGTGGCTCAGTGGGCTAAAACCTCTGCCTTCAGCTCAGGTCATGATCTCAGGGTCCTGGGATCGAGCCCCACATCGGGCTCTCTGCTCAGCAAGGAGCTGCTTCCCCCCTCTCTCTGCCTGCCTCTCTGCCTCCTTGTGCTCTCTCTCTCTGTCAAATAAATAAATAAAATCTTTTAAAAATGCTATCAATGAGATACAATCTAATCTATATACTCTAACAGCTATGGTAAATGAGGCAGAAGAATGAATTAGAGATATAGAAGACAAACTGACAAAGAAGAAGGAATAGGAAGAGGCCCGGAACAAACAGCCTAAAATCCATCAAAACAGAATTAGAAAAATAAATGATACCATGAGACATTCCAATGTCAGAGTTCTTGAGATTCCTGAGAGGGTAGAGAGAGAGAGAGAGAGAGAGAGAGGACTAGAAGATATATTTGAGCAAATTGTAGCTGAGAACTTCCCTAATCTGGGGAATGAAACAAGCATTCGTGTCTTAGAGGCAGAGAGGACCCCTCCCAAGATCAAGGTGAACAGACCAATACCCCAGCACGTAATTATAAAACTTGCAAATCTTGGAACCAAGGAAACCATCTTAAGGGCAGTTAGGGGGAAGAAATTCCTTACATACAGAGGGAGGAACATCAGAATAACATCAGACTTGTCCACGGAAACCTGGCAAGCCATAAAGGGCTGGCAAAACATTTTCAAGGTACTAAATGAGAAGAACATGCAGCCAAGAATTCTTTATCTGGCAAGGCTGTCATTCAGAAAGGATGGAGAGATGAGAAGCTTCCAGGACTGGCAGAAACTGACAGAATATGTGACCACTAAGCCAGCCCTGCAATAAATATTAAGGGGGGGTTCTATAAGAGTAGGAAGACCCCAAGAGTGATATAGGACAGAAATTTACAGAGACAATCTATAGAAACAAGGACTTCACAGACAACATGATGACAATAAAATGATATCTTTCAATAATCACTCTCAATGTGAATGGCCTAAATGTTCCCTTAAAATAGCACAGGGTTAAGGGTTACAGATTGAATAACAAGAAAGGACACATCCAACGGCAGAGGCTTTAACCCACTGAACCACCCAGGAGCCCCCAAAAGAAAGGACACACCCATATGCTGTCTACAAGAGACTCATTTTGAACCTAAAGATACATCTAGAGTGAAAGTGAAGGGATGGAGAACCATTTTTCATGCCAATGGACTTCAAAACACAGCTGGGGTAGCAATTCTCATATAAGACAAATTAGATTTTAAGCTAAAGACTGTAGTTAGAGATACAGAAGAACACTATATCACTCTTAAAGGGTCTATCCAACAAAAAGATCCAACAGTTGTAAATATCTGTGGACAGATATTTACATGTCCCCAACATGGGAGTAGCCAACTACATAAGCCAACTGTTAACCAAAATAAAGAGACATATTGATAATAATATGTTAATAGTAGGATACCTCAACACTCCACTCCCAGTAATAGACAGATCATCTAAGCAGAAAATGAAAGAAACAAGAGCAGAAAGCAGAAAAACAAAGAAACAAGAGCTTTGAATGAAACACTGGGCCAGGTAGATCTCATAGATATATACAGAACTTTCTACCCTAAATCAACAGACTACTCATTTTTCTTGAGCACACACGGAACTTTCTCCAGAAGAGACCACATACTGGGTCACAAATCAGGTCTCAGCTGATACCAAAATATTGAGATTATTCCCTGCATATTCTCAGGCCACAATGTTTTGAAACTGGAACTCAATCACAAGAAAAAGTTTGGAAGAAAATCAAACACTTGAAAGCTTAAGACCATCCTGCTCAAGAATGTTTGGATCAACCAGGAAATCAAAGAAGAATTTAAACAAAATTCATGTATTGGACAATTCATAGTTCAAAGCCTATGGGATATGGTAAAAGTGGTCTTAAGGAGGAAATATATAGCCATCCAAGCCTCACTCAAAAAAATAGGAAAATCCTGAATACACAAATTATCTTTACACCTTAAAGAACTTGATAATTAACAACAAATTAAGCTTATGCCATGCACAAAAATGGAAATAATTAATATTAGAGCAGAGATCAATGAATTAGAAACCAGAAATACATTAGAGCAGATCAATGAAACTAGAAGCTCATTCTTTGAAAGAATTAATAAGATTGATAAACCACTGGTCAGACTTATCCAAAAGAAAAGAAAAAGGACCCAAATTAATAATATTCTGAATGAAAGGGGAGAGATCACAACTAACATCGAGGAAATAGAAACCATTATCAGAAATTATTATCAATAACTGTATGCCAATAAATTAAGCATTAAGCAACCTGGAAGAAATGGATGCATTCCTGGGAACCCATAAACTACCAAGACTGAAACAGGAATAAATTCACAAACTGAAAAGACCAATAACCAGTAACAAGATTGAAGCAGTGATCAAAAACCTCCTCCAAAACAAGTTTAAGACCTGACAGGCTCCCCGGCATATTCTACCAACATTCAAAGAAGAAATAATACCTATTCTCCTGAAGCTGTTTCAAAAAATAGGAACAGAAGGAAAACTTCCAGACTCATTCTATGAGGCCAACATTACCTTGATCCCCAAACAAGGCAAAGACTCCATCAAAAAGGAGAATTTCAGACCAATATCCCTGATGAATATGGATGTCAAAAGTCTCAGTAAGATCCTAGCTAACAGAATCAAACAATACATTAAAAGGGTTATCCACCACGACCAGGTGGGATTTATTCCTGGGATGCAAGGGTGGTTCAACATTCGCAAATCAAACAATGTGATAGAACACATAAATAAGAGAAGAGACAAGAATCACATGGTCATCTCAATTGATGCAGAAAAATAATTTGACAAAATACAGCATCCTTTCCTAATTAAAACTCTTCAGAGTATAGGGATAGAGGAAACATTCCTCAATTTTATAAAATCCATCTATAAAAAATCCACAGTGAATAGCATTCTCAATGGGGAACAGCTGAGAGCCCTTCCCTTAAGATTAGGAACACGACAAGGATGACCACTCTCATTACTATCGTTCAATGTAGTACTAGAAGTGCTAGCAACAGCAATCAGAAAACAAAAAGAAATAAAAAGGTATTCAAATTGGCAAAGAAGAAGTCAAACTCTGTCTCTTTGCAGATGACATGATACATTATGTGGAAAACCTAAAAGACTCCAATCCCAAATTATTAGAACTCTTACAGCAATTCAGTAATGTGGTAGGATACAAAATCAGTGCACAGAAATCAGTTGCTTTCTTATATCCTAACAATGTAACTGTAGAAAGGAAAATGAGAGAATTGATTCCACTACAATAGCACCAAAAACCATAAGATACCTTGGAATAAACCTAACCAAAGACGAAAAGGATCTATACTCTAGGAACTACAGAACGTTCATGAAAGAAATTGAAGAAGACACAAAAAGATGGAAAAACATTCCATGCTCATGAATCGGAATAATAAACATTGTTAAAATGTCTATGCTGCACAGAGCAATCTATACTTTTAATGCCATCCTGATCGAAATACCAACAGCATTTTTCAAAGTGCTGGAACAAACAATCCTAAAATTTGTATGGAACTGGAAAAGACCCCAAACTGCCAAGGAAATGTTGAAAAAGAAAAACAAAGTTGGGAGCATCATGTTGCCTGATTTCAAGCTATATTACAAAGCTGTGATCACCAAGACAGCATGGTTACTGGCACAGAAACAGACACATAGACCAATGGAACAGAATAGAGGCCAGATATGGACCTTCAACTCCATGATCAAATAATCTTCAACAAACCAGGAAAAAATATCCAATGTAAAAAAGACAGTCTCTTCAATAAATGGTGCTGGGGAAATTGGACAGCTACATACAGAAGAATGAAACTGACCATTCTCTTACACCACACACAAAGATAAACTCAGAATGGATGAAAGATCTCAATGTGAGACAGGAATCCATCAAAATCCTAGTGGAGAACATAGACAGTAATTTCTTCAACATCAACCACAGCAACTTCTTTCAAGACACATCTCCAAAGGCAAGGGGAACAAAAGCGAAAATGAACTTTTGGGACTTCAACAAAATAAAAAGCTTCTGCACAGCAAAGGAAACAGGCAATAAAACAAAGGGACAATCCACGGAATGGGAGAAGATATTCGCAAATGACACTACAAAGGGTTGATATCCAAGATCTATAAAGAAGTTCTCAAACTCAACACCCAAAAAACAAATAATCAAGTCAAAAAATGGGCAAATGATATGAACAGTTCTCAAAAGAAGACATACAAATGGGTCACAGACACATGAAAAAATGTTCATCATCATTAACCATCAGGGAAATTCAAATCAAAACCACATTGAGATACCCCCTTACATTAGTTAGAATGGCAAAAATCAACAAGGCAAGAAACAGCAAATGTTGGTGAGGCTGTAGAGAAAGGGGAATCCTCTTACACTGTTGGTGAAAATGCAAGTTGGTGCAGCCACTTTGGAAAACAGTGTGAAGGTTCCTCAAGGCATTAAAAATAGAGAGCTACCCTATGACCTGCAATTGCACTACTGGATATTACCCCGAAGGTTCAAATGTAGTGAAAAGAAAGGCCATATGCACCCCAATGTTCACAACAGCAATGTCCACAAAAGCCAAACTATGGAAAGAACTGAGATGCCTTTCAAGAGATGAATGGGTAAAGAAGATGTGGTCCATAATAAAATGGAATATTACTCAGCCATCAGAAAGGATGAATACTCAACTTTTTTATCAACATGGATGGGACTGGATGAGATCATGCTAAATGAAATAAGTCAAGCAGAGAAAGCCAATTATCGTATGGTTTCACTTATTCATGGATCATATGGAATATCATAGAGGATATTAGGAGAAGGAAGGGAAAAATGAAGGGGGTGGAAATCAGAGGGGGAGATGAACCATGAGAGACTAAGAACTCTGAGACACAGTCTGAGGGTTTTAGAGGTGGAGGGTAAATGTGTTAGCCAGGTGATGGGTATTAAGGAGGCATGTATTGCATGGAGCACTGAGTGTTATATGCAAACGATGAATCATTGAACACTACCTCAAAAACTAATGATGTATTGTATGGTGACTAACATAATAATTAAAAAAGCATGGAGAAAGGAAAATTATGTAAGTAAATAAAAAATATTATTTATAAATGATTAAAATTAAAAATATATTTTGTTTAATAATAGGTATATTGATTGATAAATATATTGATAGAGGCAAAATATGTGGAAATAAAACCTAATGGATAAGATAGGGTTTAATAGAAATTTCTATTTAAAGTCCTTATAATGTCTGTAAATCAATATAATATTAATTTAACAGAATAAGATAAGATAATCATTATTTTACTTCTTAGAGTAACAACTGAAGTAATATATAAATATGTAGAGGTAAAATGGGAATGGAGAAGATAAAATGAAATAAAAAGCGATTCTCAATCTATAACAATAAAAGTTAATAAAGTAGGAACAGTAAAACAAAGAGCAGATGGAACAACGATAAAATACAACCAGGAGGAGGTAAAATGTAAATATAATTAACGTATATGATTACATTAAACATAAAGGAAGTAGAAATTCTAAATAAAGGCTGACCCAACTTTATGTATGTATATACAAATTTATATATTCTACATATTCTGTATCATATATTCATATATTATAATTATATTGTTATATAACCATCATTATATGTGTTTTATTATATAATTATTACATATTATTTAATACATATTAAATATATAATTTTTCCCATTATATATAATGTATATATATACATTATATATATATACACATTTTATACAAGGCAACACAGATAGTCTGCATATCCTGATCTGTAATGCAGATCACATCCTGAGACATACAAAAACAACCATTCAATTTAAGAGGATTGAACTCATACAAAGTATATTCTCTTATCACAAAAGAATTAAAGTAGGAATTAGTAAAATATATCTAAAATCCCTAAATATTTCAAAATTAATAAAAATCAGGATAAATACATGGCTCAATGGTGAAATTAAGTTATATTTAAATTGTATAATAATAAGTAAACATACCAAAATATGTGGGATACAGCACAAGCAGTGCTTATAAGGAATGTCTTTCTATGCTTATGCTAGAGTTCTATGCTTATGGAAGAATGCTTTAAAATCAAAAATATAAGGTCTGACCTTAAGAAACTAGATCATCTTTATAGTTATTTTTTTATCCACTTGATCTGTGCTAAATTTGAAAGGGGATTTAAAAATCCCCTAGTATCAACATAGTTCAGTTTCTCCTTGGAGATTCAGTGTTTGTGTTCATGCAAGTGTTGCTATGTTTCTATATGTGTAAATAGAAATGTATATTCTACTTAATTTTATAATTATAAACATTAGCATTATAACGTGGCTCCTTATTTTTATTTTTTTTTGGTTTGAGTTCTATTCTGTCAAATATTATGATACTAATAATTCTTGCATTTTTAAACTTAAATATTTCCTAGTAATTATTTGTTCTTTCTACTCTCTTAACCCCTTAGAAATATCCCTAAGGGTTCTCTGGCTCACAGCATAGTATTGGATTTTTTGACAAGTTGTTTCTTCTTGTAATAGTTGAATTAAACAGATAAATACATTCAATCCAAAGTCTATCAAAATGAGAAAAAAAAAGAGAACAGAGACAGATTTTTATTATGTGATCCAATCTTCTTCCTGCTCTATCTCCCATATATACATTAATTTTCAGAAAATCTTGTTAGTTTTGTCTCAAAGGTTACTTTTGTATTGCATGCCTATAAAATATCTCCAGCCTTCATCTTCTTCCCCTTCTTTTTCTCCTTCTTTTCCACATCTATTGGTTCTCTACCTTGAACATTATAAGCATTTTTATGTTTCTTCTTTACCCATAACATCTAATTTGAACTAACATATTTTTTCAGTAAACACAGAAAACCATCAAGTTTATTTTCCACGTGCTCTTCACATTCTCTACCAACTTATGTTATCCTTTTCATATTGTCAAGACATACCACCATAACATTATACAATGTCTTTGTAAGGTCCATCAATTAGGCTGAATTCTACAGATAAATTTATATTCACTGTTCAACATAAGGCTTATGCTGATAGTTATCTACTCATTTTACTTGTCTGAAGCTCACCCATGACTTGATTTCTATGAAAAGAATTCATGAGAACAACATCCTGAAAATCTGGCATGTGTGTGGCAGTGTGTCTGTAGCCATTACACTTGAAAGTCAATTTGCTTCCATATAAAACTCATGATTAAGTTGCCTTCTTTTGTGCAGCCTACCATCTTCCTCTATTATTTCGTGGAATAAAGTGTTGCTGTAGAAAAATCTGATACTAATAGGATTTTCTTACCCTCATATGTAATTTTTTTCCTCTCTAAAGTTTTATTTCAATAGTTATCACTATTACTAGAATATATTTTGATATTGGCCATTCTGGAATATTTTTCCTAGTTATATGGTATGATATCCTAATGTATAAGTTCATGTCACATTTTAGTTCAGAATATATGCATTAATTATACATTTTATTATTTGTTCTGTTCTAGTGCTTTGATTTTTTTTTCCCTGTGGAGACTCCAGTTATGTGTATGTTGGACTTTAATTATCTTCTTTAACTGTCTATCACCTTTTTAAATTTTAAAATTCTTTCCTCTATATCCTCTTTATTTTGCTGTTTATCTCCATCTTCTATTTATTTTATAATGTTATCTATGACATTTATTTACCATTTTGTGTCTTCTAGGTTAATCTTTAATAACAAAATATGTATTTGTCATTTTTAATCTTTTTATGATTGTTTCAGCCCCTTTTTACTGTTTTCATTACAAGAATTCCTAATTTCTGGGGTGCCTGGGTGGCTCAGTGGGTTAAAGCCTCTGCTTTGACCCATTTCAGGGTCCTGGGATCAAGCCCCATGTCAGGCTCTCTGCTTAGTGGGGAGCCTGCTTCCCTCTCTCTCTGCCTGCCTCTCTGCCTACTTGTGATCTCTCTCTCTCTGTCAAATAAATAAATATCTTTTTAAAAAATTCCTAATTTCTGAATTTTTTGAATTCTATTTTTTATTTATTTTAATTTTTTGCATTCTAATTTACGTTGGTCTACTTATATTCTGATTACATTTTAAGTTATGTTATGTTGCTTTTTATTATTAGCTTAAATCCTGTATATGCTTTTAGGAATGTATTTCTACTAAGGCTTTTATGCGATTCATCCTGCTCATTATTCTTTTATATCTCATGGTAAATGTCTCTTCTCTCTTCTTTGACTAATGTTCTTATACATTTCGATATAACTTCTAGTATAAATAATTTCTTCTCAGTGCTGGTTTCTAATCAGGAAAGGAACCTCTTTTGATTAATTTTCTATTCGTTACAGAACATCTTGGCATTCCAAACTTTCCACAGTCTTCTTCTATTTGGCTGTGGATGGGAGCTTGATAAACTCTTGGGGAGTTCTGCCTGTGTTCCAGACTATTCTGTTGAGATTTCCATTTTAGTTGTGATCCCTCAGTTGGTTAGCAACAGCTTATTAACTGTAACATTTTAGATTTCTCTTATTGTCAGGAATGTAGATTCTCTTAAGCTTTCCTCTTATTTCTTCCAAATACTTATTATTACCACATGACTTCTTCCTTTTAATGAATACTTTTTACTCAACTTTTTGTAATTGTTGTCCCCAGGTACCTCATTTTGTTATCTGGAGTGCCTAATCTCTGTTAGTAGAGGTATTCATAGAGAATCAAACATTATATCCCCACTTGCCTGCCTAACTAACTGATATTTTTATCTAAATACTGAATGATGAAAGGCAAATTCTCAACAGATGAATCTTAGAATGCAAATGGATGAGCATTTTAAACAAAAGATTCAACAAATTTGCTGAGGTAAAAGGTTGGCTATCATATATAGAAAGGAAATAGAAATCAACTACTTATCTAGGAAATGGATTATGTGTAATTAACATGTAAGTTTAGTGGGGTTTTTTCCTTTTTTTTTTTTTTTTTGCAGCTGGGTCAGAGGGCTCTGAATGATGGTACAATAAATTTCTTATTATTACTATTTTGTATTTTCTTTTTCTCGTTATATTTCTTCAGTTATTGTTGTAAAGCTTCCCTGCTGTTTTTTTAGCACTGGATTGTGACAGATGTTTAATGAAAGTTGAAAGTGTTTTTATTCAATGCCATAAGCTTTTCAGAAGAAAGACAGTATGCAAATTTAAATCATAAATAACTGAAGTGAGAATCAAGATGCTTTCTCAAAGGAATACATAAGCAGTATCTTAAAAAGAGATAAAAATATAATGGCCTTAGATTTAAAGGATTATGAAATTGAAGAGTGCATAATTCCAAACTGCTTCATTATTTGGGGAAAAAGAAGTTTAATTTTGTTTCACTAGAGTGTCTACCTAGGCAGAAAAAAAGTGACTCTAAGGCACATTAGTAAATGGCTCTGCCAAAAATTACCATATAACTAGAAAATATCTGAAGAAAGAGATAAATAAATACAGTTGAAAATAATTACCTTCTCAAATCATCAACATAATGGGGGGACGGGTTAAATGAATTATCACTCCATTCTTCTGGTGGAATATTGGTTTCAATAGTACTTTTTAAAATTTTAATACAGACAATATATTAATGTCAAGTAGTGCTTATATATATGTTTACATGTTTCGCTAGGGGGATGCTCACATCCACTCTATGTTTCTTTTCAAGTGGAGAATGTTTCATTGTTGGAAGTACCCTTGACCTCTGTCTACCATTTAATTCATTCTATCCTTAAAGTCCATAGCAAGTTTTAATATTATTAGTTTATTTGAGAAGAAATAATTGCTTAAATTCAGCTCAGTTCTGCAGGGTTCTCTTTGGGATCAAGCTTTTTGCCTGAAGCAGGAATTCTTTCTTACATAACACCATCAATATTACCAGGACACATCCTTCATATTGGAGGGGTTCAACTCCAAAGTTGCCCATCAACAGGTGAGTTGCTGTAATTGTGGCCTTCAGTTAGCAGACAAATTTGGCTCTCATACCAGGTAATTTAGTATTTGCTTTATAAAATTATTTTTCTCTTATTTTATTTCTCCTTTTTTTCACAAAATATACCAAGAAGGGAGGGTATTATTTGATGGCACACAATGAAATAATTTCCATGGTTTATCCAGTGATTCACAAAGTATCAAAGACAGTTATTTGGAAACACACAAATTGAAATTGGAACAATTCATATTTCAAAACTCCATTTTAATTTCAGTTTATAAGAAACATATGATTTCCACTACTCAGGAAAATATGAGTTACTGCTCAATTGTTTGATTAATACATTATAGCATGGGAGTACAGTGCAAAACATAAATACTAATTTGTGGATCCAGACAGAAGTTGAAATATTTAACTTCCAATAGATGATTAAGGTAATTATGAATAAATTAGGGTTTTTATTCACCTAAACACAAATTTTCATCACATAATTTTAGAAAGAGTATTCCTTCCAAAAATTCCTACAGATTAAATGATAATACAAGAAAAGAGTTAGACTTATTGTAGCTGAAGTAATTAAAAGTCCAAATTGGAGAATTGGCAAAAATCAATCCTAATTTAAGAACTGTAAGAGTCCATAAATATTACCCAATTATGTGTCTATCATTAACTTTAATAAAGGAAACTGCTATAAATAAGAAATTTTTATCTACTCACCAAAGTGTATAGACAACTTAGATGTCTCCTTGAGCTTAACTATAGACTACTAATGTTATTAGAATATTGTTTGTGTATTTTTTAGAGGGTATACTATGACATCAGGCTACTTAATAATTTATTAAATACAAATAATTAATAATAACTAAGATAATATAAATAATATCAGGTTATATTTAGTATTGATGCAGGCTCACAATAACAAATCTATTCTTTGCATAATATAATATAATATAATTTTTAAAGATTTATTTATTTATTTCAAAGATAAGAGAGTGGGATGAGGGACAGAGAGAGAGAGAGAATCCTCAAGCAGACCCTCTGCTGAGCCTGAAGCCTGATGCAGGGCTCCATCTCAGGACCCTGAGATCCTAAAGGCAGATACTTAATTGATTAAGCAACTCAGGAACCCATAGCATAATTTAATTTTTAAAATGTGTTTCACCAGCATTTTCTATTTATTTATTTGTTTGTTTATTTATTTAAAGATTTTATTTATTTGAGAGAGAGAGAAATAGAGCAAGCACAAGAGGAGGTTGGGGGGGGAGAGAGAAGCAGGCTCCCCTCTGAGCAGGGACCCTGATGTGGGACTCGATTCCAGGACTTTAGGATCATGACCTGAGCTAAAGGCAGATGCCTAACCGACTGTGACTCACGAAGGTGCCCCTCATCAGGATTTTTTTTTTAAGATTTTATTTATTTATTTGACAGAGAGAGTGGCCACAAGTAGGCAGAGAGGCAGGCAGAGAGAGAGAGGGAAGCAGGCTCCTTGCTGAGCAGAGAACCTGATGCAAGGCTTGATCCCAGGACCCTGAGATAATGACGTCAGCCAAAGGCAGAGATTTTAACCCACTGAGCCACCCAGGCGCCCCCTCCCCCACCAGGATTTTAGATGAGACAATTGTTATAGATTAGATGAGTGCAAAATTCTGACTTGCTGACCAGCCACAATTTGTCTTTACTTAACATATTGTCTCTTTGCTCGGTGCTTTACCTTCTCTTTTGAGAGTATATGATTAAAAATTAAAGGTAGTAATAATACATTGGAATACATATATTAGGAATTATCTTTATTTTACTGACACAAGTTTTTTTTTTGTTTTTGTTTCTGTTTTATCATATGCTGTCTTTGGTATTTAGAAGAGTTTTAGTCTTTTGGTGATTTTGAAAGGACTTACTCTCCTGTCTTCACTTCCATTCTTCTACCCTCTATTGTCCAACGTCTTCTGTCATTTGACAAGTGTAATAGTGTCCTAACATCCTAAGTTTTATATTATTCTTAGAGCATTGGCTTTAATGGCATTTTCCTGTCATTCTAAATAAGTGGACATAGGCAGGATTACTTACTATATTTATTACATTTATTATTTATATTTATTAATTAGTAATTAAAAAACCAATATACTTAGTTTACTTGTTAAAATGGTCAATCTCTTTCCCATTTCCCTCTTTAACCATATTAGCTAAATTAGCCAGATTCTTTGTTTTGCAGAGCTTATAAAAGTTATAAGTAAAACACAAATAAATTAGAAGAAAACATAGCCAAATAATGCACAATAGAGGAAATCCAAATCTAAATCAGTCAACGCACTTTTGAAAGTATTTTTTTACATCTTTGGAAATAAGTTTGGAAGTCAATCTGCAGTGCAAAGCCATATCAAACTTCTTCAGAAGGTAAAACATAATTCTATTTAATAAGGCGTAAAACAAATCATTTATATATCTAGTATTAAAAATTGGTAAAAAAAATTTGAATCAGCCATAGGTAATAGGATCCAAAGATTTGTAGGACCTTGAAAATAATAATTTTTCATGTGAAGATTTAGCCAAAGGATAATCTTTGGAATTATTTCACTTCGGAAGGAAATGATATTTCCAAAGATACTTATAGAAAAACGCTTTATTTATAATATTAGGTAAAAAAAGTAGGTCCCCAAATTTATTATTCTATGATTAAAATAATGTTTAAATATGTATACAGAAAAAAGTTGAAAAATGTTTTAGTGATGATATTTGGTAAAATGCTGGCTGAAAATTTCTTTACAACTTCAAAGATCTTTATTTTTCCTGAGAAAAATACCATACAAAAAAAACAAAGTAGTATTATCTTTAGCTTTCCTGAACATCCTTCTGTATATACCCTCAGATCTACTTAATACCATTCAGTCAAAATATCTAGTTTAATTTTGGTATTAAAATATCATTTTTTCTGTAAAACTTGTGAGGCCTTAAATTTGAGCTCCCTCTGAATTGTATAAGCTCCAGCATCTGATGTATAATAATTATAAATAAACAAATGCTTGTTAATTGTATTAGCCAATGAAGCTGAGAATATAAACATTTTATCTAGTTCTGCTCTTTCAAATCACCTGTTATATTATGATGAGTCTCATATAGTTTATGTAATTGTTATGAACATTGATGTTAAGGTTTTTGTTTTGTTTTTTTCTGCTTGATTTATGTTAGTACAACTTTAGATTTATATATAATTGTATATGATTTTTATAAAGCTACATCTCAGAGTCATATTTTTAGTATACAGACATCTGTTGTTGAATTTAACATATCTCAGCATATATTCCAATATTTTTCTAGCTCTACTATACTATATGTTTTTAATATAAATGAATTCCTAAATTTCCCAAATATTTTCATTTTCACAGGAATGTTTACATTCTTTTTTTAACTATCTCATATCATTCTGTTTTTTGAGCTTCTGGGGTTTTTTTTTGTTTTGTTTTGAATTTGACTTATTTTTAGACTTGATTGCTCTTATTTCAATGCTACATCAGTACATCTTTATACCAAATATATTGGTCAAATAGTTAAATGTGAAGGCTATCAGTTTGACTATCTTTATGTCCTATGACTATTCTAATCACTAAGTACAGCAAAGTGAGCAAAACAAAGTCCTCAAGAGTCTTATATCACTATACTCATTTGTGTCTGCATTTCAGTACATTGTGCATATATCACAGGCAGAGGTAATCATTTAAAATTTATTTTGTGTACTCTCTATAAATTATTATTAGAATTGCTATTGAAATTTCAAAATATTCTTGTAAACTTTTGCATTCATAGAACATGGTGACACATAAAGAAGCTTTAAGAAGTAATAAAATTCAACAACTTTATCACCAGGCCTTCAATCAAGAAATAGAATATTACCAACCTACAGAAACACATTTTGACACCAGCCAACTGATTCCCCTTCTCTGTCCTTCCAAAAAGCCATGACTCATAATTCATCGTTAACTCTTCCTTTAACTTTTTATAATGACATTTACTATCTGTGCATACATTGCTAAAAATGTAATACGTTTTGCCTGTTTTTAATAACTGCATATTTAAATGGAATCCTCCTGTTCATATTTTTCTGTGTCCATTTTGTTATCATGACACATTAGTATTTTGGAGGTTCATCTGTACTAATCTGGGGTAGCAGTAATTTTATTCTTTTTCACTGCTGTATAATATCCTATTATGTGAGTATTTTACTATTTATTTATACATTCCAGTACTGATAGGCATTTGAGTTGTTTCCAGGTTTTTTTTTTATTTCAAATTATGTTATTTGGGGAATATAATTGATATGTTATTTAATGATCTTATAATAAGACATGGAAAACGATGTGCTAAGGATAACACAAAACATTATATAAATTTGGGGCACCAGGGTGGCTCAGTCAGTTAAGCTTTTGCCTTTTCTAGGTCGTGATCTAAGGGTTTGATTAGCCCTGGGATTAAGCCCTGCATCACACTCCCTGCTCAGCATGGAGTCTGCTTCTCCTTCTGGCCCTCCTTCCCACTCATTCTCTCTCTCAAACAAATAAAATGGTTTTTGAAAAAATGTTATAAATTTCATTTGTAATCTCTTGTTCCCTTCCCGGTATCTAGCCACTGGAAAATCTTGATTTTACCTTTTCTGTCCATTGTTTCCTGTATCGAACTCCTAGAATATCATTTCTTTGTCTTGACTCAGCATTACCAGCTTGAACAATTATCTCTTCTCAATTACATTGTCCTGATATTATAACTGCCCATAATAGCATTTTTTTTCCCAGTGGTACGCTATAGATGGTTATTACTAGACCCAAATAACTAAATTTCTTTTCAACTCCATCTACATTGAGATGATGTTGGTAGCTTTAAGTCAATTAAGACAAGAGAATTTGTGCCATGGAAATCAACAAATGGTACAAATCAGGCCCTCCCACCCCCAGCCATATGTAGAATATTTACCAGCACACCTCTGAATCTTTAGAAATAGAAGGAACGTAAAATATAGATTTAAACATATTTAGGCTCTAATTCCAACTGTTACTAGCTATTTAATCTTAGAAAAATATCCAAACCTCAGTTATTTATTTATAGAATAGGGCAGAATGTTTTTTACTGTGATAATAATTAAATATGAAATCATATGTAATGCCACCAGCCAGTCACCTGAAACAGAATGTGCCCATCTAAGTGTTAATGTTCTTCGCTTATGTAATGGGGAAAGTTATTAGTAAAGTTCAGAAAATAAATTGAATCTGCTGTATTTTTTCACCTTATAATATTCAAAATCTAATATTTTATTTTCTAGATCCTAAACTACACACATGTTCTTTTAGGAGGTATAAAAGTAAAAGTCAAGTTTATGTGTTCATTAAGTAATGGTCTTTCAAAACTGGAAGAAGCTTTAATGTTAGTTGTGGAAACTCTGTTATTCCAAAGAAATTAAATTTCTCTTTATGCTTGTTTTCCAGAAAAGAATATTCCACCTATGTTTAATATTTCATGATGAACTATTTAAAATTATAAATTTAATTTACCTTTTTGGGCTCATAATTATAGTTTCTTATCTTTCTTCTGTTATATTTTAGAATATATTTTATAAAGAAAGTTTATAATTATTGAGGAAATAATCATTAATTCCAGTAAAAGCCCTCATATCCTTCCCAAGCCAATGAACTCTTCATTTATTTTCAAATCCCAATGTAATTAAATGCTAACATCCTAATAATCTATGGTTGAATTCCAGTCCATTGAGAATGTTCTCAGAATCATACAGAATGTTATCCTATGATTTTTACACTGTTGAATGGAAGCCTTTCTAGCAGATAATATTAATAGCAGTAGTTCATTTAGTAATCCAATAAACATTTTTAAAATGGAGCTTTTATGCAAGGCACTGTGGTAGGCACCATGTGCATTCAAAGCTAAGCGGGGCATACTCTCTTCTCTAGCAAATAAGAGTAGGATGCAGCTCTTAGTGAAAGGTACAAAGCTTTAATAAAACATGTTTTGATATAATACAATATGAATCTGGAGAATGGAGATATTGTTTCCATCTTAGATTGGGTAGCTGGGCAAAGGTGACTTTTTTTTTCTTTTTTTTTTTTTAAAGTTGCTCTAAAAGATGACTGGGATATGGACTTGTTGCTGGTTGGGCAGGAGACAGATACAGGGAGAGAAGGGAAACTACAACCCTCTAGTATGATGGGAACGGCTATTTCAGGGAAATAGCCCCAGATGGTACAGGAAGTCTAGTCAGATAAGGGACAAGCACATGAATATCTATTCCCTTTTTATATATGATTATTCCAGAAAATATCTAAAATGCTTCATTGAACCACAATTTTCTCTTTGAACCAGGCATTTCAATACAGAAGAAATATAAACAGAGAGGAATTTTATATCTCCCATAATTAAACATAACAATTGCTCAACAGATGTTTATCAGTAGTTTTAACAAGCCAACTCATGAAAAAAAGGAAATATATTTCAAAAATATATAATGTCACTTACAAATATCCAATATGACTAACAAAACATGAAACAACTCAATAGTTATTATTGGCCCTAAGAGAGAAAGAGCTAAGCAAGGAGAGCTTTGCCTTATTTAGCTTGTGCCCCAAAGGGCTAGCACAATGCCTACAATCAGTTCAGGATCCAATATATATTTGTTGAGTCTATTCTGAAATATAAATGTTAAGTATAAACTGGAAAATTACAGATGGCTTATATATAACATATATATACAACATTAATATATAATATTTAATAATTATAACAATATACCTCACATATATATAAGTAAAATGAAAAGAAGTCCACATAATCATGTTTTTCTTCTAAATAACCCACAAAGACATTAATGGATTCCCAATTTCTTGGAACATAGGAAGTTTTCTTGGCATCTTTCTAATTAAAGTGAATAAAGCAGAACACCACCAAAGCAGATGGCATGCTTTCAATCAATACAATCCTAATTTATATATATTTAATGTTTTTCTTAAAAAAATTCATTATCCCTTATTTACATATTTATTTTTTATTGGATGTGTGCATTCTGCTTAATTATGAGGGACTATGCCAGTTTATTCTCACTTTTTTAAAAAAATCTAAAAACATTTATTAAATGCCTACCTTATGTTAGCATGCAAGGAGAAGTTACAGAGATAAATGAATCATTGTCTTACTTTGAAGGTCTTTACAGTTTAGAAGGGGTGACAGTCATATAAATGAAGGACTATAATAAAATACGATATATGATAATTATAGAATTTTGTATAAAGTAGTGTGAAACCATAAATAAATGAATGAATGAACCTGCTTCATGAGAGCTTGCCTATGTATTGCTCATATTTAAAGATGAGTTTTTTCTGTAAAATATTTTTTTTAAAGATTTTTATTTATTCATTTAACAGAGAGAGAACACAAGCAGGCAGAGAGGCAGGCAGAGGCAGAGAGAGAGGAGCAGGCTCCCTGCTGAGCAAGGAGCCCGATGCGGGACTCGATCCCAGGACACTGGGATCATGACCCGAGCCGAAGGCAGCTGCTCAACCAACTGAGCCACCCAGGCGTCCCTTTTCTGTAAAATATTAATTAAAACTACAGTAACATTTATTTCTCCTGTAAATATTTGAAATATCCTGTAATCTGGGAGGAAAAATATCTAACAACATAAGCTCAACAACAGCAGGTAATCATCACAAGTGAGAATGCTGTTTTTTTCCCAAAACAGCCTTATGATATGACAGTTCTTCCTAATTTATGACCTGCACAACAGTTCTGAAAGTCAGTTATTCCTCTCAACCTTGATGCTGTACCAGAGAAGGAATGCAGAGACCAATAGAGTTAGCATTCCTATGCCTCCTGTTAAGAATTAAAAATCATTTAAGAGCATTTTCATATTCATAAATTACATCTATTAGAGGGGCTCGTTGCTTAATAACCTTTGGGCACATTTACAAAAGTAAGAAGTCAAAATCTGCCACTGTAGCTTCAATTTAATAGGCAGCAGAAAAAAGGAAACACAGTTAGCCACATGAAATATAAATGAAAAACAGGTGCAAATAAAATATTTTCCAAATCTCAAGAATATGAAGAGTGATACTAGCATTTCAAAGTTTACCCTGGCTGTGGAGAAATAGTCATATTTTATGGGCATGTTACCCAATGCCATATATTCTAAGTTTTGGAACATGTACTAGGTTAAGCACATTTGTAAACCTACCAAAGAGAATCAGAAATAAAACCAACAGTTTTGAATTACTGAAAGCATGACTTTGGATATAGTCTACACCATCAAATGCAAATGTATTACACTGTCATTTAAATTATTTGATCACTTTACCTTTGCAGTGGGGATTTAGCATTTGCCCAAATTGATGTCAAACAGGATGTGAGTTAAAAGCACTGTTGGTTTCCATGTTAGGAAAACACTTTTTTAAATATCCTTTGATGTCTACTATGGGTTAATTGTGTCCCCCCAAAAAAGTATGTTGAAGTTGTAACCCTGGAGAACTCTGAATATGACTTTATTTGAAAATTGGGTCTTTGGAGATATAGCCAAAATAAGGTGAGGTCATAATGGGTCATACTTGGCTAGAGTGAACCGGAACCCAAGAATTGATGTCTTTATAACAAGAGGGAAATTTAGATGGCAACATACAGAGAAGAAGGCCATTTGGAGATAGAGGCAGATGTAGGGGCTACTCATCTATAAACCAAGGAATGTCAAGGACTGTGGGCAATGACCCAAAGCTAAAAAAGGCAAGGAAAAGTCCTCAGAGCATTCAGAGATGTATAAACCAAAAAATTTGGGAACTTTAGCCTCTAGACTGAAGAGAATAAATGAATATTGCTTGTAGCACTTTGTTATAGCAGCCCTAGGAAACTAATTAAATGCCTGTTCCAGAGACAAAAACATTACATAAAGAAATGCTATAGTTTTTCACTCAGATAATTCTCTAGACAAAGGATTAGCCAAGTTTTCCATAAAGGGCTAGATAGATAGAAATGTTTTTGGTTGATTAGGCCATGTGATCTCTATCACAATTAGGAACTCTGTCATTGTAGCACAAAAGCAAACATGGGCAGTACCTGAGTAAACAAACGTAGCTGTTTTCCAATAAAGCATGATTTACAAAAACAGGTGTCTCACTCACAGTTTGGACTTAGTCTCATTCTGCTTTCCTTTTTCTTTCTCATTTTCATATATTTTTTCTTGTTTTATTTCCCTTTGGCTGGTATGTGGAAGCATGCTTTCTTCTTGGCTTTTAGATTGATATCACTTTGGATATATTATCCAGATGTGGTAGACAGAATAATGGTCCCTGAAAGATGTCCGTATCCCAATCCCTGCAACCTGTGTATATGTTACTTAACATGGCAAAGGGGACTTTACAGATGTAATTAATTAAGGATCATCTGATGGTGAGATTAGCCTAGATTATCTGCGTGGTCCCAATGTAATCATAAAAGTCCTTATAATGAGACAGAAAAATCATAGTAAAAAAAAGTGCATGTGAAGATGAAAGCCAAGAGACAAAGAGGTACTGGAAGATGACACACTGCTGACTTGAAGATGGAGTATGGGGCCATGAGCCAAGTAAAGCAGGGATCACCAAAAGCTAGAAAAGACATGCTGGGGCACTTGGGTGGCTCATTTGTTAAGCATCTGCCTTTGGCTGAGGTCATGATCCCAGGGTCCTGGGATCGAGTCCCACATCGGGCTCCCTCCTCAGGAGGGAGGCCTGCTTCTCTCTCCTCCATCCTCCTACTTGTGTTCCCTCTCACTGTGTCTCTCTCGCTCTATCAAATAAATAAATAAATAATCTTTAAAAAAAAAAAAAAAAGACATGGGATCAGGTTCTTCCCCAAACTCCCAAAAGGAAGGCACCTTTGCCTATCAATTTTAGAATTCTGAGCTCGAGAACTTTAAGATAATAAATTTGTATAGTTTTAAAGCACTAAATGTTGGGGTGCCTGAGTGGCTCAGTCGTTAAGCATCTGCCTTAGACTCAGGTCATGATTCCGAGGTCTGGGATCCAGCTCGCATCAGGCTCCCTACTCAGTGGGTAGCCTGATTCTCCCTTTCCCCTGTTTTTATTTCCTCTCTCACTGTGTCTCCCTCTCTATCAAATAAATAAATAAAATCTTAAAAAAATAAAAAAATAAAATAAAGCACTAAATATGTGACATTTTAATAGCAATAACCAGGTTTTTGCTTCTTATACTGCAAGTTTTTCTTTTAGACTTTCCTCTACTCATTTCCATCTACTAAAGCCACTGATAAGTGAAATTCAACAACTTATTCGGTGTTTATTGCTGCACATGCTCCACAATCCAAGGTCTGTAAACTGAGGCCTCTGCTTTTCTGAAGGACTAAGAGAAAAATATGGATCAGAACAAACAAAAACATAATTAAATGTCTCAAATGTGAGCTATCATTGTTAGATCAGTGTGGTAATGAAATGTGACTTATCTTGTAGGGTAGAATACCCAAACCTAATATTGAAAAATAACTAAATTGGATAACAATTATCTTGATCTAGACCTATGGGCTTCTGACAATATTGGGCTGGCATTGATTTATCTTCTGGAAGCAAAGTCCCAATTGGGAAAGACTACCATTCAATATAGTTAGGAGATATATTAAGTCAATATCAGAACTCAATTCTTACAAGATTATTATAAGAAAAAGGCAATCTTTAGCATATTCTCTGGAAGAAGGTCTTTTCCATACACCTCTGCAGATTGAGTTCAATTCCAGTTTACAATTCTTTCCCAAAAAATCAGTAGGGAACATCTTCTAGAATGTGCATTCTAGCCTCAGGTCTAGGGAATACAAGTGCTGTAGAGTATTCGTAGTTTGTTCACATGTTCCCCATCACATTCAGTGTTGAAACTGAGTAATGATTATTCTCTTTGGATAGTTCTTCCTCAGACCCATCACTGAATCCTACCTTTCAGTGCTGTTGCACCTTTTACTGGAAACTAAACATGTACACTTCAATCCTGGCAGAGGAACCTCTCATTTCATTTCCTTTTCATCCCTCCCTACACCCATCTCAAAACAGCATCCCTGGTCTCTGAGTGTCCCCAGCTAGAACAACTTCTCACCCAGGCTCCACTGGGAACTTGAAATTCTGGTGCTGCTACTTTTCCAGAAGAAATGAAATGCAACAGAAGATACACCTGAGAGATACAAAAAAATAAACCCACAAAACAAACTTGCTGTATAATTTTAACAGATGATTATCCATATTAAGAGAGCAAGCTACTGTAACAATTCAAAAACTCTTTGCGTTAGTCAGTGATGTTTGATGATGACTGCATCAACTGGAATATGGTAATGTCACTGAAGCCTGATTTAAAAACACAAAGACAGGGAGGTATAGATCACAAAAGAATGATTACAATTTTAAAGACATTAAGTAAAAGAAAAAAAAAAGAAAACTCTGAAAAGGAACCTCAGAGCAAAAGAGATGACAAGGAAAATACTTTTCAAGGAAACTATTGCATCATCCATGTTGTTGGTTTCTAAATCTGATGAAAAGTAATTTTTACCATATTTCTACGTACAGAGCAACAGATTTCCTAATACATAAAAATTTCATGGTTTTATTACCTCACAGATCTTCTTTTACATTTGGAAGTAAGTATATTTACATTGACCAAAACTCCATAATAGAAGGAACTGATAAATAAACTGTTTTACTTGTATGAGTGTCAACAAATATCTAGGGTTTATGAAATTATAAGTTCTTCAATGTTTTCAATCAATGACTACAGATGACAGATACTTTCTGATACTCATTTGTTTCCCATGAGCTGTTTATATTAAAAAATACATTTTACCATCCAAGACTTGATATTTTTAAAAAAACTTTTCATTACAGTGTAACACACATTAAAAAAAGCAAATGTAGAGCTCAACAAATGATCACAAACTGAATACACATGTCATCACCAACTAGGTGAAAGAATGGATCATTACTATTGCCAGAAGCCTCCTTCTAGAGGATTTCCAACCTCTAGTCTGCATGGGAAGAAAAAGTGTTAAGTCTGGGATTAAAACTGATGTAGTTTCATATGTCACTCATCAGAAAAAAGAAATAGAGAGGAGCTAAGAGTTGTTTTGTATGAAACTCACTGACCGAACTGGGAAAATAGGAGGTATTATCTATAAAACAAAACATTGTTTTGATTCCTATTTAGAAAACACATATTATACATGCAACGAATGACAGTTATAATCATTGCTTTGCTTATTAAAAAATACCCTTCCATACCGAATTTTCTGATATTTTTACCAAGAGAAATGTGTAGTCAAAATTTAGTATCACCATCAATTTTTCTGAATAATTTCCCAGAAATTATTATTTTAAAGTTTTATTTAGCTTAAAGTGAAGTTTACATTTAGATACTATAATTCATATATTGGCAAACTTGATTTTGTCTGTTTAGAATGTACAATGTCAGAATAGAAGATGAACATATTAAGAAAATAATATGTAGATGTCTTACTCATTCTGTGACATAATCTTTTAATTTCTAAGATATCTAAGATATAAATATTAGTCTATTAGCCCATTTATCTTTTCTTACCTTTTATGTTTATATTTTGTTCTAAATAGATATGCTGCCTTCATACATGTTAACATGTTTTTTGGATAATCTTACTTTATGCCAAGCCTAGATAAAATCTCTGGTGATTCCTACCAACACACCTAAAAAGGAATAATATAGGTTTTACTCACACTTTTCTAAAATAGTGAAGGAGAGGAAAAAAAGTCCAATTCATTCGAAAAGAACAGCATTGTACTTACACCAAAGCCTGTCACACTCATTATAAGTAAACAAAAATATGGACCAACATACTTTATGATCATAGATTCACTAATTATTTTTTAAAATATTAGCAAATGAATCCAACAATATATAAAAGTGATAATACATCATGACCAGATGTGTTTTAATACCAGGATGAGACTGTATTCACATCAGAATAGCAATTAATGTAATTTGCAATATTAACAGACTAAAGAATAAAACCATATGGTCGTCTTAATAGATGCACAAAACAGTATTTTATAAATCCAACATCCACTCCAGAAAACAACTCTCAAAAAACTAGGTGCAGAAGGTAATTCCCTGAATTAATAAAGAACAGCTTTGTAAAACCTAAATTTGACATCAATAAAAATTGAAAACTTAATCTTTTCTTCTAAAAGGAGGAACAATTCAAAGATAACTTGTCTCGCCATTCACATTCAATATTGTACTAAAGATACTAGCCCATGAAACAAAGGAAAAGAAATACAAAATAGGTTAACAAAGAAATACATAGGACCCTTAAAAAATACGGGTTTAAATGGCATGTGTTCACTTATATGTGACTTCTAAAAAAATAAAGTGTGGATAGTACTATAATGCATTTTCTCTTCCTTATTATTTTTTAAGTAAAATTTCTTTCCCTAGCTTACTGTAGTGTTAGAATACAGTATATAATGCATGTAACATGCAAAATGTGTGTAAATTGACAGTTTATGTTATCAGAAAGGCTTCTGGTCAACCGTAGAATATTAGTAGTTTTGGGGGAGTCAACATTTATATGTGAATTTGCAACTGCAAACTCTAACTCTCACATTGTTCAAGGGTCAACTGTAAAACTATCTTTCTTCAAATATAATGCAATCAGCCAAGTAAAAAAAATCTTAAGAGATCAACAAAAATGTACTAGAACTAAATTAATTTAGAAAGAAAAAAGGAGAAGGGAAACAAGCTAGGAGAGACTCTTAAGGATAGAGAACAAGGGAGGGTTGATGGAGGGAAGTGGATGGGGGATGGGTATTAAGGAAGGCACTTGTTATAATGAGCACTGGGTGTTGTATGTAAGTGACAAATCACTGAATTTTTCTCCAGAAACCAATATTGCACAACACATTAACTAAAATTTAAATTTAAACAAAGTTGCATGACACAATATAAATATTCAAATATTAGTTATATTTCTATAAACTATATGAAATATTTTGAGATTTAAGAAGGCAACCATATGATTTACAATAATTTCAAGAAATATATATGTATATATGTGTATATATATATGCATATATATATGGCAACTATAAGTATTTTTAAAAAAGAAATGATCTGATTGGGGATAAATATAACAAAATATATGTGAGAATTTTATACTGAAAACTGAAATATATTGCTAAAATAAACTAAAAAAGACTTAACCAAATGGTTTAGTACTGTGTACTGTGTTCATGTTTCACAATATATTTAAGTCAATTCTTCCCAAATTAACCTATGGATATATCCTAAATCTGATAAAAACTAGTAGAATCTTTTGTAGGACTCAAAAAACTCATTCAAATAGTCATATGATAATGGAAAGGACCTAAAAGAGCAAAAACAATTTGGAGAAGAAGATGACACTGGATAACTATTTTATCTGATTTGAAAAAATTTATTATATCCAGTTCTGATTTTAAGGAGCTTGGAAATCATCATTCCATCCTAACAAGTAAAAAGCTGAACAGACAAAAAGTTACAACTCTTTTTAGATCCATAAGAGAGAGGAGGACACAGAGAAAACCAATGCTCCTGAGATTTGAGAGTAAAACAAGCAAATACAAGGAGTAGCAGCCTATCAGAGCAGAAAGCCCTTAGGGAAGCTGCCACAGAAACAAGTGCTGAGGTAGGAAGGGCTGACCTACAATCAATGAATTATTGGACGCTCAGTGTGGACAAGTTTCAAAGTGAGAAACTCCAGGGGGGACCCATTCATAGTGCCTCCACCGCCTCTACCAATATTGTGGGATGTACCTCTAGGAAAGGGACTAGGTTCCCACAGTAGGCATCAGAGAAAAATCTCCTCTTGCTTTTTCCAGCAGGGAGAAGGAAAGGAACGATTTTGAAATAAGTCAGAGCACTCTGTTCTTCTGGATAAAGTCTGCCTCAGGAGAAACTAGGTAAGCAAAACTTAATGTGCTGGGATATTATCAGAACCTAACCTGAGGGAAAGGAAATATTCAACTCCAGCTGGTGCCAGCTATGCTAGCTTACCTAAACAGGGAGGAAAACAAACAAACAAACAAACAAACAAACAAACAAACAAACAAAGAAATCCTTGTAAAGTTCACGGTCTAGAGGTTCAGGTTAGCCAAAAGACTGAAACCTAATCAAAGGTATATAAAATGCTTTCCCCAAAACACCTCATGATCATGTTACTAAAGGCCTCCTTGCAGCAGTTGCTTTTACCCAATACAACATGTCTGACTATCAAGAAAAAGTACAAGGCATACCAAAGTCAAAAAACACAATTTGAAGATACAGAGCAAACATCGGAACCAGATATATCAGGGACACTGGAGTTTAAAGCAACTATGATTAATATGCTAAAGACTCTAATGGATAAAGGAGGTTGCATATAAGTACAGGCAGGTAATATAAGCAGAAAGATGAAAATCCTAAGTAAGAACAACAACAAAATATTAGAGATAAAACAAAAAGAGAAATAAAACAAATTAAAAAAAAAACCCACAATAATAGAAATAACCACTAGGGAAAAAGAAGGAAAGAATTTTTGTTTTCTGGAAAAAAGGTATGAGAGGAGCTGGCATGTTCCTATAAGAGTTCTTAAAATGCAAGTGCTTAAACCACAACCCTCAGCAGCACTTTTTAAGTACTCAGTAAGTACTATTTTTAAATATTATGGGTTCTTGGTTATATTCAGTTAGATTATAATGATTGAATTTTGTGGAGTCAGCCTGTTCCTATCTCAGCTCATGTATTAGCTGAATGACTATAACACAACAGTGCTATTACTTAACTTCACAAATGTTTTTTAATTAGAAAAGCAACATGAAACAATCAATTTATACTTCTAAAAACAATATCCGTCACACGGTAAAGTACTTGAAATTTTCATTAACAGTTAGACCTCAATTCATACCAGGCATTCATTTTATAAGCATTATCAATCTAATCTTTAAAATCGCCTTATACATATCATGTTTTTATTATATCTATTTTAGTAAAAAATGTAATGCTTAGAATATAGGGAATTTTTTTCAAACCCATATAGCCAGCAAATGTAGGATTGATATTCGAAAGTCTCAGTATGACTCCAGTACCTATTCATCTTTTGTGGATGCCATTTTAAATCATACAAATAAATTGCAAAGTTATAAAGTATTTAGTTTTTGTATCAAGGATTTATTTGTTAAATATTATAGGTGATCACATTGCTGTGGAACACATCTAATTTGAGCTCATCTTTAAGAATCCTAAAGCAGGAATGCCTGGGTGGCTCAATTGATTAAGCTGCTGCCTTCGGCTTGGGTCATGATCCCAGAGTCCTGGGATCAAGTCCTGCATAGGGCTCCTTGCTCAGTAGGGAGCCTGTTTCTTTCTCTGCCTCTGCCTGCTTGTGCTCTCTCTCTCTCTCTGGCAAATAAATGAATAAATAATCTTTAAAAAAAAGAATCCTAAAGCATATAATTTGTAACTATCTAATTTGGGGTTTGGTTGGGGTAGGGATGTGTCAGGTTCCATAGATAAGCTGGAATTCCTGACAAGGGATTCAGCACTTCAGCTCAAAATACATTTTACCAAAACATCAATTAAAGAAAAGACATCAGAAAGCATCTAGCAGAATTTGTGCTTGTTTGGATATTTGTTAGAGGAAATAACGTGATGATCAATACTCAAATTTATAAATATATTTTGTGTAAAGAAAGATATAATGCCAAAGATAAGATTACAAATAAGATGACTGTCAAACAGGAAAACAGTCTACTCTTCTCTCAAAACACACTAGGAACATATTTCAGAATCAGCATCTTAGAAACAGATTTCTTGATGATTTGTGTATCTTGAAAATAAATTAGGAAGGTATATGATATTCTATTATAGCTCTTCAAACTACTAATCTTAGCTTCATAAGAAACCCTAAAAGTCTGAAACTATTTGTCAAGTGGCAATACACTGAGTACTGTATTATGTTCTCTTGGCAGTGTATTGAAATATTTGTAATTTTCATGTTTTATAGTTCCCTAGAATCATTAGCACACTTTCATTTTAGAGGCTGTGCTAAATTCAGCACTAGAGTCAATCGTTTGAGGAAATGAAAGTGAGAGGTAAGATTCATTTTAATAGTTGAGGAACTCAACTGGGAAAATGATCTGTCAGTATTTTTCTGGAACACAACACTATGTAATTAGATTGGTGGAATGAAGGGAGATAGAAAGGACAAGATTAGAGATGTTCTTTTGGGAATAATTAGCCTTGAGAATGCAGTTAAAACTATGTGAGCATAAAAAGTTGCATAGTCAAATCTTGAGGGAAAAGAAGAAAGAATATAGAAAGATTAAGAACGATTGAGAAGGACATCTTGATAGAAGTGGAGGGCAAAGGGTAGGCCTTAGAACTAATGGAATTTTCTTTACTAAAACTGAATCATTAAACATTCTTCTTTGTTGTTGTTAAATTGTGTGTGTTTATAATACATTAATATCTTTTGCACTTTAATTCAATCTGTAAAATAATATATTTCTTTGTTCATGCTCTCCATTAACTTATAGAAGCCTTGAAGAATAAACCACATCTTTAATTATGCACTATACTATGCACATAACATGAATTAATATGTAATATCTCACAAGAAAATTTTATGAATTTTTGGATAGATATCATCATAGGTCACAGATGATTTCATTCTTAATGTGTTGTTTGCCAAATTCAGTACCAAAATTTATTCTTTTCCTATGGACAAATAGTTTACTTGCCAAATGCCCACTACGGATCCTGTAAGAAAATGTAAGCTTAGGCTGAGTCTGGAGGTGTGGGCCCAGGGAGTCCACTACTAGAGGGTTCTTTTTTCAAAGTATCAGGTTCTATGCCTAAAATCTGTCTGAATCATAAGTTACCACCATAATGTCTTTACTTTAATATAAACATTTTCCTCCTATATATGTTAAATCAGGAGGTAGGAAAATGCTAAAACTTTATCATATGGCCCTACCACACTATCTGGAATAACAGTGAGTATGCACAGGGTTATTTATGAGGAGCTCCACATATCCAAACCTCAGTGAAACTGGTGAAAATTATAAAAATAACAATTATTTAAATTCTCTGGAAATAGTCCTAAATGTATACAGTAAGTAAATGTTTGCTAAAATACATCTACATAAGCTAAGAACTGAGAGAGTCTTTGAAAATTGAACCAAGACTCATACCCTTTTTTGAGATAGGTATAGAAACTCTACTCCACACTGTTTCACATAAAAACACAGGGATCCCTCTCCATGCAGCTCCCCAAGTGCTATCTTCCTGGGAAGGGAGAACATTAGCATTTCTCACTACTCCTAGATATCTTTTGGTAAGGTTAAGTTCCAAGTGAGTGGTGTAAGAGGTGGGTGCTTGTTTCTTCCAACCAACACCCATTTATGGTAAGGAAGCTCTATCTTGGGTGCAATACCACTAAAAATGATGGGGCCTCAATTGACTTTGCCCTGACTTATGGGGTAGGGTTTCCACAGAAAGAAAGTAAGCCAAAGAAACCTAAAACTGTTGGTCCACCCTCCCCACCAAGCACTCAGCTTCTAAAGTCACTCAGAGAGAAGCATTCCATTATGTCCAATATTAGCTCTGTAGCCATGGTCCAAAGTTTCTTCCAAGGGATTTAAGGGGAGACACTATAAAACAGAGAGTTCCAAATTCTTCTCCAAAGGAACTGAACTTAATTTGCAAAAGAGTATATGCAAGTTTAAGCATGTGGGCATTCTTCAAAAGAGCAGCATAGGGAAAGACAATCAGGACTAGATTGAAAGATTCACTGGAGATATAAACTAAACTAGTAGAACCATACTAGGTTGCCAAAAGTGAAAGGTGAAAGAAACAGTTGGGAAGAACCTTCTTGGAGTTAGAGTAAATATCAAGCACTGACCTCAAGAACTTTCCCTTCAAAACTAGTAGAATTTGATTGGATTAGACTGTGAATCAATTTATGTTCCATGGAATTATTGAAAAAAAAAAATACAGCAATCCCCCAGCTGGGGGGATTAACAGGTGGGTTAACAGGTTAACAGGTTAACAGCTGGGTGTGGTCAGGGAAAGAAACAGTCAAACATAGCCCTGCCAAAACCACAGACATCCCAAGATGATGGTGGACATTTCTAAAGATACATCCCCTGAGGAGTAAAACAGAGACTTAGCACTGTAGATATCAACTTCACTAAAATAATCCAACTAGTCACTCAGCAAGTAAAGAAATGAATAACAATAACAGATTTAGGGGGTGGAGGTGACCAAAATCCAGAGGTGCTATGATAAAGTGGCCAGTTTCTAACACAAAATTATGAGACAAGCCAAGAAAAAGGAAAGGATGACCTACATATCAAGGAACAACCCCTTCCACACACACACACACACACACACACACACACACACACACACTGCCTATGAGAGTGCCTGGTTGTCTAGAATTAATGTATAAAACTTTAACATAACTATTATAAATATGTGCAAAGAACTGAAGAATATAATGATAAAAGAAGTAAAGGGAGATACAATTATAGTGTCTCATCAAATAAATAATATCAATAAAGAGATAGATAGTATATAAAAGAACCAAATGGAAATTCAAGAATCAAAAAGTAAGATAACTAAAATAAAAATTAATTTGAAGGACTCAGTGGGTTAGAACTAGCAAAAGACAATGAACTTGAAGAGAGAGTAATAGAAATAATGCAACCTGAAAAACAGAGACAATTGAATGACAAAAAAAATTAACAGAGTTCAAAGAAGCACTGGTAACTATTAAGTGCAATAGGAGAACAAGAAAGGAAGGAGAGTAAGAAAGGGGGGAAAACATATTCAAATAAATAATTATTGAAAATTTCCCAAATTTATTGAAAAATATTAATCTACATATTCAGGAAGTTCAATAAACTCCAAGCAGAATAAATTCAATGTGATTCATCTACATCTTACATACAGTAAGAATGTTGTACTGGTGGGCGCCTGGGTGGCTCTGTTGGTTGAGCAACTGCCTTCAGCTCAGGTCATGATCCTTGAGTTCCAGGATTGAGTCCCAAATTGGGCTCCCAGCTCCATGGGCAGTCTGCTTCTTCCTCTAACCTTCTCTCATCTCATGCTCTCTCTCACTTTCTCTGTCTCTCAAATAAATAAAATCTTTAAAAAAAAATCTTTTATAAAAAAAAAAGAATGTTGTACTGGGTTAAGGAAAGATTGCAAATGGTAATATCACAAGAATAAATGAAGAGAGCAGAAATGATAAACAAGATTAATATAATGAAAGCTATAAATATGTACTCACTCTCGTTTCCTCTCTTAGCTTCTTTAAATGGCATAAAATTATGTAATTATGACAATTTATTTTGGGGCTTATAACATTATAGATATAATATGCATAACAACACCACAAAAAAGGGAGGATTGGGGGAGAGCTATTCAGAAGCAACATTTCTATATTTTATTGAGATTAAATGCTATAAATATGAAGCTATTTCTGATAAGTTATGATATATGTGGTCAGCAATAAGGAAAAAATTTTAATATTATAAAAAATAATTAAGGATACTAACATGTTGTATTATAAAATATTCACTTAACAAAAAGAGAGCAATACAGGAGGTGCAGAGAAACCAAAAAGATATTTAGCATATAGAAAACAAAAGGTAAAATGGCAGATGTAAACCAAACTATATAATAAAAATATTAAATGTGGATGAGTAAACAATCTAATCAAAAGGCAGAAATTATTGTACTATATTAAATCAAAGGAAAACAAAACTATATCCAACTATATCCTATCTACAAAGAACAAACATTTTATTCAAAGATACAAATATTTTGAAAGTGTAAGGTTGGATAACAATAATCATGCAAACAGCCAACATAAGGAAGTTATAGTGGCTCTACTAATGTTAAACAAAATAATCTTAAGAAAAAAAAAACTATACAATACAAAGAGGAATATTTTACAATGATAAACACATCTGTCCATCAGGAAGATGATAACAGTTATAAAATACATGCAATTAAAAACAGGATATCAAAACAAATGAAACAAAACTGATAAAGGACAAAAAGACAATTCAATAATAATAGATAGCTCGATACCTTGATTTCGATGCATAGAACATCTAGGCAATACCAACAAGAAAATAGAAGACGTTAACATCATTGTAACCCAGCTGGAACTCACAGACATCTATAGAACACTCCTAACAGCGACAGAGCATGTTTGTCTCAAGTGCACATGGAATGTTCTCCAGGATAGACCATATACTAAATCCCAAACAAACCTCAATAGATTTTAAAAGTTACAAAAGATACAAAGTGTTTTCTCTAGCCATAATGTAATGACATTAGATATTAATAAGAGAAAGACATTTGGGGAACTCAAAAATTTGGGGTACTTGAAAATTTGGGAAACTTGGGGAGCTTGCAAATATGTGAAAACTAAACAACACAGTCCTAAGTAACCAATGGATCAAAGAAAAAATCTAAAAGAAAATTAGAAATTACTGTCATTTTAGTGAGAATGAAGGCACAAAACACCAAACCTTTTAAGGTATAGCTAAAGCAGTGTCCAGAGGGAGATTAATAGCTCTATATTATAAATTAACAAAGAAAAAAGATCTCTTATCAATAAAACACTAGAAAAAATAAAAGGAAATTATACCTAAAGCAAACAATAACCACAAGATCACCTCAATCAAGGAAGAAAAAAAAATTGAAAGACTCTAGAGTCATTTCATAACAGAAATACCCAAACTAAAAATAAAAGGGAACATCCTCATCCTTATGAAATACATCTATGAAAACCTGTAGCTAACATCACACCTACTGGTAAAAGACTGGCTGCTTTTCTTCTAAGATCAGAAATAAGACAAGGATGTCATCCTTGCCACAGCTATTCAACATTTACCAAAGGTTCTAGCCAAGACTATTAGGCAAGAAGAGGAAATAAAGTATCGAGAGTGGAAATGAAGAAGTAAAACTATACCCGTTTACAGATGACATAATCTTATAGATAAAATTTTAAAGATGCCATAAAAAGACAATTAGACCTAATAACTAGTAAAGGAATTCAGTAAAGTTGTATAGGTACTAGTTTGAACAAAATCATCAATTAAATTTCTATACACTTGAAATAGTATGAAAATGAAATTCAAAAAAAAGAATTCCACTTATAATAGTAACAAAAAGAAAAAAAATAAGATATATATTTAACCAAAAAAGTACAAGACTTTTATCTATAAACTGAAAAACTTTGTTGAAAGAAATTAAAGAAGAACGTAATAAATGGAAGAATATACCATTTTCATCCATTGGAAGACGTAATATTGTTAGGATGGCAATACTCTCCAAATTGATCAACATATTCAAAGCAGTCTCTGTCAAAAGCCCATATTTATGCTTTATAAAATTGAATTGTTAATCCTAAAATTCTAAGAAATCACAAGTGACCCAGAACGGATAAATAATCCACAATAAAAAAAGAAATCATAGTTCCTACTTTGAAAGCCTACAACAAAGCAACAGTAATAAACACAGCACAGTGCTAGCTTAAAAATAAACATATAAATCAACAGAATACAATTCACAATCTGGAAACAAACCGATGTGTCTATTGCCAAATGATTTTTGAAATGGGTATCAAGACCATTAAGTGGAGAAAAGAACAGGTTTTTTTTTTTTAAAAGTCAAGCAATTGAGGGGCGCCTGGGTGGCTCAGTGGATTAAAGCCTCTGCCTTTGGTTCTGATCATGATCTCAGGGTCCTGGGATCCAGCCCTGCATCAGGCTCTCTGCTCAGCAGGGAGCCTGCTTCCC
>CM052802.1:20950791-20979163 GCA_028533885.1 Nasua narica | reverse complement strand
ACAAAAGTCTGAGAGAGCCAAGATGGCCTGGATTAAAGAAGCAGGGTAAACCACTCCCCAGATCTGGCTTCTCTCAGTAATGCACCGTTCCACCTCTTTTCTGACATTCTATATAGATACATGATTTTATTTCACATGGAGTCAAAAAGGTTTCCAGAAAAATCACGGATTTTCCAATTAGTGACTCAAGCTGAAAGATGAACACTTATAATGTTTGCACCCTGTGTTAACTCAAGAAACCTGATCTATGTGGGTCTTACATCCCACAGAGAAGTGATTTGATTGTTTCTGTTAGAATGAGTAAAATTTTGCATACTGTAGCTTAAGTGCGAAAGGCAGAGTGTTAAACACGGTGACTAGAGCCTTGAAAAGAAACAATGTGTTAAATCTTTTAATAGAATGGTTGAAACTATAAATGCTGTGTATCCTACATTATACACAAAGAGAATAGCCATTCCTGAGTAGTTGTTTTTCACTTTTGTTTTACAACTCTAAAATATATGCTTGCTCAACTTAGGTTCCAGGAGCATATATATTTTCCAAATAAATTATTTACCACATTGTTTTGGTATGAAGTTTATTCTAAAATTATTTGCTATGAATCTATTGCTATTCTGTTTTATAATTCAAGGTGGTAGTACAGACTCAGAATATTTATGTATTTCTAATATCTGATTTACAAGACAAGTTCCTTTTCTGTGGCATGTATATAATTGACTTTACTCTTTTAGCCTTCTATCAGATCAATGTGTTCACTTTTAATCAGGATATTCTTTTTAAAAGAATAATGAGGAACCAAAGAAGGATACGATATTACATAATTGTAATGTGTGGAAAGCTATGTCTTAGATACCATAAACTAATAAAAAAAAAGAGAATTTCACCTCCTTTCAATATCAAAAATTAGTTTCCTATTTAATTCATTTCTTGACAGTTAGATATTGGGAATCGACAAAGGTGTGGGCAAAAAGACTAAAAAGACATTATTTCTCTGAAATAGAGTAAGAAGGGGGAGGTTTCTTAAGTGGAAATATTCATATTTGAAAAATCAGATTAACATTTCATTATAGGTGTTACATTATTCCTATTATGAAGTCAGAATTTGATCCTAAAGTATGTGAACTATATGTTACTTTATTATGTTTACCATTAACATTTCTTTCATTCTCATCAACATGTATATTAAAATTGGGGTGCCTGGGTGGCTCAGTCCTTAAGCACCCGCCTTTGGTTCAGGTCATGATCAGGTGATTGCATTATTTAGTGAGAAAAACTATACTTTCATAATCTTAAAATATTGAACAAATAGTAAACAAATTATTATTTTAAATACGATAAATGTAAATGTTCTTGTCATTTTATCTGAATCTGGTATTTGGCAAATAGTCCCTTCATTAAGTGGTTAAATAGTTAACATTAAATCAATTCAGTTAAAGCATTGTGTAAAAGGAATAAGCAAATCATGATATACCAGAGGGGAGGTTCATGTCAGAGCACAGAGGGATTTACTTGGTAAGCATTTGCATTTATTCTTATCAGGCATTCATTAATTTGTTGTTTGGTTTACTATTTCAAAATACTTCATTACAAATCTCTAATAAATTTGACTCTAAATGAAATTAGAGATCTTTAACACCGAAAAAAAAAATCACCCCTGTGATATGAATTAGCTTCAGTTAATAATGTCTTTTGGCATTTTTCAAGATAATTAATAAATACTTGTTTTTGTTTTCATCCTGTTGTGATTGAGTCTTTTATCTATCAACTGAATATGTAGACCCATCAACTGATAAGGTTTTATCAACATTTATATTTGATGAGGCTTAGTCAAAGGAATATATAAAAAATACTTGTCTATATTCAAGCTGACATAAACACTGCTAGGATACAACATTAGCTCTTTCTGACAATTTTTTTATAAACTCCCTCTTATGCTTTTATAGTGAGTGGCTAACACAAACCTAAGCACAGAGCTGGTGCTCAGTAAATATGTTATAGGATTTAATGAAAGTTTATAGCAAACTAGTCAAAATGTTAAAGGATTGATTAAAACAATATAGAAAAGGGGCACCTGGGTGGCTCAATGGGTTAAGCCTCTGCCTTCAGCTCGGGTCGTGATCTCAGGGTCCTGGGGTCGAGCCCCGCATCGGGCTCTCTGCTCGGCGGGGAGCCTGCTTCCCCCTCTCTCTGCCTGCCTCTCTGCCTACTTGTGATAGCTCCCTCTCTGGCAGGAGCCTGCTTTTCCCCCCCTCTCTCTGCCTTCTTCTCTGCCTACTTGTGATCTCTCTCTCTGTGTCAAATAAATAAATAAAATCTTTAAGAAAAAAGAAAAAAAAACAATATAGAAAAGACCATAGCAACTTCTTTCCAGATATGTCTCTGGAGGCAAGGGAAACAAAAGCAAAAATGAACTATTGGGACTTAAGATAAAAAGCTTCTCCACAGAGAAGGAAACAATCAACAAAACTAAAAGGCAACCTTTCAAATGTGAAAAGAAATTTGCAAATGACATATCTGATAAAGTGTTAGTACCTAAAATCTATAAAGAACTTATCAAACTCCACACCAAAAACCAAATAATCCAGTTAAGAAATGGGCAGATGGCATAAATAGACATTTTTCCAAAGAAGACATACATATGGCTAACAGACACATGAAAAGATGTTTAGCACAACTCATCATGAGGGAAATACAAATCAAAACTACAATGAGAGATCACCTTACACTTGTCAAAATGGCTAAAATTAACAACACAGGACACAAGAGATGTGGGCAAGTATGTGGAGAAAGAAGAACCCTCTTACACTGCTGGTGGGAATATAAACTGGTATAGAAAACACTATGGAGTTTCCTCAGAAAGTTAAAAACAGAACTACCCTATGATCCAGCAATTGCACTAAAAAGTATTTATCTAAAGAATACAATAATACTAACTCAAAGGGACATATGCACCATGATGTTTGTGTCAGCATTAGCTACAATACTAAATTATGGAAAGAGCCCAAATGCCCATTTGATTGATGAATGGAAAGGAAGTTGTGGTAATATATGAAACATATATATATACATTACATTTCATATACATATATGTATATGAAATGGAATATTACTCAAACATAAAAATAATGAAATCTTACCATTTGCAATGACATGGATAGAGCTAGAGTATATTATGCTAAGCAAAATTAGTCAGAAATGGACAATTACCATATAATTTCATTCATATGTGAAATTTAAGAAATGAAACATGAACATAGGGGAAAAAAGAGAGAGGCAAATCAAGAAACACCTTCTTAATTATAGAGAACAAACTGAAGGCTGCTAGAGGGGAGGTGGGTGGGGGGATGGGTTAAATGGGTGATGGGTATTAAGGAGGACCCTTGTGATGAACACGGGGTGTTATACTTAGGTGAGGAATCACTAAATTCTACCCTGAAACTAATATTACACTGTATGTTAACTAACTGGAATTTAAGTAAAAACTTGAAACAAAACAAAACAAAAAAACAATGTAGAAAATAGATCTAAAAAGTCTACATGGCTTAATTGTGATTCTGCTAAAGTCATCACTTTGTAAAGTGGGGAGAAGGATTAAAAATTCTTGGCATAAGTTTTGAGGATTTGTAACCAGAAAATATTATTGCAGCTCTGGGACTTTTAAAATATCCAAACATCTGTTGGATAACATATACTTATGGTGCATTGAAAAGATGCAAAAGTCACATAGGGGACAAGTTAATGAGCCAAGGGGAAAAAAAAGTCTAACTAGTCAATAATCAGTCACTCAGTTCTATTTGCAATGGCCAAAAATTTATCACAAGATAATATTTACTATATTTGGCATGCTTTGTAATCATTCAAAATAGACACCCGGATAAGTAACATTATTTAATCTGCTATTTATCATCATTTTATTATTCAAAGCTGAGTGGAATAGTTTCAAACATCCAATCAATTTTGCTTGCCATATGAACAGGGTATTAGATTTAACTAATTCACTAAACCTTAGCTATGAAAAGTCAATCCTTCAATATAGGAAACACAGATAAACTCAAAAATTTCTTTCAGTATCTAAATGCATAACTTCACTGACAACATTTGTTCTTAATTTAGTTTGTCTCCTCACAATTTACTTCATTTTATTTTTTTTTACTTTTTAAAATTAAGAAATACAACATATGTGAAAAAATAAAGAAGTTATAAATGTATTGTTGCATATAAATATAAAGAACATGTCTATGTGACAGCTTCACTGGTCAATAAATAGAATATTTTAGTCCAGAAATATCTTATGTATGACATGGACATCCCTAGGCTCAATGTTCCCCAGAAGTAAATATCATCCTAAATTTGGAAAACATCTGGCAGTAGTATATGGTTAAATACATGTACAGTACTTAAGAAAGTGTTTCCACTCCCATGTATTTTTTCCAAGGATAAGAAAAATATATAACCATAAAAGACCTGTATGTGAATGTTTATAGCAGCTCTATTCATAACATCCACAAACTATAAACCCCATAAATGTCCATCAACAGGTTCTGGATAAGCAAATGGCAATATACTAATATAATAGAATACTATTCAACAATGACAAGTATGAACTGATATGAGCAACAACGTGGATAAATCGCAAAAGCATTATGTTAAATAAAGAAAAAGTAAACATTAAAACTATTAAAATTCTATTACTCTATTCATAAAACATCTGACAAAGTCAAATATCTAGAGGCAGACATCAATCAGTGGTTGCTAGGAACTGAAAATGTGGGGAGTGGATTAATAAAGGAATAAGGAAACTCATCTGTGGTGATGAAAAGATGCTATATTTTTACTTTGGTGGATAGTTATAAGACTTTATATATTTGTCAAAAATCATAGAACTGATTCAAGAGTATCTAAAAGGAGAAATTTATTGCACGGACATTTTTTTTTTTAAGATTTTATTTATTTATTTGACGGAGAGAGAGAGACATTGAAAGAGGGAACACAAGCAGGAGGAGTGGGAGAGGGAGAAGCGAGAAGCAGGCTTCCTGCTGAGCAGAAAGCACAATGTGGGGCTCAAACCTAGGACCCTGGGATCATGACCTGAGCCCTGAGGGGAAGGCAGACACTTAACATCTGAGCCATCCAAGTGCCCCTATTGTATTGAAATTTTAACTCAATAAACAACCGTTAGGGGACAAAAAGCCAAAAGAACATAAGAAAGGTGAAGAAGGAGGAGGAAAATTACCCAGAAACAATTGGCAAACTTGCCTGGGGCCTTGGGAAAGTGATGGGCTAGCCACCCACAAGGCAGGAAACCTTACAAAAGGGGCCACTCCAATACAGGGCAGTGAGACCATTCTTTAGAAAAGACTTAAGCCTCCTTCCTCCCACTGATCAAGAAGCCTATAATCTCTGTCAAAAGACACATTATTTTTTATCTTGATAGGAACTTTAATTACACCTCATTCATTCCACAAATAGTTATTGAGCACTTAAAAAGTGTCAGCCACTGTTTCACTTACTGGCATTCCAGTGGTAAATAAGATAGGAAAAGACATTATTTATTCTCCAGGAGCACAAATGCTGATCTGGCGTTTATGGAGGTGATGCCAGCAACGGGCTGAGTGCTTTCAGAGAATCATCTCCTAATTTTTTTTTCTCCAAAATAGAAACTAGTTAAATGTTTTTATGATGATGTAAAGAGGGTCATTAAAAAGATAAGATCCCAAAGAATCATAAGGGGAAAGAACTAAAATCACCTGTATTTCCACCAGTCAGAGGTAGCCCCTGTATGCTTCTGGTAGACAGTTTTTCACACACACACACACACACACACACACACACACACACACACACACACATTCTTCAGTCTTTCTAGGGGCTAATGTAACCCTAAAATTTCCAAATTTCAGTTTTGGGGATATTTAAAATGTCATATTGTTTTATATTTAATATATTTTATGAGAGTATTTACTATTTATCACTTAAGTCAATTTAGTCTACACAGACTTGTATCTCAGTGTATGAAAAGGTAAAGGTTTTCTGTTTCACTTTCGATTATTTAGATTTAATGCTTTTAGTAGTATTTGAAATACAGCTTTGATTTATTTATGTCTAACATAAATATTAAAAGTATTTGAAATATATTTATTTGTTTTTTGTATTATTGTTGTTGAAATTGTAAGTGTATTTTAATCCACTTAGGATATTGTTTTATGTTAATATTCATTTAGATTTACTCTCATGTTTGCTCTATTCCATTGCTTTTGATTTCTCTGTATATATCTATGCTTTCATGGTTTACTATTTGGCCTTAGAAGAACATCCTTTCATATTTTCTTTAGTGTGTGTATGCTGCTGACAATTTTTCTCAATTGAAATGTATTTATTTCCATTCATTTTCAAAGCTATTTTCAGTGATTATACAACTCCAGATTGACAGCTATTTTATTTAATCAATTTGAAGTTGTAGTTCCATCGTCTGTTAGATACCACTTAGTCATTTTCTTTATCTTTATTTTTTCTGAAAACTAAAGATAAAGAAAAAATTTTATTTTTATTTTTAAGATTTTATTTATTTATTTGACAGAGAAAGAGAGATCACAAGTTGGCAAAGAGGCGGGGGAGAGGGGGAAGTGGGGGCGAGGGAAGCAGGCTACTTGCTGAGCAGAGAGCCCATGCAGGGCTCCATCCCAGGACCCTGAGATCATGACCTGAGCCAAAGGCAGAGGCTTAACCCACTGAGCCATTCAGGTGCCCCATATTCTTTTTTTTTTAAGTTTTTTTTCTTTTGTTTTTTTTTATTGTGTTATATTAGTGACCACAAAACACATCATTAGTTTTTGATGCAGTGTTCCAAGATTCATTGTTTATGTAGAGCACCCAGTGCTCCATGCAATATGTGCCCTCCTTAAAACCCACCACCAGGCTCACCCATCCCTACACCCCCTCCTCTCTAAAACTCTCCCTTTGTTTCTTGGAGTCCACAGTCTCTCATGGTTCATCTCCCTCTCCAACTTGCTCCCCCTTCAGTTTCCTTTCCTTCTCCTAATGTCCTCCATGTTATTCCTTATGTTCCACAAACAAGTGATCTTTCTTTAGATTGACACCATTTCCTGAATACCCAGTTGATGTATTAATGAAGTTTTGAGTTTCTTAGACATTAACCTTTAAGATGCCAGGTTTGTATGTCTGATCTTATTTTGTCCATTCTATTATTTGTAATATGGGTCTTTGTAGATTATATTAGGCCTATATTAGAAAAACAACCAAAATTTTTAAGACTGATGTGATTTGTTCCTTTCCTTACAATTTTTATAGGGTTTACTTAATGCATTTTTCTCCTTATAATTTTCATTACAAAATTGAATAGAAATAATAACATGAGGATAAATTGCAGGAATGCATGTTTTATTTCTGACTAAAAAAGCTCTTCTGAAATTTCATCATTGAATATTGTTTTATCAAGAATTTTCTTGTTACTAAATATCAGTTTAAGAAAGTTCTTGCCTGGGGCGCCTGGGTGGTTCAGTGGGTTAAGCTGCTGCCTTCTGCTCAGATCATGATCTCTGGGTTCTGGGGTCAAGCCCTGCATCCAGCTCTCTGCTCAGCAAGGAGCCTGCTTCTGCCTCTTTCTCTGCCTGCCTCTCTGCCTTCGTGATCTCGCTCTGTCAAATAAATAAATTTTTAAAAAAATCTAAAAAAAAAAAAAAGTTCTGGCCTATTAATACCTTCAAATGAATTTTATATCATAAACATATCAAACATATCAAGTAACATATCATAAACATATCATAACATAACATATCATAAACATATAAAGTAACTTTTAATCTACTGAAATAATTTTGTTTTTCATTAATCTGTTAATATAATAACTTCTGTTAGTTCTTTATTATTTTTATTTGTTTCTGTTAGTTCTTTAAAATCATAAAAGTTTTGAATAGCCAACTCCTTTCTTTGAACACATCTTTATACCAGTATTTGTTTAGAATGTTTATTATTATATTTATGAATAAGGTAAGATTGTCACTTTATGCTTATATTCTCATACTATCCTCATCTGGTTTGTTATCAGTATATTCCTAGCATTATAAAATTATTTGAGGGGGATTCCCACATTTTTTATTCTTCTGCTACCTGTGTGTTTCTTAGATGGGAATTACCTTTAATGGCAGAACTCATATTTTACAGCATCTGAGTCTTTATGGAAAGATTCTTTCTAAACATTTTTGTTTGATTTTTAAACAGTAAATTAAATTGTATGTAAATTTTATTTATTTATTTAAGATTTTATTTATTTATTTGACAGAGAGAGATCACAAGTAGGCAGAGAGGCAAGCAGAGAGAGAGGGGGAAGCAGGCTCCCCACTGAACAGAGAGCCCAATGCCAGGCTGGATCCCAGGACCCAGAGATCATGACCTAAGCCGAAAGCGGAGGCTTTAACCCACTGAGCCACCCAGGTGCCCCTAAAATAAAATATATTTAAAGTTTACATACAATTCAATTTTAACTGAACAATTTTTGGCATGTACAATAGTGTAACTACCACAATAATTATGTTATTGGAAACTGTTATTGCCTTATCAAGTTCCCTTATTCTCTTTTATAGTGAACCCCTTCCTCCATCAGCACTCTGGAGACCACTGCTGTGCTTTCCATCACTGTGAGTTTGTTAGTTCTAGAATTTGATACAATGTTAAACTATACAGTTTTTAGTGTATGACTTCATGCCACATAGCATTTATGAGATTCAGCCATATTGTTACATATATCAATATTTTTTATTCCTGGATAGTATTGAATTTTATGTATATACTGCAAATTTTTTATTCATCCACCTGTTGATAAATATTTAGATTGTTTCCAGGTTTTACATTTTGAAGAAAAAATTCTAGGAATTTCAAAATCCAAGTTTTTGTGTGAATATAAACATATGTTTTCCTTTATATCTTGTTGTTACATTTAGATCTGATATATTTAGATTTGACTTTTGAGTATAGTATGATGTCAGGTTTGCAGTTCATATTTTTGCATATGATAAGCCCATTGCCCCAGCACCATTTGTTGAACTATCTTTTCCCTATCGAAGTAGCTTGGCATCCTTGCTAAAAATCAATTGACTACATTTATTTGGGTCTTTTTCTAGACTCTCAATTTTCTTCAACTGATCTATGTTTTTATCCTATGCCAATATAATGCTATCTTAATTAATGGAGCTCTCTAGTAAATCTTGAAATCAAATCCTCTATCTTCTCCAACTTAAAGGCTATTTTTCAAAATTTTTGTCTATTATAAGTCCATTGAATTTCCATATAAATTCATAAAGCATTTGGCAATGCACACAAAATAGCATACCACGATTCTGATTGAATCTATAAATGAATTTGTGGAAAATTAACAACCATGTTAAATATTCTAACCTATGAACACAGTGTATTTCTCTACTATTTAGATCACCTTTATTTTCTCTCAGGAATGTTTTATAATTTCACTGTACAAAACTTGTACATATTTAGTTATGTTTAGCCCTAAGTTCTTTAAGCTTGATGATGTTGTAAATAGTTCTTTTTCTATTTCAATTTTGATTTACTCTTTGTTATTATAAAGAAATATAGTTAACTCCTTAACAAACAAATGACCTATTCTTTAAAACTTATGGATTCAGATTTCCTATTACTTTAAAACAATAATTTCAATTCTGTAAAATTATAAATTACTTATAATTCATTCATTTAACCTATCAAAATTTGCTGCTGCAGCCATAGGAAACTCATGCACTGCCATTCTCACCCTTCCTATGCTTGTATAACATGATAAATTCAACACGTTTTCAGAATTCTGGATGAGTATCACAGCAGAACATTCATTAATCATGCAAATAAATGTTAAAGTGTGATAAATCATGCAAATTAAAATTCATATTACTGAAGAAAATATTAGAGATAGAGAAACAAATTTATCAAAATGAAAATATATTTTAAGTCATTTCCATTAATTTTCTATATAACAATTTAGGAAAAATATTTATGCATCAATACTTTTCCATTCATACAATTCTAATTTTAAATAAAGTGTTTAAATTTGGAACCCAATAATTGATTTTTTTCTTGATATAATTTATTTTGTATTAACAAATTTTAAGGCTAAAAATAAAAAATTCCAGGCTTCTTTACTTACAGTTTAACTATGCAGTGTGATTATGTTAAAAGTGGTAAGTTAACAAATATAAAAATGCTAATCAAAATCATGGCTATCATCCAAAATTAAGTGGCCTAGCCTTTGTTTCAAAAGCAATTACATTAGTATTTATGGACTAAAATTTATTTGGTAGTGATAGTATATAAGTTGGCATTTCAAATATTATCATAAATATATAATTACAATATGCTTTATAAGTATATACATTTATAAATACTTTTATTGTAAAATCTAAAAGAAAAACTGAGGGATTTTGCTAAGAATATAAGGGGAACATTTTATTTTTAAATAATTTAAGTGTCATAAATATATAAAAATGAAAATTCATGAATATGATTTCTTTATTTCTTGAACAAGTTTTTACAAATCACCTTTTATTTGACAGACTTTGTTGGGTGTTGGTGGAGACAAATTAGTGAACCAAACAGAGCAAGTGCCAGTTCTAATTGTGTTTATATTTCAGTGAGTTACAAAATCAAAATGAATTTTAGAAATGTGTTTTAAATAATAATTTTGAAAATTTAATTTACGTCACTGAGAAATCATTTAAAATGCAATTTCAGAAGAGATTGCTTTTTCACCTAATATAATTATATATTTATTTAAGAAAAGTGGGATTCTTTAGATGATCCCTTTATATTATATGAATGACAGCTACACCACTCATTGGTCACACATTTGACATTTCTGCACTAAGCCTTAATTCAACCTATTCAGGAATTACTTTCAGAAACATGACTGACATAAGTGCAAAGCAGTTTCAGTGGGCTGAAATCAAGGGAAGGAGAAAGATGCTCTTCCCCCAGGGGCTCTAGGGGAGAATCAGTTTCTTGTATCTTCTGGTAGCTGCCATCATTCCCTTGTTTGTGGTTGTTTCATTCTCTCCCTTGTTGATTAAATTTGTCTTCTGTCATGGTAAATTTTTTATCTCAATGCACCTTTACCATGATTTCTGGTGTACCATCACACCCTGATATTTGGTTAAACACATCCGTAAGTCACTCTGAAGGTATCTTTAGGATGAGGTTAAGTTCTTCGAAGGCATTTTTGACATTTAAATAGGTCAATGAATGAAAAGGGCCTACCACCACGTGAGTAAACTTCATCCAATCAGTCAATCAGATGAAAACCTTAAGAAAAAGACTGACTTCTCCCATGTGAGGATTCTGTCTGCAGACTGCCTTCGGACTCTAGCTACAACATCAACACTTCCCTGGATCTCTAGTCTGCCACTGTACTCTGTAAATTTTAGCTTTGCCTATGTATATATAATTCTTTATCCTAAATATCCTGGATTATCCTGCATATCTAGGTGAGTCCTACATGGATGGAATCACATGTATCCTTAGAGAGTCAGAGGGAGACAGACAGAAGAGGAAGAGGTGTATTAATCAAACAGAATGTCCTAACTCAAGATCCTTAACTTTATTATATGTATCTGCAAAACTCTTTTTCTGTTGCACATTCACAGTTCCAGGGGTCAGTGCTTGGATAACTTGGGAAGCCATTATTCAGCCTACTACACATAGAATTGAAAAGTCTATCATTTCATAAAACAGTAATAGGATCTGCATCAAACTTAGGTGGAGAATGGAAACTGGCATATTAGCTCTGCACAAGACATATTTAAATTATAACAGAAGACTTAATAATCTGTTCTTCAATCTTTCAGGTCTACTGATATGCATGTAAATCTCATGATAATTTTAAATATTTCAATTGCTTTTTAAAATATTCAGAAAAATGAGAATATGAAAGACAAAAAATCATGATAGGTTTTTAAGGTATCTTTTAAGAATAGTACAATTATGAATATAAGCTTTTATTTGCTGTATCTTATATTTTATAGTTACCTAAAATATTTAAGTTTTAATTAGGTGGATCTGAAAATTAAATTAGCTACATTATATAAGAAGGTTATTTTATGGAATACATAAAAGCTATACATGGATTTTTCTTTAAAAACAAATTTTGAGTAAGAAAGAGATCCTAAAAAATCATAAACAAAAGTACTGGCTAAGTGGTAGTGGGTTAGTCAATGACAATGAATGGGACACAATCACCCTGACAGCAAGATCTGAGTAGAAATGGGGTTAATTGAAAAATGCAAATGAAATAGCAACAGGAAACATAAGTAACCTTCCTTCATCACTGATTTCCTTGAGAAGCACTCCCTACCCAGCCTAGCTGCCAAAGAGTTTTAAAAGAACAGAGGAACAAAAATGAAGACTATCCCTGTTTTAGTCCTTTTCATTTTGTAAAAGCGCCATTTCTGTTAAACAGGTGTTTGAATAAAAGTAACTATTTTGCATTTTGTGCATGCATAATGTTCTGCCATAATCATTTCATCTGAAGACTGAGATTATTTTAATAACGTCATATTCTCTAAATTCAGAACTTTATTAAATATTCTATTTAATAATAGTCAGGTGTTCTTTAATGCATTTATCTTTTTTCATGTGGTCAAGTAACACTATGCGACATTTAAAATCTTAATCATTTGTAGAATATTGGGAGCACAATAAATAATTTGTTGGTTAGATATATATCAATCATTGTGGCTCTTTATTTCCTAAGAACTGTATTTTGTTTTGTTTTGTGTTTTCTTATGTTTGGTTTGGTTTTTGTCAAAAGCCTGAAAAATTGTTGTTAAATCATTTAATCATTTATACATCTTAAAGGATTTGTAATTAGCATTGCTTTAAAAAAAGGCTAGAGGGTGGTGGGCTTCTGGTAGGCTAGAAGTTAATTTCATTTGCTTTTGGCAATTCTAAGCACAATGTTTTAAAAATGGATCTTAACCAAATAAATTATAATATTATTTATATATTGTGTTGAACAACAAGAAACATGATAATAGTACATAAATATTCTAAAAAGTAAAGCAAAAAAGAATTTCATGTAGAATTAATAACACTATTGCAACAAAAAGTCAATTTACTCCTTCAACCGTAGCATATTTCTGTCAAGCCTCTTACTCAGTCCCATAAAAGATTATAGGGAAGATGAGACAACAATGATAAGCTTATTCATTACCTCTGAAAAGCTGATCTAAGTAAAACAGATATCTAGATTAAATAATACAATGGATTCACTATATTACACTCCTGTGATTTGTGAGGAAACTTCTACTGAATGTTTTTGTATTAACATTTAAAATTGTTATGCTTAATACTGTAAATGAAATTTCTACTTTTATTATGTTTCAGATTTAGAGAGCAATATTCAGAGCTCAAAAATTCAAATATCAGGTTTAAATTGATATCTGGCAGACAGCCTGATGCAACTTCTCTTAAATTCTAACCAAAATGCCTATAAAAACAAAATGAGAGCTGGGCTCCCACATCTTTATCCTAAACAAAGACTGCCGGAGCCCAACAACAGAATGGAATAGGATCATCCTGGTAGCTTTAAATTCTATGAGGTTAAATTTTGTGATACAAGTTGTGACCCACTCATGGATTTTCACATGAAACAAAATAGACCTGTCATCCAGTGAGAAAACAAAAGGCATTCAATCCATTCTACCTTGCTTCTCCCTTTGGCTCAAAGACTTTCAGTCTTTAAGAACCAAACCCTGGGCATTCATCCATGCTTTTCACCTACATACACACATGTGGTGAAAGGTAAATATCCATTCACTCTTTCTTCCTCCATTCAAAGAAGAAAGCCTTCAGAAATAACTGGACATAAAGGAAAAAGATTGGGAGATGCTGACATGTCTGAGGTGATTCAGGTTTCCACACACCCTCAATTTAGAAGGTTAAGTAACAAGAAATGAAGCTAAAGAAAAACCAAAATAGAATACAGATGAACAGATTTAATGCTACTATTACATCTACAATGGGCTGTGGCCCACTCACATTAATTTTCTGGATTTTTTTTTGTTGATAAGAGAAGAAGTATCAACAACAGTGAGGACAAATAAGTAAAATTGATGTAAGTCAGTATTTGTTTGGAAAATTTGAAGTTCAAATAAAATTTTTTCTTTTTCAAGAATGAGTAAATGGGGAAAAAGCAAACACAATAAATTTAATTATTCTTAGAGATAGTTAATACTATCCCATTATGAGTTAAAAAAACATTAAGAAAGAACAGTCTACCATGAAAAGCAAGATGGGTGAGAAAAGTAAGCATGGCAGAAGGCTGAAATGTGAGATATAATTAAAGTCAGCCTCATAGACAAGTTAGAATTGGCAGAGTGATATTTTAAATGATTAGGAAATCAAACCTAATGCCATTCATAGTGTGGAGGACAAAGATATCAGGGTGAAAAACAATGAAAGCAAAAATAACAGGTATCAAGAGAGAACTCAAAGTATTTTTTCTATTATTGAGAGGAAAAATGAAACTGTAAAGACCAAAAGAGAATAGAAACATGAAGTGTAATATTCTAAGTTTTACAGAAGACATCCCAAATGATTTTTCAGATTTTTCAGATGCTGACTTTTAGGTACTATAACAATATGATAGACACTTGTTGCTTTTTATTCCATTAGTAAAATAAGTCTTCTTTCAGTTAAGAAGGGTCCCTATCTTTTTGAAATACCATGTTTTAGGCGCAACTGATGAAAGAAGTTCATTTTATTTACCCAAAGCAAAAGTTTTTAATGCTAGTACTAAGAAAGAAAGTTACCAGAAATTGACAAAAAGCAGGCTGTCTTTAAACCTGTTATCTTAGAACTGAAAATGAAGAACTATTTAAAAAATATTGAGAAGGAAACTGTGATTCTAGAATTGTGCAATATAATCAAGTTGTCAGTTCTCTACAGCAATAACAAGCATATAAAGGCTTAGACTTGCCCATTTTGGAGAATGATAACAATGAAAAATAAAATATACTTGAATATACATTTTAAGAAGCTGAAATTCTATAGTTCAGAATAATATAAAGTTGCTCATGATTAGCAGAGATGCTTTTTACTTTCAGGATTAAATTAAATGTGAGATAATGTCTAAAACCTAAATAAATACACCAAAATACTTCTGAAATGGAAATTTTATAGATCTGAAAACATTAAAATGATAATAATCTATGTGGAATATACATTTATATACATAAACTAAAGAAAAATATCAATAAGTGTCAAAGAAGATATAATTTCCAAAAAGAAATACCTTTTATGTTGACTAGTTTCTGACCACAATTAATTACAAGTAGATTTTAATAATATAGTATTAAATCTAATCCACCCACATCCTTTTATATTTCAATATATTTTTGTAAATTTACTTGATCAGAAGAAATTAAATGTGCAATAATGGGCTATCTATAAAATAACTTATCAAACATATGAAACTGTAGAGACTACTTTAGTCCACAAATTTATTCCATAAATCTACTGGTTTACAAAACACTTTTGAGTACATACTTTGTTCCATGCATTATTCTAGCTTTTCCTCTACTGTATTATGGAACATAATAGTACTATCTTCCTGATACAGTGGAAACACATAAAATAGAAATTATAATTCTGGGCCTGACATCAAGTTTGGGACTCAGGAAAATAACGTATATGTGGTAAAAGGTCACTGTCAACAATGACAGGTTTTTGCTGTGTTAGTTTTTCTTTCTAAAAGTTCACAGAAGCGATGATGGGAAAGATCTTCTGATACTATCACAGTTATTATAAATATTTGTTGTCTTTTCATTCCATAAGGAAGGCAAACCTTCCTACAATTAGGATGGGTCAATATAACTGTACTCTAGCTGGAGCCATAATAATAAACCCTACATAATTATTATCTTATGTAACTGTTGACCTTGTAAAATCACTTAACCTACCTGAACTCACTTAAACTTTCTTCATGAATAAATAAAGGAATTTGAGCTCAGTTTCCTTTTTTATTTGCATTTTTAGGGGTTTTAAGACAGTCAATTAAATAACATACATGAAAGAGTTATAAATTCAAAATGGGTAAAAGTATTATTTTATTACAAATTTGTTATTAATAACAGCACAAAATGGCACTTAATATTATGTTGCATTTATATGATGAAAAATGTAAGCCATTACATCAGACATAAATATAAGGCTAAGGACCTGGAATTTGGCCTACAAGGATTGAATTTGAATAAAACAAAGAATGTAGACCATTTACATCAGCAGAAAAAAAAGTAATGAAGACCCATAGAAAGGGTCAACCAAATTTGAGTTAAAAATGATCTAGATTTAAGGAAAGGAACTATGTTGGCTATGTGGTGACCATGATAATGCCAACTACAGACCCCTTCATACAGAATGTAAAATTTAATCAGGCTGCTGTACTTTTCACATTCATCCCAGTGTTTTTGCAGAAAACAAACCTCCCATAGGCTGTCTTCACCAATGATTTAGTGTGGGAGGGATATTAAAGTATCCCTATATCTGGAAGAACAGGAAGCCTTTGTCTGCCTTTGTTCAAGGAATCCCCAGTGGCTTTTCTAAATCTTCTGTGGTGTACTCAGCAGTGTAGGATGCTTACACCCAACCCTCCCCCTTTGTTCCTTCTCTTGGGGTTGGACTTGCTTTGAGGTCAGAGAGCTCTCTTACCCTTCACTGGTGCTATCTATCCTATTTTCTTTTGAACAGGCATTTCCCCTCATATAATCCTGACTGTTGTCCATATCTCAGAGGGCACCAAGTGAGAGATTAGTAGAATATAACCTTTCTAAGGAAAAAAAAAAGCTTAAAATAGTAGGGTAGAGAACATTATTCAAGTTTATTCAATTATTCAAGTTGAACATTATAGTCATAAGATATACTCATTTTAACTAATTGAATTTTCATGATAACAACAGTAATGCATATTTATTACAGAGAACTTGGAAAACAGGAAAGAGAAAAGGCCAAAAATATCAACAAGAAAGAAAAGTTGTCACTAACATTTTGGTGTATTTAATTACTCTTTTTTTAAATGCATATATTTTTTCTACTTAAGTTCATAGTAGACAAAATACATTTTACTGAAAATATGTTTTAAGATTAGGCTACAATGAAAAGTATATAAAATTAATTAGGAAAAACAAATAATGTGCCTGAGGTGAGAGTTTTTATGACATTGTTATCTTTTCAAATTTCATTTAGAAGTTTTAACAATCATTTTATTCTCCATAGGAGATTTGATAATCACAATCATAGTAGAAATTTAGGGGCGCCTGGGTGGCTCAGTGGGTTGAGGCCTCTGCCTTTGGCTCGGGTCGTGATGTCGGGGTCCTGGGATCGAGCCCCACATCGGGTCTCTGCTCGGCGGGGAGCCTGTTTTCCCTCCTCTCTCTGCCTACTTGTGATCTCTCTCTCTCTAGTCGAATAAATAAGTGGGATCTTAAAAAAAAAAAAGGAGAAATTAAAAAAACTGAAAGTTAGGATTGGTAGAAAAATCGTCTGCCCTTTATGTCTCATGAGCTCTGAGGAAAAATTTTATAATGGATATTAAAATTATTTCCATTCTTAGCTGCACAAGAGAGTAGGTAAAAGTTCATAGAGCTAATTATTATAAAGGTGTTAGATGCTCTATTCATAAACTGTTGACATTTGTTTCAAAGTGATGAACTGTTAACGACTCCCCACAAAAAATTATTTAAAAGTATGCTTAAGAAAGAGTAACCCTCCCTTATATGTAGGACATATGTTCCAAAACCTCCAGTGGATGCCTAAAATTGTGGATAGTACTGAATTCTATACCTCAGTATGTTTTTTTCCTACACATATATTCCTATGATAAAGTTTAATTTATAAATTACGCACAGTAGATTAACAACTAACTATAAAACAGAAAAATGATGACAAAATTCTATAATAAAAGTTATGTGAATGTGGTGTCTCTCTCTCAAAATATCTTATTGCACTGTATTCACCCTTCTTCTCATGGTGATGTGAGATAAGACCCCCACATGATGAGATGACATGAGGTGAATGGTGGAGGCATTGTGATGCTAGGCTACTATCGACTTTCTGACTATACTATATACATCAGAAGGAAGATCATCTTCTTCTAGAACATGGGTATCTGAAACAGCAGAAAGCAAAATCCTGGATAAGTGGGGATTCAGTTAAATAGGGATCTAGATTCATTTTAAGGAAGTATATGACTATTCACTTTGCTATAGATAATGTTAATTATTGTCTTCCTCAAACAAAAGCAGTAATTTGGACCCTAATACTCTGATTTTCTTAAGAATAAGTAACCTTGATTTCCTAGTCATTGTACTCTTTAAATGACCCCGAGAAATGACCCAGACCCAAACTCTTTAAATGACCCAGAGCCTGCAATAACAACTTTCTATTCTTTAGATAAAATTGGCAGAGCACTGAACGTCTCCTTTAAAAAGCCAATAACAACATTTATTAAACTTAATGAAGGATAGTATGAAAATCCAAGTACAATTGGAACTATAAAAATTACACAAATTGTTCAAATAGAACAATGAATGCAAATTAGAAAGTTCCTAGTGATGCATAACTATATTTATTCTATGGGGGTCAGTATTATGAAGAATGTAAACTTTTACTCTGATTTGATTCTTTCCTAAATAAGTATTTTTCTTCAGTTATTTTGGCTTCAGAAATCATCTTTCATCCTTGAAGTGAGAGTCATAAATTTTGGGATGAATTTTAAATCCCCTTAACACTGACACCTATTAAGACTTCTTATTTGAGAAATGAGCTTGCAGCTTGGACGTGTAATAACCAAAAGAAATGAATCTTGAAAGCCTTTAACAGGCTTTTGGAAATTTGCCTTTCCTCAATGTAGAAATGCCGTTCCATTGATTAAGCACATACAAGGACTATGAAAAAATAAGTAGTTTCTGCTAATGCTCTAAATCTGAAATCTTCATCATTTGCAAATACGGCACATTACCGGCTTTGACCTTTGTAGCTTCTACTTTCTATTGGATTCTTGACTCTGAGGATTTATTTTTTTTATGTGTAAAATGCTATTTATCTATTTTTCCCACATGTAAGCAGAAATACTTCCACTAGCTAATTTAACAGAGGGGATTTAATATAAAGACCTGATTAAACGGCTGTAAGATAAAAAAATCAGAGTCCTGAGATAACACACAGAGTAAGGCTGCAGGAGGTAATGGACCCTCTATGGGGGATAAATATGCAGGAAAATGTGGCTGATTAAAGAACCTAGAACATGCAAATGGGTTCCAACAGGGTTGAAGTCCAGGTCTCTGAGAACAAATGACTGCCTCACTTCACCCGGTGCCCGGTAAGAAAGGTTTCAGCACATTTTCTAGCCCTAATGCTAGAGCTGAATGCTGCCAGGGGAAGGAAGTGCTTATTTTAGGGCAATGCTGACAAGTATTGAAGGCAAGCAGGACAGAGGACAGCCCCCTCCCTCATCTTGCCTTCCAATGTGATGGGCAGGTAGACAGGAAGGACAGGAGAAATCTAATGAGCGGAGTACCAGCCCCAGCATCATAGAGTTCCAAAGGATAGATCTGAGCTAAAAGACAATGGTTTAATAACTTTGTCCAACTCGCTTGAGTTATTACTATTATTAGTCACTGTTCAAAGTAATAAAGCACATCACTTTTCTGGTCAGGCTTCAGTGAAATAGATCTTTCTCAGTCACACCTGTTATTTCAGGATTTCCATTAATCTGCTCTAGAGCCACTCGCTAAATTTTACCTTAGACTCTTTTCTACAACGTTTACCTTTTTGTTATTTGTTTATCTTCCTCCTGAGATGAAAAATTGGCTCCATGCCATTAAATTTGGGAACATATGCTGTGTTTTCTGGGTATTCATTTTCCTCTGGCATGCTAACACACACTTTCAAGCTTCTACCTATTGGCAGATATCACAGAGTATAAAATCTAGGGAAAAAATAGACTCTGCCCTGAGAGAAAAACTGAGATTGGTGTCTTCTCTTCATTAGTGTCACTCATATTAACTCTGACCTTCAAAATTCTGGATTCACCTGCTTATACCTTGACATTCATATTCAGCTGGTTTTCCAATGTCTAAATACTGTCTCCTGACTTTTATGGTACTTAAAGTATTCTCCTCTTGCACGAGTTCCCTTTAAACTTCAGAATTGCCCTTTTTTGTCTTCCAAACTTCTGTATAGTCACTTCATTCCAGGTCTCTCTTGCTTCTCCTCACTCCTCTGTAACCCTAATGGGAAAGACCCATGTGCTTCCCACTCAATCAGGCAGGTGTTTAATTGCTTTCTTAGCACTTCAAGTAGCTATTTTTGTATAAGATTTTTTTTCCCATTCATTCCTACTTGCTAATGTATCTCTTATCTCATGGAAAAGCAGAAAGACCAGGACATTTAAATCGTCATAATGCTGCTGAGGTATGTAAAACAACTGAGACTTCTTTCCCTACTAAAAAATAAATCTCTTCTTGTTTTCATGGAGAAGCTACATATCCTCTATCAGATACTGAATGTAGGAGCCATTGATGATTGAATAAAAGTAAAACGACAGCAATAAACATTCTATTTTATGCATATTTTATAGTAGTTTGTTAGCAATGATTCTAGCGTTTTTCCATCTTACCTTGCCATCACTAGTCTAACTTGTTTTTATTTACAACAGAAAGTTCACCAGAAGAGAAGATTTTAAACAAACTGGAGAGTCACTTCTTAGTGTGCATGTGCTATTTGTATGAATTGTATTAAATAACACATATTATACATTCATACATCTTATATCTATATATTATATGTCATACATACGTATTTGATGATAAATATGCATCTAAGACAGTGCAAAACATTTGCATTGTGCTCACTTTCAGGTTGATTTGTGTTATGTAGATAGGCTGCAGGGTATTATACCCCAAAAATGCTTACTAGATTCATTAACTTATTGGAACTTACAAATATATAGTGTTATGCTGTTCTTGGATTTTTAAAGCACTGTGAAATGTAGCAGCCATTGATCATGGATCACAGTCCAAACAAGCAGAGGCCTCAATACTCAGGGAATATAAAATCTCTGCTCTGGATATTAAACTAGAATTCATTTCTTCCCTCTCTATTCTCACATACCTTTAGCCCCTAGTAAACCTTACTTTTCTGAACTTGATTTGCATTCTTTTGTTTACAAGCCTTTTCCTCCAACCTTTTGTAAGCACTTTGAAGACAAGGACCTTGTCTGATGTTTTAAGCCCCCGCAATTTCTAATCAATTTCCATATACATACTCAGTATTTGTTGGCTTTAGTTGCAATAAGGCAGGAAGACATGAAAGTATTATTTAGCATCTTTAGATATTTTTCCATTTTTATACAAGAATCATAGAGTGCTTATACATTAGACAGTATCTACAACCATAAAATTCCTTGCTTATTTGGAATAGTTTGGTAGGTTAAAATAATTTAAAAACAAAAAACAAAACCCTTCTGTTAAAAGGAACATTGTGGGGTTTTGGGGATTTTTTTTAAGGAACATTGTTGATCTAAATGGTTAATTTTTCCATTCTATATCTTCACCTAAAATGTTCATATGTGGCAAAACATTGTGCATACACCTAACAAAATATTAAATTTATAAATTACAATCAGAGAGTTTATTTAACCAATTTGGGTAATAATAAAAAACATATTATTACATGGTGGTTACAATGGACAGGTATTCTTTTAAAGACTTTAAATAAATGAATTCATTTAATTCTTAAGACAATCCTGAGAGGCAGATATTATTATTTCCTCAATTTACAGATAAAAAAAAAGGTCTCTCTTGTGGCAAATTTGAACCCAGGAGACTGGCTAAATAAAGAGTTCATGCTGTTGGGTGCCTGGGTGGCTCAGTGGGTTAAAGCCTCTGCCTTTGGCTCAGGTCATGAGATTGAGCCCAGTATTGGGCTCTCTGCTCAGCGGGGAGCTTGCTTCCCCCTCTCTACCTGCCTCTCAGCCTACTTGTGATCTCTTTCTCAATGTCAAATAAATAAATCTTAAAAAAAAAAAAGTTTATGCTGTTAAGTACTGTATAATATACCTTGTTTTAAAATAGTTAAATTATTTTGCTTATTACTATAGAATAACCAAACTGAGATAAATAACAGCATCCTATTTATAGTTAAGCATTTTGAGTAATCTTCTGTTTATCTCCATTTTCAAAGATTCCTCGTATGGAAATAGAGCAGGCAGAGATTTAGGAGGGAAAGGGCATCAGAGAACTAGAAACTGTTGCACTCCCTCAGCCCTGGGTGTCTTCCTTTTGGGTCCTATGCCCTTAGCAATATGCAGTGAGTGAAAAATTTATGACTCAAATTCTGGAAAAAAAAAGTCTCTTTGGTCCCACCACTCACTAGATTGGAAATTCAGCTTCCCAAATATTTTGCTTCAACTCTCACCTTGCAAAAACACCAATCCTGAATATTAACAAGCCTCTGTGAAGAACATAGACTACAGCTTGAGAAACTAAAAGGAGAGACAAGCAAGCATATTTATATCCTACGAGGAATTCCTGCAGATTTTAAATGTTTCTATAATTTCCTTTTGTGTAGTAATAAAAACAAATTAGGCTCATGTTGTTTTTATTGACTTAGGGCTTAATGGAAATGCCACTTTTCAATAGGGTTTCACATAGGTGTCCAATTAACTATTCACTCAGACAGGAGGTTATTGCACAAATGTATGTAACCTTACCCCAGACCATTTGTTTAATGTTTCCTGCCTTGTGACAGCATTTATCTGATTACCAGCAGCAAAGCAAACAGGTCATGATGACCAAAACAACCCTTCGTGTGTCCTTAATAAATGCTACTCTCATGATTCTTAGCTTTAGATATTACAATTTGAAATGATTACTATATTGCACAGTGGCTATATGTACACTCACACACAAACACACACATATGTAGAGATATAGAGCAAATTACCATTTATTTTATTTTTCCATGATAATGATAAATGAGAAGAAAATGTTGCAGAGTTTATATGGAATTTCCCTTGGTAATTATTTCAGATGAAAACTGTATTGCTGCTAATGAATAGACACATAATTCAGTAATTAAAATTTGATACATCATTAACAATCACACAACTATATGATTTTTAAGAACCTGAACCTTTCTTTTCCTTTTCTTCTTTCCTCTCTATCTCTCTCATTCTCTATTGTTTCTTTTCTTTTTCTTAAAGTATTGTATATCAACAGATACCAAGTAAATATATGCATTTGCATCCAATAAATCATATACATACTGTGAAATTTTGCTTGTATTTCTCACATTGCTGTATGTATTACAACGTACGGAGATTGCAAGCTAGTCAGAGAAAGTACCCAGATTTACATGAACTACTAAAATCGGATACATCACCATATATTAAAATTAGCACTAAAACAGGAACCTGGGGTGGCTTGGCTGGTTCAGCGTTCACCTCTGGTTTCAGCTCAGGTCACGATCTCATGGGTAATGGGATGAAGCCCCGAAGTCTGGCTCTGTATTCCGTGGGGAGTCTGCTTAAGATTCTCTCCTCGGCCCCTCCCCTGACTCACTTGCTCTTTCTGTCTAATAAATAAATGAATCTTTAAAACAATTAGCAAGGAAATGTCCCTTAATTATGTGTCATTAAGATAGTAAGAAGCATTTAAGATTTATAGATAAAGATTTATTTATCAGTAGAATAAGCTCTAAATAATTTCTTAAAAGGAACTGCTCTATAGATATGTATGTGTATGAGTGGATAAATTCACACATCCCTACATTTATATGCTTTAACTTTTGAGAATTACACAATTAAGTTTGAATTTATAAGAGAACTTAATATTTGCTGAAACTATAGTGAGGCTTGATAGTAAAGAGAGCATTCCATGTTAACTCCCTTATCCAGTTTTTCAGTAGCATGAGGGAAAAAAAAAGGAAAATTTTAATTACTGAATTATGTGTCTCTCCAGTAAGAGAGTCTAGGTGAGTTTCCGAGACAGAAACCCACGATAGCAACTAAAATAGTCTCAAATTTCAATTGTTCAAGTGCAACTATGAAATTTTATATGTTAACTGCATATTGTAGGTTGTATAAAATGTACAAAAAATGCTTTCTGTAGGAATACCTATGTATTTCAAACATTAGAGAAAATAATTTTTGATATTAGACAAATGAATAGATTCATTTTTATACTCAGAATCAATTAAGCTGTGGAACTCCCATTAGTTAATAAGTACAGGTTGTTCATTCTTAACTCTGTCAACACCAGTATCAGATATAATTATTATTTTGTTATAGGAACAAATTGCCTAATATAGTATCTTTATTTTCTTAAACAAAAGTTATGCTTAGGAGGTCTTCTTTTGGTGTTTAAAGACTAGTTTAAACTTTAATTACTTCTTTTTAAGTTTTTAATTTGAAATTAATTACTTTTCAAAAAAGGATATAATTTGAGTTTTCTTAGAAATAAACAGAATTAAATAGCGTAAGTGTGTACTTTCTTTGGAATCCTCAATTCAAAATTTAGCTTGCTGAAATATATTGTCAGTTCCTTATCTGTATACCCCACAAAAGCATGCTGATAGGCTAGAGATATCATTCAGAGCACAAAGCCAACTTTCTAAAATTTTTTTCTGTGAATACCCCTGAGACACCCTACAGAATAGTTACTTAAGATAAAATAATCTCAAAACATACATGTTACATTTATTTTGACTGATCAATTACATATTTTATTAGGAAAACATTTTAGAATTATTTAAAAATATTTTAAGCCAATAGTTTTTCATTCACTTTTTGTATTTTTTTTTCTATTAACATATAATGTACAATTTGTTTCAGGGATACAGGTCTGTGAATCATCAGTCTTACACAATTCACAGCACTCACCATAGCACATACCTCCCCAATGTCCATCACCCAGTCACCCCATCCCTCCTCCTCTCCAGCAGCCCTCAGTTTGAACTTTTTGTATTTTTATTAAAAACATGGAATCCCCCTTTTTCAGTCTTCTAATCCAAGCTGTTATATAGGTTTCTAAACAAAAAATATAACCTTGACTTTGTATGGGAGTGGAGAAAAGACTCAAAGCTTAAAAGACTAGGTGATAATGAGCCCAAACATTCTAAAGAGTGATTCTAGAAAGTACATGCAAGTCTAACTTACATATGGACTATAAGAGCTCATCAAAAACCTTTAGCCTTTATGCTAGTGAGACAAAAATTTGTTAAAATTAACATAATTAATTTTTTTATTATTATATTATTATAGAGGGAGAAAATATTATTATAGAGGGAGAAAATAAATGATGGGAAATGTGTTGTTTTTCTCCAGAATCTAAGAGATGAGAGCTTACAACAAAGCAAAAATATAGCATAGAAATAGACTACCATATTACCCAGCAATTCCACTTCTGGGTATTTACTGTATGTAAATGAAAACACCAATTCAAAGAGATATATGTACCCATGCTCATTGCAGCACTATTTACAATAGTCAAGATATGGAAGCAACCTAAGTGTCGTAAGCACTCATCAATAGTTATTCCTTTCTGTAAATTGTTAAAAATATTGTTAATTATTTTTTTAAAGATTTTATTTATTTGACAGAGAGATCACAAGTAGGCAGAGAGGCAGGCAGAGAAAGAGGGGGAAGCAGGCTCCCCACTGAGCAGAGAGCCCGATATGGGGCTCGATCCCAGGACCCTGAGATCATGACCTGAGCTACAGGCAGAAGCTTTAACCCACTGAGCCACCCAGGCGCCCCGTTTTGTTAAAAATACATTTTTTAAGATTTTATTTATTTATTTATTTGACACGGAGAGAGACCACAAGTAGGCAGAGAAGCAAGGAGAAGAGGGGGAAGCAGGCTCCTTGCTGAGCAGAGAGCCTGATGCGGGGGCTCGATCCCAGGACCCTGAGATCTTGACCTGAGCTGAAGGCAGAGGTTTTAAACCACTGAGCCACCCAGGCGCCCTGTTAAAAATATTTTGAATCAAGAATAGAATTGCATCTTTTTAGATGGACCATAAGAGTATTCCCCTTGAATTTATGAATATAATGTATTATTTTAATAGATTTTTAAATGCTGAATATCCATACATTTCTGAAAAAACTATAATTGGTGCTGATAAATTATTCTATGCACTTTTGTTTTATCTCAAATTTTTCATCTATTTGTATGTTAGGTTGGCTTTCAATTTTATTTTCATGTAGAGGCTTTATTTGGCTTAAGGTATAGTACAAGGTTATAATAACCTTGTAAAATGGATCAAATAGCTTTGTTTATTTCCTGAACCAGACTGAAAGAAATAGGGAATAAATAATGCTAGAATTTTTAAGAAACATGTACCTGACTATTTGTATTTGTGACAAGTATTTGTAGTAATAAATTTTGAAATTTTTGAGTGCAGATTCAATTTTGTTAAGGTAATGGCTTAATATGCTTTAAAAGTTTCATTTTGATTTAACTTTATATATTGAGTTCCTTATCTATGTATTTTAAAATTTACAAACATATATTGGCTATATTTATATTGTATTTTTTATTTAATGTGTTGTAAAATATATTTTGTATGAAATTGATTTTTTTAAATTTGTTGAATTTTTTTGACTTAGTACTTAGTCTCACATACAGGCAAAAGAATGTTAATTGTCTATGCATTGGGAGCAAAATATGCTTGTACCTTTGACTTATCTGCTTTTAGGAGAAACAAATACCTTACTTCATGTGGTATCCATCATTTGGTACTCATTTTTTGGCACCCAATGTTTTTTATCTTCATTTTCACTTTTATTTTATGTATGATTCAGCAGTAGGATAGAGCTGATTTTTTAAAACCAACATGATTGATTACCTGAAGCTTTAATGGATGCATTTGATGTATTTTTATTACTGACATATTTTTGACATATTTCTACATTATTTTGTATGTAATATTATTTATTTATTTATTTATTTATTTATTTATTATTTATTTGACCGAGGTGCCCCTCATCAGGATTTTTTTTTTAAGATTTTATTTTATTTATTTGACAGAGGGAGATCACAAGTAGGCAGAGAGGCAGGCAGAGAAAGAGAGGGGGAAGCAGGCTCCCTGCTGAGCAGAGAGCCTGATGTGGGCTAGATCCCAGGACCTTGAGATCATGACCTGAGCAGAGGCTTTAACCCACTGAGCCACCCGGGCACCCCTGTGTAATATTTATTATCCTATTTGTTTTCTCACCTTTTTTTTTTCCATCCCCATGTTCCATAGGATTAAGTGTCCTATAACTTTTCATTTTCCTTGACTGCTTTACGATCAAGATTTAATTTCTGGGCCACCTGAGTGGCTCATTTGGGTAAGTATCTGCCTTCAGCTCAGGTCATGATCCCAGGATCCTAGAATCAGATTGTATGCTATGTCTCTCTTTTTCTATTCCTTGCTTTCTACTCTTGCTTTAGCTCAGACATTTCCTATCTCTTGAGGGATATCTCCTCCCTCTCTGACTGTTTTGGGCTTCTAGGAAGAAAGAGGAATTTAGGATTGATGATGAATTATTGCCATCTAGGTTACTAGGGCTAATGTCAAACTAAACACAGGATCAGGGCCATCTTAATTTCTCTGTGAAAGACATGTCTTTGTCCCTGTTTCCTGAAGGCCCAGAGTTCTGACAATGGCAAAGTACTTGACACAAGGTTGCAGATTTGTGTTGTTTTTGTTTGGTTCCCTTTCATGAGCAGGGTAGCCCAACTCAAATCCTCCTGCCTCAGTGTTTTAATCGGGTTCCCCTCATCTCTCCCTCTGGCTCCCAGGGCCCAGGAAGCCTGTAGCTTCATTCTTGGCCAGTGTTTTGTGTTCCTGTCCCGCTGTTCACTCAAAGATACATTTTGCCATATCTTTGTTTATCGGTTGGTTTACTTTTTATTAATTTTTGTTTTCTCGTCATGTTTAAGAAGTTGCTGTTATATTATGGATTAAAGGAAATTTTCAAAGCATATATTCTCTGTACTACTTTTTTAAAAAGATTTTTTTTAAAAGGAAGACTACGTGCCATTTTTTAAAACCTGAAAAGATTGTTTTAAAAAATGACATCTGTGGGGCGCCTGGGTGGCTCAGTGGGTTAAAGCCTCTGCCTTTGGCTCAGGTCATGATCTCAGGGTTTTGGGATCAAGCCCTGCATCTGGCTCTCAGCTCGGCGGGGAGCCTGCTTCTCTCTTTCTGCCTGCCTCTCTGCCTACTTGTAATCTCTCTGTCAAATAAAAAAATAAAATCTAAAAAAAAATTAAAAAATAAAAAATAAACACTCAGATGGACTGGTATAAAATTTG
>CM052802.1:20885937-20950291 GCA_028533885.1 Nasua narica | reverse complement strand
AAACAAACAAACAAACAAATAATCTTTAAGAAAATAATTTGTAAGGATTTATAGATTTTGCGATTATTCTGTAGATATGTTTTATTGCTCCACTATGACCCACGTTGCATATTAAAAAGTACATATTTAATTAATGGAAACTGGATGGTATTAAACTATCTTTTATTTCTTTTTTGGTTTTCTTTTATGGTTTTATTTTCTCTTACTTATTTTCCTTTTTTTTGAGATTTTATTTATTTGACAGAGAAAGAGAGATCACAAGTAGGCAGAGAGGCAGGCAGAGAGAGAGAGGGGGAAGCAGGCTCCCCGCTGAGCAGAAAGCCCTATGTGGGGTTCGATCCCAGGACCCTGAGACCATGACCTGATCCAAAAGCAGAGGCTTTAACCCACTGAGCCACCCAGGCACCCCTCTTACTTACTTTTTCTATTTATTTGTTTTATAAGTTCTTTTTCTTATATTAATAATTCTTTATTTCAAAAATATTATATATATTACTTATTTATGATAAGTTTAATCAATATTAATGGATAATTTTCAAAAAAGGTAAAAGCAAGACTTTCATATAAATATAAAATTTACACATAAAAATTTTACGTGTAAATCATTAAGAAATTATTTTCTTAAACTCGTTAATTATTGTGGGATCAGTAAAATGTTATAATTCATTCAAATATATATACATATATATTCACCTATATATATGCAGTTGACAAAAAATGTTAGGATTATGATGTTGGGTAAGATACAAAACTTGTTAATAGCCAGCAGGGTCATAAAGAGCAACCACCAGGGCTACCTTTTCCACTAGACAGAAATTATTTGCTTCTCTGCCTAACAAATTCTGTAAATTAACCTTTGTTCCTACAAATTAGTGAATTAGCAAAGACAGTAACATATCAATTCCAACACTATGCTGAAAGAATACTCAATAATACCTTCTGTCTATTTAAGATTCTGATAATATTTTGATGTACTTATATATTTTTCCCACAAAGATTTAGTTACTGATGATGAATCTCTGTGATACTTATGAATATTCCCTCTATGCCTATTCTTCTTAATGCTGTAACAGGAATAGCTGACACAGTTTGTCAAATGTTTTTAGGCCATCAATTCTGATATGATCATGTTTTTTCTTTTCTTCTCTTTATGTATCAAACTTTATTACAGTGATAGATTTGCCTGCTGATGAAAGATGTTCTTTTTGAAAGAGAACAGAAAATGACTATCATATTGTATTATTTTATTTATTTATTTATTTATCTATTTATTTATTTATGTTTAGATTTTATTTATTTTGAGAGAGAGAGAGAGAGGAAGTAGGGGGAGGGGTAGAAGGGAAGAGAATATCCTCAAGCAGACTGCACATTGAATGCAGAGCCTGACACAGTGCTCAGTCTCCTAACCCTGATCATGACCTGAGCTGAAACTGAGGACCCTTAACCAATGGAACCATCCAGGTGCCCCATATTGCATTATTCTTTAAAATATTTTAACAATGTTTGGGGGAGTGGTCTCAAGAACTCTGCTCTTCCTCATAAAGTTGCTTTCATGGGGGGGAGAGGTTTACATATCTGAAACCAGAATACATATGTACTAGAATTGTACAACTAAATAAATAGATGGCAAATAGAAGGATCCAGGTTTCTCACTTTTGATAAGGAATTTACAGAGAAATAGAGGGTGTAGGCAATTTTGATCCTTGTAGTAATACATTAGAGGTAGAGATGTCAGTATAAATTCATATTTAGCTTACTAAAGATACTCATGAGGGGGACCTGGATGGCTCAGTCAGTTAAATGTCTGCCTTTGGCTTAGATCATGATCCCAGGGTCCTGGTATCTAAGCTGAATCTGACTCCCTGGCAGGGAGCCTGCTTCTCCCTCTCCCTCTGCTGCTCTCCCTGCTTGTGCTCTCTTGCTCTCTCATTCAAATAAATAAATAAAATCTACAAAAAAAAACTTCCTGATGATTACATACAGAAATGTTTATAAATGCATATACATTATAGTATGTACATATCAACCATGCCCAATCTGCTTAGACGACCTACTAAAAACAATGCCACTTCAGTTGTAAGAAGCATATATAACATCCAATTTTTGTTTCTAGTACCATTCCCCAATAAAAGGAACCAGGAGAACTTGGAGAAATGGATAATTCAAGGAATGGTAAAGGAAATATACAAGATAAACCTGGAGCATCTTATGTATTAGAAAGAAAATTCTCAGCACACATACATACATACATACACACACATACAAACACACATACATACAGTGAAGGAAGTATGTCAAAGTAGTCAAACTATATCAAAAACGTAGTGTTGAGTTATAAACCAAAGTATGAAGTAAATATCAATGAGGTGCAGCCACTCTGGAAAACAGTATGGAGGTTCATCATAAAGTTGAAAATAGAGCTACCTTACGACCCAGCAATTGCACTACTGGGTATTTACCCAGAAGATACAAATGTAGTGATCCAATGGGGCATGTGTACCCAAATGTTTATAGCAGCAATGTCCACAATAGCCAAACTATGGAAAGAGCCTAGATGTCCATCAACAGATGAATGGATAAAGAAGATATGGTATATATACCACATATATTTTTCATAATATTCCATAAGTGGAATATTAATCAGCCATCAAAAAAACCAAAATCATGCCATTTGCAATGACGCAGATAGAACTAGAGGGCATTATGCTAAGCAGAATAACTCAATCAGAGAAAGACAATTATCATATGATCTCACTAATGTGAGGAATTTGAGAAACAAGACAGAGGATCATAGGGGAAGGGAGGGAAAAATGAAACAAGACAAAACCAGAGAGGGAGACAAACCATAAGAGACTCTTAATCTCAGGAAACAAACTGAGGGTTACTGGAGTGGAGTCAAGGGGGGGGTGGGAGGGATAGGGTGGCTGGGTAATGGACATTGGGGAGGGTATGTGTTATGGGGAGCACTGTGAATTGTATAAGACTGATGAATCGGAGACCTGTACCCCTAAACAAATAATATAATATATGAAAAAAAGTAAATATCAATGAGTATATACTCATATAAGTAAATTACTGAATAAATAAACAAATGGAGGGAAATAGTCAAATATCCCACGCAGAAAAATACCAAATGATTTATATAGATCCTCCACTGCCAACGAAGTGGAACATAATCCCATATTCCTTATGTGTGGGCATTGCATAATTGCTTCTTCTACTGGAAGAGGAAAGAGGGAAAAAAAGAATAACTTTTTAGGAGAGGAGTCTGACAAATTCTATTTCAAACCAGGTGATCAATGTTAACAGTAACCATTATGTTGATAGCAGGCATCTTTGATATAATGTGATGATACTGACATTTTTGTCCCAGTGGTACTCTTCCTAAAGACACATTTGCCTAGTTTGATTATAAGAAAAACATCAAACCAATCCCAATGTAAAAACATTCTCTCTCTACAATACCTGGCCAGTGGTTCTCAAAGTTGTTAAAGTCATCAAAAACAAAGTACTAAGAAATACTCACAACTAAAAGAAATCTGAACCCCGAGGAGGAAATAGTCACAACCAAGAGGAGATCTGACTTTTAAACATAATGTTCTTGAATGGGATCCTCGAACAGAAAAGGGACATTGAGTAAAAACTAAGGAAATCTAAATAAAGTAAGGATTTTAGTTTACGATTATGTATTGATACTGGTTCATTAAATAAATACATTAAATGACAAATATACCATATTAATGTAAGATGGTAATAATAGAGAAAACTGGGTGTGCGGGGTCTATAAACTCTCTGTACTATCTTCACAATTCTGTAAACCTAAAACTTTATAATACATTTATTGAAAAAAAACATTATCAGTGATAGAAAATATAAACTATTTAATATATTTAAGTAAAACATATCATGATATATTTTAGTAATCTCAAGTAGCATTAATTCCAAGTAGATATTCTTGCTATGGAAGTACAACTTCAAAACAAGTCCCTTTAAACTCAATTCCAACTAAGTTAAGTACTATGAATTCCTTCATATAAAAATCCGGACTTTCCAATGGATGTTAAAACTCAGATAATTGTTCACATCATTTTATAATATTAACCAGAATTGCATGGTCTTTCTTTCCTATGTTCATAATACATGGTAAAGGTCAGTAATCCTTCTCTGTAAAGTTGGCCAGATAGTAATATTTCCAAATTTGCAGGACATAGAGTGTCTGCTGCAAATATTTAACTCTGATATTGTAGCTTAAAAGCAAATATAGACAGTATGTGAAGGAGTGAGTGTTATTTTGTTCCAACAAAGTTTCATTTTAAAATACATATGATAGGCTAGCTTTGGCCTGCAGGTCATGGTTTGGCAACTCCTGATACACAGAACAAATGTTTAAATCTCTTACCTTAAATATTAGATATTTTTAGATATCTTAAAAAGTGTTATCTCCTTAAAGTTTCATAATGACTAAGTATATGGATTACAAACATATGATTTTGAAATGTAGAGTCTTTAATTTTTGAACATGTACAGCACAAATGTGGTTATAGAGAAAAGTCTTAGTCTGGGGCCTAGAGAATTCAAAACTGTTTTATCAGACTGTACTAGAAGACCAGCTATACTTTCTAACGTTTTCAAGAAATATTTTGAGAACAGACCAAAGCAGCTTTCACAACTGGTGGTGATTTTATAGATTTTTAAATTTTTAATAAAATAATAATGTTAGATCAGGTGGATGGGTTAATCCTTAGAGATGATTTAGTCCAGTGTTTCATTTTATTAAAAAAAAAAAAAAGTGAACTGCTCCTGAGAAGGGTATTGGTAAGATACTTTAACCAAGGCATTTGAAAAGACTATTTTATAATTTCTAGTTTACATTTAGGAATATTTTGCACTGGGCTGTCATTTACCCAAAACAACTCTGGATTGCCATGAACCTACAGTACAAAAGCTTGCTCTCCCTTATCTATTCTCTGTCCCAGAGATCTGCTGTCATGAACATTAAAGCATGGTTTTTGCTTCCAAGTTTATTGAATATATGCAGTGATGAATATTCAAATTCTAATTGTAGAATATTTTATGAAGGTAGTCAATTTTTAAAAGATTTCTCTGAGAAACTGAAGTGTTGCAGTTTCAAAAGGAAAGACATCATGTAATAAATAATCTCATGAATTTACAATGCCATTGTCAAGACTGGGCTGAGTAGTTTCAGTCTTAAGCGGTCATGTAAGCAAGGCCATGGGGACTGAAGCTTTGGCTTTTCTATCTTTGCTGATTCATGGTTTGAGAATATGGTGGTCCATCACCTAACCTGAAGGTAGGAATGTATAACATCTTCATAAAATTTACAAAAATATAGAAGTTTCTACTCTGAATTAGCACCATGTGTTCTGCAGCTAAAGACAAAGAGAGGAAGACTATTAAGTTAAGAATTCAAGGTACTAGATTCTAGATCTAACTGTGACTTTGAACAAGTTGTCAAAATTTATCCATAAAATAACTTAGTCACAGTAGCTGATAATCACAGGTTCCTTCTAATGCTGATATTTACTAAATAAAATATACTATGTATTTAAAATAAATCAGTACATTTATATATGACACAACCCACAGTATTAAGTTTTTACTACTATATCATATGGTATGGTTCCAAACAATTCTGGAAAACAAAAACAAAAACAAAAAAACCAAACAGTATATTTTGAGTGTTTTGAAATATTTCTGCATTCAAATCAGGTTAATTTTCAAAAAGTGGTAAGGTAAAGCAGTATAAAAAAAGTATACTGGGCATATTAAGGAGTAAATTAAATTCTGAGCTAGAATTTGAACTCATAATTCTAAAATCTGCATTTTAATAGATTTAAAACAAAATGTAAACTTACTGATTTTTAGTTGTTTTATCCCTTTTACAACAGGATTTTGTCATCATAGTTATAGTTCATTTGGAAATATAATAAATTTTGATTAGTGGAGTAGAGAAATCTCTCATTTTTCCTAAACCTATGTTTTGGAGAGTTGAATACAGAGCGGTCTCTATATAGTCTATCATGCTTTGGAAAGGCTATGGGAATGCCTTTGAGTTTTTTCAATGAGACAGTCAAGCCGACTCTTAGGATCACAGGAGAAACAAAGACTCTAATTGTCCCTGCAATAGAGGTACACACAGCCACAGGACTTCACTGAAAATAATATCCTGCTTTGTTGGTTGAGACCTCCCTCAAATTCTCTAAGCTCTGTCATATGATCACCAGAATGCTGAATGAGTTAGACATGCCATTTGGCTCTTGATTTAGGCCAATTACTTGCACTCTAAAGAGGGCACAGATAGACAGCTGAACGTAAGGGGGGCCCCAGCCACACAATAAACAGAATGTGGCCTTAGTTTGGGGAACAGAAGGGCTTATTAAAGGATGAAAACTGGTGGTTAATGGGAAGCTTAGAAAAATATGTAGCCATGAGTCCTCTTTCTAGTGTATTCTGCAGTTTCCATTGTATTTTGTTTTCTGCATAACCAAGTGACCTCTAAACCCTGTAAACAGCACATAAAACTTTTCTCCTTCTCCTCTGGCTGGATGGCTATTATTATCCTTTCATCTTGAAAGGTCATGGGGTATCAATTGAAGAAGTACACTACTTTGCTTTGAGTGCCCTCTCTGTTTGAAGTGACTTGTCTGTTTGCTTTATAAATGGGTGGCCTGTTCCCAAACAAATGGAAAATTAATCATCTTTCTGTCTCTAATCCATAGATGATTTGACCTGAAACAAAGCTAAACATAAAATAGGACTGCAATATTTCAAAATGTATATTTTAGTGATTCAATATTTAATAAGGCTATTAAAATATTTTACTGGAAAATGATGCATATATTAATGCACTGTATAATGATAGAGTGGACAAGGAAGTCAATCAATTAAATAGTAGGATAAAAATTAATATTTAAATGAAACTAACATGTGCCTATTTTTTGTGTTTTATATTCTGTGAAAGATATTCCTAAAGCAAATTCTAGTCTTTGGTGAGGACTCTGAAATGCAATGTCACATTTATGAAAAAGGTAAAAAAAACAATATAATAGTCTTTTATCATTATTTTCAATATGGAGGTTATCTTCTGGACTTCATATTTTAAATCTTAAACTTTTTTTAATCAACATTGAAAAAGTATAGGATATACTAGACCTCAATGTAGAAGATGAAGCCTGAGGAATTCAGAAATGTGATGGATACTTAAATATGGATGGGACTGTTTAATGAATTTCAGAATCAGAACTCTAGGGCACAGTCATTGGAGAAGGTAATATTAGGAAAAACAAAATTAGTAAAACATAATCGTACTTATTAGGATTACAATCCTTATACAATCCTTATAATCCTTATACAATTCTTATTAGGATCATAAGCAATATTCTTAGGGACTCCCTTTCCTAGATATATTAGAAAATAAAACGCAGATCCTTGTGAGAAATTCAGATATTAATGATTGATTGAGTTTTAGCTGATTGGTAAGGGAACCAGAGAATTCTTTATCAATATCATTAAATAGCAGAGGGGACAGACTAATATTGAAAAACATTGTAGGCGCCTGGGTGGCTTAGTCGTTAAGCGTCTGCCTTCAGCTCAGGTCATGATTCCTGGGTTCTGGGATCCAGCCCGGCATCGGGCTCCCCGCTCGGCGGGAAGCCTGCTTCTCCCTCTCTCATTCCCTCTGCTTGTGTTCCCTCTCTCACTGTGTTTCTCTCTGTCAAATAAATAAAATCTTAAAAAAAAAAAAAAGAAAAAGAAAAACATTGTAATGTAAAAATGAGATCATTCACCAGGGCCCTAATACAATATGACTGGTTTCCTTATGAAAAAGGAATGTTGGACATAGAGAGAGACAGGCACACAGGGAGAAGTTGGCAATATGACTGGAGTGCTACATCTACAAGCCATGAAACTGTAAAAATTGCCAACAAACTACCAGAAGCTAGGATGAGTAAGGAAGGGTCACTCCCCTACTGGTGTCAGAGAAAATACAGCCCAGCCAACTTGATTTTGGACTTGTAGTCTAGTAAGTTACTCTTGTTCTGGAAGTGTGTATTCAAGTCCTTTGGCCATTTTTAAATTGTGTTATTTGGGGTTTGCTACTGAGTCATAGTAGTTCCTCATATATTACCCCTTATTAGATCAATAATTTGAAAATATTTTCTACCACTTCAGATGTTTCCTCTTTACGGCAAGATGATTTCTTTTGCTATGCTGAATCTTTTTGGTTGGATGTAGTCCCACTGCTCAAATTCTCCTTTAGTTGCCTGTGTTTTTGGTGTCATTTTCCAGGAAATCATGCCAAGACTAATGTCATGAAGCTTATCCTCTATGTTTTCTCCTAGGAGTTTTATATCTTTGGGTCTTATGTTTAAGTGTTTGATTCATTTGCCATTGATTTTTGAAAATGACATAAGATAAAGATCCTATTTTATTTATTTTCATGTGGCTGTCAAGTTTTCTCAACACAATTTGTTGAATGACCTATCTTTTCCTCATCATAGGGTCTTAGCACCTTTGTCAAAGACCATTTGACACTACATCATGGATTTATTTCTGGACTCTATTATGTTTCAGTGGACTATATGTTTGTTGCTTTGCCAGTATTATAGTATTTTGATTACTGTAGCTTTGTGATGTAATTTGGCGTCAAAAAAGGTCAGGCCTTGAGCTTTGTTTTTCTTTCTCAATATGGTTTTAGCTTTTGGGGTTTTTTTGTGGTTCCATATGAATTTTAGAATTGCTTTTATGTATTCCTGCAAAATAATAGAATGGGATTATGATAGGGATCCCAGTGAATCTGTAGATCACTTTGGATAATACAAACATTATAATAATTTGAAGCCCAGTACTGAGACCTACTGCTCAGAAAAATAGATTTGTTTCAAAATATTACTGTTCACTGACAATGCACCTGGTCACCCAAGTGCTCTGATGGAAATGTACTGTGAGATTAATGTAGTTTTCATGCCTGCTAATACAACATCCATTCTATAGTTCATGGATCAAGAAGGAATTTTCACTTTCAAGTCTTATCATTGAAAAATATATTTTCTAAAGCTATAAATGTCATAGATAGTGGTTCCTCTGGTGGATTTGGGCAAAATCAACTGAAAACTTCCTGGAAAGAATGCACCATTTTGGATGGCATTAAGAATATTTGTGATTCAGGGTGCCTGGGTGGCTCAGTGGGTTAAAGCCTCTGCCTTCAGCTCAGGTCATGATCTCAGGGTCCTGGGATCAAGCCCTGCATCGGGCTCTCTGCTCATCAGGAAGCCTGCTTCCCCCTCTCTCTCTCTGCCTGCCTCTCTGCCTACTTGTGATCTCTCTCTGTCAAATAAAAAAATAAAATCTTAAAAAAAAAAAAAAGAATATTTGTGATTCATGGGAAAGGGTAAAAATACCAACATGAATAGGAATTGGAAGAAGTTGATTCCAACCTTCATGAATGACTATGAGGGTTCAGGACTTCAGTGGAGGAAGTAACTGCAGATGTGGTGAGAACAGCAGGAGGACTAGAATTAGCCCTGGAGCCTGCAGATGGGACTGAACTGCTGCAATGTCATGATCAAACTTGAATAGATGAGGAGTTACTTCTTATTGATGAGCAAAGCAAGTGGTTTCTTGAGATGGAATCTACTTCTGGTGAAGATACCATGAAGATTGTTGAAGTGACAACTAAGGATGTAGAATACTACATAAACTTAGTTGATAAAAAGTCAATCACCATGGCAAACTCCTTTGTTGTCTTATTTTAAGAAGTTGCCACAGCCAACCCAACCTTGTGTAATCACCACCCTGATCAATCAGCAAGACTCTCCACCAACAAAAAGATTATGACTGGCTGAAAGCTCACATGATGGTCAGCATTTTTAGCAATAAAGTATTTTTAATGAAGGTATGCACATTTTTTAGACAATGCTGTTGCACATTTAACAGACTGCAGTTTAGTGTAAACATAACTTTTATATGCACTGGGAAACCAAAAAATTAATTTGACTTGTTTTATTGTGATATTCGGTCTGGCACCGAATCTAGGTATACGTATCTATACTCTGGATAGATGGCCAAACTTTCCCTCCCCAAGGATAAACTGGGAGTTGGGGACTTTCTCCTATTTATACCGTACTGAGCTTAGGGAAGGAGCTATGGTGAGTATGGGCCAGTTCAAGCATGGCCTCGGTTCTCGGTGGATCCCCAACCTACCACCCTCTCCTATCAACATTTAGATTGAAGCAAGACAGAAATCAGTCTCTCAGGCAGCCCCGTTCCCATTTTTTCTTTCTATCCCCAGGAAGAAGCCAGGAACTGGGAGTTTCCTCTCAAATATGCTGTACTTTGTGCTTTGCTGGAAGGAAGAGCTATGGCCCATGAGTGCTTAGATGCTTCAGTTTGTGCTGCAGGAGCCTCTTCACTAATGACAGAACTTCAAATAACTGCATATGCTTTGTAAATCACCTCCCTGTATCTACATGGAAAACAAAAGCAAATCAAATGAAATCACATAAGAACTACTAGAAACATTATTTTTAAACCTTTTAAAAATACAAAATTGGTTAGGCTACCTAAAATATGCTATTTATATGACTTGATAATTCTTTATATAAATCTTTATGAATATTTTTATTGGTAATCCATATGAAGGGAAATGAAATATCAAGAGGACTGGTAGTTGTCTCTCTTTTTTTTTTTTCTATGAAGGATTTCAGGGAGAAATAAGCCAATCTTTTTATATAATAAATATATAAAATAAATATATAATATATATAAATTATATATATAACAAAATCCTCTTATTATTTTCATAACTAGAGTCTTGAATGATACAGAAATGAGAAAAAATAATTTTTAGTTCTGTGTAAATAATGTGTAGTTTAAAAAACATTTAAAAAATTCTCTAACAGCTTCTGAAATGTTTTAATTAAAAACAAATATGGTTTTAGGTAAATCATAAAACAGATTGGTCCTTACTAAAATTATGCCCTATATCATTACCTTGAATAATTTAAACTAGAAAGTAAAGTTTGATAGTTAGAAGATCAAGCTTTGCCATGAAATTTAAATCAGCCAATTAAAGACTTCCAAACATGTACCTAAGTTGTAGAAAATGAGCATATAAAACACACATGGCAAGACATAAGAAGGGGAAGGAGGGAAATTACAGTAGGCCTTAAAAAATAGTATTTTGGCCAAAATAAAGTAGCAAAGTAAAAAATTGGCTTAAATGGTGGAAACAATTCATGATTTGCATGGAAAAGTAAGTGGAGGAATACAAATAAGTACATAATGATAGAAATAAAAATTAAAAAGAATGCAATGTTGATATTTATACCAATGGTAAATTGGAGACTGTGCCAAGTTGAAAAATAAATACATTTAAGTGAACCCTGATCTAATTATTCCATATGTTTATGATTCTTTAGAGGTTTTTTTTTAATTTTTGTTTTTTTTCCCCTCCAAGGATCTGCCACTGAACACCAAGCTGTCCTTCTGACTATCAGTTGACAAGGCCCTTAGCCAATGAATCCCCATTAAATTGAAACATTCTATCCATGGAATAAAGTTACTGACCCTTAGGGCACAATGTAGTTTTTTTGCAGCTTGCAAATCCTGCTATTTTCTCCAAAGGGAACCTTTCATGGGATCATGTACATGAGAGAAAGAATTTAAACATTCTCTTGTTTTTCAGTCTAAAAGTTTTGTTTCTTTATTTAGAAGCTTTCAAAGGTTTGCACTACCCCAGGCATATTCTATTTCAACTTTCTAAATGAGGTCTTTAGAATTTTGGGGAATGGGTTTGAGAAGGGGGAGTGGGGAGTAGAAAAGGAAAATGCATTCAGTTTAAATTTTAAAGATTTACTTCTAAAAATTCAGTCCCAATATAGTTCACAAAGTCACTTTTTTTTCCTTTCGTTTTCAATAAAAGAATAAATAGAAAAAACCAGACTTCTCAAATGTTTAGTGGTCCAGTGAGATCTGGATAACACAGACAGGATAACACCAAGAAATAACAACTAACTTCAAATAAGTTTGTCTCAGGGTAGTGGCAGAGTTTATTTTCATGGAGCTTCTGAATTACTACTATATCCCTAGTGTAGCAGAATACCAAATTTAAAATGACAATTGCACATAATAAATGAAAAGAAGTATGGGGCGTGTGTGTGTGTGTGTCTGTTTTGTGTGTGTTTATTCAACTTTAAATAACTGGAGTCAGAAATTACCAATATTGAACAGTTTAAAGCTCTTCATACTGGATAAACATACTAATATGAACTTCCTTCTACCTTTCCCCTAAAAGAAGAGAAAACGTTCAACTTTTAACACTATTGCATAGCACAGTGTTCTGGGAAATATAAATAATTTTATATTTTTCTGGGAAAATATAAATAATTTTATATTTTTCCAAGACCCTGATACTAAACCAAATAACAGAATAGGAAAAGGAAACTCTAAATTAATCTCATTTATGAGGCTCCCTGCAAATAAAATTCTAAATAAAGTAAATTTAAGACAGCTGTCTATTATAAGAATAATGCATACACAAATGCAGCACATTCCTACCCATGGCCAGGACTGTTGCACATTATTCCTTAATGGCCAAACATAACAGGTAGGGCAGTACAGTGGCAGGTTCCCTTCTCAGAACTGTTGGCTCTTGGAACCACAACCATCTCAAGTCAAGAAACAAGGCCTAAGAGAATAGATTGCCCTCATCTTTCTAAGTATGCACCAGTCTTTGCAACAATATATATGAATAGAGAACAAAACAAATGGGGGATCTAGTTAAGAGTGATTTATTTAGAGTTGTTACAAAGACACAGAAAAAGAAAAGGTCAACTGCACCACAGATACATATTTTTGAAATTGCTTGTTTGAATTTATAATACTCAAATCCACAACTCCCCTTTTATTTGTTTCCCCTTTTGAAATTGACCAAGTTTCAAGCCAGCATTTCTGACAGGTTGACCAGTATAGAAACTTGAAGATTTTTGCAAAATGCTATCCCCTTCTATGCTCTCATGTCATTATAATACAGAATCACCTGTGATTTTGACTCAGGCCATTTAATTCCAGCTTTCTTTCCTTTAATCAACACATATTAAGCAATATTATCCTACTGTTTACACATTAATTAGTTAATCCCATTCAGGTGAAGAAGAAGACAACTGATCCAAACTAGCATTACTATTAATTTTGTACTTGTTGAAATAATCAATGCAATAAAAAAATAAGTAAGAAGCATAAATTATGGGAAAAAACAGAACAGTCATGATACAAATCTGCATAGAATATAAAAGTGAAGGAAATGAATTGACATAAAAACTAATGGTAGAATAATACAAGAGTCATCAGGTTGCCAGATACAAGACCAATATACTACATTTAGTTAATTTTTTACATAATAGTTATTGTGAATAGGGTTACCCCATATAAAATACAAAATGCTCAGTTAAATTTGAATTTCAGATAAATAAAAAAATTTTAATAAAGTATATCCCAAATATTGCATGAAGTATACTTACACTAAAAAAAATTATTCATTGCTGGATACAACAACATTAATTGTGAAAATTATCATACATAATTATGGGTGTATACAAATACACAGATATAATATCAAAATAAATACTCATGCTCTGTGCCCACTGGACTCCAAGAACTCCTAAAATTCAAATGATTGGTTCTTTGAAAAAAAAACCCTCCCCAAACCCAAAGACCATTAAGCCCTATAAAGAAGTTTTAGCCTGACCAAGAGCACAAACATTCTCATTCCTCCCCAAAAGGATTAAGAGATGGAAGAAGCAAAAAGCAGTTGTGAAATGGAGAGTTTACATACACATGGAAACCTGTGCCTTGTGTTCAAATTCATTAAAGCCTGATTCTGCAACTGTCTTAATTTATTATACTGTCTTTTTAAAAAGCCAGTGAGATATTCACTACTCATTTAAAAAAAAAAAAATTACAGCTTAAGAAATACATTACCAAACACTTTAAAACTCATTTTGTGCCTCTCTAAATAGTATAACCCCAATTCTCTACCTATAGATGACCTATATCCTGAAATAATTACGTTTTTAAATATAAGCTTACCAACTTCAAATCTATCATTATATAATGCATTGTCCATTTTTTCTGTTTTTAAAATATTACAATAATAATGTAATAATGTTTTAATACTGGGTATATCCTTGATTTGTTTTTAACAAAAGCAATGTTGGAGTATTTATTCTTAGAGAAATATATTTATGCATTCACCTGGAGTTCATTATCCAAAGCAATGTAATATGTAATTAGAATGTACCAAAAATTATTAGTAGATCCTGCTGCTTATAAAAACAATATGATTGATAATATATTCTTAATAATTTTCATATATTTAAGACATCACTGTATATCATGCATATTATATATTCAAAGTATATACATAAATATAAAATTCAAGGCATATGTGTATGCATGTAAAAAGTGTGTATACAATTTCAAGATACATACACATTGAAATTGTAATCTCGTTAAAGTGTATACAAGTTTAACTTTAAGTGACTTTTCCTAAAGAATGATTACACCAAGTTATACTACAAATAGACTTGTATTAGTTAATGGTGTGCCATCTCCTCACTATAGCATTTCTTCATGCAACAATATTTACTGAATGTATTAAAGTAATCAAACAAGGAGGCCATTAGACTAAGGTGACTCTAATGCCTCATAGCTTACCTAAGCAAATCAAAACCTAACCTAATCCAGAGTCAATGCACTTGAATCCAAGAAAATAAAACTAAGAGCAACCAGTCACAAACAGCCAATCAGGCTTTCCCAAATAAGGCAAGTTCTTCAGCTAGAGCCAATCATATAATTTCTTTGCTTTGCTAATTGTCTTCTCTACAAAGGTCTCTCCCCTAGCTCCTGTGGATAGAGAGCTCCTAACCACCTTTGGCAACCAATGTATGTTCAAATAAACTTTTAAAAATTTTAACGTGCCTGAAGTTATCTTTTACCAAATGCTTCTGCATACCAGGCATTGCTTTAAATACTATTTTAAATGCATTTTTTAAAATTTTGTAATAATTTTAGATTTATAGAAAAACTTCAAAGATAACACAAAGAGTTCTGTTTTGTTTTATTTTGTTTTATCTTCACCCATGTTCTCTTAAAAGACACATGTATTTTAATATTGCCAATGTGGTAGATGTGGAATGGTATTTTACTTTATTTTGAATTTCCCTAAATAACATTATATTTAGACATCTTCATATGTATTTATGAGACATTTGTGTTTCTTTTTTGTGAAAGTTCTACGCATTTTGAGGTATTTTCCATTGGTTTGTCTTTTATTTTTCATTTATGAAATTATATAAAGAATATAAATTATTTTCAGTTAGTTCTTGTAACACCTTCTCCTAGTTTACTATTTGTCTTTTAACATGATTTTAATATTTTTATATTTGCCTTTTAATGTCATTGTCATGAATAAATTTTATAGTGTCAAATAAACCCTGCTTATCTGAAATAAACCAATGCACTATGTCATATACATATGTTGCATTATTCAGTTTGTTAATATTTGGTTAAATATTTTCATCTATATTTATGAGTGTCCTTGCCTGATTTAGGTGCCAAGGTTATGTTAGTAACAGAATATAAGTTGGAGAGTATTTACTTTGTTTTATATAAGACTAAAAATACTTGCTTCTTGAAAATATTATATAATTTGCATTTTGCAAATTAAGATGTCTTAGGGCTTAGTTTTTTCTTATAGGGAATTTTTTAAAAAGATTTATTTATTTGAGAGAAAGAGAAAGAGAGAGCATGAGTAATCAGGGGGAGGATGAGGGGAAGAGGTAGATAGAGGGACCTGGAGCAGACTCCCTGCTAAGTACAGTAATAGGTTAATTCAGGTTTTCTACTCTTGTTAAGTATATTTTGGTAATCTACATGTTCTCAAAGCTGCTTAATTTCACCTAATTTTATAATATGTTGACACACAATAATCACAATATATTTCCATTATTTTTCTTTGATAAAAATATGCTTTAAACTTTTAAAAATTCTCCAATATTTATCTTCTATCTTGAATTGCTTCAATTTATTATTTATATGAGAAATTTTTTACTGGTATTTTTCTTTCTAGAGAACCAAATTTTGATGTTTTGATTTTCTTCAATATACCTTCGGTTTCACTAATTTCTGCTCTTATTTCTTTCCTTTTGTATTATCTCTGAATAGCCTTTTATTTCTTTATTTTGGTATTTACTTAAGTTGGATACTAGCTCATTTATTTTTAACCATTCTTCCTTTCTAATGAAGGATATATATCTATCTGTAAGTATCTCTATAGCTGATAGAATACATTTTGGCTTATATTATTTTTTAAAAGGTTTTATTTATTATTTGAGAAAGAGAGAGGGAAAAGCGAGCACAAGGGGAGAGAGGCAGGGGGAGAAGCAGGCTCCCCACTGAGCAGGGAGCCAGATGAGGGACTCTCCCAGTGAGATCATGATCTGACCCAAAGGCAGCCGCTTAACTGACTGAGCCACCCAGGTGCCCCTGGTTTATAGTATTTTTGTCTCTCAATTCAACGTATATTTTTATTTCCATTATGACTTGAGCCATAAATTACTTAGATGTGTATTGTATTAAAATTTAAAATGTACAAGCTGCTTTTATCTACTTCATTTATTTAATTGTGCTGTGGTCAGTAAACATGGTATGTATGCTACCAATTCTTTAAAATGTGTTATGACTTGTTTGACAGCCTAGAATGTGATCAATTTTCTTGAATGTACGTGGTACCAAAAAGAATGTGTATTGTCCTGCGTCTGTGTGTTTGTGAAAGGAAGGGAGACACTATGCAAAAGCAGTTACATGAATTGATACTTGATCTGCTTAATACTTGACAAGAGAAATGACAGAAAACTCCATTATATGAATTTCTCTAATTATGCTCTTATATTTGTCTCTACTGAAGACCTTTTTTAGGGGCATACTGGTGAATATATTTGGATTTGTTTCATCCTATTTTTACATGTTATCTCTCCCACATTTCTGCCATTACCCCTCCCCATGTCTCTTGCTTACTGCTGGTCTCCTTCAGTTCTTTTTTTTTTTTCCTTTAGGATTTCCTTGTTACATCATTATCCCTCTATTTGTTCTAAGATCAATTTCTATTAACTTAGTGGGTTTCTATAAATTACCTTATTCATATTTCATATAAAAATGTCTAGAGTGATAGAGGGGAAGCTTGACTTGCCTTCCTCCCCAATCAACTATATTAGAACTATTTGAATTGGAATGACAAATATAGTGTGTTATTCTTGGAAATAACTCTGCAATTCAAAGATTATTCCTATCATATTAGACAATTGGTTTGTTTACATATAACCACAAATTCACCAGTTTAAAAAAACATCAGCATCCATTCTAGTATTTCAGACCCTCTGACTGTTGACTTTTCCCTTGTTCCTGACATACATTTTTAGTTCTGTTTTAATGATGGTAAATTTTTTGTTTGCCTGAAAAATGTCTCAATTAGGCTTTCGTTTGTGAGCAATATTTTATCAAAGATATATTTCTTGGATAACAGTTCCTTTTCTTAGCATTTGCCATTGATAATTCTGTTGTTAGTTTCTTATTCCTTTGTAGGAAATATTTTTGTTACTCCCTTTTTTATTTTATTTTATTTTTTTATTTTTTAAAAAGATTTTATTTACTTATTTGTCAGAGAGAGAGAGAGAGAGCACAAGCAGGCAGAGTGGCAGGCAGAGGAGAAGGAGAAGCAGGCTCCCTACTGAGCAAGGAGCCCGATGTGGGACTCGATCCCAAGACCCTGGGATCATGACCTGAGCCAAAGGCAGCTGCTTAATCAACTGAGCCACCCAGGCATCCCTCTCTTTTTTATTTTAAAATATTTTATCTTTAATGTTTTCTACTTTAAGTTTGATGTATCTAGATGTGTGTTTCTTGATCATCATTTTTGTGATTTTTTTTTAAATTTTATTTATTTATTTAACAGAGAGAGAACACAAGTAGGCAGAGAGGCAGGCAGAGGGAGAGAGAGAAGCAGGCTCCCTACGGAGCAAGAAGCCCAATGCGGGACTAGATCTGGGATCATGACCTGAGTCAAAGGCAGACACTTAACCAACTGAGCCACCCAGGCATCCCATCATTCTTGTGATTTTTGATGAACCAAGAAATCACAATTCTTAGCTGTAAGAAATTCACAGTCTAGAAGTGGATTATATATCCTAAAATTTAAAAATTTTAAATTTAAAGAATTAAAAATCATGATGAATTCTATGAAGATGAATAGATTCTCTAGGAAGGAGTAAAAGAAGGAACCACATTTAGATAGATGCATTAGAAAGGGTTTTGGGCATCCCTCTTTTGGAAATCTGAGGCTAGACACGAGATGCTTCACTACAGTTGACAAGATTAAAACCCCAGAACCTGGGGATTAGTTCATTCTGTCTGGTATTTAGTAAGACAATGCAGCATATGGCAGAGCAAAGGCAACTGGTGGTGGGTCTGACTAGCTGTGATCTCTGAACACCAGGTTGTTCCTAAAAGCCACTGCACTCCAGAAGGACTCTGTCTGACAACCTTAGAAAAACAGTGTAGCTTTTAAAACTCCATCCAGTAGGCTTCTGTTACTTGTAAGCAAGAGTCATATTTAACACAGAAGATGTTATCAGGTGATAAATATGATTATATCCAGGTTTACTAGAGGTCTCTCTGTCTGCATTATGAAGAATGGATTTAAAGAAAACTAGACAGGGGTAAAATTTGAAGTTTCTTTGTAAGAGATAATGGGGTAGTTGGAAATTACCAGTGAGGATGAAGCAAAATAATGGACTCAAAATCTCTTTAAATGGTAAGTTAAGCAAAATGAAGTAGATTGACCATAAAGTGAAGGAAAATAAGAATTATAGATGATACCCAGGTCTCTGGCATTAATAGTTGTGATGATGATGTTCACTAAGAAAAAAAATAGGGCCAGAACATGAACTGATGGCTGGTGTCTGCGTTGAGGGTATGGAGGTATGGAGAATTGTTAGAGATGGAAAGTCCATTTTGAATATGTTCATGTTAAAGAGTTTGTGGGTCTCTAAACACTGATCTCTGAGAAGCAGTTCAGTTCACTAGCCTAGGGCTCAGAAGAGAAATAGGGATAGAAATGCAGATTTTGAATTCATTTGTATATAAATCTAATTGCAGCCATGGGAATGGATGCAAGCTGCTAAAAACTTTTGTAGACCAAAAACAAGAGTCTCTAGGAAAGAAGCATGGATTCATGGGACTGCAGAGCCAAAAGAGATTTAAAGGGTCTGGCAAGAAATAAATTAAGAGAGCATTATATCATCAAAGAAAAGGAAGAGAGATTTTTCAACAAGACAGGACTTATTCAAAGGGAGGACAGAAGGCATATAAATAAGACTGGGAGGTTCTTCTTGACCTGCTTCTCAGGGAAGGTTCTTTTGATCTGAACAGAGATTACTTGAGTGGATAATAGAAAGAAATGTGTGGGTTTTCTTGATAAAGAGAAAAGCTGTATGTTATGTAACAAATCTTCCAATCTGTTCATCACTATACAAATATATATCCATCAAAGTCTGGCATCTGGACCGGCAGCATTAGTAGTATCTGTAAACATGTTAGAAATATACAATTTTGAGCCACATCAGAAAAAATAAATAAATCAGAAAGGTAGATTAGTGTGGGATTCATCAACTTGTAGTTTAACAAGCCCTTCAGGTGATCCTGATGCCCACTGAAATTTGAGAACCACTGCTCTAATGTAAAGCAATAGCAGGTGTCCTTTTTCTCAAACTACTGCCTTGCTATATAATGCTAAACATCGTATTTTACTTATCCTCTGTATTTAATGTCATTGAAATCAAGTCTGACTTTTAAATGTCATTCAACTTTTCTTGTATTATATTTTATAATCTTTTATATTATTTTATGTTAATATATAAATATAAAATATAAATATATATTATATATATTTAATAGTAATTTTATGGTAATTTGCTATGCATCTTAAGAAATAGCATAGCATCAATGCCACTGAAGCTAATCATATTCCTCTGTAGCTAAGAGTAATAATTCTACCTGAGAGCTCTGTGTGGGTAACTGATCAACAGGTACAGCATTTGGATAATTATCTAAAAAGAATATAGGTGCATAAAGAAGATGCACTATATATTTTTTTGCAGTTTCCAATGTGTTTGACTACTGATGTGAATAGAACAATGTTATAACCCAATTCCTGAGCTATGCTACATGAACACATTACAGAAATTTTCTGATTTACTTAAAAAAATAAACTCCAAAAAGATATTTGCATCCCTATGTTTATTGCAGCATTACTTACAATAGCGAAAATTGGAAGCAACCCACATGTCCATCAACAGATGAACAGATAAAGAAGAGGAATGTGGACTATTATGCAGCCATAAAAAATAATGAAACCTTGCTATTTGTAATGACATGCATACATTAAGAGGGTATAGTGCTAAGTATAAGTGAGTCAAAGAAAGACAAATACCATATGATTTCACCTATATGTGGAATTAAAAAAATAAAACAAACAAAAAGGAGACAAATAAAGACAGATTCTTAAATACAGAGAAAAAACTGGTGGTTGCCAGAGAGGAGGTGGGTGAGGACACAAGTGAAATAGATAAATGCGATCAATAGTTCACTTATCTTAATGAGCAGTGAGAAATGTAGAATTGTTGAATCATAATATTGCACACCTGAAACTAATATAACATTATACAAATTACACTTAAATAAAATAAATAAAACTTAAAAATATATGGCATATGTTCTCTGTAAGTCATCCTGAGTGAATGATAGGTACAGAGGTGAAATTGATTGAATTTTGACCATTTATTACTGACTATACTCAAAGAAGAGGATTTATGGGGCACCTGGATGGCTCAGTGGGTTAAAGCCTCTGCCTTTGGCTCAGGTCATGATCTCAGGGTCCTGGGCTCCAGCCCACATAGGGCTGTCCGCTCAGCAGGGAATCTGCTTCCCTCTGTCTCTGCCTACGTGTGATTGTTTTTCTCTGTGTCAAATAAATAAATATAATCTTAAAAAAAAAGAGGACTTGTTACCTGAGTGCTTAATAACTATTGGTTGAAAAAATAAATTCGCACCATTCCCTTCCTCTTGCTTCTCCAAACAAAATACCTTGTTTCTCAAGCCCCCTTGTCTTGTTTTTCCCATTAAACTTTAAAGGCACAAAACATTGTTTGGCATTGAATAAAATATATATTTCTTCTTACCAGACAGGCTGGGCATCTTGTCAATTTTTTTTATTATTATTGAAATGCTTCTTTATATCATTTCCTCTTTTTTACAAGAAACGTTTGAAATTATTATATTTTACAGAAATGTGTACAAATACTAAATGAGCAAACTGATGATTTGTCACAAAGTATGAGTTGTATAATCACCACTGAGATCAAGAAATTGAATAATGCCATCACCTGAGACTATCATGTTCGCTTCACTTTCAGTAACAATTTCTCATCCCTGCAAAGATAACCAGTAGTAATTTTGCATTCTTTCAAATTCATATGCATTCTTTTGTGTCTCACCTCTTTCATATGTTAATCTACTTGAGATTAATTCTTGGTATGGATTATAGGAAATGTTAATTCCACTATAAAATACCACAACACAATAATATTCCACAATGCATCAATTTTCAAACAGTTTATAATTAATGTTGGCTATAAATTTAAAGCTTCTACAAACCATGATACATATATTTTGGAACTACATATATGAACACAGTCTGTTGAGTATTTGATTAGAAATGGAATTGCTCTGTCATAAGATTTATAAGATACTGCCAAACAGTTTCCCAAAGTAATTCTGTAAATTTGTACTTGTGTATAGGTGAAGTTGTTTTGCCTTTATCATCAAATGGTAATTTGGTTTTCAGCTCTTTGCGTTATTCCTATATCTTCTTTTGTTGGTTGAAAAATCAACTGTCAATCTAATCATTTCTAGATCAATTGTCAATCTAATTTTTTCTTTGTTGGCAATGTTTCTTTTTTTCTTTCTGTAAGTGCTATATTTATTTTGTTGTATTATAACATATCTAGTAGTTTTGCAACATTCTTAAATCTGAGGGTACATATCTTCAACTAGTTCTAATAAAATCCCAACTATTATCACTATAAAAATTGCTTCTAGGGGCCCCTGGGTGGCGCAGTTGGTTGGGCGACTGCCTTCGGCTCAGGTCGTGATCCCGGAGTCCCAGGATCGAGTCCCACATCGGGCTCCCGGCTCCATGGGGAGTCTGCTTCTCACTCTGACCTGCTCTCTCTCACTCTCTCTCTTTCCTGATGAATGAATAAAATCTTTAAAAAAAAAAAAATTGCTTCTAAGTAGCTGCATTCTCTCAGTCTGAAACTCCTATTATATAGAGTATCATCTTCTTTACCCAATGTCTATTATTCCTTTTCTTTTTTACATTTACTTTTCCTGATGTTTGCTATTTTAGTATTTTTTCAGTCCTACTTTTTATTCATTCATTCTGTCTTCTGCTGTTTATTTTTCTGTTTGAACCATTCATTTAAGTTTTAATTTCAATGACTACACTGTTTTTGTCATTCCTTAAAGATTTTTAAAGTTTTTTTATATGTCTTGAATATTTGAAGTTATTTTTTTGAAAAATTTCAATGGCATTTCATATTTGTTTACTATATAAAATATGTTTTAATGTAGTCTTTATCTGATAAGTTCATCTGACATTGGGCACAAATAATTATGCTTCAAACACTTGCTTACTCTGATAACTATTTTGTATAAATTGAGACCATGTTCCTGAGGATGTCATCTTTAGAAATACAATGAGTTCTAGATTTCATCCTTTCAGCAATGATTTTACATTTGTTTCCATTAGATGCCCACTTAATATTTGTAGGAAAAACAAATTTCTTAGATTATTTTCCCATTTTACAGGTTCCATACCACTGAGAACCCAAACCCTAATAAGAATATTTACAAATAGCTGGAAAATACTTTTTTTTTTCTTTAGCACCCAGAACAAGGCCAAGAAAAAAAGGCTTTCTTACCACCTCCTGTTCCTAATGAGTACATTTTTTTTCCCTTTCAGTTCAGCCCTTCACTGAAAGTGTTGCTATTCACATATCCTAGATATTTGTGTGAAGGCCTCAGTTACAACTACCTTCTCAAATTTGCCAAAGGCTTTTCTCCTCCATGTGTAACCCTTAATTCTCAAGTCCCTTAGTTACAGTGATTGAAACCATCTACTAACAGTTTGAATTTTTAGTTGTTCTTTCTTTTTATAACTTTGGAGATTTTTTTTACTCCATTCTCAGTTTAGCTATGTAGTGTAATATATATATGTATATATAAATTCATCATTTAATTATTTTGTAATAGGGGATTTTCTGGCTATTTAGTCTGCAAAATTTCCAGAAATAGAAAACTCTTAGTAGTTTTAAAGTTGTTTAAGAATCAGATTATTTCTGATTTCTCTTTGTATCCTGGTATCAAACTGCCAAGTAAATATATTAATAAATATCCATCAATTCCTGGCTGACAGAATGAATAAAATATCTGATTGATTGATAAATACGTAATATAATGTTAGTACTGGTAGTACTAGTACTGCTAGTAACGTCAGTAATGTTAGAGAATAAGATGAAAGTTAAGATCATGAGAAGCTAAATATCAAGAAATATGTGGCAATCATTTGAAAATAAGTCATGCATGTGATTTTAAGGAATACGATTTTAATTCAGGAGGAATATCACCGAAGGGATTAGGATTAATTGATTATTGATATTATAGGAAAGTCATGGAAGAGCTCTGTAATATTCAGAGCAGAATCTCCAGAGAAACAAAACCAATAAGAGAATATATGATATAAATTATATTGTAGATATATTATTTTATAGCTATCATATATTTATATGCATACTATATACTTTACATATTATACATATACTACACACATATATGTATACATATATGTAATAATGCATGTATATACTATACATATAATAGATTTTATATTTTATGTCTTATATAATATATACATATATGTATACATATAGTTTATTATACATATGTATATCTATTATACACACATACATATACATATATTTATGTGTATATAACTATATATATACTCATAGCTCTTATAGTTAAATTTATGTAATATACTAAAATAAATATATATATATGTATATCCCCATATCTTGAATATATATATGCAAGAGAAGAGGGGGATTTTAAGGAAATGGCTCTGATTGTGGAGATTTGCAAGTCTAAAATTTGGAGGGTAGATTGGCGGACTAGAAATTCAGGTGAATTGGCATTTCAGTCTTTGGTTTGAAATCTATTTGCAGGGCAGGCCAGCAGGTGAGTAACCTAGGTGAGTTTCTGTGTTTCCATCTTGAGGTAAAATTGCTTCTTCCTCCAGAAACCTCAGTCTTTGTTCTTAAGGAACTCAACTGATTGGATAAGGCCCACGCACATTATGGAGAATATGTGTTTTACTCAAAAGGTTATTGATTGCAAATGTAAATTACATCCTAAAAGCATCTTCATAGCAACATCTGGGTAAGTATCTGACCAAAGAACTAGGCACGCTACCTAGCCAATTTCACATATAAGGTAATTGCCACCTGCCTGAATGCAAGCAAAAAAACCAAAATTAAAAAAAATAATAAATTTAACAGGCAGGCAGAAAGAAAAACTAATTGTTGTCTAAAACCATTTCCTTGATGCACAAATATGCCCTAAAAGTCTTCTCAACTCAGTGCTTCACTAGCCACTATCAAGTGGTCACATTCATTGTACAAGATGGAAACTCTCAGCTAAGCTTATTGTGTGAAACTGACTTATTCTAAATGGCTAGATAACATTTCAACATTTCAATGACTTTCATATTTGGGGTCGAGGCTTGAGTATACGAATTTATATATTAATTATATAAATATATAATATATAAAATATTTATGTTAAAATATGATATATATTATATTGCAGTACAATTTGGGGTCTTCATTTCCCCCCAAAATAGCTTTTTGTCTCTTTGCTGTATTTTAGTTCTTTCACCTATGTATGAAAGAAAGCTTTAAAATGGTGTTTCTCAGTAGAGGACCATCAAGTTTGAATACTTAAAATGACATTCATGCAGTAGAAAAAGCTATACACTGCTCGCTTCAAGTCTTTGAAATTCAGCTGGGATTTAAGGAGTCTACATAACACGACACACTATCATGTGTCATTTTCGCTGCTCAGAGACCAGAAAAAAATGTTCCTTGCTTCTCAGTTATCACTAATCTAGTATTCTTTTTGCATAAAGGCTTAAACCAAAATCCTCCAAGGAAAAATAATCTGTCAGGACGTTTTTCTATTCCTTTTTTAGAATACTGAATACAAGACATGAATTCTTAGATTGAATCTGAGGAGTTAACAAGCATGGGAGCAATTTAAGAAAAACAAATGTTTCTTTTTTACAAGGGGGGCTAGCATATAGAAAGGAGTGCCAAACCAGCAGTATATTTAAGTAATCACATACAAATTTAGATGTTGGTCCAAGTAGCAACTAAACACATTCTTTTAGAAAGAGTATCGGCTGTTTTTAGCATATGGAGAAGGTGAGAGAAAATAGATTCAGACTTAATTTTGACTATCCCCATGCAGTATCATAGATAAGGAAGACCAAATAGCCATGCTCCTGTTTAATTCAATAAGTTACATTAGGTTTTCTGCTGTTTTGCTGTTACATTAGGTTTTTATGCTGCTCTGAGGGAGGGGTTTTATTCCCATATAATTGGAAAGAAAGAAAAAAAAGATTACTAGGTGAAAAAATTTCACATGAATAATGGAATAATTTTATATCCTTTGAGATCACAGCTATATAAAATGTCTAAGTAGTTTAAATTACATCTGTGCATCTATAAAACTAGATTATAATCGTATTTTGCCTCATTAAACTAAAAGACTTTAGTTTTTCTTTCAGGGGAGAAAGAACACTTAATACATAAAGTTACCTCCGTCCCTTCTTAGGACTGCTACCAAAACATAACAATGGGCACTCTGAGTCTCTGGAAAATCTTAATGACTTTTTTGTATTTGTTTCAGATTAAAATACATGGTTAATCTCCACCCAAGAAATTAAGAAGGTGGATTTTTTTCTTTAGGTGCTTACAGTATTCTCATAGTTATGCTACCCCATGCCATATACTATTGTCTTTTTCCTCTCTAACCAAATGCTTTATCTTTGAAAATATGGCTAAAGCCATCTGGACCTTTGTCTGGGAGGTGTCAACTCCCGGGAAGTTATTTTGTTTTGTTTTACATTTTGGCAATGGGGATATGATAATAGGCTACTCTGGTTTCTTTAAAAGCCACTAGAATTAAATATTCAGATGGAATGTATACTTCTTTCAGTTACTATCATATTTGAAAATTCAGAATCGCTAAAACTGGGGTAGAGTATATCAATTCTTCACTGAATTTGTTTTTTCTCTTCATCTTGGGTGGTTAATGAGATAACAGAATGGAGTCAATTGACTTTCTAATAAAAAGTAAAAGACAGAAAAAAGAAAGGCAGAGTGAAAATGAGAGGGAGAGAAAAACAAGGAGAGAAGAAAGAAGGGAGGGAGGGAAGAAAGGAGGAGGGAAGGGGGAGGAAAAGAGGGAGGAAGGAGGGAGGAAGAAAGAAGAAGGGAAAGAGGGAAAGAGGGAGGAAGAAAGAAGAAGGAAAGGAGGGAAGGAAGTTGGAAGGAAGGAAGGAAAAGGAAAGCAAGGACAGAGAAAGGAGGGAGGAATGGAGGGAGGGAGGGAAGAAAGCAGGAGGGGAAGGAAAGGAGGGAGTAGGAAGGGAGGAAGAAAGAAGAAAAGGAGGGAAGTAAAAAGGAAGGAAGGAAGGAAAGAAGGAAGGAAGGAAGGAAGGAAGGAAAAAAGAAGAAAGGAAAAAAGGAAGAAAGGAAGGGAGGGAGGGAGAAAAGGAGGAAGGGAGAGAGGGAGGAAAGGAGGAAGAAAGAAAAGCAGGAAAGAAGGGAAAAAAAGATTGAAGGATGAAACTCTGGACAGCTATTCTCCAGATTTGGAATATTTTCTTTTAACAGTTGGCACATATCCTATTGGAGGTTTCTTATTTGGCAGAAAATGTGCTTCTCTTCTTCTTCTTTATAAATCAAGCTGGCTCCTCATTTATTTTGTTTGTTTTTAGTTTCTTTTGGTTTTTGTTATGTTTTATAAATAAGAAGCCCTTTAACTAACTTGTTTGTGTTTGAATATCCAAATGTTCTTCCCTGGGCTTTGGATAGCTGTGTTTCTCCACAGAAAAAATCTAAAAAGTAAACATGCATTCAACTTTCACTTGACCAGCATTTATCAATTTATTTTGTGTTTGGGTAGTGTGCTCTCTGTATAGTGTTTAGATCATTAGTGTCAAGGTTAGGATAGCTTAAATGCATATCAGATGAAACACAGTGATGGTAATGTGTGATGGTTTTAATTTGCTATCACAAAGCACATGCATCTACAGGGAACCTAAAACAATGAAGCCTGCATCGCTGTCTTGGTCCAGTAGAGACCAGGTGGCTCTATAAAATCTCCCTGCATGAAATCGTAACTATTGAAGGTTTGGGTTATTTTGGAATTGCTGATATTTTTGGAGATTTCAGCAATAATTCCACCAAAATATATATGTGTACCTTACAACAATTTTTCAGCTTGGTCTTTAATTCATCATTGAGGGATTAAAGGGAACAAACACATTAATCTTTCACACACACACACACACACACACACACAAAAGAGAAAACTCCTTGTTGCTTTTGTTTATGTAGATAGTGTAAAAAAGGAATGAATGAAGAAAACAGAATTGGAGAAGTAAAGAGAGTATTAGGGAGTAAGAAAAAAAAAGGTGTTTCCTTAGAAATGATCTGATAAAAGTATTACAAAACGAATTGCTGAGGTTCAGAGGCCTCTTTCTCTTGCAAAAGCCCAAAGCAAGAAAAAGTCTACATTTAAAATTTCACTATTCAATCATCTGTTAGATTTAAGAATCCCCATGAAGTTACCAAGAAGCTTGGCCGCACACAGCACTGTAGTTCTTCCTTCCCTGATTGTTAGTTGGCTGACTATAGCTGATGCAATGCTCCTGGACCTGAGACTGAACCCTTCCTAGCAGATCAAGCTCACTGCATTGTGTGATATGCTCCAAGGAGAACCAGCTGCCCTCACAGCCTTTTTTACTTTTGTTTGAACCCTGCAATGAGTTTTCCTTGTTTTGCTAAATATCTGAGGGAAACTCAGATATAATATCTTTATTCTACGCATTATCGGATATTTTCCTGTATCATAATGTATTGTATATGGTTCTGAGCTTGCTTGGTGGATTGTTCTACATTGGAAGAAACCAAGGACCTTCAACAGTCCTCATTTTATTCCCTGGATGTATGCTTAATCAATATTTTTAAATGGAATAGGATGTTGTGAAGTATTTTTCAGAAAGCCCTCAAGTTACAGTGAATTTCAGGAGAAAGCAGGGAATTTTATAAAGAAAACTGAGTAAGACTGTCAGGAAAGTAAACAATAAGTATACTGAGGAAAACAAAAAGTAATAATAATGAACAACAACAACAACAACAAACTCACAAGCATGATAAGAGATGTCCAGTCCAGGACTAATGATCCTATAAAAGGCTAATAGTCACACAGTAGCATGTTACAACATCTCATTTCGTCCTGATCTGCCTAACAAGGGGTGCCCAGACCTTTGGGAGAACATGTGGACAATACTGGCAGCTGAGGAGCAGAATGCAGGACATAAATTCCACAAGCTTATCTTGTCCCAGCTCAGACTTGGAGCAGACCACTCTCTTTGCCCTCGTATCTACCCAAAGCCTGAACACTTTTAGGGACTGGAAGAGGATGGCTGAAAGATCCCTGCATCATGACCAGACATGGGGACGTCAAGGCCCACAAGTATCCACTATAACGGGTTTCCCGGACAGATGTGATAATATATATAGTGCTGCCTGCTTACCCTTATAATTCTGCTCAGCCCAGACTAAATACTCAACAGTCCAGAGAAAAGCTGCCAACAAAGGCACAGTTCCCATTTAAGAGAGAAGAAAAAAACTTGGATACAACAGATAAATTCTCCCTTTTTTTTCTTTTTTCCAGCATGTGGTTAAAATTAGGATTTTGGCTTCCTGCAGGTTCTTATTTCATTCATTTATACAGCTGGGCACTTTGTTTTGGAGATGTAGAGAGGCTGCCTGAACGACCAAGAAAGCTAAGTTTTTAAAAAGCATTAAATCAGATCAGCTTAGAAAATTGTTAAATCCTAATATGATGCCCATATCAACTTAAATGACTCCAGGGGAGTAGTTGGAGATGTGTTAGACATTTGTACTCCTTAGCATAAAATAAACCAGGCGCATCAAATGGAAGAATGTGTGTGGGTTTCTCCCTTCTTGGTTCTGTTCATGTCCTATAATGACAACATGTGCATCTGTCCAAAAACAAAATAAAAAAAAAAAACAAAAAACCACCACCAAAACCACCACCACAGCAAACCACCCTCTTTTATAAGCCATCTTCAGTCCTGATCTCTTTGACTGAATGAGGTTTGTGCAATGAACTATTCTATCTTTAGAAGAACAATCTTTTCTTCGTCATGTGTGGCTTTTAATGTGCCCTTTATGCTGTTTTCTGAATGTTGATAGCTTGCCAGTAACAAGAAAAATATGTCTAGCCCACTGATCAAAACTATCAAAATCTCTCTCAAACTGAGGGCTAGCTATTTGTCAACAGCATGTATTCCCCTCAGGTAATTCTGATGCTTTCTTTTTCTTATTTTTAGTACCTCTCTTATCAAGCCTCTTAAATCCATGCCTAGCAGGTCAAAAGCACTTTAAAAGCAGCTGTCTACTTCTGGCTTTGGAGAACAGCAGAGGATTAGGCAAGGCTAGAAAGAGTTAATTCCTGCCGTTTTCACACTGGAATAAAGTTAATAGGCTGCCAATAACACGGGTTATAGTTGCAAAAGCTAAAGTTATAAGTAATCCTAAAGGGAAAGAGGAAAATTGTTCCTGACAAGCTGAAATTACTTTATAAAACCTCTTATATGTTGAGAAGCCCTAGGTTGGTCAGGGCATGAAGCTTATTTCAATGTTTAACTCAGCCTGTTTATAAAGAAAATATCTTGCCCAATATCCATTTTCCTAAAGTGTGCCCTTTCACCTGCTATTTTTTGTTTCTTTTTGTTGTTGGCATGGAGACTAAGAAGCACTCCACTAGACTGATCAATGCATGGTTACATCAACATAACATTTTCAGTCAAGTTCCCAGGAGCCTTCCTCCTGAATCTGTCATTTTGATTCGGATAACTAAATCAGGCTAAGCACAGCAATGATAACGGATGACTTGCCTCATTAGCTGGCTCCTGCTGCTTTCTGCTGCCAGGAAGCTCTACAGTGACTGCCTCGGATCTTGGGAGAGATAACTGGTTTTCAAAATTATTTTGGTGCATTTTTCTTGTAATTCTCATCTTGCATTTTGACAGTAATTTTATAGGATGACATATGTACCAAATCCATATTCCTGGATCTTCTTTCTTTAAATATGTGTCATGTGACTGGTTTTATGAGGACTAAGCCAACAGCAGGCTTAATCTAAGGGACTATTTAAAAATGTCCTTCAGTTTGTCTCCTTCAAATGCTACAAATCTGATAGCGTTTTAATTAATAGTATTAGCAATATTGGGATGATCTGTCCTACATGAAAGCAGATTCTGCCATAAATGCTGTTCCAGCTCCAAAATGATATTTCAGTTGGGCCTTAGAATTCACTGAGCTTGAATATATATGAATAATAGCTTTAAAGAAAAGAACAACTATTTGTAGAAAACTTGGTGTGGAGAGGAGAATAAACAAGCAAGAAACAAAGAATTTCATTTAGTCATCATAATCTGAATTTATGAGAATCATCTTCAAGACTCAGGAAATTAGATACAATTATTCATGTAGCTGAAAGCTGCCCATAGGAAAAAAAAAATGAATGGCAATACACAATTGGAAGCAAAAGGAGCTGCAATTAGACCATGAACAACGTTCCAAGGAGAGAGAATATGGACAAAAAGGGAGAGTTTCTCCAAATTAAACATTATTTTAGCAATATTACTACTTTTCAGTACAGATCTGACTATAACTAAAAAGCTAATCTTTAAATCTAGATCTAGGATAGCAACATTTAAGTTTCCAGATACCCCATGGCATCTTTCTCTTGACCTCAGCTAACGGATATTCTCTGCAACAAATGCCCCAAACAATTACTGGTTTAAATTTTATGCAACCCACACTCATCCGTGCCTTATTGGCCAAACACTAGGGGAAATGAACATGTTTCACGAGGCTACAATCTCATTTAAATGAAGCAAAATTCACAATAGGGTTATGTGGATATACCTTTTCAAGTATTTTGGTCAAAGTTATATTGTGGCACCCCTCTAGATAGAAACAAAGATATTTGAGTCATAGTTTTTTCCTTGATGTACTAAAGAAGTCAGTTTGGCAATCCTCTATCTCCATATATGGAGTAGAAGGGTTATCTAAACGCTGTTAGATAACCTTATTACTGCTGTTAAACATTTAATATTAAACAATTCCAATCCAGTAGCTCTGCCATAATCTCACAATCCATATATACATTGTGCCATCTTCTTTGTACAGATTAGAATCTATGGTCCATCATCATAATCTCCCCTTTACAAATATCCACGAATGTCCAACTTGACAAAAGTCATATTCTGTTTGGAAACAATTTTTTTTCTTTCTGCTCATACTTCAGCAGTTGAACTTTATAGGACGAATTTACATAAGAGAGGTGACTGGTTTTATTCTAAATGCAGGGCATCAAACCTCAAATGAATATTAAACATTATAGACTCTAAAATACTTCTGTGGGAGCTTATTTTCAAATCTGAAGAAAAGCAGTCTTATTCATTTCTTCTTAGCTGTGATCAAACATCTCATCTATACTCTGGTCCCCACGACCAATATAATCCCTTTTATTTGATGACATGTCATATTTTTTGGAGAAAATTGAAATCATTAATTAAGGACTTTTAGAACTTTTTAAAAGACTGTATTTATTTATTTATTGAGGGATTGTACCCATGAGTTGGTGAGGGTGGTTGGGGGTTAAGGAAATGGCAGAGAGAGAGGGCGAGAGAGAACCTCAAGCAGACGCCATGCTGAGCACTGAGCCCAATGCGGGCTCAATCTCAGGACCTTGAGATCATGACCTCAGTGGGAATCAAGAGTTGGAAGCTTGGGCCACCCAGGTGTCGCAAGACTTTTAGAACTTCTTGCCACAAAGTTTACTATTCTACTTGAAAGTATGCTTATGCTCCCATTGTTACAGGGAACTAAATGTCTCTTTAAAGGCCAGTACTCCCACTTGGTCTGTATATAGGACATTTTCTCTTCTATTATCCACATTCATCTAGACATTTTCGATTTGGCTGTTTCTACATATCATTACCCTAAAATTATGTATGTATTCAAATACTTCTCATTGTCTCCTTCCCTTCTAGCCACTCTCTCATTCCCTTCACATCAAAATGGCTTGAAATGTAAATTATACTGCTATCACAACTTCCTTCCCTCTCATTATCTTTCCAAACTTTTAGCACCTGGCTCACATCTTCACACAGCCACTGAACATGCTCTGTCCCAATCATCAAAGGGCCCAAGGATTTGCTAAATCCAAGGGTCACTCTTGAGTTTTCATCACATTCAAACTCTCAGGAGTATGTTTCACAGTTGACATTCATCTCCTTTCTTCTCAACATAATCTCTCTGAATTTAGCTGATACCAAAATTATCCTGGGATTTTTTCCTATCTTAGTCTCTGCTCTCTTTCTACTTCCCTGATTCTGTATCCTCTTTGCTGGGTGTAATGTTTGTAGTTTTTCAGAACTTTGCCCTGGACTTTCCCCCCGTATTTTCTCTTCTTGGGTAATCTTATTCATTCTTGTAGCTTAATATATCTATGTACCAGCATTGCCCAAGTTTATATATAGTCTGAGACTTTCCTCCAGGTTTGTCGGAGATATATATTAGACTGAACCCATGCCATCACCACTGGAAAGTAATTCAGACATAAAGGAGAAGAAAACTTCCAAATGATTTTCACTTAAGTGGTACACTAAATTTATTTAGTGTCCATTAACTCCATAACACATGTTAACAGGCGCCCAGACATTTCTTCCACACTAGTTAATTCAAAACTCATCAAGTGTTATTGATATTTGTTCTCCAAAACATTTGAGATTTCAAGTACACATTATAAAAACAAACAAAATATTAATAACAGAGGGCTGTCATTTAGTGAAAACTGACTTTAAAGCTTCGGAAAGATTTGAGAAATGTGAATTACTAAAAACAACTTACCCAATGACATAGAAACTATATAGCTGAAAAGGCTTGGGAGAAATGAAAAGGACAAACATTCAGAAGGATTTAGTTCTAAGAAGTAAGTGCTAAGGCTCTTAGGTTTTTGTTCAGATTTCAAAAGAATACAGAATATACAAAAAAGCATTAGTTATGGGGCTCCTAGGTGGCTCAGTCCATGAAGCATCCAACTCTTGATTTTGGTTCAGGTCATGATCCCAGGGTCCTGAAATACAGCCCTTAGTCAGGCTCAGTGCTCGGCAGGGAATCTGCTTGAGATTCTCTCTCTCCCTCTCTACCCTTCCCCTCACTCTTGCTCTCTCTCTCAAATAAATAAATACATCTTAAAATTTTTTAAAAAAGAAAATTTGTTATAGGTGTGATTTATGCAAGAAAAAAATAGAAATTTTATCATCAGGTTGTACCTGAAAAAATAGACATATGTGTATGTTTCTGTGCTAGAAGTCAGGCTGCATGTTTGAGGTGTATATTGTAATGAAATATATAATGGAATGAGTTTAATAGGTACAAACCAAAAATATTTAATTTTATTTAATTAAACATGCTTTGGAAATCTCTCTTCTCAATATCTTGCCAATATCAGGTAGATCTCATGGAATTTGGGTCCTAATGAGTCTGGTGTGGCCTAATTCTGAAACATCAATCTCACTTTCAATGTAAATATTCTCCCTTTCCCCAGAAAAGGAATAATCCATAATTGGAAACCTCATTGGGAAAGTGGGCATGGTTTGTCCTTTCAATCTGCTTTATTACTTTTATTCCTCCTATGACTGCCACCTCCATGATTAAGACTGAGGAGAGAAGAGAGAGGCATAAAAAGTCTACACAAATGATATTCTCAAAATCTTATTCTATAGCTTTTGTGTGGTAGGCCCTCACATTTCAGTTCAGAATGACTTTGTAAGGCCTTTGGAAGGACTCCTCCCTGCAAGGTTCTCTGATGTTGGTGATGCAATATCTGGCTAAACTAATTTCTTTCATGGTACTCTTCTAACGGCTCCTTGCTGGAATCCTTCATTCCATCAAACAGATATCTGTCTTGATAGATGATAGATAGATACATAAATACATGGATACATAGATACATAGAAAAATAGATTTAGCACAAATACAGAAATGTATGCAAAAATACACAGCTCAATGATTCACTACAAGATTTTATTACCATCACCCAGGCCAAAAGATAGGATACTGCCCACTAAAAAGCCCACTAAATTCCATTTCCCAATCACTGTATGCTTGTTTATTTGTTTCCATAAGGTAATTATTAAATTGACCATAAGAAAAATCACTTTCTTGCTTTCCTTTATATTTTATCATTCAGACAGGAGTATCTAAACACTACAGTTTGGGTTTGACTGCTTTCAAAAGAAAAAACAATTTTTATAAATGGAATCAGGAATTATTTTAGTACATTTTTAATACACAATAATCTTAGATCTACAGAAAAGTCGCAGATAGGTCTTGTATTCTTGTACCCAGTTTCTCATGTTCTTTAGATTTTATACAGTATGATATATTCATCACAACTAGTGCACCAATATTAAGACATAATTATTAAAGTTCATACTTGTATTTCCTTGGTTTTTATCTAATGCCCCCCCCAGCTATTTTTTCTATAACATGATCCCATGCAAGATACTACATTACATTTAGTAATCTGGTCTTCTTTGGTTCCTCTAGACTACACTTGTTTCTCAGACGTTCTTTGTTTTTGATGACCGTCACAGATTTGAGGAGTACCCATCAGGTACTTTGGAGAATGTTCCTCAGTTTGGGTTTCTCTGATGTTTTTCTCATTATAAGACAGGGATTATACATCTTGATTATACATCTTGATTATACATTTCAAGAATATACATCTTGAAAAGACCACAAAGGTGAAGTGACATTCACATCACATCATATCAAGGATACACACCTCAGTTCCCAGAGCCACATGATGCAAATGTTAAATGGCACATTTCTAAGGTGAACACACTCCCTAATCCAGCCTTTTAATCTTTGGTTAAGATAGCCAGTTCCTCCTCTCTCACACTCTAAAGCATGTGACTAATGGCTAACAGAAAGCAGTAAATAGGCACTGGGGCTATAGCATTTTCAACTCCACTCCAAAGTCAAGATTCCACTTACATTCAAGACTTAGGTTCTCTCAATTTTTTCCTAATGGAAGTTCCTGACTGTAGTATTTACAATACTGTAGCACTTGCAGTGCAGTGTCTACAACTCATCTTTGACTAATCACTAGTATTTGATCACTTGGCTGAAGTACTGTTTATCAGGCTTCTCCACTGTAAAGTTACTTTCTTTTTTTTTTTTAAACCCTATTTCCATAATGTTCTCTTTAGAAGGAAGTCATTAAGTGCAGCGTACATTTAAGGAGTAGGGAGTTAAGCTGTGTCCCCTTGATGTAAGAATATCTACATAAATTATTTGGAATTCTTCTGCATGGGTACATTGGCTCTTATTCCCCATTTACTTATTTATTCAAGCATTTATTTACATCAGAATAGATTCATGGATATTTATTTTATGCTTTGGGTTATAATCCAATACTCTGTTATTTATTTTGTCATTTAAATACATCCAGCTTTGGTCATTGGGAACTCATTCCATTGGCTTTTGTGTCCTTTTGATATTCCTCTCCATCATTGCCTTGGTTTTTGAGCACTTTAGTACTTTCTAACACTACAAGATACTCAGGCTCTTGTTTTTCCTCTTCCAGGTCTAGGATATGTCATTTCTCCAAGGAGCCACAATTTTATTAGCATTATGATTATTTTATGACTTTTTTTATGTCTGGCTTCTTCTGTTTAACTTTCTATTTGTGCAGGGACTCATCAATGTTGTTGCGTTTAGCTGTAGTTTTGTTTTTGTTTGTTTTTCTCTATAGTAGGATAAGCAAACTACTGACTTCAAGCCAATTCTGGCATTCTTGTTTTTGAAAATAAAGTTTCAGTGAAACACAGATACAGGATTTATTTATGTATTGTCAAGAACCACTTTCATGTTACAAGAGCAGAGTTGAGTAGTTAAGTGAGAAATATTATGTCTCACAAAGCCTTAAGTATTTACTGTCTAACTCTTATAGAAATTATTTGGTGACCTTTGGTCCACAGTATGCTATTGCATAAATACATTATAAATGATAGATCTATTCACTCTCACTTGACAATTGTGTCTTTCCCAGTTTGGAGTTTTTGAAAATTACATTACTGAGAATATTCTTGTATGTATTTTTTGCACACACAAATTTGTATGTTGCTTAGGTTTTCTACCGATGGATGGCAATTGCTAGGACACAGTCTGGCATCAGTCAACACATTAATACATTTTTCAAGGTTATTTTATGAGTTTATGATTTTGATTCTATTCTTTCACATCTTTACTATGTTGGAATTTTCAGAAATTTTTAAATGTTAACAGCATACATCTAATTCCCTTTTTGTGATTTTAGTTTTGCTACCCTTTTAATGGGGGAAGTTTAGCAACAGTTCATATGTATACTGGATATTCTCTTTTCTGAAATGATTATTCAAAAAGCTTTCTTATTCTTCTTTTGGATTGCCTTTATTGAGTTGAAGGTATTAGAAATACACTATGGAGAAAAATCCTTTGTTTTTATATAATGGTCTTTTTTTAATAAGACATCCTTTTTTATATATTTTGGAAATATATTTTCTGTTTTTCTATTCTTTCTTTACTAGCAAAGAGAAATTCAATTTATTCCAGTTAACATTATCTTTTTATGTTTAATCCTTTTTGTTTCCCATTTAAAAAAACTTTTTTCTATTCTGAATCACAAATATATCCTCTCTATTATTTTGACAGACTTTATTTCTTGCCCTTTCATATTAAGTTCTATAGTCCAACTGGAATACAGTTTAGTGTTTGGTTTGAAGTAGAAGTCAAGCTGCACTACTTGAGGTATGAACATCTAAACACGTCAGCACCATTTATTGAAAAGCTCTTCACTTCTTCTTCTATATTGTCACTTTTTATTAAATCACAAGTCCATATGTGTGTGAATCATTTTCTAGGCTTTCTATTTTATTTTGTCACCTTTCTATGTTTGTGACAACTCCACATTATCTTAGTGTATTTAAAATAAAACTTGATACCTGGTAGAGCAGGTCCATAAACTTCAGTGATTTACTTTAATATGTAGCTTTAGCTATTCTTGATCTAGTATATCCTACAATCATCATGAATAAACAACAGAAACAACAATAAAAATAGATTGGGATTTTGTTGTGGAGAGCACGGAAGCTGTGCTACATTGAGGGAATTGTTTTACCTTTGTTTCTCTCAGTACACAAACATGGTGTATCTCTCAATTATTTATGACTTACTTCATTCTGTCAACAATATTTTATAATTTTCTTTGAAGAAGCTTTATACAACATTCATTAGACTTGTACATAGATATTGATACTTTGCATGCGATTATAAAATGTCTCATAAAAATTCATTTTCCACTATTCTGTTGATGGTTTTAAAATGTAATTTTAAAACTGTTGAGCTCAAATGTGAAAACACTGCTATAATAATTTATTAATTCTAATTATATAACTTCAGATTCTTTTGGTTTTCCTACTTGGCCAGTTATATTCTCTTCAGATAATGAGGCATTTTTTTTTATTTCACTTGCAATGTTACTTCTTCCATTTCTTTTTCCTGCTTTATTACACTTGCACAATAGTAATAACAGTGGTGATGGTAGTCTGTCTTTTTTGATGATTTAAAAGAGAATGATCCCGACATTTCATGATTTTGTGTAATATTTTGCAGACTTTTCTTGATAATCTTTCTCACAACAATGATGATCCCATTTATACTTAACTAGTTAGAAAATTTTCCTCATGGATTTTCAATTTTATCAAATGATTTTTCTGCTACTGAAGATATTGTCTTCTTTCCTTTTTCTAGTGTCATTGTTGAAAACCATACTTTTTAAAAAAAATACTAAATCAATCTTGGTTCACATAATAAATTCAATTTGCCATTGTGTGTGTGTGTGTGTGTATAAATTTTTAAATAAATTAGGAATTCAATTGTAACAAACTTGGATTAATTTTTTTAGGGTCTTACTCTTTTCTATAAGTGAATTTAGCTTGTACTTTTCCTTTATATTAATGCTTTGATTAGGTTGTAGCATTAACAATAGGCTGGACTTTTAAAATATATTGTTCAGTTAGTCACCATCATTAGTTTTTGATGTAGTGTTCCATTTTTCATTGTTTGCATATAACACCCAGTGCTCCATGACTAACATAACCCAATAAAAAATAAAAATAAAAACATAAAAGCAACATATGCAAATAAAACTACACTGCATATATAAAAAATAATAAAAAATACATTGTTCAGTGTTTCCTCTTTTTTTATTCTTTGGGAGAGTTCATGTAAAATTTGCATTTTAAAATACATATTGTTAGATATACTAATGAATTTTTGAATGATTTATTTTTAAGGCCAGGTTTTCAGTTACAATTCCTTAAATTTTATTCTATTGTGGTTAGAACACTGTATATCTAATTTTAAGTGTACGATAAATTATTGTTAGCCATAGTCTTTTTATTAAATTTTTTATTCCCTATATTATTTAATGAGATGATGCTTAGTTCATTGATTTTCACCTATTTTCTTTACTAATATATATTTAAAAACCATAACCTCTCTCTAGATAGTTTTAACTATATCAGAATTGTAAATTCATAATCATTATATCTCAGTGATGAATTCAAAGCTTCTAAATTACATATCTCTACTTGCCTAAACGTCTTTGGCACCTAATGCCAATATTGCTGCATAGCTACAGCAGTTTGCTTTCACTATTATTTTCATGCTATACTTTATACTGATATATGCATCTTTTTATTTTTTTGTCTTACCCTATCCTTATGTTTTAGATTTTTTTCTCTTTTCCATACTACATAACTGTATATTGTTCTCTCAGTTTTCATTGTTGTTTGGACTGCACTGATTATCCCCCACATTTAGAATTCTCACCAGGTATTCTCACCAGACAACAACATTCACTATGATTCCTCAAATTGCAGGTGACACATGCCAAACCATTCAAAGATCTCTCCAACTACATTCTGATCCGCTCTACGAGGGTTGTATTTGTGATTTTACAGTTCACTAAGCAACTATCTGATGAAAGAAATGCTAATCTACCATATGTCCACATACCATCATGCTCAATCGATGATACTTATTTAGTGCCTTCTTGCTCTTAACTGGTGGGCCCATACTGGGGGAGAAGAAACACCACAATTTACAGCAAGAAGTTGACAATTTATACCACAAATTAATTCTCTCTTGTAACTAATGCTTATTCTGATGAAGTGAAGAGGTAAATCAAAGGAGTGTTACGGTAATCCATTACTAAACTCTAAACAGTGTTAACTCTTCTGTAATGTCAATAAAATATGAAGGTGCTGAGTATTGATTACTTTTAGTTTTAGAACTTTTGCCAAATCTCACATAATATGAATTATCTATGTATTATCCTGCTATGTAATAATATTTTATGATTCATTAATTTACTAATTTACCATAAAATTCTTTGTTTGTATTGATTATAAGGGCATTTGCTGGATTTATGAGATCTTAGTCTTTCCTTTTCCTTGTATTTCTCCTCTCACTCCCCCTCACCAAGGCTTTCTTATCTCAATATATAACACTAAATTCCACCATTTACATAGACCAAAAATCTACTATTTTTTATTTTAGGCTTCCTTTGTCTCTCACATCTCATGATCAATATATGGACAGGTTCTATTGGTTCAAAATATATCTTCTCCAAAATATATCTTCTTTCTATTTCTTTCCATGTCCTTTTCTATAATATATATTTAAGTCCATGTCATTTACATATGTTCACATAGCATCATACTCTACAGACAGCATTAATTTAGTGCCTTCTTTCCCTTAACTGGTAGGCCAGTGTAGGATGAGAAGACACAGCAAAATTTACTTTATTCACTTTAGTATTAGATATAAATCTGTCCTTTATATTACTATCATTCATGTGTCTTAAGTGATGTTTGTCAGGTTCATCTTCTAAAAGACATATTATGGTATATCATATATGCGTAATGTAATAAGAGAAAAAATATCAAATATTTTAAAGTATATATGTCAGACTCATTTAATTAAAAATTTTTTTACCTATGTGCAAATTCATCTCTTAAAAACATAATCTTGGCATTACTGCCTGTATCTGTTTTTTCTATATTTGCTTTGTTTTATCTATTTGATTTTTAAAACTGAATATATCTATTAGCTAACATTTACTGAGTAACACACTGAGAATTAGCTAACACTTACTGATTTGCCAAACACTGTGCTAAAAGTTTTATAAGGAGTAACTCATTTAATACTTACAGAAGGTCTGTGAAATAAAAATTATTGTGATCCATTTTATAGATGAAAAAAGTGAGTGGTATAATTAGAATTTAACTTCAGGGGCCTCAGGTTTCAGATTACATAGTTTTAACAGCCACACTACTGCTGCTATTCAATATGTGTATTTCTATATGTATGTACATTAATACATGTTTGTATATGTATGTATGTGTTTCTCTGTGTACATATGCTTGTATGTTTATGTGTGTATTTTCTCAAATATTATAATCTGTGTGTTATATTTCTAAAATGGCTGTCTGGCTTACAATAAAATATGAATTGATCTACATTTTTCATTTAAATAACTACAATCAATTTATTGTATTTTTATTCCTTAGGGTCTTAAAAATGCCTAAATTCATTCTTAAGTATATCTGAAAGACTGCTTTATCTTCTAAGTTTTGCTCTGAGACTAAATCTAAAGAACTATTTTGTAATAAAAAGATCTTTTGTATAATAATGTTTCTTATTTGGGAAAAGGAAAAGGGTATTTAAATCAATAATTTTGTCATTTCTATACTTAAATATCAGGATCATTTTCCTCAATTTAAAACTATGTTTTTGTGGATTCATGATTATATTCTGAATTTCTTAAAAATCTATTAATAGTAAAAGTCACATTATATGTATTTGTTTTGCAGAAAAGTAGTATGTTATACAGAGATGAGCCAATGTTTTCAGCCCCATAATAATAATAATTAAAATTACTCTTTCTTTTCATTTGAAAAAGTAATGAACAAATTATTCAACACAGATTACGTGAGCAGAATACTTCACCAATTTTTTTAACATGGATCTTAGGAGTTCAGCAAAGGAAGAGATGAAGAGTAAAACAAAATTATAAATGCTATCACTGGATGGACTAAGAGCGTAAAAAGGCAAAAGCCAAAACAATACTCCATCATACTGGGTTTTTTTTTTTCCCAAATACTTTTATTTTTTCAGTGTTACAAGATTAATTGTTCATGCACCACACCCAGTGCTCCATGCAATACATGCCCTCCTCAATACCCACCACCAGGCTTGCCCATACTGTTTTAAACAAGGCAAACACATTTTATAATTCTATTTAACTTATGATCCACCATTAAATGCTGAATTACATGAAAAAAAGCACACACTTGTTTCTTTTCTTCCTTTCCCTTTACTATTTCACCTTTAAAATGGATGTAAATGATTTCTATCTTACAGAATCACTGTGCATTGATGACATATAATATGCTGAGAAATAATCACCATTCCTGGTACATGGTAATAACAAAATAAGTATTAGGGTTTTTTTATTTGTCTTTTTTTTTCAATATTCTCTTACACAGATGAAAGATCGAAGCCCAGAATAATAAAATCTGGGACTTGGAAATACACTTCTCTGATTAATAGGTTAGGCTTCATTGCTTTAGTGCAAGTAACAGCTTTCTACAGTTTAACACAGAGGCAAACCACTTTCAAATTTACACACAAAGTGAAGAGAAGCTGTGATTAATATGCTTAGTAGACTTTCTAACTGCCAATATTGCAATATCGCTCCATTCAGTCAAGAAGGGGATGAGTAGCAAGTAAAAATGAAACAGCCATATTGACCAAACAACAATCTCTTCGGAATGGGGTACAGAGTGTAAAAATGACTTCTTTACTTTCAGCTAAAATGAAGAAACAGAGCCATGCACAGCAAAATAAACCCTGGGAAGTATTTCCATATTTATATTTTTTAGATATATACACATATACTTAATTTTACATAATATCTGCAACAAGTGTTAAGTATATTTACTAGAAAAATTTAAAAGCTGCTAATGGTTAACAGATACATGAAAAAATACTCAACATCACTCAGCATCAAGGAAACACAAATTAAAACCACAATGAAATACCACCTCACACAGGTCAGAACAACTAAGATTAACAACTCAGGAAACAACAGATGTTGGCAAGGATGTGGATAAAGGGGAACCCTCTTACATTGTTGGTGAGAATGCAAACTGGTGCAGACATCTGGGAAACAGTATGAAGGTTCCTCAAAAAGCTAAAAATAGAACTACCCTATGATCCAGCAATTGCACTACTAGGTATTTATCCAAAGGATACAGACATAGTGATCCAAAGGGGCACATACACCACTCCAATGTTTATGGCAGCAATGTCCACAATAGCCAAAGTACAGAAAGAGCCCAGATGTCCATCAATAGATGAATGGATAAAAAGAAGTAAAAATAAACAGTGGAATATTACTCAACAATCAAAAAGAATGAAATCTTGCCATTAGCAACAAAATGAATGGAACTAGAAGGTATAAGGTGAAGCAGGATAAGTCAGTTAGAGAAAGACAAATACCATATGATTTCATTGGTATGTGGAATTTAAGAAACAAAACAGATGAACATAGGGAAAGGGAAGAAAAACAAAATAAGATAAAAACAGAGAGGAAGGCAAACCATAAAACACTCTTTTTTTTTCTTTTTTATTAACATATAATATATTATTTGCTTCAGGGGTACAGGCTTGTGAATCATCAGTCTATTCACAGCACTTACCATAGCACATTCCCTTCCCAACGTCCATCACCCAAAAATCCCATCCCTCCCACTCTCTTCCCCTCCAGCATAAACCATAAAATACTCTCAACTAGAAAACAGACTTGTTGGAGAGGAGGTGGGTGGGGCAATGGGGTAACAGGGTGATGGGCATTAAGGAGGGCACTTGATGTAATGAGCATTGAGTGTTCTAAGCAACTGATGAATCACCAAGTTCTACCCCTGAAACTAATAATAATATAAAGAACTCTACCATCAAAATCATATAAAAATATAGACATATCTAATACCATATCAACTTAAAAAAGGAGAAAGAAGCCAATAGTTTTCAGGAATTTATTATAGAAGCTATTAATTACATTAAATATACTAAACAAAAGTGTGGGCCATATTTAATTTTTTCTACAATTTTTATCATTAAATAATGACTTGTTTATAGTAGGAGTTCAGCATACTTTTATTGTTCCACTTAATTTCAATAATATGAGCTTGTCATTTCCATATTATAAGGAGAAAATAATTCTTTGGCCTAAGGTAATAATGAAGCTTCAAAATTAAATTTTCTTCCTATTTGTATCAGAGAAGCTCAAACTATTTAACAGTATTTAATATCTAATTACAATTAGACTTTCAATTTTAAAAGAAACTATGCAGGAGCTAACAAAAGAAAATGAAACAAAAAAATATTGTGTATCTCAAATGACTTAATGCAACATACAGAATCTTTTATTACAGTCCATATACATGATTTCATTAAAAATGAATTCTTGAATAAGAAACATGGTGATTTTCAAAATTATTTTCTTTAGTGGTTTGTTATTCTTCACTGGCATTCTATTACTCCATGTCAAAGTAGCTGAACATCATAAGGTAGTATATAGATTGAATATTTCTAGTTTATATAGAATACATTGGAGAGCATGTAAAGATATTTATTGGTAAAATTATCTAATCACCAGTATATTATTGTTTAAGTCAAATTTATATTAATAATCCCATCTCCTTTTATATTGCTACTCAAGCACAAAAATAATATGCATTGTTTACCCTGCAGTGGAGGGTTAGATAATTTAAACTGAAATTATATATATAAATAATTACATATTTCATAAATAAATGTGGTATGTATGTATGGAATATATGTGGGTAGATAATTGAACCGATATGTAGATAGAAAGAATTTGAAGGAAGTGGTGTAAAAGTGGTAAAGGAATGTATCTGAGATCCAAGTTAACGTTAGAGCTGAAGAATTCAAACAATTCAAACCTACTATTTTTCAAGTAAGAACACTGAGTCCAAACATAATCACCCCAGGATTATGTGAATACAATTAATTTTATAACAATAAAATATATAGTCCATTAACTGAATTCACTAAAATAGTACAGGTATAACCTCTGAACTACGCACTACTAAAAGTGATGCAAAATTTAAGGAGATGGGTTCTGCTCAAAATGATAAACTTCAATTTTGGGGGCTTTGTTTCTTGGCCAGTAATATGCCCTAAAAAAATTTTCCAACAGTTGTTTTGGAATAACCTATACTTCTCAAAAAAATGTGCTTTATTTTGTCTGTTCAATTTTCTCCAGGCAATTCAAGTGATATGTACTTGTAGATATTCTTAAAAATTTATCTTTTTGTCAAGTAATTATATATTCCAGTATAAATTCTCAAGCAAATAATGTAAAATAATTTTTAAAACATCATAACCAATACGCACCTATAATCAGTTATCTGCAACATGCACCAAACACCCACCTATTTAGAGTTGCAAAAAGAACTTTAAAATCACAGCTTGCTCTTCCCTAAAATATACTACAACATAGAAACTCTGCCATAGTAATTAAAATTAAGGGAAATTTGCAATATACTTGAAAAATTGAATCATTTCATCAATAGAGTAGAAGGACAGAAATATTTATTATCTATTTAGCATTGCATTAAATACGAAATCAAAGATAAGAAAATACCCACTATATATTTGACAGCTCACTCAAATGTCCCACAACTAGTAAGTTACAAATACACTTATCTTTTTTTAATTTAATTTAATTTTATATAAATTCAATTAATTCACATATAGTGTATTATTAGTTTCAGAGCAGAGTTCAGTAATTCATCAGTGGTATATAACACCCAGTGCTCATTACATCACATGCCCTCCTTCATGCCCATCACCCAGTTACTCCATCCCCCTGGTCCACCTGCCCTCCAGCAGCCCTGTTTGTTTCCAATGGTCAAGAGTCTCTTATGGTTTGTCTCTCTCTCTGATTTCATCTTGTTTTATTTTTCCCTCCCTTCTTCCATGCCTCTCTGTTTTGTTTCCTAAATTCCACATATGAATGAAATAAAAATATACTTATCTTGACCTTATTATGCTAAAAGTTCACATATACATTGTACGTGCACACACACACACACACACACACACACAAATAGCCCATGGTCTTGATAAATAATAGTTGAAAATGTCTGAAACGCTGAGTATGCAACCTCAAACATGCATGCTGTTTCAAGCAGAATTTAGTTCCACATTGAAACATATTTTGGTACATATTTTTAAAGATAGTTTAAGCATTTAGGAAGAAACACAGAGACCAAAAAACAAACAAACAAACAAACAAACCCCCCAAACTGGCTAATTAGACCAAAAAAAAAAAAAGGAGAAAAATCAAGCTGGCTAACTTCTGAGCTTGCCCTTATTAAAACTCAGAAATATAGGGCGCCTGGGTGGCTTAGTTGGTTAAACAACTGCCTTTGGCTCAGGTCATGATCCCGGAGTCCTGGGATCGAGTCCCACATCCGGCTCCCAGCTCCATGAGGAGTCTGCTTCTCCCTCTGACCTTCTCCCCTCTCATGTTCTCTCTGTCTCTATCTCAGATAAATAAATAAAATCTTTTAAAAAAATACTCAGAAAGATAGATCTATACCTGCAAAATATAAGAGAACTGATGCAACCTCAAGATTTTATAGCCAGAAAATGTGTGTATGAAGTGTAAATGCAGAAAAAAGACTAAAAAAAATTACTTAAAGATTTGGTCTGCTGCCTAGAAAAATTAAAAAAAAAAACATTTAGTTGCAAAGAATGGAAAATAATGGATAGAGCTGTATCGAAATGACAATAAAACAGAAATTATTAAAAAAGAATATATCTAATATTTAAGATATCATTAGAGATACCAGAAAATGCAAGAAAAACATGTAGAAAAGCAGCAATGTAAGTGTGAAGAAACATGAAATGGAGATAATTTTAGCAACTGACCAATTATTGAAAATACTGTACTGTGTGTGAGTGTGTGTGTGAGTGTGTGTGTGAGAGAGAGAGAGTGTCTGTGTGTCACAGAAGAGAAAGAGGGGGAGAATATTTGGAACATGTTCCCATGAATGAGATGTGATTATATCTCCTGCTCTTCTATCAGTCAAATCCTATTATATGATATCCTTAAAATCATATTTATTTATAACATGGTAAAACCATATGCTATTTTTTATAATAAAAAATACATGAGACAATAAAAATATTTGATTATAGTCCCCAGTGTTAACCTTGTAAACATCTGCAATGAAAAAACAATGGAATTGTCAACAACCATTAGAATGTCTAGGAGTCAAAGAAACACAGTAGGAGCAAAATGGGTAACGTTACATAACTTACACAGCAAGCAGTCAAAGATATAAAATCAAGATCTGAAGGTTAACTTTATTGTTAAATGTATAAAGGTAGTGAATAAGTTGCTTCTAGAAACAGCAGACTAGGTAAGATGCATCAATCCCCTGCTCAAAACAAACAAATGAAAAACTAGAAAATCTAGGCAAAATATTGTCTTATATCTACCTGAAGGCAGTAAGAAACTAATAAGGCAGTGAAAATTTACAAAGACAAGATTTTCCAAGAAGAAGGAATCACAGTATTATGATTAGCATTTTGGAATACTTTTCCCTAAAACTGCACTGCCCCTAGGGAAGTGACTAGCCTCACATTGGATATTTAAATTTTAATTAATTAATATTAAACAAAAACAACAATTCAATTCTTTAGATGCACTAATTCCATTTCAAGTACTCAAACATACATGAGATTAACGGCTACCACACTGTAAAATGAAGATAGAAAACGTTTCCATCGTGACAAAAATTTCCATTGGACAGTGGCATTTCTGTCAGTTGCAGGTGAGGCAAATTAGCACTGAGCATCCATGCAGAGATTTAGACAAACTCATGGAGTTAGGGGAACTAAATTTTAGGTTAGTGTCAGCCAAGGACAGCGATCCCTCTTAAAAAACACTGTTTTTGTTTGGGATCTCCAGGATACACCTATAAATAAGGATAAACCAGATATGATTTATTCCTTGTATGGACTGGCCGCATGTTCAAATCATCTCAACACCTTCAACTGTATTAGAGTACATTTGTTTTGTTAAAGCTGCTAGTTCCCTGACACGGAAAAAAAGGAGAGAAAAAGGCAAATAAATAAATAAACACTGGTAAGTTCTTTCTGAACAAAGACGAAATCTGTTCAATCATGAAGTTATTCCTTCAATTTCTCTTTAGTATCTAGCATATAATTGAAAAAATCAGATATAGAATGGGATATAAAAACACTCACAAAAACCAAGAGAAGAAAATCTTTTTAAAAAGTTATAGTGTATCTGGGTGGCTCAGTTGGTTAAGCTTCTGCCTTTGGCTCAGGTCATGATCCCAAGACTCTGTGATCCAGCCCAGTTTTGGCTTCTCCCTCTGCTCCCCTCCTGGTTCCTGCTAGCAGGCTCTCTCTCTCTCTCAATCTCTCTCTCTCTCTCTCAAATAAATAAATAAAATCTAAAAAAAAAAAAAAAAAGAGGAAAACTGACATAATACCTAATCATGCTAAATACTCTCAAAGATTAGATTTTTAGTAGAAAACTAAAAACTATTTTTAAAACAAAATCAACATTAACAATAATAGTTTTTACCATTGAAAAAATGTGAAATTAAGAAATCAATGTATGAATTTAATACATTTGAGAGAAATGAATTGAGAAATAGTGAATGAAAGATAGGCCCAAAATGCTGTCCAGAATCAGAAAGAAAAATATAAAATAATTGAAAATACAGAAGAAAATATGAGACTTAAGGGATAATGTAAAAGATCTGATTAAGGTCTAAATAGTTCTGAAGAGAAGAAATAGAATGGGTTCTAAGCAATATTTAAGGAGATAATGAATGGGATTTTTTTTTTCAAAAGTGATGAAATAAATCAAGCTACAGATTCGAGGAACTCTACACACCTCAAAGAAGATAAATGAATATTTACTTTACTGCCCTGTCATAATATAATAAAAGGTACTGAAGATACTGCTGAAGATCAAAGACACAATAAATTCCTAACAGCACTCCAATACCTCCACCTCTGAAAAGGACAATTTACCTTCAAAGGTGACTTCTCAAATAAACAATGAAGACCAGAAGGCAATGAAAGGCAAAAATAACTGCTAGTTTATAAGTATTTATATAGTAAAGATGGTTTCCAAAATATAAGTGAAATAAATAATTTTAGATAAAAATATAGATAACTTATCACCAAGAAGCTTGTAATAAAATTAATAAAGAGTACTTTATGAGCTGAAGGGAAATGATCCAAAATGGAAATTCAGAGATGGAGGGAAAAAATAAAGAAAAAATGGAAAGAATAAATATGAGGAAACTTCTATAACATAATACCTATAATGTCCTGATGGGCTTAAAATAAATACGTAGAGTATATGATCGGAATTGTCTATAAATTGGAGTGGTGTCCAAGGAGTATAATGTTTTAAGTTCCTGAATTGTCTAGAAAGAAGTAAAAATAGCAATTAACATTAGCTAATGACATGTCAATTTAAGTTAATAATTTAAGAAATAAATGCATAAAGCTATTTTCTAGCATCATTAAGGTAATCAGTGTAGGAAATATAAAGAGAAGAATAAATCTATATATGCCATAAGGAATTAGACTTAGCAGCATTAGAAGTTTTTCATTACTGCTGTGGTTTTACTTCTATCTGTATGCATTACTTTTTTCATAATATAATATACTGAATTTTTTTGTTTTAATTTTATTTTTTCAGTGCTCCAAGATTCATTGTTTATGTACTACACTCAGTGCTTCATGCAATACATGTCCTCCTTAATACTCATCACCAGGCTCACCCATCCTCCTAGCCCCTCCCCTCTAAAACCTCAGTTTGAAAAAAAAAATAAAAAATAAAACCCTCAGTTTATTTCTCAGAGTCCAGTCTCTCATGGGTTTGTCTCCCTTTCCAATTTTCCCCACTTCACTTTTCCTTTCCTTCTCCTAATGACCTCCATGTTATTCCTTATGTTCCACAAATAAGTGAAACCATATGATAATTGACTTTCTCTGCTTGACTTATTTCATTCAGCATAATCTCCTCCAGTCCCATCCATGTTGATACAAAAGTTGGGTATTTATTTTCTGACTTTCTGATGGCTGAGTAATGCTGAGATTAGGGACACAACAAGGATGCCCACTCTTGCCACTGTTGTTCAACATAGTACTAGAAGTCCTAGTAAGAGCAATCAGACAACAAAAATAAATAAAAGGTATTCAAATTGGCAAAGAAGAAGTCAAACTCTCTCTCTTCATAGATGACATGATACTATATATGGAAAACCCAAGACTCTACACCCAAATTATTTGTTCTCATACAGCAGTTCAATAATGTGGCAGGACACAAAATCAATGCACAGAAATCAGTTGCTTTTTTATACACTAACAATGAAACTATAGAAAGAGAAATGAGAGAATCAATTCCATTTACTGTAGCACCAAGAACCATAATACACCTTGGAATAAACCTAACCAAAGAGGTAAAGGATCTGTACTCAAGGAACTACAGAATACTCATGAAAGAAATTGAAGAAGACACAAAAAGATGAAAAAACATTCCATGCTCATGAATCGGAAGAATAGATATTGTTAAAATGTCTATACTGCCCAGAGCAATCTATACCCTCGACACCATCCCAATCAAAATACCACCTGCATTTTTCAAAGTGCTGTAACAAACAATCCTAAATTTTTTATGGAACCAGAAAAGACCCCAAACAGCTAAGGAAATGTTGAAAAAGAAAAACAAAGCTGAGGGCATCACGTTGCCTGATTTCAAGCTTTTTTTACAAAGCTGTGATCACCAAGACAGCATGGTACTGGCACAAAACAGACACATAGACCAGTGGAACAGAGTAGAGAGCCAAGATACAGAATTTTTTTAAAAACGTTAAAGAAGAATAGCCAATGTTGATGTGAATTGTGGAAATGTAAAGGATTATTGCCCAGATTCTAAAGCCTTAATACAGGTTGAAATGCATTTGGAAAGGTAGTTGTCATATACAACAAGGTAGGCTAAATAACAATAAGGAATTGGCATAAACTTTAAAGAAAAAAAAATGCTTTGGGAGGATAAAAATTAGATTATCTAGATTTCTGTAATAGAAATCTAAGAAAATGCCACTGCTGTGTATGAGCCAATTGATGCTCTGAGTATTGAAGAATTATGAGCATTAACAGTGGTGTTCTCAGAGGGAAAGTAGGGCAGTTTTAACTTAAGGCAAGTGTAAAAAAAACATAGCATACTTTGAACTATAGGATAATGTATTTATTTGTACCAGTTTGAGGACTCCACAAAGCATAATGGGAAAAGTTGGCAGTGGAGGATTAGGCAATTCTTGACAGATAAAAAAGTGCTATGATGCCATTGAGTATGTCAGCATATACATTCCAGTGGGGTTTTCACTTCTGGAAAATCAGAGACAAATGTCACTACCCTCTAGGTTCTGGTGAATAAAGATTAAATCCTCCTGTGTTATCAAAGTCCCATGTACCTAACAGAGCCATAGAAAAAATCTGTGATTGATTGGTCTGCTTCCACAGGGTCTCCTGTTCTCTTGGATGGAGATGAAATTTGCTATTTCAGCACATGCTCATCAATTTATAGATTTAACAGCAGACCACAGTGGATGAGAAGACACAAGTAATGCCTAATATAGGAAACTATATTAATACAGCTTATTATAGACATTTTTGTTTAGTTAAACCAAAGCCATTGACAACCTGTCCCAACCCTCTCAAGTTTTTCTACCTAGCCAAAGAGGTTTCCCTGTTTTAATCAAGAACTCAACTTCTGGGGAAATAATTCCAGCACCTGGACTAAAGGGTGTCCAGTTCTGGCCAACAAAAATGTTAGGGAATGTCTTCTTGGAATCTTCAGAACTTCTTGGATTCTTCAGAACTTTCCCCCTAATAACACTACAATAAAGTACAAATCCAGAAATTTTCTTTCACACACTGCGATGTTTCCTGTTGTAAGAATGTAATAACTAGGGCTGCCACGCTCAAGTTACAGCCATGAATGGAAGGCTAAAAGGAACACAGTAATCTTGACTAAGACATGGCTAGTCTGCCAAACAAATACTTGAAGCTGCTTATAAATTAGTTAATTAATTAATCTTGCCATTAAACTATGCGCAGAACTCCTAGTCTCAAGTCCATGGTTTTATTTATTTTTTTAATGTTTTTACTTATTTATTTGACAGAGAGAGAAAGAGTGTGCATGGGAGTGTATAAGCAGGAGGACTGGGAGAGGGACAAGCAGGTTCCCCGCTGAGCAGGGAGCCTGATGTGGGGCTAGATTCCAGGACCGTGGGATCATGACCCGAGCGAAGGGAGATGCTTACCCGACTGAGCCACCCAGGTGCCCTTGAAGTCCCATGTTTTAGGAAGGGCCTCTTTCTGTCCCTTCTCAGGACACTCCCCACCATTTCCTCCCCTCCACCATAGCACACGTGGGTTTTGGTTTTGTTTTTGTTTTCCAGTGGTGGTTGGCTAGAGTGATTATTGTCTAAAAGTTTACTCTTTAGGATGCTTCCTTTTAGTTTCCTTGGTGACAGAGGGGACCTTGGGACAAATGTCCCAACATTTTTGTTCTGTGCCAATTGATATTCCAGTTTGCCTGCTTCTTTAGCTACAAGTCTGGGATAGAAAACCCACAGAGTTTACTGGATCATGCCATTTCTTGGGTCCTGATATTCCTAGTGGATCTTTATAGATTTTGCTACCTTTCAGAGCCTTCTTTATTATTTATTTTTAAATTTTTTTGAGAGAGGGCATGTGCATGCACACATATACACACAGGCACACACACGCATGAATGCATGCTTGGGGGTGTGGTTGGAGGGATGGGGCAGAGGGGCAGAGGGAAACAGAGAAAGAGAACCTTAAGCAGGCTCCACACCCAGTGTAGAGCCCTATGCAGGGCCTGACATCACAACTCTGAGATGAGCTCATGAGGTGAGTTGAAACCAAGAGTCAGAGGCTTAACCGACCAAAGCCCCACAAGGGCCCCTTCTTTATTTCAGATATAATACACTGCATATTTATTTGTACTTATCTCTCACAGGAGAGACAGAAATTCTGAATAGCCGGAGGTCCAAAGAGTTGTCAAGGGACATCTCTTTGTGCAGTATATGGATTGTGCCTTTGCTTGTGAGCTGGGGTTCCAAGTAAGTGTACAGGACATATGGTTTGTCTTGGAGCCCGAAATGGGGAACTAAAGGGAGCAGGATAAGGACTAGGGGTCAGCTCTGCAAGCACTACCATTATCTGAAATGGAATTCAAAAGAGTATGAGAAGCCTAAATTAAAACCTCATCTTTAATCTCTACTAGGGCCTTTGCTAAGAAATGGGATTTAAACGTATTTTATTTAACAAGTTATTAAATTGATTTTTAACTACCAAATACTTACATATGATATGTGGGCATATGTGCATCTGTGTGTATGTATGTGAGAGAGAGAGAGAGACTGAGACAGAGAGATGGAAGGAGACAGTGAGAGAGATAGGCTTATGGATGGGTATTCTATTTCAAAATTATTTTTAAAATTAGAAAAATGTTGCATGCTTAAATTGTTGCATAAGACCATTAAATATTCTAATCTGGTTATTGCATCATCACAGAAAAACACATTTTAAAGGGAATTTGAAAGAAGAGATCAATATTATCCCCAAAAGGGGAAATACTGGCCTTCTTGCTGAGTCTGAGATTTCAACATATTTTTCTACACTTAAGGTTTGGGCTGTTCCAGAAAATGGTATTTAAAAGCTTAAAGTTACTGTTCCACAATTATATTTACTTTTTACATTAACACGTCCAAAAATTTATATTATCCCTGTGGAAGAATTGTTTCTCTCACAAATATTTCTTAACATAAGCCAGATCATAATGCATTTAACATGCAAATTTAAGTTAGCAAGGAATAGTTCAACCTAATTGCTTTCTAAGCCCAATCAAGGAATTTAAGTTACTTGAGAGCTGACAGTTTTGGAATGCAAAAGATTTGTCTTTACATATTTTAACTAATTAAACTTGCAATTATTCAGTACTTTCCTCCTTAAGCACTTAAAAACACTTTTTAAGTCAATTTCCTGTAGAGTAGAGCACTAAGTGATCATCAGCCACATTCCTCAAATAGAAAACATGGGGTAATAAAAATTATTGATGGTTTCTCTTCCATATTATGTTTATATTAACATAGCTGATACTTTCCAGCAGACATTGAAAATGCTCCAAGGAGTGTGCATTCAATTATTTTCTTTAAACTTAGAAACTCTTTCAAAATGCATATACAATTTTTTTTAATAAAACTATTAGAAAACCATAAAATGTTAATGAATATATGTGGCGATTCTTGCCAGCATGAGTAATGTTAACATTATTCTTCCACAGGGGTGCCTGGGTGGCTCAGTGGGTTAAAGCCTCTGCCTTCGGCTCAGGTCATGATCTCAGGGTCCTAGGATCAAGCCCCGCATCGGGCTCTCTGCTCAGCAGGAAGCCTGCTTCCCCCTCTCTCTCTGCCTACTTGTAATCTCTCTCTCTGTCAAATAAATAAATAAAATCTTTTTTTTAAAAAAAAAAAAACATTATTCTTCCACAGAGATGTTCAGGGTAGCTGCCAGGGCCCACCACATGTCTGACCTGGGTATAAGTCTGTGTTTCCTTGACCAGAGAAATTGAGTGAAAATATGCTAAGGAGATGACTGACATGTTAGAACAACATTGATCTACAGGTCTCAGGTTGTTTAGACACCTCACACAGTTGAAGAAAAATCCACAAATTGGGAAGATGAGTTGAAGCTTCTCGAATATCCATTAACATAAATGGTTCTCTTATTATTTTTAAATATTACAACTATTATTTTATATAGGGGAGATGTTGATCTCAGCTATATGAGTTGCTTCTCAACTGGAGACTTTTTTTTTAAGATTTTTATTTATTTATTAGAGAGCGAGAGACTGAGAATGAGAGGGGAGAAGGTCAGAGGGAGAAGCAGACTTCCCGCAGAGGCGGGAGCCCGATATGGGACTCGATCCCTGGACTCCGGGATCATGACCCGAGCCGAAGGCAGTTGCCCAACCAACTGAGCCACCCAGGCGCCCTCAACTAGAGACTTTTGATCTAATTCAATGTGAATATTTTCTATTCTACTCATAAAGTTGACTGGTGAGATATTTTTATTTGCATGAAATACCTCCCTTTTAAACTTGACTGAATAAAAAGAATTGCCAAAATATAGTGGCCTATATGCTAGTGGCAAGTAAGCAAATCTCAAGCAAAGACAGTCTTTGTAATTGGCTTTGATTAGACCTATTGTTACAGAGACCATGGAAGACAGAACTATTTTCTCACTACAAAGGAGGTTCCAGCTTTAGCAACATCAGTGGAAAGCTGTAAATAAATTTTGAGGGGTGCCTGGGTGGCTCAGTTGGTTAAGCATTTGCCTTTGGCTTGGGTCATGATCCCAGGGTCTTGAGATCAAGCCCCCATCAGGCTCCCTGCTCCACGGACAGCCTGCTTCTCTCTCTCCCCCTGCCTCTCCCTCTGCCTTCCGCTCTGCCTACTTGTGCTTTCTAACTCTGTCGAATAAATGAATAAATAAAATGTTTAAAAAAAATAAAATAAAATAAATTTTGAACGGTTCTTTTGCCCTAACTGGATGAACTTGTTGTTGCTTTCCAATTACAGATGCTCAGCACCTGCTTTACTGGATGAGCTTCTAAAGAAACAGAATAAAGGCAACAATTTACAACAAGGAAAAGGGGTCATAGTGCGAGTTAGTTTACATGGAATGTAGTTTGCCCAATTCCAATTTTCTATAGTTAGGAAAATTTAGCCATTAAATGACACTGGTTATGAAATCAGAAAAAGCATGCTATCATAAACTTACATATTTTAACTTAAGGAAGGTCATATAAAAATCTCTCTGGGTTTTTCTTTACACAATTATAAGTGATATCTTCTTGTTCATTATTTTAAAGTAATAATTCTGTTTAAATCATTTAAGTTGTTAAAGATATTATTTTCTTACTAAGGATTATATTTACAATTCTTAGGATAGTGTGTTTTCTATATTTATAGGAGGTTGTGAAAACAACTCTATCCTATTGGAAAGTAATACAAAAATATGAGTCAACTGTTATTCTTTCCTAAGAAGAATAATCACTCCATATAATTAATATACTTTGGAATAATATTGAACTTACTCATTTCTTAATTAGTGAGGTCAAATATTTATTCTATAACAATTTAGTAAAAATATTCTCAAATTACATAAATTAAGATACACGCTGACATTGTATAGTTAATTCATTGTACTTGGGTTAAACTACATATCCTCATTTACTTTGAACATCTTCAAAATAACATATTTATTATATTCATATATAACTAATGCATTTTAACTCTAGCAGAAGTCCTGTAGAATATTGATTCTAAACTGTCTTTTTGGCATGTTTTAAGGGTATTCTTTATAGAAAAAAACATTTTCTTGCCATAAATATTCCATCTTTTAAAATAATTCTTCTATTACTTCATTAAGGTTGCCTTATTTCTCTTATTTTACTTTTCTCCTCCTTCTTCCTTTCCTCCTCCCCCTCTTTCCCTTTCCTCTTCTTCTTCTTCTTCTTCTTCCTCTTCTTCTTCTTTTCTTCTTCTCCCTTCCCCTCGTCCACTTCCTTCGCAGACCCAATATAGTTTAAAGGATTAAAATCATACAAAATGTTATGCAATAGAATAGAATCAAATTAAAAATAAGCAACAAAAATAAATTTGGGAATCTACATATTTTTGGAAATTAAACACTTTTCAAAATAGCCTATTGTTCAGAAAAGAAATTACAAATAATGATCAGAAACTATTTTGGAAAAAAAAAGGAAAAGAAAATATTTTGGGACTCCTGGGTAGCTCAGTTGGCTGTCTGCCTTCAGCTCAGGTCATGATCCCAGGGTCCTGGGATCAAGTCTTGTATCTGTCTCCTTGCTCAGGAGGGAGCCTGCTTCTCTCTCTGCCTGCTGCTCCCCCTGCCTCTCTCTTCCTGACAAATAAATAAATAAAACCTTTAAAAAAATACTTTGAGATGACAGAAAAGAAAAACACAACATATCAAGATTTATGGGATATAACTAAGTCATCCTTAGAGGAAAATTTACAGCTTTAAATGCCTTGATTTTTTTTTTAAAAAATGAAGTACGATCTCAGTGCATAACTAAAGCTTCTACCTCAAGAAAGTAGAAGAAAGAAAGAAGGAAGGAAGGGAGGGAGGGAGGGAGGGAGGGAGGGAGGGAGGGAGGAAAGAAAGAAAGAAAAAAAGAAAGAAAGAAAGAAAATAAATTAATGCAAAAAAAAAAAAACCCAGAGGGCAAGAGATAGTACAGATTAGAGAAAAAACTAAAGAAATATGAAACAGAAAAACAATAGAGCTAGTTAATGAAACCAAACATTTTTTTTTAAGTGCAATAAAATCAAGAAAGTTTTTAACTAGACTGAGGAAAAAAAAGAGATCAGACACTAATCACAAAAGCAGGTATGACAGAGAAGACTTCACTACTGATGTTTAAAAACTGAAAGGATTGAAACAAAATGCTATGAATAACGTTTTGATGCCAACTAAGTAGACAACTTAGATTAAATAGTCAAATTTCTAAAGGAAAAAAAATAACAAACTGAAGAAAGCAGGAAATTTGAATAGACCTATGAGCAGAAAAAAAAATTTAAGTAATTTAAAAATTTTGCATGTAGAAAACCCTACATACATAAAGCTTTACTGGAGAATTCTATATAATATTTAAAGAAATAATGCAAATCATTTACAATTATATAATAATATGTAAAGCATTTTACAGGGTCTCAAACATTAAAAAAATATTGCTATTAAGGTGATTGATTTTGTAAACAAGAGGTCACTGATTCCTTTGGAACTGGTATGAATTTTAAAGGCATGATTTAATAGAGGGAGATATTTTAGATCATTCTAAAGTAACAGTTCTTTGAAGGACCGAAGAAAATAAAGTCTTTACCTTAAAGTCTTTCTCTCTAGAAACCTAAATTAAATAAATGGTAACTCTTTTTAAACATTAAATATTTACCCTTTGTGTGTTTATTTTGTTTTGTTTGGGTTTTTTAAGAGAGGGAGAGAGAGAGTGGGGGAGATGGGGAGGGGCAGAGAGAGTCTTAAGCAGGCTCCATACCTAACTCAGACCCTGACATGGGGTTCACAACCCTGAGATTATGACCTGAGCTGAAATCAAGAGTCAGACCCTGAACTGAGCCACCCAGGTGCCCCAATATTTACCTTTTCTTGAAGAGAGTTCTGACACAAACAAAAATGATAAATAAGCATTTTCTATGGTCTAATATAGAAACTACAGAAGCATATTTCATAAAACAGTTTTAGATGTCCTTTAAAGAGTAGAAATCGGTTATATGAACTTTTTGAAAATTCACAACCATTGTACGAAATCCTCTGATTATCTGTCACCAGTATTAGATCTCACAAGAAGCTCTATTTTGTCATTCCATTCTTAAAGAAATTTATAAGAGTGGTTAATTTGTATTCTTACCAATGGTTGTCTCCCCAGTGCTTCCCCTGCTGATTTATGTAAGTATGGAGTTCTGTGGTAGCCAAAGAGAAATTATGATTATCATCTTCAAAATTTTATATCTAGCACACTTGAGTGTAAATCATACTTTCTAAATAAAGCTGTCATCATCTTTATTACATTTACACTCAGTAAATGATGCCAGGATAGCTCTTTATTTTTAATCAGATTAAAAAAATATATTCCTAGAATAACCAAAAAGAATGATGAACATTTTCAGTATTTGAAGTGTTTTTCTACTTAATAAAATAAAATAAAACATTCAAATGCTACTACTTACCTAAACTTCTAAAAACTCTCTTGGTAATGTTGATTTAATATTTTTTCCTCTGAAAACTGACTGGGATTATGTATTATAGTTGTGATGATTTAGATATACAATTTTCTGAATAACACTTTATGTTAATAAATTCTCAAGAGAAGAGATACTATTTCATCAAATAAATTCTGCAATTTTAGAAACAGCCACATTTTGCCAACCTATTGAGTGTATCTCTATATTTGATTACTCTGCACCTGTGTGAAATGATCATTAAAGCAGTGTGTATCCTGAGTGAATTACAGAGTTTGCTGGGCTTATATTGACATTATCCTCATTTATTTATGTCAAGTCTACTTAAAACATCAGACTCATAATAAGGACCACAGGACACAAATTTCTATTACATCTACAACTGATATGTAAGCCAAGTGTTAAGAAGTAGGTGTGGGTATTTTATGTGTCTTATGTTAAAAATTTTCTATTCTCTCATTAGGAGCTAATAAAAATGCTGTAACGTTATGATTATGACCTTTATCATTAGCTGCATAATAAAATTATGTGCATACTTGTATGATCTTGAAAAAATCCACAAATGATTTCCCAACTCTGTAAATATAATTTTGTGAGTAGAGTCACCAATTTACAAACTCTGGAAAAGTTGTTCATGTGGGTAATATTTTCTTTACTGGAATGACATTCCTCCACATTTTGAAACAAAAGGGAAATGCCAAAGGTGACTTTTCACTTCTCAGCATAAAAAATTATGGTATTTTATTTATCCTTAGAGATAAACAGGGTTTCCATGATAAGAAAAATACTAGGGAAAAAAAAAACAATATGATTGCATTTTGTTTTAGAAATTCTTACTTAGTTTCTCTTTTATATTAAAAACTAGAATGCTTTAACCATCTGGATATGGAGTTGACCTGAAAATACTGATGTTTATTTTCATGGTCCGTGTGCACCTTAGATGTCACCCAGGTTCCTCTGTCCTCAGAATCAAATGGAATTTTAGCTCAAGCTCCATTTCACATCGATAGACTGATCCAGCATTTCTCTCAACTTCTCAGAGAATTTTTGAAGAAATCTGTTGTATCAAGGGTCACAGCATGGAGTAGCTCTGGGATCCTTTGTTCACTGATTTTTTTTTTTTTATCCTCTCTCTATCTAATCCTTTCCCTTTTCCTTCTCCAGTTGCTCTGTATCAAGATCTTTTTTTTTTTTTTTATAAAAGTCTATGTGGCCGAAATTTCAGCAGTTTTAAAAAGCCTTTTGGTATGTTACACAGAAATTCCTTTCACTTTGCTATTTTATTTTTACTATTTTCTGGACTATTTGGCCCCATTTGTTCATTCTCAATAATTTCTCATATGGAGTTTTTAACCCCTGAGGTGCACAATAATTTCCGTTTGTCCTTTTAATCCAGTCTTCATCCTCTGTCACCTCGTTCTGTATCCTGGGAGTCTAATGTATATAGACTATATTCCCTAATACCAATCTGGCTTCAACCAGTGGGACATACTAGGAATTCAAAAGTGGAAGGAGGAATCAGAGTATCTGTTCCACGCTCACCTTATCAGATTTCCATGTGTTTACTATATCCTTCTACATTAAAAAACTGCCCCTGTGGGTGGCCATAGCCATTCTCCCTCCAGTATTGCCTTCTGTGCCTTGACTTCCACGCTAAACACAGTCTATTAAGATTTTTTTTTCTCAATGAAAGAATTCTTGCTAAGAAAAGATATGGTGCCTACAGTTACCCTAACATTTTTTTTCCTCACCCTGATGTACACATTTCAAGATGAGTCTTTCTTGTTTATGATGATGATGATGTTTTTTGAAGTAAGCTACAGAAAAGCAAGTGATGATTATGTGAAGTTTTGTAGATTTTGATTCTTTTATGAACTGACAGAAGGATCAAGAATTAATGTATCTAATTATACCGAGAAAGACATAACCCAATATTTGCTAATTATATGAACTAAAAACTCTTAATAATTTTTCTGAAGGAAAACTTCCCCTAATGGCATACTTTTGTCAGGAGAGCACCTGGCACCTGAAAGAGAGAAGTTTGGAGGGAAAAAAAAAAGAAAAAAGAAGGTGAGATAAAAAGAGGAAACTTGAAATTAAGCAATGTAATTATGGTTTATTAAAAGGTTTAGCGTTGATTTTAGCTACGATGTTAGTAAAGAGGCTGACAGACAAGATAGACTGGAATTTCTGTAATTTATTAGACTTCTGTTGCTCCTTAATGTTACCAGAAATGCAGCAGCTTGAAACAACATTAAACTAGTTATTTTTTGAAAATAGTTATATTTCTGTGGTTCTAAGTCCTTGGAATTTCATATATCATTTTAACTTTTTCTGAATTATTTAACAAACATTGGATATGAACACGCTAATTATATCACATGTATTTACTGATATAATGAACACTTTAATTAACCCAGTATAATTCCATGTGTCTTGATTTTTAGTTAAGAAAAAATATGTTTATGAGCAACAATATTCAACAAGAAGCAAAACTGAATGACTAAAAAGATTAGAGCTACTTTCTTACTACCTCTATTGTATGCATTCATTGGACACAATTTGGATGGTCTAGGCACATGTGAATAAGGAACATTGAAAGATCACAAAACACTGGGCATTTTATGACATCAAAGGCAAAGTTATATAAGAGTTTATTTCACTGCCTTGGTTTCTCAACACCTTGTACTTAAATCCATTGGATCTCACCTGCAGGCTCAAGATGGCTTAAATTCTAAGCTAACAATAATAACAATCAATGGTTAAATGTTTAAAGAGATAATATTTATGAGCTTATAACCACTTATCATGTGCTGTGTACGATTACTATCTAATTTAAACCTCAAAGTTGCTAGTTATTATACCCAGTTTATTGACAGAAGAATAAGTCATAGAAAGATTACATAATAACTAAATCAATCAGCAAGTGACTTAATCTGGGTTTTACTGAATTGCAAAATGCCATTTTTGCTGGGTTTCTATTAGGCCCTTGAAGAATCTTCACTGGACTTTGAGAACTTAAAAACACTTACAAAGTGAAAATTCCTCCTTTCAATATGCCTCTCTGTTGGCTGTTTTCTAAGACGAAGTGTTAATATGTTGAATTTGGAGTTAGACTTTCAAATCTTAGTTTCATCATTTTCTGGCTTTGAGATCATGAGCAAGTTATTCAATTCCTCTTAGTTTTGGATTATTGTTCTGCACAATGAGGACAACAGTATTTAACTCATCTTTTAAGACAGGATTAAATAGGGTTCTGTATGTTAGGAGAGTAGAATACATCTGGTACATGAAATACTATGTGGCTCTTACCAACTGCTCTAATTAATAACTGTATTCCCCTTCTAACATTACAATGTTTTTCCTTGAAATCCCTGGACCCTATTTGACTCCAAATAAAGTTGGTGGTCTTTCTTCTCCCTGCTACACCACACTGCCCTCTCCCCTAGGTGTGTGTGCGTGTGTGTGTGTGTGTGTATATGTATATGTGTGTGTATATATATATATATATATATATATATATATATATTACAGTAACTTGCTTAGTGATGGGATCTCTTAAGAACAAACACATTCCTCAGCAAAAGTGTGTGTGCCTTGGGATCTCGCTCCCCTATATTCATCTCCCAGCCACATTCTTCACTGACATAACAGATGGGCTATAAAAGTTCTGGTGACCATTACTTGAATTAGAATTTAAACTAGTGAAGTCCTCAAGAGGCTCAAGAGTGGATTCTGCACTTTTCTCCCAACTGTGCATTCCATGGCATCATAGCTATATTTAGAAATCAGACATAGAAGAAGTTTATCATAAAAATAGGCAAACACTACAAATCAGGTTTTTGTTTTGTTTTGTTTTCATTTGCCTTTTTTTTTTTAAGAGCTGTTTTACACACTCACCATTGATTCAGACTAATAAGTATTAACAGACCAGGGCTACTAAAATTGTGGTCTATAACTAATATCAATCACTGAACTATTTGTTATTATTCTACTTGCGATTAAGTGTAACAATTGATTATAAGCATTTGGAAGCAGCATTTTGATATTGCTACTACATTCAAATGCATGATCTTTTTTTGGTAATTAATTTCTGTTCAGTTTTACAAATGCTTCAGTCTGTGATGGACTGGGGGAAAAAATAAGCCTACTGATGCATTGCTATAGACATTATGCTTAAGTAGTCCCCCTTTCCTTGGCATCTCTATAACCAGATCACTTTCAACTTTTGCCCTGCCATGGAAACTGGAGCTCATCCAATCCCTTGCTTGCTTCCCCTTCTCACAGTTTAAAGACCAAGAATGACTGATGTCTGAGCCAACTCAAATTACTGTAGTGAACTTTAGTAAGCTCACTTATTGCTATGTTCTATGCCTGCCATTTTTCTGGGAATTCATTTTTATGAAGCAAATAAGAATATTTCTCTAATGTGGAAAGCTATCTAAGAATCAAAAGGAAGAGATTGGCATGGATAGAAAGAAGAGAAAATGGTGTTGGCAAATGTGGCCAAAAGTAATTCTGCAGTGAAAAGCTTTGTGGATCTTAGAGATCTGCTTGGATGTTCTGGTGCAAAATATCTTTATTTTTAAACGCAAGCTTATTTTGAAAGCCATAATTTACTTCAGAAACATTGGCCTGTATTTCAAGCACTTCAAATAACCTATTGAATATTTTATAGTTTCTATTTTCTCTAGTCTATATTTATACTAAAATAAAAGCTTCAGTGTTATTTTAAAAGTCAGAAAACAGAGATGGAAGGAAAACCTTAGGCCAAAGACTCAGTACACTTATCTCTTGCACATCCCGTCTGGTTATATTACTATCAGTTTCAACTCTGGGCTAAATTAAGTGAACCAATTTACATTCAGTATCTCCCATCTAAACATCAGATCCACACCCGACATTTCCACAAGTTGTCATCCCAAAGACTCCTGACTGCCTCACCCTGGTAAAGGAAGAGGAAAATAATATGTATATAAACCCATTTACATTTAGTGTTGCACTTAATATTCACAGTTACCAAATAGGAATATTACTTCAATGTACAGTCAATGTACGTGAAACATACACAGGTCTCACAATTAATAAATGACAAAACCAGAGTTAAATGTAAGTCTTTTATACTCTACAGTGTGTACTCATTCCATAACCATATACTGCTTGTCAATCATTGAAGCCACCATAAGTAAAAGGTCAATTTCCAAATATCCTTCATTCCAGGAATGACTCTATGTTTGTGATGAATTTATGTCCTTTGTATTTCCTTTCCGCAGTCTTTAACTCTTTTGTAAAGCCCTTATTTAACTAATTTACAAAAAATTCTACGGCATCTTAATTCTGATTAGCTTAGTTAAATATTAGTTACTCTGAAAGCAAATCCATTGTAAAATCAGATAGAGGAATAAGTAAAGTTCCCTCTTGAGACTACAGATACTGAAGTACTTACATGGTGAAAATAATACTTAAACAAAGGAAAAAAAACAGAATCACAAAATAAAAGCACAGAGAAAAACTATCATAGTTCTAACTAGATTTCATGCACTGACAATCATAGTTCAAACTAGATTGCAAAAATAAGAACATTGGTTTATATCAACTAAAACCATTATTTAAAAACTAAAAGTGAGG
>CM052802.1:20715578-20885437 GCA_028533885.1 Nasua narica | reverse complement strand
CCTCACTTTTAGTTTTTAAATAATGGTTTTAGTTGATATAAACCAATGTTCTTATTTTTGCAATCTAGTTTGAACTATGATTGTCAGTGCATGAAATCTAGTTAGAACTATGATAGTTTTTCTCTGTGCTTTTATTTTGTGATTCTGTTTTTTTTCCTTTGTTTAAGTATTATTTTCACCATGTAAGTACTTCAGTATCAGTATCCCCCCTGATCACTATAACTTCTTAAAACTCAAATACGTAAGTCTTGCAAATTTACTTTTTAAGAATTTTTTGGCTCTTCTATACCTTTTTCATTTCCATATACATTTTAGAATAAGCTTCTCGAGTTCTACATATTAAGCACACTTGCATTTAATTTTCAAATTTTGAAATGGTATAATTTATCTATACTGCATTACACAGATATTAAAGTCACACTAAATTGATGAGTTATGACAAATGCATATACATATGCAACAACCCACAACCCTCTCAAAATACAAAACATTCCATTACCTCAGAAAGTTCACTAGTCTTTTTCCCAGGCAATCCCTCTCTTAAACCAGAGAGTGTATCAATATTCTGATTTATGTCACCATAGATGGTTTTCTTTTTGTCTAGATTTTCATATAAATATATCCATATGGGAAGTATCCATTTTGGTAAGTTTCTTTTGCTAAGCACCATAAATCAGTTTTGGAGATTTATCCAATATGTTTTGTGTATTTATAGTCTATTCCTGTATTATTATTATTAAAATTTAAACCTTAATGGGTTTTTTGTTTAATTTTTTTTAAAAATTCAATTAGCCAACATATAGTGAGTGCATCATTGTTTTTTTGTTGTAGTGTTCAATGATTCATTAGTTGAGTATAACACCCAGTGCTCATCACATGATGTGTAGTCCATTCCTTTTATTGGTGGATAAAATGCCATTTTGAGAATGCAAAACAATTTGTCCATTCTTCTATTAATGGTTATTTGGATTACTTCTAACTTTTGGTGATTATAAATAAGTCTTTTATATTTTAAAAATTTTTGTATGGATACATGTTTGTAAATTTATTAACCTTTTTAAGTAACTTTAAGAATCTTTTTTATTCATTGATTTCTATTCTTGTCTTACATTCCAGGCCATGACAAAAAAAAAATCATTGCAGTGTGATACACCGTGGGTTTAGCAAATTATAAAATTTTTGAAAGAATGATTCTAGGAATGATCTGAGAGATGGAGGGTTGGGGTAGAGAGTGATCACTTATCTCTTCTCTAGGTTTTCTAACATTATTCATGATCTGAATAACATTATTCAATTGCCCTAGTGGCAATAGCCGTGCTTGCCAGAAGCCTATTGCTTGACTACAGAGGACAATAATGGCAGTGGTATGTTTTACTTAATAGATTAATCTTCATGATGTTCAGGACCATATCAGTCATTGTGTTAGGTACTGGAATTACAAATCTGAAAAAAGCAATTATAGCCTTCAGGAAAGTAATATTCCAAAGACAAGAGAGATTTTACATAGCTAATTACCATGCAAAGTGGCAAATATAATAATAAATTGTTTGCCAGGTAATACAGTAGCACAAAATGGATATTTCAGGAATAGTGATTGATTCCTGAACTAAGTCTTAAAGCGTGAGTGGGAATTATTTAGGCTGAAGGTAGTGTCAGTTGCAGGATTCCAAGTCTAATGAAATTAAAGGCAAAAACATAGGCTAGAATTAGCATGGTGTGTGCAAACACAATATATATATTTTTATTTCACTTAACATAATTTCATTAACATTTCCATATTTTTACATAATCTGCATAATCAACGTGTTTAAGAGTTGCATAATAGTATACCAAGTTATCACTGGAAACATGTTAGGGGTAGCTAAGTTTCTTCTTTCAAAAGATATTGACAGTTTAGAAATAAAAGCTTATTAAAGCTTACTCATATAATGGATATAAAAGATGTACACTTTTTAGAATGATGCATTTTATTGTTATTTCTACTCTATATAAAAAGTCATCCATTTTCATCTTCATAAATAAATGATACACAATATTTTTTCTTAATCAGCATACCCTTGCTATTTTGAGCTATAGAAGTTACATTAAGTATTTTAACCAATGTGCTTCATCTTTATCATTTATTCATTGTTGAAGTTATAACAAGTTTGAACTAAAATTTAATTGTTATAACGAGTTCCAAAAACCAAAATCCTGACTGTTAAAAAGATGTATTAATGTTTGCTATATTTTTCCTTTTTTTAGTTCAGATATAACAAATATTTTCATATTTTTATACAATGGTTTATCCACCAATCTCCACCCACTTTTCATCTACTTACCATACATGCATATTGTACTGAGGTTATTAATTAACTAGGTTTTCAACAAGAATAAAAAAGAGAAATAATCTTATATTCTCTGCGCCAGTGTACTTTATAAACTAAGAATATAAAGATGAGTGAGACAGGAATTTCAAAAAACAAAAAGTCTTACTACCTATCCCAGCATACTCATAATTTTGTATTTACCATCAATAAATTTGTCACTATTTGCATAAACAGTTTCATAAAGTTAGGGAGGTTAAATTGAAATCCATTTATTTCTTATGAAATGATTTCTTCACAGAATGAGGAACTCTGTATTTCACTTTGATCACCTATAACTAATATACTATGTTAAAAATCATTCTTAAGTATCTATTTCATCCATTGCCTTGATGTGATTTCTGTTTTCTCTCATTTAAAGCCTAAATAAAATCAAATTGTGTTTCTTATTTTGGAGGTGAGGAGAGGAGAAAAGTCAAAATAATCTTTCAATAACATAATAAATTATATGAATGTTTTTGACTTATTTATTATTTCTATAGACTACCTTACGAATTCCAATACTTACAATAAAGATAACACAGAAGAGAAGTTAGAACACTAGAATTTACAGCTTAGAAGAAAATGCTATTAAGGCCACTCAATGCTAAAAAGGAAAGTATTCACGTAAATGTTGGTGGTTTATGCTCCATAGAAGGACTTTAAGTAAGAGGAGAATGATATGCCATCTTATTTCAATCACAAAAGAATCAAATCTTTCTTCTTTTTTTGGGTTATTAATGCAGGATCCCAGCTACTATTAAGGTTGTATTTGCTTGGTTCTCTGGAACCAAATTTAAGTTTTATTTTCTCATTCAATTATGCATCTTTTATTTTTGTGTCATGACATTTATTTCACTTACGATTGCAAAATACTAAGGTAGTTTGGGACTTCAACATGCCTACATGATGCAAAGATATTTGTGAAAAATTATAATTTAATATGGCCTGTTATTCTTCATTTCTCAAAGAAACTTGGACCTACTTACTCTGTACTGCTACAATATAAAGCTTTAATGTTTTGTTACCAGAAAAATAGATGAGGAATATGTAACAACCAAACTGTCATTACCAAGTGACTTTTTTTTTAAAGATTTTATTTATTTATTTGACAGCGAGAGAGATCACAAGTAGGCAGAGAGGCAGGAAGAGAGAGAGGGGGAAGCAGGCTCCCTGCTGAGCAGAGAGCCTGATGCAGGGCTAGATCCAAGGACCCTGAGATCAAGACCTGAGCCAAAGGCTGAGGCTTTAACCCACTGAGCCACCCAGGTGCCCCTTACCAAGTGACTTCTGTTCCCCAAACTAACTACTGTGTCACACTACAGTGTATCAATAAAATGAACAAATAGCCCAAGACTTGAAGGATTTATGTGATCCTTAGCAATAAAAGAACATCGCAAAGGATTTTAAGTAAATGTAGATGTTTAGATTTAATAATCCAAGGTATCCCAGTTTATTTTGTGTCATTATTTGCTTGGTTCACATATTGTGCTGATATGTGCACCCCAACACCAATGACACAGGATCTTTCATTCAAGTGTCATGACCTTCCTTTTGCAGTTTTGTACAGCTTAGTTTTTTTTTTTTCTTTTAGCAATGGATGCTGTCATAATTTGGGGGGGGGTCAACATTTAATCTAATTAACCATGGACAAGAAGGGAGGTAGCTGGAGCTGATTAAAATAAATGAGGATGTTTGGTGGGTAGGGAATTGAAAGTTTGTGCATAAGAGTTAACAGTATCTGCACTGGAGTTTATCATTATATTTATTTTTTTTTTTTAAAGATTTTATTTTATTTATTTGAGAGAGAGAGAGAGAATGAGAGATAGGAAGAGGTCAGATGGAGAAGCAGACTCCCTGCTGAGGAGGAAGCCCGACGCGGGACTCGATCCAGGGACTCCAGGATCATGACCTGAGCCGAAGGCAGTTGCCCAACAACTGAGCCACCCAGGCGCCCCTATCATTATATTTTTAATTCATCATATTTTCAGCAATAAATATATAAGAAAAAATAATGTTTTTCATAAGTGCATCTTTTTTCTTAGTTCCATTCCATAAGGACTCTTTTTCCTGCTAATAAGTAAAAAGACAGCAAACAAACATTTGCCTCACTTGTGAAAGCATAGCTTGGCTTAGCATATTATGGTCCCAACATATGGAGGAAAACAGAGCATTGGATGTGATAATATAATTAGAAAAATGTTTTTTAAAAATCATATTTTATTTCATCCTACAAGAAGAATGCACGCATAAGTATCCTGATCACATGCTGATTATATAGTATTTCTCGTGTAATTTTTTCTTCCTAATAAGTCAGAGGCTTTTGTTTCCAGTGCTACCTTTGCAATATTAACTGCTTGATCTTTCCTAAAACACCAAGGCACATTTATCCATAAAATGGAAATGAATAATCATTTTGTCTGCCCATAGTACATACTATTATGAAGTTCCTATTTGGTAATAGATACAAATATACACTAGTTGAAAGTGTAACATGTTAACATATTTCACTGTAATTGTAATGGAATAATCATCATTACGACCACTCTCAAAAGTACACCTGTATAAACACTTTTGGCTCACTGAAGGTTATTTCACTGACAAAAGAATGACACTGAAAATAGAAGATAAGGAAAAAGGGAAATGTACACAATTTCAAAGCTACACTGGACAATTCATCTCCCGAGGCATAAATATAGTTAGTCATACAATGATCTATTTTACACAGCTTTGTAGTTCTGCTATTAATTTGGAGGATTGGTGATTCATGCATCTTCTCTTTTCTTGCTATTTATTTCTATACTTTGATTTAAACATAATTCATGGCAGATAGTTGACATGACCTAACAAAAAGTGTCAGATACCAGAAAGACAACAAATAGTTCTTTACTGAATGCCAATGAAAGAGGTATATATTTTTTTGAGCTGTCACACTATAATTTGTCACTTTTATATAATGTCATATTTTTACATTAGAAAAGAGAGTTTGCATGAAATTCTAAGGTTGGGAACATTAAATAGGCTGTTAACACACACACACACACACACACACACACACACACACACACACCAAAGTCAAAAGCCCAGATACAATGCTAAAAAATCAATTAAAAATTGTAAAAATTAAAATCCAAAAAATTGTAAAAATTAAAATCCAAAATATCTGTTTAGGAGCATTAAGTAGAAGTCTATTTAAATCATTCATTTCCTTGACATTTTTTTTTCATTTCTCTCACATTAAAATGATTGCCAAAATAGAAACAATGTGGTAGGATCTTTATGAATTTAATTATCATCTCATATCCATAGTTTACCTGTTATAAAACTACTCATCGATAGAGTTTCACTTCACCTCGTAGGAAAACATTTTCTTTAAGAACAACTAGAAATCTGGTAGTGTTTTTAAAGGTTTTTACTGGTATTGAAGTGCTGAGGCAGCCAGGACTTGAAGGGACAGGAACTCATAAAAAGGGAAGCTCATTAAAGTGGGTTAAGTTTCTATGTCAGACTTTTGCCCTTGAGCCACTTCGTAATATTGGAGTTGTGCTGCACAAGAAACTGAATTTAATAGAAAGCAGCTAAGATGCAGAAAAGTCAGCTTAGGGAATTGGAAGGAGAAAGGTCAACACAACTTTAGGGGCTAAGATCCCAAAGATAAGAAAAACCCAGTGAGGTAAACCTGAAAATCTACCCTAGTTTACAGCATGAGGCATTTGTCTTTCTCAGCTATACAGTGTTAGAAAGCAGCTGAAAAGCTGACTGCAATATTTGAGAGTTAGCAGGGAGACAAAACTAGCCAACAATGAGTTGAGCACCCCAGGCTCTCAGTTTGGATCTTGGAAGGACACTTACACTCTTAGCATCAGTGTAAACCAGAGATAGAAAAGACCCAGTCAGAAGACACCAGAAAGAGAATGAAAAGGAAAATCACAAAAGAGAAGATATTTACTATATGTGTATCCAATAAAGAATTTTACATTCAGCATATATACATATCCCCATAAATCAATAAGATATATACGCAATCCCATAATCAATAAGGTAAGTAACCCAACATACATAACAGGCGAGGAACTTTAACTCAACATTTCAAAACAAAGAAAATCTAAGCAATAGTTAAACATTGAGAAAATACTAAAAGTATCAGGGAATTGGGAGTTAAAACAATAAAATAATAACAAATATCTATCACAGGAAAAGAAATTAAAATAACAAGTGCCCATGAGTATTTGGAGCAGTTAAGACTCCTTTGTGAGGGTGTAAAATAATATAAACACTCTAAAAATCTACTGGGAACAAATTCATCTTTTATGACCCTGCAATTTCAATCCTAGATATATACTCAACAAAAATATGTATGGGTAAAAATATGGGCAACAGGACTAGAAGAGATTATGCAGAGTGAAATAAGTCAAGTGGAGAGAGTCAATTATCTTATGGTCTCACTTAAGTGTGGAGTATAAAGAAAATCATGGAGGACATCGTGAGAAGGAAGGCAAGGGCGAATGGGCGGAAATCGGAGGGGGTGATGAACCAGGAGAGACTGTGGACTCTGAGCAACAAACTGAAGGTTTTGGAAGGGAGGGGTTGGGGGGGTGGGTGAGCCTGGTGGTGGGTATCGAGAAGGGCATGTACTGCATGGAGCACTGGGTGTGGTGCATGAACAATCAATCTTGTAACACTGAAAAATTAAAATAAACATATTTGGGGAGAAAAAAAATATGGGCAACAGGAGTCACAAGGGAAAAAAGTTACAGTAATTTTGTAGCATTGATTTTTATTTAAAAAATGGAATAAAAGAAAAACCTGGAAACTATCTAGAAGTCTATTAACAGATGACTGGATAAATACTTTGTTTATCTATTCCAGTGGTTCTCAAACAGAAACATTTAGTGATGTTGGGAGATATTTTTAATTGTCATAACCAGTGTCAGAGGGAGATGGTATTACATGCATCTAGATGGTAGGGGTCAGGGATGTTCTTTTTTTTTTTAAGATTTTATTTATTTATTTATTTATTAGGAAAGAGAGAGAGTAAGAGAGAGCATGAGAAGGGAGAAGGTCAGAGTGAGAAGAAGACTCCCCATGGAGCTGGGAGCCCGATGTGGGACTCGATCTCGGGACTCCGGGATCATGACCTGAGCCGAAGGAAGTTGCCCAACCAACTGAGCCACCCAGGCGCCCGGCCAGGGATGTTCTTAAACTTCATTACAATGCACTGCACAGCCCCACATCCAAGGGCTATCTGGTCAAAAATATCAATAGTGCCAAGGCTGAGAAGATATGATCTATAAAATAAAATATTATATTGTTTTGAGAATGAACAAATTAATGCTATATATAAAGCACCAATTTATTCCACAAAATAAGACAGAAAAATAAGACAGACACAGAGTAGGTATTTTATAATCTCACTTATATAAATTAAAAAACCAGGAAATTCAATAAATGTTCACAGAAGATAAGAACGCTAGTTCCCTTTGTAAGGGAGTAGTGGCAGAAAGGATACAGGTACTATTTTATTTTTTGATTTGAGTCAATGGGTATATTTGCTTCTTAAAAATCATAAGGTTAGGATATGCACTTATATGCTATAGCGACACAAAGTTTACTGAAATTTTTCATTGAATTACCAGGCTGAGATGTTTATGGAATGTTTAATATCATTAAGGTTTCACGTATGTCTGTAGCTTGGAATTAACAAGGCAAGTTCAATTTCAAAAAAAAGACATATAAGACATAGAGTGCTATTTAAAGTGAAATAAAATCATCCAAAAAGATGTCATATTTTCAAGGTGTGTATATGTGTCTGTATATGTGTGTGTGTGAGACACGCATTATCAAGGGGGTCTTTCAATACAATGTTATAATATTTAAGAAATCATTTTAACTGCTTCTGCCTACTTTTTATTTTCTTTCAAAGACAAGATTCTTCAAAGTGTTTTTCATTTCTTAAAAAGTAACTTTGCTTCCACAGAATAATAAAATAGACAGTGTACCAGGATACCCTACAGTAAAATACCATGGCAACGGATACTTTGGCTGTCTTTTTGACCGTGGGTAAATCTGCTAAAGTCTGTCAAATCCAATATCTTCAAATTGTCATCAGAAATATTAATATTACAAGAAGAATAATACTCCATCTTAGTCATATTTAGCTAAGAAATATAACCTGCTATGGGTGAATCAAAAATAAATCACCTGATTGAGGTTTACATATATATAGAAATGAACATTAAATATTAAACATTTTATAATTTCACTGAATTACTGTATGGTAAAAAAATATGGATCAAGTGAATCAACATAGAAATTTTTATGCTTATATGTAATTCCACATTTCTGACAGAACAAATATTAAAGAATTAAATTCTAAGTGGTAATTGGTAATTGACTCCATATAATATTCATATATCTGCATATATAAATCATAAATAGTAATATATCTACTAATATAAAATGTATTTATGTGCATTGCATTTAAGGTGAATATTTATCTTTTTAAATTCAATATGCTCCATGTATTTTCATGTTGGTCTTTCCACTAATGCCTCCTTATTCAAGGACTGTGTGGCTCTGTAGAAAAGTGTGGTCAAGAGAAGTTAGGAGAGGGAGAAAGTTTGAGAAAGGACTAGGAGGAAAAAAAGGAAGAGAATTAAGAAGTAAGAAGGAGGAGAGGAGGATATAGAAGAAGAGGTCATTGAGGAAGAGTGGGGAGGATGCCCAGGTTGAGCACTGAATTCCCAGCATTCACCGCAAATAGGTAAGGCCATGTGACAAAATTTTGGTGTTACTGGAAATATTTTATGCAACTCTTACTATTTTCTTTTAAATGACATTTAAGGCCCTCCTTCCATTTTCCTCAATCCTGGAGTGACTTTGTGAATGGAAACTACATGCAGCAAGAGAAGTAAGACAGAAGCCATCAAGAGACACTAAGCAACCATCATAAAACCCCATTACCTACCCTTGGACTTTTTATGCAAGAAAGAAATAAATGCCACCACTTTTAGATCTACCTTCCTCACTGCTAAACCTATCCTAATTAATACAATGCTCATTTAACCTCCTGTGTGTTGGACAGGGAGCTAGAAACTTGGGATAGAAAGTACAAGACACGGCCCATTGTGCTCAGGAAGCTTACTGTCTAGGATCTGAGGAATAAATACTAAAATTAGTGCAGTAAATAGTTATAAATGTTGCAGTGTTACCCACAATGTTCAGTACTACAAACTAAGGTCCAATAAAGCTTCATCAGGGAGATGACCCTTCAGGTGACACATGTCAATTATTCCCAAGGGGACAAGAGATCATTCAAGACAAAGCAACCCTCATATTAGGAGGTATAAACTTAATGAATACGTGATTCATATAGATGTCAGCAATTCTTATTTCAAAATCATGGAGCTTGAATATGAGGGAAAGATAAGAAAAGCAGTTAACACTATACGTTTAAGTGAAGGCCAAATATGGAGACATTCTAGGATTGACTGTAAAATTTAAAACTTTTTCCCATAATCAATAGTGGAATATTTGAAGCGTTTTAAGTATTGGAAATGAGTCGATCATACATTTGTTTTAAAATATCCTCTGGAAAGATGAACTGAAATAATGAAATGGGAGACAGAAAATCTAATTAGCCTGCATTTAAATAGGACAGATACAGAATGTTGAATTGATATTAAAAAAGATAGTTCATAGAATCAAGAAGTGCCTTTTCCTTTATCACACTTGTTGGAATATGCTTATTGAAACTTATTATTACCAGAAGATGACTTGTCTTCCTTCATGTGTTTGAAGCTGCTATCTCCTTAAAAAATATCAGCTGTGTTTCTGTACTAACCTCCATTCTCCCTGTTATTTCCAATGAGCCAATTATTGAATTTCTTCTTTTACATTTTTCTCTTACATTAATGAGATTTTACATTAATCTCAAGGTGATTTCAGCCACCTCAAAGGCTGCACACCATCTCTATAATACTGTATTAGAAGGCTATGTGCACATAGATATCTACAATAGATATATTAATGTTTTTTAATGTATACATATTTAATATTTGAGCAGATCTAATAATAAAAGCATACTGCTTCCAGCAGAGATAACTTACTAAGCCATTACATTGGAAGTTCATAAATCATAAGTATGTAACCCAGCATGCCTGGTTAAGTTCAACCAAATCAAGAAACAGAATGTTGGCAAATTCTCAGAAGACCTGTTTACACCCTTCCCATTCAGAGCTCACTTCTCCCCCAAAGAAAGCTTTTGAAGATATAAATTTGTCTTCCTAGTTTGAATACTTTATGTAAATAGAATCATATGAAATACAACCCTTTGATCTGGTACCTTTGCTAATATTTTATTTTTGAGTTTCACTCATGTTGTTTTATGTACTTGTAAAATATTCTTTCTTATTTCTGTATACTATTCTATTAAATAAATATGTATTTATCTAGCCTATTGTTGATAGGCATTTTGGACTACTATGGATAATGCTACGACAACCACTTTAATACATGGGTCCTGAGGGATGTGTGGCCACATTTATTTGGATATATACCCAGGAATATGTCATGGATATGCATATGTTCAGCTTTAGCAGACTGCTTAAGCGTTTATGAATTGTACAAATATTTCTAACTACTTTTTCACCTTCATCCCCTAACAATTTCAGTTTCTTATCAAATTTAGCATTGTCTGTTTCATTTTAGCCATTTTGGCGGGCACGTATAAGTGTGATATGGCACTTTTAGTTTTCATTTCTTTGATGACTAACAGTGAGTTGTGTTACTTTTCCTTATTAATTTGAGATCTCTGTATATTTTAATTGAGAATTCTTTATCAGATTCATGTGTTGTGACTATAATCTTTCACTGCCTGGGTTGCTATTTATCTCTCTCAATGGTGTCTTTTGAAGAACAGAAGGTTGCAAGTATGATATAGCCAATGTTATCAATAATTTTCCTCTTGTCCATATTTGTATGTCCAATTTAAGAAACATTTGCTTTAAAAAAAGGGAAAAGGAAAAGGAAAAGAAAAAAAAAATTTGCGTACCCAAAGTTCACCAAATAATCTTGAAGGTAAAGGTTTTTACTTAGGGATTCAGTTAGTGCTATTTTTATGTTATGTAACTTATACATTTCAAGTTTTCATTTTAAAAAGGTTGTCAAATTTAGGAATACATAATATCCATATTGATTTTCTCCTTTTTAATTCCTAATATTGGGCTATTGTTTTTGTGTGTTCTCTCTTCCTGTCTCTGACTCTCTTTCTCTCTCTCTTGATGTCTCTGTCTCTTGGCCAATATTGCTAGATATTTAACAAGTTTAGAAATCTTTCCAAGGAACTGATTTTTGGTTTTTCCATAGTTATGCCTTTTCCAGAATGTCATAAAGTTGGAATCATACAGGATACAGTCTTCTTAGATTGACTCCTTTAGTAAATAATAAAAATATGCATTTAAGATTCTTCCATGTCTTTCCATGGCTTGATAGCTCATTTCTTTTCAGTGCTGAATAATATTCAACTTTCTAGATGTAAAATAGTTTATTCATTCACCTACTGAAGCACATCTTGTTTGATTTCAAGTTTTGGCAAACATGAATAAAGGTGCTATAAATATTTGTGTGCAGGTTTTGTGCACATAGATTTTCAATACCTTTAGGTAAATACGAAGAGCACGATTTCTGGATCATGGGGTAAGAGTATGTTTACTTTTGTCAGAAATTACCAAACTGTCTTCAAAAGTGGCTGTGCCATTTTGCATTCCCACCAGCAATGTATGAGAGTTCTTGCTGCTCTACTTTCTGGCCAGCACATGGTCTTCTGTGTTCTAGATTTTGGTCATTTTAATAGGTAGTGCAGTGGTATCTCATTGTTTGTTTTTTCCTTTAAGTTTCCCTAATGAAATGGGATGTGAAACATCTTTTCCTATGCTTATTTGCCATCTTTCTGTATCTTCTCTGGTCAGGTGTCAAAGTCTTTGATCCATTTTAAAATCTGTTTTTTTTTAATTGTTGAGTTTTAAGTTTAAGTTGTATATTTTATCTAATGATACTTTTGACAACTTGTTCTATCATTTATTGAATATGTTAAAATTTCCAAACATTACTATGGACTTGTCTATCTCTACTTTTATTTCAGTCAATTTTTTTACTACATAATTCAAACCAATTTATAAAGATATAGGTATTTAAAATTGCATAAGTTCCTGTTGAATTGGTCTATTTATTTTTATGAAGTATCTTTAATATATATATTTTCAGTCATTTTATTTTCAATTTATCAGTTGAAAGATTTGTGTTGTCTGATTTCTCAAGTTTTCATATGATTCATGTATTTCCTCTATTGTGAATTACTTATTCATTTACTTCAACTATTTTACTTTTTTTTTTGTTCTCATTATAAAATATTAGGATCTACTTAGGTACTTTTCAAAACATATATTTCATTATCAAATGATATATGACATATAGATACTATGAAGTATGGTTACTTTATTTTAAAATCTAGTACATATCTTATAAAGCATTTTACCAATATTATTGAAGCTATTCATATTTTTTCCCATCCCCTTCTTTTCACACTGCTCAGAGTTAGTAGCAATTTTGAATTTTGTGTGTGTCATCCCTCACCTTTTTAAATAATGTATCTTGGTGTGGAACTCCTTGAGTATATACCAATGTGGAGCTTGTTGCATTTTTTAGCCATTTGAATTCAGGTATTTCACCAAAGGAAGTTTTCAGTCATTACTTCTTCAGAAATTTTCTCTGTCCTTGTATCTCTCCCCTCTCCTTCTAAAACCCCCTTCATGCCTGTGTTGGTGTCAATGGTGCCCATTAAGTCTCTTAAACTCTGTTAAATTTTTTCAATCTTTTTTTTTTCTGTTCTCAAATTGAATACTTTCAATTACCTTATCTTTAAGATTTCTGTTTCTTCTGCCTGCCTAAATGTGCTGTTGAACCACTGTAATTTTTTTTTTCAGGTTTTGTAGTTTTCACCTCCAAAATTTATATTTGGTGCCCTTTTTATAATCTCTACTTCTTTACTAATATTTCTAATTTGTTGATATCATTCTTCTGATTTTCTTTAGTTCTTTGTCTCTGGTTTCCTTTAATGTGAGCATACTTAAGACACTTGCTTGAAGCCTTTATCTAGTAATCCCAATGTCTGGGTTACCTCAGGGCCATACTTTCCTGTTTCTCTGCATGTCTCTTATTTTTGGTGATGAAAAAGGAAATTTTGAATATTATAATGTAGTGACTCTGAAAATCACAAACCCTCCTTCGTAGGGTGAGCATTATTGCTTATGAGCTGTAGTTGTCTGCTGTTTTGTGACTTTTTTAAACTACTTTTGCAAAGGCTGTATTTTTTGACAAGTGGCCACTGATTGTTCTGCTCCATTATATCAGGTCCTCCAGTGACCTAACAGAAATTTTCTTAAATATCTGAAGTCAAAAAGAAAAACAAAAAAAGCAAAAACAACATCAACAACAAAAATCCTTTCTTGGTCTTTGCAGATTGGCTCTGAGCTGTGGAAAGCTGACTGAAACTCTGCATTAGCCCTAACCTCTTTCTTATTTACATACACCTCAAAGATCAACCATATGTACAAGCCTCCAGGCCTCTCGGGTCTTGTTTGGGGATGAGTCTAGCCCTGGTCATACAAATGGCTCCCAGGATTCCCTGGTATACATGGAACCCTTTGAAATACTTAATTCTCCATACATCTTCCTCCCATGATCAATCTTTTCAGGCTATTTGCTGCCATATTTGCTATTCTAGCTCCTGATAGCTACTGGTAGTATATACTTTTAAATGGTTTCAACCGATGCTGTCTGGAAGGATGCTTCAGTCCTAAGAGTTTTCTGAGGAGGAAAGAACAAAGGAAAGCCTTTAAGTAGTTCATTAGGGAACCAATGTCAAAACACAAAACCATAATTCTTTGAGAGCAAGGTCTCTATTGCCCACTGTGGCACCAGTGATACACACCAAAAAACATGAATCACAACCCTATGATTACCATTCAGCTGCAATTAAGGGATGGCATATGGACAAACTGCCATCAGGCTTTATTACCAAAATTTAGTTGCCTTTTTCTTAATTAAGCACTCCCCTGGTTTTTGTAAGTTTTTATCAGATTTTTGAGTTTTGGAAAAGCTGGTTCTGATGGCTTTTGTCAGCTTACTGGTTGCTTCTGTAGAAGAGCAGACCCTTGGAGCCATAGACTCTACCATTTCTGGTAGAGTGTCAGTGCAATCCTCTGCCATCCTCTACATTCCTTTGCTTAACATTGTTCTAATTTCTAGGTATATATCGCCACAAGATATGTAATATTTCAAATGTTCTTTTTACTCAACATTGTAGCTTTTATGATTCTTCTGTGTTGTATGCATTTTTGTTTAAAATTGTATTTAGTTATTGTTATGGTATATATATGTGTGTATATATATATATATATATATATATATATGAATATTCCACAATTTATTAATCCATCCTTCTCTCAACTGACATTTGTGCTGTTGTTTTCAGTGTTTTACTATAACAATTACTCCCATGAATATTCCTGCTTTTGGTGCATGGTCAGTTCTCTGGGGCATGTAACTGGCTATTGAATTGCTGGGTTGTGAGGTATACACATTTTCAGCTATACATCATCATTTCATAATGTACTCAAAGGCTTTGTGCTAAATATTCTGATGAGCAGTATATTCTTTGGCAGTGGTAGTTCTGGGAGGCTCCCAAATTCTTAATGATGAGAGTCATTTTAAGGAATAATTTAACAGAAGAATGTCTTTTATATTTGAATAAAGCATTTGAGTGTACATTTATAATTTTTACTGAGGAAGAAGGCCTTTTTATCGAGATGTTGTGCAGTGATCAGTGTTCTTCATCTCCTTGGAATAAGTTCCCATCGAGTGGAATAGGTCATGATTACCAGGTTGTTTTTTTTTTTAAGTTTTCATTTATTCCAGTGGCTAAAATACAGTGTAATATTAGTTTCAGGTGTACAATATAGTGATTCAACACTCTCATACCACACTCAGTGTTCATCACAAGTACACTCCTTAATCCTAATCACTATTGAACTCAGCTACCTACCCAACCCCCCACTGATAACCATCAGTTTGTTCTCTAATGTTAAGAGTCTGTTTCTCGTTTGCCTCTCTCTTTTTTTCCCCTTGCTTATTTGTTTGTTTCTTAAATTTCACATATTAATGAAATCATTTGGTTTTTATGTTTCTCTCACTGATTCATTTCACTTAGCAAAACACTCTCTAGCTCCATCCATGTCATTGCAAAATTTTGTTCTTTTTTATGGCTGAGTAATAGTCTATTGTATATCTATATACAATATCTTCTTTTTCTACTTCTCAGTCAGTGAATATTTGAGCTATTTCAATAGCTTGGCTATTATAGATAATGCTATAAACACGGAGCTTCAGGTATCCCTTTTAATTAGTGTTTTTGTATTCTTTGGGTAAATACCTAGTAGTGTAATTGCTGGACTCACAGAGTAGTTCTATTTTGTAATTTTTAGAAAACCTCCATACTGTTTTCTAGAGTACCTGCACCAGTCTACATTCCCACCAACAGGGAAAGTCGGTTCCTCTTTCTCCACATCCTCACCTGCACCTGTTGTTTCTTGTGTTGTTGATTTTAGACATTCTGACAGGTGTGAGGTGACTATAGTTTTGATTTGTATTTCTCTGATGATGAGTGATATTGAGCATCTTTTCATGTGTCTGTTAGCTATATGGACGTCTTATTTGGAAAACTGTTTATTCATGTCTTCTGTCCATTTCTTAACTGGATTATTTGGGGTTTTGAGTGTTGATTTTGATAGTTTTTTTTATAGATTTTAGATACTAACCCTTATCAGATATGTCATTTGCAAATATCTTCTCCCATTCTGAAGGTTGCCTTTTAGTTTTGTTGACTGTTTCCTTCAATGTGCAGAGGTATTTTATTGTACCCAGGGGTGAACCCACAACTATATGGTCAATTAATCTTTGATAAACCAGGAAGGACTATCCATGGAAAAAGTCTCTTCAGCAAATGGTATTGTAAAAACTGGACCACTTTCTTATACCATACACCAAAACAAAATAAAAATGGACTAAAGACCTAAATGTGAGACATGAAGTCATAAAAATTCTAGAGGAGGGGCACCTGGGTGGTTCAGTGGGTTAAAGCCTCTGCCTTCGGCTCAGGTCATGATCTCAAGGTCCTGGGATCAAGCCCCACATCAGGCTCTCTGTTCAATGGGGAGCCTGCTTCCCCTTCTCTCTGTGCCTGCCTCTCTGCCTACTTGTGATCTCTCTCTGTCAAATAAATTAAAAAAATAAAATCTTTAAAAAAAAATTCTAGAGGAGAGCACAGGTAATAACTTCTTTGACAACAGCCATACCAACTTATTTTAGATACGCGTCCTGAGGCAAGGGAAACAAAAGCAAAAACAAACTATTGGGACTTTATGATTCCAGTTTTACTCTATCTAAAGTGTACTGATAAACTCAAGACAATTTTGTAACAGTAGAAGTGTAGAAAAATGATACCTGGTTACAATTTTCCTCCAGTTTTTACAAAGATGTTGCTTATCTTCACAGAAATTCATGACCTTACATATATTTGTTTAATTAATCATATTTATCTACCATATCCAAATAATAGAAAAGCTGTAGGTTTTAGATAAATGATGACACTCCATCTTCCTAATTCATATCTCAGTGGTTTAACTAATATTTAATCTACTATAATTGTGCATAAAAATCTAAAACTAATATAAATAGGCATGAGGATGAACACAACTCATTTCATAGATAATCACCTGAAGTAGAAATGATGAGCTATTAGCAATTATCATGCTGGTGGGAATTTGCCACTATGTGTTATGGAAAGTATACTTATCTATCAAATGAAGGAAAAGAGTTAAAAAAACTTATTATCTGTGATTGTTATATGAATGTGATTTTTATCATAAATGTAGTATAAAACCACACTATTTTAGTCAACTTCTATCAGTATTACTTATTATTTTCATCAGTCTGGAAATTAGAGTTAAAGCAAAAGTCTAAAAAAAAGAAAGGAAAATGTATCCAGATTGAAATAAAGATATAAAACTGTCTTTGTTTACATATGGCATGATTATCATATAGAAAATACCAAAATAAAAAAGAAGAAGAAGAAAGGAAGGAAGGGAGGGTGGGAGGGAGGGAGGGAGGGAGGGAGAAAAAAAGAAAAAAAGGAAGGAAGGAAGGAAGGAAGGAAGGAAGGAAGGAAGGAAGGAAGGAGAAAAAGAAAAAGATAAAAAGAAAATATCAAAGATAAACTCCTGGGCGGCTGGGTGGCTGAGTTTGTTGGGCAACTGCCTTCAGCTCAGGTCATGATCCCGGAGTCCCGGGATCGAGTCCCGCATTGGGCTCCCGGCTCCGCTGGGAGTCTGCTTCTCCCTCTGACCTTCTCCCCACTCATGCTCTCTTTCTCTCTCTCTCAAATTCTCAAATAAATAAATAAAAAATGTTTAAAAAAAAAAAAAAGATAAACTCCTGGAACCGATAAGTAAGTATAACAGGGTGGCTGTATTTAAGATCAGTAAACAAGAGTCAGCTGCATTCCTAAATATTCACAATGAAAAATTTCTATATTTAAAATTTTAAAAAGTAAAAAGACCATTTGCAAGAACACTAAATATTGTGGAATATCCTATACTTACAGGTTAGAAGTTTATAAGTATTTTTAAGATGTAAATTCTTCCAAAATTGATCGATAAATTTAACCTAATCTAAACCAAAATCCCAGCAACCTATTTGCCAATGGTGAAAAACAGTTTCCAAAAAATATATGGAATGACAAAGAACTTAGAATAGTGAACAGTGTGAAAGAAGAACAACAAAGCTGGAAGACTCACACTACCTGATTTATAATTTACTAGAAAATCACAGTAATCAAAACAGTATGGTACTGGCAAAGTAATGGACATATAGGTCAATCAAACAAATAGAGATATCAGAAATAGAACCACATGAATGAAATCAACTGATTTTTTGACAAGGATGCAAAGAATATTCAATGGAGAAAGGATATTCTCTTCAACAAATGTGCAGGGACACCTGAACATTCACATGCAAAAAAACGAACCTAGATTAGAACTTATACCGTTCACAAAATAAACTAAAAATGGATCATGGACCTAAATGTAAATACAAAACTACAAAGCTTTTAGAAGAAAGCATAGTAGAAATATAGATGAAAACCTTGGGTTTGGTGATGGCTTTTTAAAAGTACAATAATAAAACTCCAATATATAAAATAAAAAATGTAATGTGAACTACATTAAAATTAATGTATTAATCTACTCTGAAAGACATACATCAAGAGAATAAAAAGACATTCCATAAACTGGGATAAAATTTGTGTAAAACACATATCTGGTACAAATTTGTATCTAAAAATATAAAAAATTCTTCTGCCAGCAAATATAAGTCCAGGATTGAGAAGCTTCACAGGCAAATTAAACAAACATTTAAAGAAGAGTTAATACGTATTCTCAAACTATTCCAAAAAATACAAGAGGAAGAAATCTTTCAAATTCTTTCTACGAAGCCAGCATTACCCTGATACAAAAACCTGATAAAGATACCACAAAGAAAGAGAACTTACAGGCCTATATTCCTGATGAACATGGATGCTGAAATTCTCAACAAAATACTGGCAAATTGAATGCAACGGAACCTTAAAAAAATCATTCACCACATTCAAGTAGGATTTATTCCTGGGATGCAAGAGAGGTTCAATATCTGCAAATCAGTCATTGTGACACATCACATCAATAAAAGAAAGGATAAAAACCACAAGTCTGGTGGTGGGTATTAAGGATGGCACATATTGCATGGAGCACTTGGTGTGGTGCATAAAAATGAATCTTGGAACACTGAAAAAATAAAATTAAATTTAAAAAACATGATCATTCCATAGATGCAGAAAAAGCATTTGACAAAGTACAACATACATTCATGACAAAAACCCTCAACAAGTAGGTTTAGAGGTAAATACACTTCAAAGTAATAAAGGACTTATATGAAAAACCCACAGGTATGAGTATTCATCATACTCAATGAGGAAAAACAGAGAGCTTTTCCTCTAAGGTCAGGAAAAAGACAAGTATGTCCATTCTCTGTACTTTTATTGAACTCAGTACTAGAAGCCCTAGCCGCAGCAATCAGACAACAAAAAGAAATAAAAGGCACCCAAGTTGGTAAGTAAGAAGCAAAACTTTCAATATTTGCAGATGACATGATACTCTATATGGAAATCTGAAAGACTCCATCAAAAAACTACTAGAAGTCTGGGTGTGGTGCATGAACAATCCATCTTGTAACAGGGAAAAAATAAAATAAACATATTTGAGGGAAAAAAATCTACTAGAACCGATAGATGAATTTACTAAAGTTGCAGGATAAAAAAATCAATATATACAAATATATATAATGGAATATTATTCGGCCATAAAAAAGAACAAAATCTTGCCATTTACAACATGGATGGACCTAGAGCCTATAATACTAAGCAAAATAAACCAATCAGAGAAAGATAAATGCCATATAATTTCAGTCATGTGCAGAATTTAAGAAACAAAACAAATGAAGAAAGAAAGAAGAGAGAGACGCCAAAAAACAGACTCTTAACTATAAAAAAACAAACTGATGTTACCAGGGGGACGTGGGTGGGTGGATGGTGAAATAGGTGAAGGGGATTACCAATACATTTATCTTGATGAGCTCTGCATAATATATGGAACTGGTGAATCACTATTTTATACATCTGGAACTAATATAACACTGTATATTAACTATACTGATATTAAAACTTTTAAAATTTAAGAAAGAAAAAAACCTCATAAAATTCAATAATAAGACAACCAGGGAACCAAAAGGAATAAAAATGAGCAAAATCTCACCAAAGGATGTATACAGATGGCAAATAAGCATATGCAAGATAATCAATACCATTTATTATTATGTAAATACAAATTTTAAAAATGAGATATCATTACACACCTATTAAATCCTAAAACTGAAAATATCAATAAGTGGTAAAGATGTGGAGCAAAAGAAACGCCCATTCAGTTTTCGTGAGAGTACAAGTGGTGCCACCACTTTGGAAGACAATTTGGCAGTCAATATTACAAAGCTAAACACAGTCTTACCATATATTGTGATCACCTTTCTGTGTACTTACTCAACTGATGTGAAAACATATCACACTAGGAAACTTCATCTGAATATTTATAGAAATTTTATTCATATTTGACCCAAACAGGAAGAAATAAAGATGTCCTTCAATGGGTGAATCTATAGAAAATTGCTATTCACCTATGAAATGGAGTATTACTCAACTGTAAAAATAAATGCAGTATACAATAACAAAAATACATAAATTAACCTTTAATACATACTGTCGAGTGCAAGAGGTCAACATGAAAAGGCTATATACTGTATGATTCCAATTCTATGACCTCATGCAAAAGGCAAAGCCTTTTTGACAGCGAACAGATTAGTAGCTGTAAAGTGTTTGTGAAGGGTGGAACACTAAACAGAGAAGCACAGGGATTGTTTTATGGAGGTAGAAATATTTTATACAATACTGCAATGGTGTATATATGACACTATATAATTCTAAGTGCAAAAAGAGACTCCATTTATGCAGTGAAAAGTTATTTAGGGGGTTGGTGGATCACAGGGTGGAATGTAGATTATGACAAAAAATATAAACTAATTGCATTTAAAAAAATGCATGAAATAACCTCACTGAAGAGAGTAGAGAAAAATAATGTGATCAAAATAACCTGGAAATGAGCGATGTCTATAGGACTAAGGCAAAAGGAACAGTACGTAAGCACTGTACTATTGCTGATAAAGTTGTGTCACATGGGAGTATAGGTTAACAATTATGAAACAATTATTTATATATAATGCAATCAAAAAACGAATTAATGGTCAGTGGATGGTAAGAGTCAGGTTTATCACCACTAGAGGAATAGTTTATAGAAAAGTAAGGAAAGAAGTCAGAATCATCCATGTGGTAATGGATCTGTGTTGGAGACATGAGGACGAACTCATGTTAAACTTCATTTAGATATAGATGATACATATGGAAATATTTAAAATATATGTATATGCATTGATAAGTGCACATATGTATATTTTCTGGCTCTGTGTGTACATATTTTCCTTGTTCTGCCAACTTAGATAGCTGTCCTAAAAGAAATAACAGTCCCAACAATCATACCTTAGTAGTCCCAGATCTTGTTTTCTAACACCACTTCTCTAAAAAAAGGATTGTGGGCTCTTCAGAGAATTCGATGATTTTGAGGTTTGGTAAGGAACATACAAAATGAGTTTGATGCATCATGTGGTGCCTGAAAGTAAGGCAATGTCACACACACACACACACACACACACACACACACACACACAGGGACAGGTGTATGTCAAAAGAACACAGGAATCAACTAAACAACTCCCACTGGCCAAATCTCCAGCAATTTGAGCAATAAAATAAATTAAATAGGACTGACTACATCCCAAAGTATGAAATGAATAACCTCAAGTTGATATATAAGCAAGTGATTGAGAAGAGCAGACAAATCTCCTTTGTAGAGGACTTTCAAATTATTTATGCAGATATATCTATTTCAAGAAGATGGAAACATACTCCCATTCGTTATGTGCCAGTTGTGCATAGTGACTTTCTTCCGAGTATAGAATGGAAGGGCAGAAAAAAAGGAACTTCACAAAAGAAAAAAAACCAAAAAATCAAGAAACCTGACAAACACTACTTTAGTCAGATAAGCTTAACATCATAACTGATATATCATTTTGTTAGCAAGTTCCATGGATTTGTTGTGAGAGTGGTAGCTTCTTCCTCCAAATCCATAAATCTCATCTAGAAATGAGGAAAACATCAGAAAAAAAAATTGAGAGGCATTCTACAAAATATTTGGCCAGTATTCTTCAAGTGTCAAGGTTATCAAAAACTAGGGAAGACTGAGAAATTGTGACAAAACAAAGACAAAGAAAGAATGACTAAACATAATGTGGTATGTATATAGACACGTACAGATATGATATACATTTATATACTGTATGTGCTCATAATTTATAAATGTTTATCTTCTGTTATAGTTTTCTTATTCATGGATATGGGATATTTTTAATTATTTCAAGTCACTATTGCACTGAAAATACATATTTCTATCTTAGTGTGTACATAGGTGAGTGGGTGTATGTGTTTAACAGATATGTTAAAGTGTTTTGGATATTGTACCTTACTTAAAAGACTACCCCTATTCTACACTGGAATTCTTGTAATTTAGTGATTTTATTAATTTTACATTGAATTCATTGCTCTGCCTGTAAATTATTTTTTAAAGTGGAACAGGGAAGTAAGCCATTTTTTTTCTTGTTCACTGTTTTTTTAGAAAACCACCTGTTGAGCAGAAATTCTTTTCATCATTGATTTGGAAGTCATCTTTACTATATACCAAATTGCAACATTTTTTATTAACTCTAAATTTTGTTTATATTTGAATTGCATCTCCTCTCTTTCTACCAAGAATCTAAGTATGTAATTATTTTTCCAAACAAACGAGATCAGTAAAAAAGAGTGAAAGGAATTGATATTTGCAGGGATATTTAGATAAGATTTGTCAAAAAATTGGGCGTCTGGTCATTCAAAATTGGTCACTCAGTCATTTAAGCATCTGCCTTTGGCTCAGGTCATGATCCCAGGGTCCTGGGATTGAAACCTCACGGGGCTCCTGTGCTCAGTGGGGAGTCTGCTTCTCACTCTGCACCCCCTAAATGTGTGCATACACATAAAAATAATAAAATCTTTAAAAAATATGTCAAAAAATTGACAAAATCTTAGGAAAAATGACTTGTAATGGAGAGCACTACTTGTCTAGATCACTGGCATACTGAATAACAAAGCACTTAAGCTTCTTAGTTTTAATATCATTTGTCCTGTCTTTATGTCCCTCCTACAGGTTGGTACTTTTTTGAATTAGAGTTATTTCTTTTGCCATCACACAAGGTTTATGGCTACAAGTAGTCATACATTTGCAAAGGGGATAAATTTACTTATTTATATATATGAATACTATTTATACTATTATAGAATAGTATATATACTATTTATGTATATATAAACACATAAGCTCTATGTATGTGTATCTATATACACACACATACACACAGAATTGCATTATATATGGACTTGCTAAGAATTTATATATATTCTGAAATATATTCCTGATATAAATGATCTTCCCAAGAATATGTTTTAAACTACCTCCATATTTTAATACTTACTTGGACCAGTGAATTAAGCACAGTAATTACCCTCTTTTCATCAATCATAATTTTAGTTCTATTCTTTTAATTTTTAACATCCATAAATTGAAATTATAACAACAGACTTGTGATTGTGATTAATAATATTTTCCTTTTAGTGTTAAGAAACCTTCTGCCACTATTTTTTAAAGGATCTCAAAGGTAAACTGTTTAATTTCTTGCATCAAAATTTATCTGTCCTTCCTTTGCTCTAACAGATTCTCCCAAATTTCTTTCAATTAAATGAAAGATGACAGAACTGATACATACAAATCTGCTTAAAGTGCTACATTAATTATGCTTAGCTATTTCATCCATCAATGCTGGGAATTAATACATAAGAAATATTTCTCAATGTTTCTTCATGTGGAGCATAGCATAGTTGCTGCATGGCTAGTTGACATATAGGCCAAAGCCCTTTGGATGTGACAACTACATAGGAATATACTGCACTATTTACTGATCATCCATATAACTGGGTTATTCAGGGCACTCTATAACTTTATAAGATTAAAAGATAGGACTGATGATAATATTTTCATATTATATTATTATGTTGAATATGGCTCTTTAATGGGACAAATCCTTCTAGATTTATAAATAAAATATTTCTTCCTCACAAGATAGGGGAAAAAGGAAATGCATTCCACAAAAATACATACTAAATTTCTTTTTAAGTTTGACTCTTCACAGGACATCTGTTTCAATATTACTAAATGAAGATAATAGTTGGAGAAATGTATTTTCTCATATCACCAGGATCATTTAAGAGAAGAATATATACCAGACACATGAAAAAGTACTCAACATCACTTGGAATCAGAGAAATACAAATCAAAACCACAATGAGATACCACCTCACACCAGTCAGAATGGCTAAAATTAGCAAGTCAGGAAATGAAAGATGTTGGCGAGGATGCGGAGAAAGGGAAACCCTCCTACACTGTTGGTGGGAATGCAAGCTGGTACAGCCACTCTGGAAAACAGTATGGAGGTTCCTCAAAATGTTGAAAATAGAGCTACTCTACGACCCAGCAATCGCACTATTGGGTAATTACTCTAAAGATACAAATATAGTGATCAGAAGGAGCACATGCACCCGAATATTTATAGCAGCAATGTCCACAATAGCCAAACTATGGAAAGAACCTAGATGTCCATCAACAGATGATGGATAAAGAAGATGTGGTATATATATATATATATATATATATATATATATATATATATATATATATACAATGGAATACTATGCAGCCATCAGAGAAATGAAATCTTGCCCTTTGCAACAACGTGGATGGAACTTGAGGGTATTATGCTCAGCGAAATAAGTCAGAGAAAGACAATTATCACATGATCCTCTGATATGAAGAATTTGAGAGGCAGGGCGGGGAGGGTTGTGGGGGGTAGGGGAGAGAAATGAAACAAGACGGGATGGGGAAGGAGACAAACCATAAGAGACTCCTAAACTCATGAAACAAACTGAGGGTGGCTGGGAGGTAGGGGGTTAGGGATAGGATGGCTGGGTTATAGACATTGGGGAGGGTATGTGCTATGGTAAGTGCTGTGAAATGTGTTAAGCCTAATGATTCACAGACATGTACCCTGAGGCAAATAATACATTATATGTTAACAAAAAAAAAAAAAAGAGAGAGAGAAGAGTATATACCAATCACACTCAAGAAAGGAGTAAATGGCAGTTCCTAACAAATATATTTAAAAACCATCTGTCTAAACTCAGGTATGTTTTCTAGGACCATCGCATTAAAATTTCATTGAATTAAAATGAAAGCTGGATCTTAGCTTCTGATTGATATTTAACTGTCAATCATATGTTTTCCTGAATTATTAATCTGTTTGTCACATATTTCTCCCTCCAATTTTCATTTTTTCCATATAATAAAAAGCAATATTAATATGAAAAATTAGATGAACTAAAGGGATAAATGAATATCAAAAAGATTCATCAGTGAGTCCTTTGTATTGAATAATTAATCTAGCAATATTTTATCAGGATGGGCTAAGTTATGCTGCTGGAAGAAACAGCCCCCAAATCTTAGTGGCTGTGATTCACAGAAAAAAAATCTTGTTTGCTCTACATGTCCAATGTGGGTTAAAAAGGAACTGCTTATTTCACTCACTCTGGAATAGACACTGTTAGGGCCTTGACCTTATCACATGCATCTACAGTGTTTTGGTCAAGATAAAGGGAATATAGTGAATTACATACTAGCTTTTAAGGTTTCCAACTAGAAGTGAGACATAGCACTTTTGTTCACTTTGCACTGATCAAAGTAAGATATGCAATCACAAGTTTCAACCAGGCAGGGAATACCATCATATGCTTGACAATGGGAAAATTAGAGGTATTTGGTAAACAGCCATAATGTCCAGGGTCAGCATTTTTAGGATCAAATATTCAGTCCAATTTCTGCATCTCAGAAAAAAGCACTCATACCTTCCCAAACTATATAATCTCAAATTCTGTACAATCACAGAACCAAGTCAAAGTCCATTAATTTTGGGTGATCCATGATAGTGGCACCTCTTGATTAAGTCAAGAAAAGTGAAACAAATGAGCCATTTCTTGATGAACTAAAACTAAGTTTCTCTTAATAAACTAAAATAAATACATTAATTAATTAGTAAATAAAGTTAACTGAATTCTCACAAAAGTCTTGCATCTTTAAAAAGACAGACACAGTAAACACTGATACGTAACAATTCTGAAACTTACTAGGAAAATTTTGAGAAGTTCTCTACCTTAAGTGTGGGGAATATCCCTTGAAAACAATCTATTTTTTTTTCCTCTTGAAACAGATTCCCTAGTTGAATTTTTCCTGAGGCCATTGTTTTATTATCTTGAAGATTCTTTTATCCATATTTTTGCATTGAATATATCTAAAGCAGACAGTGGAGAACAAACCTTCTGGGTGACTGAGCAACTTTTTAAGCATATTTCCACATATAAATTTGGGATCTCTGGTGTCTTCATAAGTCTCAAGGAGTTAAAGCCTTCTTTACTTTGGGGGTCTGGTTTGTTTGACAGGATATCTTTCTTAAACACCTCCTGAGCTTCTTATCTTTTGGATTCCAGTCAGATCATGAAACAATAACTATACCTATAAATCTTTTCTAGACTTAATTGTCATAATTACTACATTTCTTCCTTTTCGTCTTATATATTTCTCGATTTAACTATGGGAGTCTTTGATGGGAGAGCAACAGCTTAAAGATTTTTATTTTTTCCCAGTGCCAGGAATCCAAATGAAAAAAAAAAAAAATTACCGGCACCAATTTAATCCATTCAGTGTCTTAAAGCTTCTCTGGCACTCAAAACATTTTTAAATTTTATCTCTTACTATTTTTGATTGAAAAGCATTTGCCTTACCTAATTCTAAAATTTCCTGGAATTACGTGTCTCTTAATCTCTCCATTAGTCTTTATATCAGCTAGCAAAACATCCAGTTCTTTAATTTTTTTCTCATATGTAATACCTTGCATTGTTTAGGGAATATCAAAAAATCATTGCTAATAACTTTATTTTCAAAACTTTTCATCAAAGAATGCAAGTTCTTTATGTATATAAAAAGTTTTCCAAGTGATCATAGGCTACAGTTTTATCAAATGTTTTGGCCATTGCAGAACACTGATCACTATATATTTAGACTTCTACAACAGATGTTCACCACTCAGTACTCACAGTGTAAGCCAACACCACCCCATCTTTCAGTGTTTGTTTCTATATTTGTTTTCTGTTTTCTGTTGTTATGCAATCAGCTCCCTCTTGGTGATTCTAAATTCCCCATTATCTAAATCAATTACAATGGCCAAGGTTTCCATTGCTGTAATTAACAACTCCAAATCATAGTACTTCATAAAATAAAGTTTACTTTTCATTCATGCTACATATGGAATTGTTATCTGCTTATTATGCCTACTCAGCTAAACATTGCACACAACTGATAAAATTTCCAAGGTAGTAAAAAGATTAACTGGCATATCTCCCACTGGCTTTCAAAGTGCTTACATGGCCTGACACATACCCCTTTCACTCACAACTTCTTTTTTTTTTTTTTAACAGACTTATTTATTTTTATTAGAGAGAAAGCTAGCAAGGGGAGGGGCATAAGGAGAGGGATAATGAGAGGGAGAAAAGCAGACTTCCTGCTGAGCGTGAGCCTGACATGGGGCTGTATTTCAGGACCCTGAGATCACGGACCTGAGATTATGGCCCTGAGATGATGACCAGAGCTGACATCAAAAGTGTGATGCTCTATTCTGTTCCACTGGTCTATGTGTCTGTTTTTGTGCCAGTACCATGCTGTCTTGGTGATCACAGCTTTGTAGTAAAGTTCGAAATCAGGCAATGTGATGCCCCCAGCTTTGTTTTTCTTTTTCAACATTTCCTTAGCAATTCGGGGTCTTTTCTGGTTCCATACAAATTTTAGGATTGTTTGTTCCAGCTCTGAAAAAAACTGGTGGAATTTTGATCAGGATGGCATTGAAAATATAGATTGCTCTGGGCAGTATAGACATTTTAACAATGTTTATTCTTCCGATTCATGAGCATGGAATGCTTTTCCACCTTTTTGTGTCTTCTTCAATTTCTTTCATGAGTGTTCTATAGTTCCTCGAGTACAGATCCTTTACCTCTTTAGTTAGGTTTATTCCCGGGTATCTTATGGTTCTTGGTGCTACAGTAAATGGAATCGATTTTCTAATTTCCCTTTCCATATTTTCATTGTTAGTGTATAGGAAAGCAATTCATTTTAAGAATAGAGAGCCCAGAGATGGACCCGCAACGCTATGGTCAAATCATCTTTGACAAAACAGGCAAAAATATCCAGTTGAAAAAAGACAATCTCTTCAATAAATGGTGCTGGAAAAATTGGACAGCTATATGTAGAAGAATGAAACTTGACCATTCTCTAACACCATACACAAGGATAAACTTGAAATGGATAAAAGACCTCAATGTGAGGCAGGAATCTATCAAAACCCTAAAGGAGAACATAGGCAGTAACCTCTATGACATTAGCCACAGCAACTTCTTTCAGGACATGTCTCTAAAGGCAAAGGAAACAAAAGCGAAAATGAACTTTTGGGACTTCATCAAGATAAAAAGCTTCTCACAGCAAAGGAAACAGTCAGAGATAGACTGAGATAGACAGCCAATATTAGCCAATATTTTACAAATATGCCAAGTGATATTCTTTTTTTAATTTTATTTTTTTTAAGATTTTATTTATTTGATAGAGAGAGAGATCACAAGTAGGCAGAGAGGCAGGCAGAGTGAGGGGGGTAAGCAGGCTCCCTGCTGAGCAGAGAGCCCAATGCGGGGCTCCATCCCAGGACCCTGAGATCATGACCTGAACAGAAGGCAGAGGCTTTAACCCACTGAGCCACCCAGGCGCCCAGTATTCTTTTTTTTTAAAGATATTATTTATTTATTTGACAGAGAGAGAGAGTGAGAGAGAGGTCAAGAGAATGAATGAGTGGAGAGGCAGAGGGAGAGAGAAGCGGACTCCCTGCAGAGCAGGGGCCCTGATTTAGGACTCAATCCCAGGACCCTGGGATCATGACCTGAGCCAAAGGCAGATGCTTAACTTCCTGAGTCACCTAGGTGCCCTACCAAGTGATAGTCCATGATCATGTAACTGGGAAATATTTCTCTGCAACGAAACGTGGGAGAAAACAGTTAGTCTTCTAAAAAAGATTCTACAGTTTTCTTTTATGTTTTAACTTATAAATATTTTTATAATTTTAAATTTTATTTTAAATGATTAGACTTTATATTTTAGTAGTTTTAAAATTGCAGAAATATTGGATAGAGCACAGTTTAAGTTTAGAGGAATTTATTGTGAGTAGCATAGATAAGAATTTTTTTCCATATTTGTAAAACCTTAAATGAATTTCTGACATTGTATAAATATGTACCTGGGTGTTTTTAAACAGAATAGTCTAAATTTTTTATTAACTTGAATAATACTGGAACATATAAGAAGATAAATGAAACCTAATTATTTAAGGAATTTGTCTCCTAGCATACGCAAATTATATTTAAGAATTATTTTAACGTAAAGAATTAAGATTAAGAATGTAAACTATATTAGCTTATCCTTTGAGTAAATCAGAGATTTACCTTCATATAAAAAAAGAGGAAATAGATTAAGAGTGGCTTTTTCATATCTACAGAACTTGGAACATAGCAGGTATTCAACAAATATTTATCAATTTAGTGTGTTCTCTGGAGAGGTAGATTTTGGAGTTGATCAGATAATAATCTAGAATCTTTGCCACTTAACTAAACTACGTTAGTTCCTTTACAAAAAAAAATGCGTGAATAGTTTTCTTATGTAGAAAATATAGGTAAGTACAAATTTAACAAAATTTAACAATAAACAATAATACCAATGATACAATGTTTTGTCAAGTTAGCATCCATCACAAAAACTGAATTAAAAAATAGATAACAACGATTACTAATTAGGTAGTAAAACTGGGGGGTTGTGGCTTCTGGGTTAATTTTTGTATAGAGATTACTACTGCCATGAATTTATTTTTTTTAAATGCAACTGAGCCTAAGTAAAATTCATTCATATTCTATCATAGGTATAATGAGTTCCCTGAAAGCCACACAGTCTCCTGTGATGTTCAGGAAAGGAAGATATTTGCCTAATGACCCGACTCTGAATTCCCACTTCTGCCTGGATTAGTTAAATTTATGGTTAATGTCTCTAGCTCACAAGCCTGTCTTTGTTTAGCACTGTAAGCTAGAAATGCATAAATTTACTCCTTCCCTTGATATCCTCAAAAACAATGACCTTCCCAAACTTTACATAAGTTTTTGCTTGTGTAGCACAATTTATTGTGGTGGTTTTTTTAATAAAATACAGATATGTTTAAAATACAAGTATATTTAAAACTGAACATGAGAATCTCTATAGCTTTAACTAATTAGGTTTAATTTGTTAATAGATTAAATAGATTAGGTCTCTACACTGTAAGTATTCCTCCCATTACTCCACAATAAAGAAACTCATTTGCTAATGGTAAGCAAACACTGACAACAGAAATTAAATTATCTATTCTTAGATTTTCATTTAATATGACATAATGTCAATTGTTTCATAAATATTTAGTGGTACCATATGCACATTTTTGCCTGGTTTATTCAACTGAACATAATCTTTGTGATAGTCATCTATGTTTTGCAAGTATCAGTAGCTGATTCATTTTCATTGCTGTGTAGTATTCTATTTTATAGATATACTACAATTATCTATTCTCTAATTCATGGACAATTGAGGGTTTCTCATTTTCAACTATTATGTTAAAGTTTCTTTGAGTATTTATGTACAAGTCCTTGTGCAGACATACAGTTTCACTTGGATAAATATCTAAGGGCTGGAAATATGGGTAATAATGTAATTAAATGTTTGCCATTGTAAGAAACTATTAAACTATTTCCAAAAGTCGTTTTCTTCTAGAATTTTTATAGGTTTAGTTATTATGTTTATATCTATGAGCCACTTCAAGTAAATCTGGGGGTAAGCTACGAGGTTAAAGTTAGATTTTATTTTCCATATGGATACACAATTGTTTTATTACTTATTTTGAAAAGACTATCCTTCTGCCACTGAATTGCTTTGGTACCTTTGCCACAATCAATTGACTATATCAGTCTATTTCTTCCCCCTCCCATATTTCTTGATTTGTAATGAGGCTAACTAGAAGCTTATGAATTTTACTGATTTTTTTCAGACCCAGCTTTTGATTTCATTGATATTACCAATTTTTTTCTATTTTCTAAATCATTCATTCATATTCTTTATTAATTTACTTCTGATAACTTTTATTTAATTTGCTGATTTTTTCTAATATCTAATGTTGATCATTGATTTGAATAATTTAGCTTACCTCAATTTCACTGAACTATTATTTTTAATAATCTTTATATTTTGAAATAATCCTCTATATACATAAAAGTTGCAAAGTTAGTGCAGAGTTGCCATAAACTCTTTACTAAGTTTTTCCTATTAATATCATATTATTATGGTACCATTGTCAGTGTTATGAAATTACAAAACCAACATTGACATATTACTCTAATTAAACTGGGTTTAGTTGTACATAACTGGTTTTCAGTAATTTCTTCTCTGTGTTCCACGATCCAATCTACATGTTATAACATTGTATTTACCCATCATAGCTCTTAGCTGCCTCTGGCTTGTGATGGCATCTCAGTTTTTCCTTGTTTTTCACAACCTTGACACTTGAGGAGTACTATTCAGGTTTTTTGTTGCTTTTCCCTCAATTTCACCTTGTCTGATGGTTTTTGTCTTAATTATGTGTGGGTCGTGTATCTTTAAAAAGAATATCATGGAGGAAACAAATGCTTCTCATTACATTATTTCTCAGGTTACATGACATCATTGGTGATATTAACCTTTATCACTTGGTTCAGGTGGTGTTTTATAGGTTTCCATAATATGAATAAAGCTACTGTTGTTGCTTTTCTATATTCTTTAGACATAAGTCCCTAAGTTTACCACAGACATACCACCCTGGGAGTTGCTCTACCTCTTGGAGGGGGAATATCTAGATATATTATTGAAGTTAATCTCTAAGAGAATTTGCATCTTCTCCTACATTTATTTATTTATTAAATAGCATACTTATATTAGTATAGACTAATATATATTCATTTTATATGTTAGGTTACAAACTAATATACATTATATTTTTGTGCTTAATTTTTTCTTCAGCTATAGCCATCGGGAACAGTTTATATTGTTTCTTCTGTCCTTTTTCTACTCTCACATTTTTGCTGTTATTGTGCTGTCATTGAGCACTGCATTACCTTCTGGTACTATATAATACTCAAGGCTCATCTTGTATTTTCCCTGTTCTAGTCCTATACTGTGGCATTTTCTCCAAGCCTCTCTAGTTCCTTGCATTGGAGAACGTAATTTAGAAACCAAGTCTGGGCACCAGTGTGCTTATTGCTACTGGAGTACCATCATTTCTAGGATCTCTTGATGGTCAGAGAATATATTATATTAATTTATATATACTCACATATACATATATATATCTGGTTCAGTATCTATCCATCTGTATATGCATATTAGGCTAAACAAAAATTTATTAGAGGTGTCTGGCTCTAATCAAGTACCATGAGGCTCATTCTAACCTTTCTTTCTTGACTACTTATAACTTCCCTTTCTGAAAAGGAGAAACCTGGATCCTGAAATCAATTACCTTTTTACTTACCTGTTCGACCTCAATGTGCAAAGGCTTCAGAATTGCTAACCCAAACCTTTATCAAAACAAAATTTACCAATTAGAGTACATTGTGTACATATAGATTCTTTTGTTCTTAGCTTTACAGTTTTCAGTCAAAACACTGCCTTCCAAAGTTATATAGGTAAGCTCCTTTTTGCATTTTTTGTTTGTTTTTTCCCTTCCCCTTCAGCATGGTCATATCAAATATCCATAGCACATTTAGATCCAACTGTCTTCCTGTATACCATCCCAGTGACCCCGTGCCACATCCTGGTTTATTTTTTAAATAATAAAAAGTCTACGTTAAAGATTTTGGGTTGTCTAAGTGTATGCTAATTTCAAACATGTATGCACTCATACATTTACCCAAAAATTTATTGATGTCTTAGAAAATAAATTTTACTAGGAAGATATAGAAAATGACCATAAAAACAAAATACAAAAAAAGACAGGACAGGTAGTATCATTCCTAGGAAGAAAATAAAAATATAATAGGGTATGTAGACAGAGTGACCTATCAGGAATGCTTTATTGATAAGCTATCAGTGAAAGTCTTTCTAATAAGGTAAGAACTTAATAGGGATTGAAAGAAGTAATGGTGTGGGTTCTGCAGATTTTTCCTAGAGATGTTTTACAAGCAAAGTGAATAGTAAGTGACTGACTTTGAAATTGTAGGTATATTCTAGAAATAGGAAGAACTTAGGGCATATAGAGCAACATGAACCATGGGGGGAATAAAAACAGATGTGAGGTCAGGGAATTAGTAGGATAATAAATTTTGTAGATATTAGTAGAGCATTGTAAGGACTTTGGATTTTTTCCCCTAAATAAATGGAGACTTGAACGGTTTTCAATAAAAAGACTGTTGGTGTGATGGTCAAGTGAAGAATATACTTCAAGGAGACTATGAGAGGTGAACTTTGCACAGTGTTGCTGACAGGACCAGTCAAATGTGGTGTAAGATCTGAAAAGAGGAAGGTCAATTAAGTGGTGAGATAGTAAAGGCAAAGGCAAATTCAATGAGGGAATTAAGTTCAAGGAATGCTACAAAAACACAGAAGTAGGGACCAAAAATATGGAAAATTCTTTCAGAGTCTTGCTCTAATATGAAACAGAAAGATGGAGTGGTCACCAGAGGGAGATGTGAGCACAAGTCCATATTTATTTTAAGATGAGAGATGTTATACTTAGTTTCTATGGTGATAAAAATAATTCAGTAGAGAGCCAAAAATGTTGGTTTGTGGGAGAGAAGGAATAACTTTGAATGTGAATAAACAAGAAAGGTTAGAATCATGTGTACAAATGGAGAAGTTCACTTCAATTCACTTTAAAAAACAGGTGCAAGAGGCGTGTATGAATATTTATTGATACAGTGAAGTATGGGAGTGGGTGGGAGAAGAGCATTAAAACAACTTCCTATGGTGCTTGGGAGGCTCAGTTGGTTAAGAATCTGACTCTTGATTTCAACTCAGGTCATGATCTCAGGGTTATGAGATGGAGCCCCACTTCAGGCTTTGCACTAGTCATGGAGCCTGATTAAGATTATCTCTCACTACCCCTCCTCCCTCCTCCCTCTTCCTCCTCTCTATCTCTTTCTCTCTCAAAAAAAAAAAAATCTTGCCAGTGAAATAAGAAGAAAGATTATTGGTTGATGATCATAAATTAAAAGAGACATGAAGCTGGAGTTTTGAGAGACAAGAGGATGAAGGACAGTAATCAGTGGGAGTGGCTAGTTGTCTAACAAGGGAACAAACAGTGTATTTGTCAGCACTAAGGATCTACTTAGTGCTTGTGGTCATAATTTAATGTGAAACAAATCAACATGGAATTATGCTTTTCTCTAGCCATGTTAAGCTTCTTGGCAGTTGGTGTGGTGTGTACAGAGTTCAACAGAAATAGGGCCAAGTTTACTAAATGTAAAGGAGAAAGAGTTATTAGAAATTGATGGTATATATAAGGTGATGATTTTTTGCTAAAATATAATTTGAGGCAATGTAATATGGGTGAAATGTATTATAAGTAAATGAAAATAAAAATAACATGCTAATAAGTCAGGCGATCAGAAGTCCTAGAAGTGTGAGAACAATATTGCAGCTGGATAACAGGAGGAAATAAGTTGGATGTTGTGGTCAGGCTCTTAATTTAAGATTGTGGAAGGGTTGCAGATCTAGGATATGATCCTTATAGTAGTGACTAAGATGCACCATGTGAAATGAAGCAAGTCAAACTAAAAGTAATTTACATCAACATTAACTCCCTAAGAATTGTGACAATAATGGTAGAAAGAAATAAACCAATTTTCAAACTCTTTGAGGAGCAAAAAAGAGTGAACTGGGTGTTCGTTATATAGAATCCCAAAAGAATGACTACTAAATACTATAGGCAAGTTTCATGAGGTGATGAGGTGTGTCTTTGGTTTGTGGTGGTGTTGTGTGTGTGTTTGTTGGGGAGAACTGTAAAGGGAAAAGGATTATTTAAAAGTAGCAATGAAAACAGCAAGAAGCACAATGTCTTGTTTCAGAAGTCATGGTATGAAATGAGAGAGGAAAATAGCTTCAAAGAACTGAAGTGTTCTCACAGATTAGATTAGTTTCAGTTAAAGCCATAAGGTGAAATCAGGCCCACCCCTAATTTTGTAATTAACAAGAAAAGAATATGGTTGGAAGACTTCATATCATATGTCTAAATATTTTTTACATTAAAATCAAGCTCACAAACTGTTAATAAATTGTATTCTATCCTCTTATCTTTATCTTTAAATGTGTATTATTAAAATATTTGTAAAATATTTTTAAATGACCAAGAGTTGATAAAATATTAAAATTATGGAACATAATTATTCTGTGTGTGTGTTCTGTTGATGGGAGAGATATATTTGCATGAGTAATAAAATGAAGATATCCATTATTCTAGCATTATTATGTACTTGTTTCACTAAATTTATTTTCTCATTCTAGCTAAATCATTACTTATGCTGTTCTAATTAAGATTTTCACATGAGTTCTGGGACTATAAAGAAAAGTGATGGAAATAATATATGCTATTGACTGAATTGTATCCTCCCCAAAATTTATATATTGAAACTCTAGGTTCTGATAACAATATTTGGAGACAAGGCTTTTAGGAGTATAAATGAGGTTAAAAAGGTGGTACCCTAATCTAATATGACTGATGGTCTTATAAAAAGAAAGTAATCTCTCTCCCTCTCTGAGCATTCACTGAGCAATGTCTATGTGAAGACAGAGCTAGAAGGTGGCTCGTCTGCAAGCCAGAGAGTCCTTACCAGAACCCAACTATACTGACACCCTGATCCTGAACTTTCAACCTTCAGAACTACAAGAAAATAAATTTATGTTGTTGAATACCTGCTCTATGATATTTAGCTATAGATGTTTAAGCAGACTAATACACAGATTTTAATAAAAATGTAAACTATGATGATTTAAATTTTAAAAATATATTTCATGTGTCTTCAAAAATACTTTTTTCTAAAATATTCAAAATTATCAATTATTATTGAAGAAAAGCAAATAAGATAAATCAAAATTACCTAATGAAAATTTGGTTTCATTGGTTTTTTGGTAAAAATATTTTGTTTCAACTATATCAAACATATTATAAAAAATAACATTTCTAGCAGGCAATAATCATCTAGCTGCCAATACAAAGAATCAGAATCATAGTCTATAGGTGTTTAATCTCGATCCCCAAGTATAAATCTTTTGTAAATATGAAATGTATAATACTGTGAAATAATTCTTATCTATGAACTACTGGAAATCATTTACTAAGTTACAAATTATTTGCTAATTTTCAAATACCTCTGTAATTGTAACTGTAACAGAATAAAATAGGAAAATAGATGTTTCCCACTACTTAGAAAAACTTCCTTATGTAAGAATCTACTTCATTCTTGCAGAGTAGAAAATTTGGAAGTTAACTGATCTTTTGGTTTTGGGTTTTTTTTTAATTTTTTTATTACAAAGGTATTTCTGCTGTTCAAATTTTCCCTGCAATTCATATCAGCATCCATATGCAAGATTCCTGGAAGCATCATCCACAAAACCCAATATCATTTAGATGAAATTGCAATTTGTTTCTAAGACATAGGACAAGAAACATGAAGAAGCCTCTCCCTGAAGTCTGATCCATGTTATTCAGAAGAATGAATCTTTAGAGTTATAGGACATACTACAACAGTTCCTAGCTTCAGATAGGGCCCATTTTTTTTATAATTATGTGTGCATATTGCTGTGGGTTTGTGAGATAGGAGTTCTTCAAAAGTAGTGCTTCTAATGTGAAGAAAAGACTTTTTTTTTTCTCAGTCTAAGGGGACAAGCTAAAATAGAGCCCACTGAATTCACTGGACTATATCCAATTCAATGATTAGATTTGTGAAACATTGGGAATGATGATGTCAAAGGAGCTCTGAGCTCGTTCAAAGCAGTTCCTCAGTATCAAGTCAGAGAACAGGGAAGGAAGGACCTGGGAGTAGGGAGAAATAGAGACCCTCCTTGTGTCTTCGATGAAAATGAGAAGGCTAGAGGAAGATCATTTCCCAGAAATAATTCCAAATTTCCTGGGTCATTATAAAATCCATTTGATGACTATGTCTATCTTCTTTTTTGAATACCTCAACTAACTTATTTTTACATTTTATTGCATTACTTGGCATTTCTAGAACAATGTTAAATGGTAGTTTTGATATTATATGCTACTCAATATAAAATAACATCTATGAAATATAATTATTCTATAAAAGAATAATGCTAATACTACAACATTGACCATGATACTTTCTACTTAACTAGTCTTATCATGAAGATAATAATGGTGTGGTTGTTTGTCATCATCACTGCTGTTCTGACCTATGTGAGTTTCTTCTCTAGACTTCACTCACACAATTACCTTTCCTAAGAGAATGACATATTTGTTCAGATATCTAATCTTCTATGCAAGTTATGTGAATTAGGGGAAGCTGATTCTATCTAGACCAAAGGGAAGATATTTTAGTTTACAGCTGGGAATTGTTGAAGGTGGTGCCCAAAAGACGAAAATAGCGATGTATCTTATCCCCACAGCTGTCAGGAGTTGTAGTGTCATGATGAAAGCCAATCTACCAACAAGGACAGCAGGCCACGAAAAACTGAGAAACAAAGTTTGAGCATTAACTGTATCATATAATCAATCTATGTATCTAAGCTTCCAGGTAGATGATATAACATATTTCCACAATTTGTGCTGGTTTTTCTCTTACTTGCATATGAAAGAATATTAGCTGTCAAACACATGAAGGAAATACACTTCTATTATAAAACAACATGGATGTCATTCAATAGAATAGTTAAGTTGTGAAAGATCCATAATGTATTATATGTTGTTAAAAATAAGGGGGGAAAAAGAATAAGGGAAAAAATAGAGTCATATAAACTATTGCAGAAATGCCTTGGATACAAAAAAAGACCTCTATGATTAAAATCTAAAAGATACTGATCAATAATTCTTTAGTAAACAATTAAATTTAGCTTCCTAATATTACACATGTTTTCTCATTTGTATTAATAGAGTAAAATTGGTCTATAAATACCTTTAGTTTTTTAATTACTCAATCTGTCTTTGTTGTTGTTAACAGCTATGTTGGCTACATAAAATGACTAGGCTCCTTTACATTATTTACTATAATCTGAAATAAGCTTAATTTCAATTTAGATAAAGTTGGTAGTGCATATATGCTTAGAATTTGAAGGACTTTTTAGTAATACCTGAATACCTTGGAAAATTTTATTTGAAAAAAAAGATAATATTTTAAAGTTTTACTAAGCAAAGTCCCTCAATATGTATTTCTCTTTGTGGCCAGTGGTTTTTGAGAGTTAATGAGCCTATATTTTACAGCAAACTGGATTCCAAGAGAAATTGGCCATTACCTAACTGGGTCATAGATGATTTGTTTTATTGGTCAAGATCCTTAATTTTTTATATAGTCTTATATAAGACTATAAGATAGTCTTATACAGTAAGTACCATAAATATGTGCAAATATTTTAGAGTCAAAATACTTTCTTCTGTCCCATTCCAGAACTTACTAAAGTTCTTGATGTACAGATTCTCTGCTATAAAAATGTGTGTGTGTATAATATATAAATATATATAATAATAATATACATATATACTCCTTTGGGGGTTCTAAATACCAATTTTTAAAATATCTTATGGTAATTATGAAACATTTTAACTTTTATTTTAACTTTCTTTAAGATTATATGGGCAGGTAAGTTTATAGAGTATTTCTTCAGTTAAAAGGAAACATGTATTTACTGTTGTTCAATTAGAAAAAGCAATTAACACCTGCCTAATTGTAAATATATTGTTTACTTTACTTTTAGATTAGAGCATACCCATCAAACTAGAGCATACCCATCAGAATGTCTGCCTACTAAGGAACACAGATATACTTTTTTAAAGTCTGTGAAGAATTGATTGAAATGTGACTTGACCTAAGGAATCTCATTCAGCCATAAATAAACAAAAGAAAGGAAACATATATTTGCCTGAGTTCAGGTCTGAAAATTAAACTTTGATCCACAATTAATGTCTCCTGAGAACATCTTCTCTTAACTTCCTAAACATTATTTCTGAGAAATAGACTCATTAGCACCAAGGTTCATTGTTTTTATAATGATAGAAGCAAGAATCATTTTTATTACCTTCACTAAATATACCTTATCAAATGTCACTTGCACCTGTATTCTAGAGGGAATGTGAATTATTTGTGCATATTTGTAATTCAGAGTTACATAAAAATATTAAAAATATTACCCTTTTATTCTTAATTGAATTTGAATATAATTAAATCAGACCATAGCATGAGACCAGGAAGGAGAAAGGAAGTTATTGCCACTTTGCCTACCATAACTTGGTCTTAGTAAAACGGAATAGGGAAGATGACACAAATACAGGATGTTACCAAATACGTAAATTTATTCATTCATTCATCTATCCATTCACTCTTTAATATATTCAGCACTTATATGATGAGTATCTACTATGTGTTGGGCATTGTCCTGGCTGTCAGGTAATATACTAATGAGACAAAGAAAAAGACACAAGACACAGTACAGTCATGGAGATTATAGTATTAGGAGTGTGTAAAATGTAATAAAAATTATCCAAATAAATGTGAAATGTACAAGTGTTTTAAGTGCTATAAAAGAGAGCTATATTCTGTTTTGAGAGCTTACAGTACACTTTATTTAACTTTGCAGAAAGATGAGGGAAGTATTCCTGAGGAATTAAATGATTAATTCCTTTTGTCATACGTGGTGCTTATATCAGATTTTTTTCTAGTTCTTAGCCTGAATTATCTTATGTAGTCCTTACAACAACTATATGAGCTATCTACTTTTATTATGTTCCTATTACCTGTGAAAACCTGAGGCTCAAAGAGATTAAATAACTTGCTGAAGGTTGCACAAATGCTAAATGATAGAGCCAGGAGTGGGATCTGTGCAGTCTGGTGCCAGAGCCTGCAATCTTAACCCCTATAATACACTATCTCCCACTGAGAGCCTAAGTATAATGTCAAGAGGAGGAGTTTATTAGGCAAGTCTCATCATGTTGATTAAGCAACAGTCATCAAGGGAACAGTAAAGATAGTTCAGAAGAGAAGTATAATTATAATAATTATAACTCAAATATGCAGCGACCTCATGAATTAGGAAAAGCAGAGTAAAAAGAAAAATAAAAATGTATAACTAGGCTTGAATCTACTAGATAAAAACAATCAGTAGTTTTCTTACACCTCCGCATAACAATTTACATAAACTCAATGCACAGAATGCAAATGAACCATATTAATAGAAATAATCCTACTCTATGACAGAATACTCTACATCTCCTCCTAATCTTACTTCTTAAAACTGACCATAAGTGGGTCATTTGTCTTCAAACTTTAATTTCTTTAATGGTATAACAGGAATTAAACCACCTTTCCTTCAGTCAAAGGCACACAGTCTTTTCCTCACATAGTTCTAAAACAGCTTGCTTTGAAGCTAACATGTACACTTATATTTGCTCCTACTTTGTGAAAATTTATTGTTAAATCAGTGCTAAATCTTAAAAAAAAATATTTTCATTCAAGAAATATAAAGGTCTATTAAACACACTGGGCAGATGCACTGAACAAAATAAAGCTTACTTTCTACAGCAGATCACAAAATTAGCAAGTAAGCGAAATTATAAATAAAGTTTAAGATAATAATTGATTGTGAAACTTACAGAAGTTGCTATTAAGTGGATAACTCTAGTGTGGGTGGAAATCAAACACTTCTTTGTCAAATACATCAATTGGAGGTGTACCTTAGTGGAGAAATACATAAATATTGTCAATAAAAACATAAATCATGGAATAAATACATACTTAAATTCTTCACTTTCTGAAAGTCATATGGTAAAGAAAAACATATGTTTTTAAATTATTAATGTTTACATTAATTTTTGTTGAATACTTATCATACTTACATAAGCTATTCTATTGTAATAGAACTTCAAGAAAAGAAAATGAATTGATATTATAAATCCTATTACAAAGTCCCCTTTTTCTTTAAGCAAAACAACTCATATATTTTGTACAAACTCATTTTTTTTCAATCCCTGTATTTAAGAGACATAACTACACTTCTAGTCTTTTCTATTTCTTTTCTTCACTGAAAATTTTTCAGCTCATTCTATCAAAGGGATCAAAATTTATTATCAGTTGGACACTCAGGATCTCAGTAATCTTTAACATGCTCAACAGTTTCTAGCAATCATGCAATATTTCTAGTAACCACTGCCATAAAAATACATCTTACAACATCTCATTTCTCAAATTTCCCTTCATTCATTTTCAGAAGTCTTTTTCTTTCCTTTCAGTTAAAAATGTCAACCATTCTTCAGGTTGGTTGAAGGGACCAACCTTCAACCAACCAGCAACAGTTTCAATCTTAACTCTTAAGAGAAGTCTTCCCTAACTAATTTAAACATAAATCCACACATATTATCCTCTTTCAGAGTACTCTATTGCTTTCCTTAATTCATCTATCACATTTTCTAAGTATTGCCAATTTGAGTCCTCAACTGTTTAGTATACACTTCCCCTCCCACCAATTGTAGGTTCACAATGTCAGTGGCCATATGCATTCTGTTTATTCTCTTCTACCCAGGGTCTACAACAGTGTCTTGTACAGAGTATAAAAGACGTTTTCTAGAAATGAATGAATATTGGGTTTGATAATTCATAGCAATGGGGAAAATCCTACTCCTTGTTTGTGAGCCTCTCTTGCATAAGAAATATTTCACAGTTGGGCGCCTGGATGGCTCAGTTGGTTAAGCCAAGGCTCAGGTCATGATCCCAGAACTCATGATCCCAGAATCCTGGGATCAAACCCTGAATCGGGCTCCCTGCTCAGTGGGGAGTCTTCTTGTCCCTCCAGGCCTCGCCCTGCTCATGCTATCTCTTTTCCTCTCAAATAAGCAAATAAAAGCTCTAAAAAAGAAATATTTCACAATTGTCTATCACTAAGTTCCAATATATATCCCTCTTTGTGCTATTGCTGAGTTCTTCCAACGATAAAAGACAATGCCTGTGTATGACAGAATAATTTGTTATGACTATTTCCTCTAATAGTCTCTTGGTGCAAATACAAAATAAAATAGAGGATAAAGACCAATTTTTATCTTCCTAATCTATGGTTTTATTATCCTTGTGGATTAATTTTAGAGGCCAACATTTAGATAAATATGTCTACGGAGATTCTTTTCTTCTGATTTTACTTTATCCAATTTTATAGGCCCACGAGATTTCACTGTGCTTAATTAATTTCAATGGTAGAATTTCTAATCTTTCCATTTTCCCTGCATAGGTCTTTAAGGGAGTAAACTGAAAAGACATCAGATATCTTTTCCCCCCTTGTTCCAATGTATTATCCTATGCCTAGAAAGAAGATGTAGTAAATGTTAGTCTATATATAATGAGTATTGGCCAAGGATATTACACATATTGTCTGGTGGACTCATATACAATTTAATAATTATTCAATTATTCTGTTTTATTGTGTCTAAGCTTGAATTATCACCTCCTCACTCCCCCTACCACACACACACACACACACACACACACACACACATACAAAAGCCTATAACAAGGAAACTGGAGTCAGAAGTGGGAAGAGTGACACAAAAAAGGAATAAAAATCAACCCAAGAGTATTTTTTGAACTGATTTTAACTCTGATGTACTGAAGCTTGATGCCTCTGGAGACACTGCATAGCTACACAAATTAGAATAGAAAATAGAATAGAATAGAATAGAACAGAATAGAATAGAATAGAATAGAATAGAATAGAATAGAATAGAATAGAATAGAATAGAATAGAATAGAATAGAAAAAAGCAAGCACATAAAATACATCTGAGAAGTTTCTGCCTGAACTATGGGAGTTTTATAACCATTGTATCCCCTGTTGGTTAAGGATGAGTGAGGAGGTACACATGTACCAACACAGTTGAGCAGGCTTGGCAGTTCCCCATGCACAGAAATACAGAAGCTTTAAGACAGCAAAACCAAGCTGAGTGCTGCGAGGTGCTGCGAGGCTATCACTTTTCCCCATGTTCAGCCAGATACCACAGGAATAGAGAAAAAAGGTGAGCTAAGAGATTGTGATATGTGGTATAAGATGTCTGCTCAAAACTATGATTGAAAAAATTATATATTTTAATTACGGTACATTACACAGGTACAAGAAAGACAATCAAAAGAGATCAGACAGAACATAAAAAGAACTGATAATACCATCAGTCACATAAAAATCATTTATAACTGAGACACTCTACAGAATACCTGACCAATACTCTTCAAAACTGTCAAAGTAATGAAAAACAAGAAAAAAACTGAGAAGCTGCCACAGATCAGAGGAGACTGAGGAGAAATGACTAAATGTAATGTGATATCCTGGATTGGATCTTAGAACAGAGAAAAGACATAGGTAGAAAGACTGGTAGAATTCAAATAAAACCTATAGTTAAGTTAATACTGATATACCAATGCTAATTTCTTAGTTTCAACAAACATATGATTGTTACATAAGAAATTAACATTAGGAAAATTGGCTGAAGGGGATATGGAAATTCTTTCACTATCTTTGCAAGTTTTCTCTAAGTCTAAAGTTACTTATGTTCTAAGTCTATCTGGGCTGCTATAACAAAATACTACAGAATGGGTGCCTTATAACAACAGAAATTTACTTCTCACAGCTCTGAAGGCTACTAAGTCCAAAATCAAAGTGCCCACATAGTCACATTCTGTGTGGAGTAAGTTACCTGCTTCTTGGTCCATAAATGGCCATCTTTCAGCTATAATTAACATGACTCAAGGGTTAGGGGAGCTTTTTCTGCTCTTTTATAAGGGCACTAATTTCATTCATGAGGGGATCTGCCCTCATGATCTAATCACCTCCCAAAGGCCGTATCTCCCAATACTCACTTTGCTCTTTAGGTTTCAGTAGGGAACACATTCAGTCCATATTAATTCCAAGAAAAAAATTGTATCTAAAAATCAGACATAAACATGACATTCTTCCTTAGGACATTCTTTTGCAAATATACATGTAAAAATTTTGCATATGTACTTACTAATTGCTGTCCTGCTGTAAATACCACATGCATTATGTGTGTGTATGTATACATATATTCATATACATACAGTCATATGTGTGTACATACTTCCTGCTGACATGTGTTTAAAAATTTTCAAATGACAAAGAATTGATAGTCAATAGACTTTTAGTTAGCTAGTTAGATAGTCAATAGACTTTTAGTTAAATTAAAAGGGTAGAAATCTAGGGGCACTGGGGTGGCTCAGTGGGTTAAAGCCACTGCCTTCAACTCAGGTCATGATCTCAGGGTCCTGGGATCGAGCCCTGCCATTGGGCTCTCTGCTCAGTGGGGAGCCTCCTTCCCCCTCTCTCTCTACCTGCCTCTTCTCTCTGTCAAATAAATGAAAATCTTAAAAAAAAAAAAAAAAAAAGGTAGAAATCTAAATTAAAATGGCTTCTTTAATGTGATTACCATTTACTTGGATATTTTCTATCTAGATTAGACCTCCATTTCAATAAAATAAATATCTGGAGTTTGGACCACGGGGAAGTTCTGATTTTCTTTCATTAGGCTTCGTATGTTTGCGCTAAGCATCTCTAGTACTTCTGAAGGGAACTCCTGGAGCTTGAGCAAGACCATCAACTCAGTCAACCAGATCATCATACCTGACACCCAGATAGTGCTTGCCGTGTCAGACACTCCCCCTAAGAGGCTCATGGACACCAAGTCATTTAACTCTCATAAGAACCACGTGAAGAAATTAGTAAAAGTACCATCCCTGTTACCAATAAGGAAATTGAAGAATAAAAATTTGCCCATTGCCACAAAGCTGATAAGTGGTGGATCCAGGATTTGAAGCAAGCCATTTTGGCTCTTGAATTCAGCATTTTCCCCACAAAAGTAGATTGCCACATCAACTGTGAACAAAGTCACTTCTTTTTCAGGAACAAAAAATATTCCCAGGAAATGCTGAATATTTTCTTGAGCACTGAATTAAGCAATTTGATAGTATTTAAAACCTAAGAAGGGACGCCTGGGTGGCTCAGTTGGTTAAGCAGCTGCCTTCGGCTCAGGTCGTGATCCCAGCGTCCTGGGATCGAGTCCCACATCGGGCTCATTGCTCGGCAGGGAGCCTGCTCCTCTCTCTGCCTCTGCCTGCCTCTCTGCCTGCTTGTGTTCTCTCTCTGTTAAAATAAATAAACAAAATCTTAAAAAAAAAAAAAAAAAAACTAAGAAAAAGTTCAACTTGTCCTAGCGGATAACCATAGGAGCCAGATTTTTTTTTTAAGATTTTATTTATTTATTTATTTATTTACTTACTTACTTACTTACTTATTTAACAAAGAGAGAGTGAGAGAAAGAGAGAGTGGGAAAGCATGAGCAGGGGGAAGGAGCAAAGGAAGCAGGAGGAGCAGACCCCGGCTGAGAAGGGAGCCTAATACGGAACTTGATCTCAGGACCCTGGGATCACGACCTGAGCTGAAGGCAAATGCTGAACTGACTGAGTCACCCAGGCAAGCCAGGAGCCAGATATTTTTAAAATATACTTGTAATACTGAAAGACACAACTGCTTTCCTTACACTTATTACTTGAGTGCTTATCATTACATGTTTTACATATTGGAACATGGTCCTATGGAGATTATTATTTTAGGAAAGAGAAATTTAGCTCAGATGAGTTAATAAGTTTAGTAATATACCTTTTATCATATGGTTTCACTTACTTGTGGAGCATAAGGAGTAACATGGAGGACATTAGGAGAAGGAAAGGAAAAGTAAATTGGGGTAAATTAGAGGGGACAATGAAGTCTGAGAGATTGTGGACTCTGAGAAACAAACTGAGGGTTTTGGAGGGGAGGGAGGTGGGGGGGATGGCTGAGCCTGGTGGTGGGTATTAAGGAGGGCACGTATTGCATGGAGCACTGGGTGTGGTACATAAACAATGAATCCTGGAAGCCTGAAAAAAGTAAGATTAAATGTAAAAAAAGATGAGTAATATGCATTATATTAATATGTTAAAATATCAAATGGATCACAGATTCATAGAGGGTTAATCAGAAAGGTCTAGAGAGAAGATAGATAATTTAAACAATAGGGATTCTGCCTAGGAGAGAATTACAGAAGCAGCAGTTACAACTTCCCCCTTAAAACTACATAAGCAAACAGGATTGCTACTTTTGAAAATAATAACACAGAACAAAAGCGTTTATTCTGGAACACCTGCACAGTTAGGGGAAGATAATACCCAAACATTGTACAAAACAATTCAAGAGGGATGTATTGTTTTTATTGTATTTTATGGTGTTAATTTTTTCCTTCAAAATAATGGAAAGTTTAAAATTAATCCTAGATAAAAAAGACCACTGAAAACTTTCCTTTACAATATGACAGGAATAGATGACTATTTTAAATTCTGCCAAACCAGGATGGCTGCCTAGTAGTTAAATTTACTTTCACTGACAACTACAAAAGTTTAAAATATAATTATGAGTTCAGTGAATATTTTTTTAAATCAGTAAATTTGAGAAATGTAGCCAATTAAATAACTTTTCTGATAGCATACTTCTTATGATAAAAGAGCCAACAGGAAGAATCCCCTTGATAAATGGGTAAGGTAGGGCCATTACATACATCACGTCCTTTTGCAAAATTACCTTGGCACCTAGTGATCATTTACAATTATTGACCTTAAAAAACAGGTTTTGTTTGTTTGTTTGTTTTTTACCAGAAAAATGAGTTTATTCAGGAATAGGAGAGGAATTATAATTCAGGACAAGCAAAACTATGGCAAACTACAGGCAAGTCTGGGGAACAGAGAAGATGGGCTTGCTTTCATAGGGGAAACGAGGAAGCTGTGAAGAGCTATTTCACTGGCTGAGCTGTTAATTGACATGGAGAAATCCTTCCTTTTGCTGGAGTCTGTAAAGTACCTTCTTCTAGTTGGGGAATGTGAGGTATGCTTTTTATTATCAGTGATAGTGTGTGAGAGGTCTCCCTTCAGGGCTTGCCAGTTTCATTTAAAAATGGGATGTTCTTTATTTATATGATTTAGTAATGTTGTCTTGTTAAGATCCAAGGAAAATTCCACTGAGAGGTTAACAAATTCTATTTAATTTATAGGTAATTTTTTGGTGGAGAATTGGTATCCTTATAAGTATTACTTTATATAAAAATTATATATTTATATATATATTTATATATATTATATATTTATGTTTTATATTGAAAAGCATGCAATTTTCATATATCATATCTCAAATTCTAATTTTAAATTACCTTGTATGAAAACTATTGAGCTTTACATATTAATATTTTGTCTACTAACTTTGCTGAAATGATTATTTTTATGTTTTTAATGCATTTTCTATGTGGATAATGTAAACCATAGTCATGGGCAATGGTTTCTGCCTCCCTTCTTACACGAAGAGTTGTACTGTGTGCTTTGGCTTCAAACACTGAGCCTTGCTCCTAATGTCCATCGCATATGGAATTATTTTTTCCATTGTTCTGTATAATCCAAACTTCTGTTCACATCTACCTGCTTCCAGACTTGGAGTTTGGAAGACCAGAGGGTTCAGGTCAGCACAACTCACTGCTCTCTCACTGTTTCCTTTCAATTTAGTGCCAATGGATTCGCTGAAGTTCAAATAAGAATATGGTTTTCTTAATATCTTTATTTATATATCTTATATTTGTTTCTACGAGTTTTATGAATAAAAAGATTTACTGCATGAATTTAAAAATCTAAAAAGAGCAGAAATTCCATGAAACTAATCACTTAAATGTATTATTAAATAATAATCAAATATTTGCAAGGTTCCAAAATCTTCAGCATAACAGGCTAAATTTAGCATTGTAATACAAAGAGAAGTGCTCTGGTTCAAATCTTAACTTTATTACTAATTAGATATGTTACCTTACAAATTACAGTCTCTGTCTAAGATTAATACCTTTTTAGCGTTCAGTACCCATCTACAAAACAAGAATAGAAATGGTCTTATAGACCCTTCTAGTTATTAAATATTTTATATAAATGCTCAAATATGAGATCTCTTAGAAGTGAACCTTTTAATGGTGCCTCAACTGAATATTCAGAAAAACAAATTTACTTGAAGGACAGAAAAAGCTTGATTTAGATGACATTGTTGGAAAAGTGGCCTCCTCTTCTCTAACCAACACTGAGATTTATACTGATTCTGTAGGTCATCAGGTGGGACATCCAATACAGCTATCTGAAAATGAGAATTGAGGCATTGTTTACTGTTGTTTTTATAAACATAAGAGAGGAGGTCATGAGAAATAGGTAATAGGAGTATATTTTTATATATTTTTTAAAGATTTTATTTATTTATTTGACAGAGAGAGAGATCACAAGCAGGCAGAGAGGCAGGGAGAGAGAGAGGGGGAAGTAGGCTCCCTGCTGAGCAGAGTGCCATATGTGGGGCTAGATCCCAAGACCCTAAGATCATGATCTGAGCTGAAGGCAGAGGCTTTAACCCCCAGGCGCCCAATTTTTATATTGTTATTATTAAAACATTTATTTGTAAAACAAGATCAGGGATTATTTAAGGGTGATTTCTATTAATTTGAAATAAACAAGTACAACATGCTCAGCCTTTGAAACTTAATGTTAAATAATGAGAAACCTGAAAAAAATTCATGCACAATGACATTTATACAGTACTCTGTGTTGATTCGTATTTACGTGGATACTTGGGATCTAGATTTCATGAGAACTTGGTTATTAAAAAAATGGAATCTCTTTTGAAATAAATTTAGAAACAAATTCATCTTAATTTGAAATGAATTTAGAAATCAAAATACAATATAAAGTAGTCAGTTAAAATATCAACAATTTATTGAACCAACATGTTTGGGGTGACACAAGAACAATATGAAAAAGGAAGGAAAATATCACTTGCCAAAGTCCAAGGGAATGAAAGATAGAGTGATTTTACTTTTTTCTTTTTGTAATTTACACCTCTAACATTAAACTGAGAAGCAGCATTATAGACACCTGCTTCAGTATAGTCATTGTTTCCATGGTGCCACTTTCCATCACCTATTTTTAATAGTTTACACAACAAGATCAAGGGTGTCCCAGCTGTTACTGTCACTGTTGCTAAGCAACCTTTAAATTGGAGTTCAAGAAGACAAAGAATCATGCTTGAAAAATTTCTCAAATGTCTGTTTTATGCACCCCTACCCCTGCTTTCTTCATTTTGCACCATTTTTCAATATTTATACTCAGACGCTCACATTTTTTTTAATTCAGTATTCCATATATGAATCCACCCATTCCAAGTGCTACTAGGATTAACTAAATATTTTTGTTGATTTTCAAAATGTAATATACATGTTCAACTACAGGCTACATCGAAGTGTTCATTTTATTAATCAGAGTGGGAGGCTGTTTTAGGTCTTCATAATCTGATATAAGACCAGCATTGCTGTGCCTGAGAGCCTAGTGAAATGACACACATATCAATGGCTAGAGATTCACTGCCTGCTGAGAATTACAATACCTTCTTGTGCATTTTGAAATCTAAATATCACCTGCAAAATACAGAGAGGTCAAAATTCTGTAAGAAACAAGAAAAAAGCAGAAATGAAGGAATTAAGAACTTTGACCTTGGAATCTCTGACTGATGTAAATTGTTATTAATTAAAAAGATGGAAAATAATTTTCAAAAATTTCTATAAACAATGATTTTTTTCTCCAAAAGTAATTATTCAGAAACCACTGGCATATCTGTCTAGTTAATAGACTGGTAAACTAAATGAGTAGCATGGAAAATAAATAAAAAAGGGAGAAAACATCTTAGTTTTGCATTTAGTATTTATAATAAGATAGGGATTTTAGGAGCTCTCAAGTCATAACCAAATATTACTGAATAATCCACATGACAAAAAAAAAGTTACCTTGATATAATTCAAAACTAGAGATTTGATAAAGCTGCACACGTGTGTGCGACTATGTTCATCTACCAAAATTAGTCAATACAGCTGGAGTTTATACCATTGCTGAGATGTAGGTTCTGGTCCATATTGTGCTGGCCCAAAGCAATGGTCCCTACTGACCCAATATCCAGATTCTCAGATTTTCCTCTGACTCTCTCTGTAACCAAACACAAAGCTATAACTTCTTTCTGAAAGTTTCCATGCTGTTTTCTCTATTCCACAACTATTTTTTTGGCTCTCATATTAATTCTGCTAACTCTCTAGATATCTGTTTGTTTGTAGTAGTGCTTTACAAATTACTAAAGGTCACTGAATTTACATAAATTATTTACTTTTTTTGTTGTGGTTTCTTTAGTACCTACTTCTATTGCTGTCTTTATTTAAATTTTCTCCTGCAAATATAAGTAACTGTTAAAAATATCAATTCACTATTATTGACCATATTTCCTACTTAAAGCTATGAATGTAATGAAAACAGATTTGAATTGGATATATGTGATAGTGACTATATATATATATGTCATTAAATATAGTGATAGTGTCACTATATAGTGTCATTAAAGACATTAAAGTCATTAAAGACAAAAGAAATTCTCTTCTGGGCACATCTATGTAAGCAATAGAGTTTAGAGTCCAAACTCCCTGAGCAGTAAGTAAATTGTGGAGTGTTAGAAATTAGCCTGAGATATTCGAGATTCATAAGTAGAGACTGAAGTTTAGTTTATGTATTGATATGGCTACTAACTACACTTGCTGAAAAGCTATTATAGTAAGATTTGATATACATGTTCTCCAGTTCCTACCTCATTACTCTGCCTTATATCAAAGGTGACCTTACTCATTACCACTTTATTATAGTAAAGTGGTAATTACTCATTACCATTTTTCTGACTTTACTATAAAAATCATCTCCATTTCTACAGTGTTTCAATTCATCGTGTTTCTTTCATATTTTCCTTTTAGTTTGAAAATATGCTATATTAGTTTGGTAGGGCTGCATAACAAAGTATCACAGGAACACGTGGCTAAAACAACAGAAATTTGTTTTCTCTCAGTTCTGGAGGCTAAAAATCCAAGCAAGGTATCAGCATGGGTGATTTATTCTTTTCCTTGGCTTATAGTTGGCCATCTTCACCTAGTATCTTCATATGGTCTTCCCTCTGTTCATGCCTTGTGTCCTAGTCTACTCAACTTCCAAGAATACCAGTCATATTGGTTTGGGACCTATCCTAATAACCTCCTTTTATACTAATTATCTCTTTAAAGACCCTATCTCCAAATACAGTCACATACTGAGACAGTAGGGGTTAAGACTTCAACAAATAAAAGTTGAAGGTACACAGTTCGACTCGTAACATATGCCTAAAAATCACCATAAATAAAAACTATCCATGTAACTTCTTTCCACTTCTCCCCTAGCAAAGTGATTTCACCACTCTTCCCTGAAAACAAAACAAAAACAAAACAAAACAAAAAAACTTGGTAAGAGTATTCTACATTTACTCTTTCTGCATCTGCACCTTCTGTTTAACTCTTAATTCACTGGCTTTTACTTTCAATGCTGAGAAAATTCATTCAAAATATTCCCAAATGATGTCTTCATTTTTACATATCCTAAAAGTGCTACATAATATTACTTTATTACAGATAAAATACTTTTTCTGGCTATTTTAAAATGGAATTTATTTTCTGTAAAGTTCTGCTTTATGACTTAAATCTTGCGTCACTTTTAAATGTCTTCTTTGTTTTCCTCCTGCAGAGCTCAAACTATCACCTACCATGTGATCCATCACATGTCTTGACACAGATTTGTTCAGGAACTCATAGTTTAATTAAAGTCTCTATATCAGAATTTTCTATCATATCCTATAGTAAAGATCATTTGTTTGGTTGATTATTAGTTTTTGTTTCTTATATGCACTGTATTTATTTCTTTCCCTTTTTGTTTTTAATATAGATTCCAGGATTCACTTATCAATCCATTCTTCTATGCCTACAGAGAAGGTACAATTTTCTAGGTAAATCAATGCAAGATAAGGTGAAAATGTAGACTGACATAATGTACAAATATTTATTAAATACATCATATACACTACTAGGAAATTTTGCAAATGTTGGATATTAGGCAGTGACCAAAGCAGACATGGTACCTGTTTTCATGAAGTATAAAATCTACTGAAAAGAGAGACAGAGAAACACTGAAAAAGCATCTATTATAACAGGTGGAAACAGGGCTATTAAGATAAATAAAACAGTATCAGAAGGATATGCACTAATGTAGCAGGTCTTATATAAAATGACCTTAAATCAGAGAACTAAATATAGAGAAGAAATGAGTCACACAAATATTTGAGAATGACATTTCAGGAAGTGCAAACTGTATATGCTAATCTTGGAATATCAAGGAGTAGGAAAAAAGGTCAAAACGGTTGAAGCACAATGAAGAGTGAAGTAGAAGATAAGTGCTAGCATATTAGATCTGAGTGTCAAGATCATATAGAGACTCTATGCCTTACTAATGACTTTGACTTTAATTTGAGTGTAATGTTAATGCTTTGAATAAAGGACTGATGTGATGAATGTATTTTTAAAAGATTACTCTAACACTTTTTCTTCTGACCGTGATGGGATTGTTTGCATTAGACTAATGTTCCAAGCAAGAACAATAAGAAAAGTTGGATTATTTTTTTAATGAAGACATAAAAGAACTGATGAGTTTCACAGAACTAGAGGTGCCAAGGTTTTAAAGATAAGGCAATTACAGAAAGGTGAGCTGACATTTTATGTCCACTTCCCCAAGCAAATTTGTGGATTCCTCAGCAAATATGCTACAGAAAGCCAATGTCAAGAGCCACAAAACCAGAATAATTTTGTATGTCTCACATGACTAAATAGGCAAAATTGGAGGTGAGAGCTGTCAGTAAAGCCACCGCACAGAAATAAGTTAAGATCTCAGGAATGAAAAGGCAAAGAAGTAAGCTTGAACCCTGTGCTCTGCAGATTTTCCAGCTGAACTAAAAAAGGTTGAAAGCAAATGACAGCACAAATACTAATCTAGCAAAATCTTTATTAATATCATATACAATAATTTTTAGTCAAGAAGTGATATATAAGGACACTATCTAATAGTTAATTCACCAGGAAAATTAAATAATTCTGAATTTATAGACACCTAAGAAAATAGCTTCAAAATAGTTAAATAGACAAATACATAATCATGTTGGGAAACTTTATTACATGCCTTTCAATGAGTGTCTTAGTCTCTTTGCACTAGTATAACAAAAATACCATAGACTGCGTGGCTTACAAATAGTTCTGGGTATTCAAAAGTCCAAGATCAAGGCACTGGCAGATTCAGCATCTGGTGAGGGCCTGCTCCCTAGTTCAGACAGCCATATTCTCAGTGTGTCCTCACATGATGAAAAGGATGAAGGAGCTCTCTGTGGTCTTTTAGAAGTGGACCAATCCCATTCATGAAGGTTCCATTATTATGACCTAAGCACCTCCCAAAGGTGCCCCCACCTCCAAATACCATCATTGGGAATTAGGTTTCAATAGCAGAATTTAGAGGAGGGAGAACAAATGATAAAACATGCCAACAAAATGAAAAGTTATCAAATATGGTTTAAATAATACTTTTAACAAAATATAGACTTACAGTAAGACTAATGAAGAAAAGAAAAGTAAAACAAATCACAAATAGGTGACATGACAAAGAATATATCATTATAGATCCAATGGATAAAAAGACAATAAGCTGGTACAAACATGTTTATGTAAAATTTTAAAATTTAGATCAGGTGAGCAGATTTTTAGAAAAAAATATGACTCTATATAATTTACCAAAAAAATAGAAATTCTACAGAGGCATTATTTATTAAAGAAATGGAATCTTTCACATGTCCCAGAAAGTAATCTTCAAAACAAATTAGTTTACCTGAAGAATGCATCTATATTTTAAGAAGGAAGTAGTAGCAATCATAAATAACTCCTTTCAAGGTTAGAAAAGAAGCAGCTCTTTCTAAGTCATTGTTTGAAAATTAGTACATTTATTGCTCAAACATCATAAAAATATTATTAAAAAGAGAAATTATAGAAATAAACTTAACCAAAGAAGTGAAATACCTGTACTCTGAAAACTATATAATGCTGATGAAAGAAAGTGAAAATGACACAAATGGACAGACATTTCATACTCATGGATTGGAAAAACAAATGTTGTTAAAATATCTATATTACTCAAAGCAAACTACAGATTTAATGCTATCTCTACCAAAATCTCAACAGCATTTTTCACAGAACTAGAACAAACAATCTTAAAATTTGTATGGAACCAAAATGACCCTAAATAGGGAAGCAAGAATATGCAGTGGGAAAAAGACAGCCTCTTTAACAAATGGTGTTAGGAAAACTAGACATCTACATGCAAAAGAATGAAATTGAACCACTTTCTTACACCATACACAAAAGTAAACTCAAAATGGATCATGGACCACAATGGTGACCTGAAACAATAAAAATCCTAGAAAAGAGTACAAACAATAGTTTCTCTCACATTAGCTATAGTAAAATTTTTCTAGATGTGACTCCCGAAACAAGAGAAATAAAAGCAAAAATAAACTACTGTGACTGCATCAAAATAAAAAGCTTCTTCACAGCAAAGGAAACAACCAACAAAACTAATAGGCAACCTACTGAATAGGAGAAGACCTATCTGATAAAGGTTAGTATCCAAAATATATAAAGAGTTGATACAACTCAACCCCCAAAAAACAAATAATCCAATTTAAAAATGGGCAGAAGATATGAACAGACATTTCTCTAAAGAAGACATACAGATGGCCACAGGTACATGAAAAGATGTTCAACATCACTGATCAACAGGGAAATGCAAATAAAAACCACAATGAAATATCACTTCACATCTGCCAGAAGAGCTAAAATCAAAAATACAAGAAACAAGTGTTGGTGAGGATACAGAGAAAAAGGAACCATCACACACTGTTGGCAGGAATGCAAACTGGTACAAGCACTGTGGAAAACAGTATGGAGGTTCCTCAAAAAGTCAAAAATAGAGGGGTGCCTGGGTGGCTCAGTGGGTTAAAGCCTCTGCCTTCAGCTCAGGGTCCTGGAATCGAGCCCCGCATGGGGCTCTCTTTTCAGCAGGGAGCCTGCTTCCCCCTCTCTCTCTGCCTACCTCTATGCCTATCTGTGATCTCTCTCTCTAATAAATAAATAAAATCTTTAAAAAAAAGTCAAAAATAGAATTATGCTACGATCCAGTTATAACACTATTGGGTATACTATTATAACACTTTTTGGATACTATTGTATCCAAAAAATACAAAAGCACCAATTCAAAGAGAAATGTGGACCCATATGTTTATTGCAGCATTATTTATAATAGTCAAATTATGAAAGTAGGCCAAGTATCTATCAATAGACAAACATACACAAGATGTACTATATATGTGTATATTATGCACTATATATGTATATATATATGTATCATAGCATAATTCTATTTTTGACATTTAAACAGTTTTTTTTAATTATTCTATTGCTTTTAATTGTAATTAGAGAAAACCTACTTCAAACATCATACTTAATAATAAAAATTTTAAGCATTACCCTGAGTCAGGAATGCAACCAGATACTCTCTATCACCACTTCTAGGTAACATTTTGACACTACAATAAGGCAATTAAAAGAAGTGAAAGGTATAAGGATTAGGAAGGAAGAAATAAAATTATTTTTTTCAGAAATTATATGGTCATAAAAGTTCCTAAGAACCTACAGATTATTAGAATGTGTAATTTAGCAAGTTGCTAGATAGAAGGCCAATTTGCATGAATGATCTTTATACCAGCAATAGATAAAAATTAACTAAAACTTAGAAGTGAATCAACTTATAATGGGCTTATTAGTCATTAAGTACCTAGCAATAAATTTAAAGAAAGATAAACCAAGATTTACACTGAAATTATAAAAATATTATTGAGCTTAATTACAGAAGACCTAAATAAAAGGAGAGGTAAAGGGTTATAGATTTGAAGACTTAGTATTGTTAATATTTCCACACTTCTTAAACGATCTATAAGGTCAGTATAATGCCAGTGAAAAGACATTAATATTAAATCCTATTCTCAAATTATACACAAAAATTAATTCTAAATGGACTATATATCTAAATGTAAGTGAATATTATTTTGACTTTGCAGTAGGCAAAATTTGATAAACAGGACACAAAATACCAATAACAACAAAGGAAAAATATAAATTTAACTATAGTTAAATATTTAAAAGACTGACAAGACAAGCAGACAGAGAAAATGTTTGTAATACATAATTTTGACAAAGGACTGGTATCCAGAATATTCAAATAACCCCTTACAAAATAATTGTTAATCCTATAAAAGCTGAGCAAAAGTTTTAACAGTTACTTACAGAGTGCAAAATAGTCAACAGACACATTAAGATATCAAACTTTAATAGTGATGAGGAAAATTAAATGACAACTATATATTATTGAATGACACTAAATGACAACTACATATTATTAATCACTCATAATGACAAAATAAAAAAAATACAAAGTACCAACTATTGGTCAGAACATGCCTCAGGTTAAGAGTTCATACATTGCTGATGTTGTGAAAATCTGTATATCACTTCAGAAATCTTTAGTCCTTACCTATTAAAGTTTATCTTGTGCATTTCTCCCAATTCCACTTCAAGAAACAAACCTAAGACAAAAGCATATGTATTTTCCAAAGATGTTCAAAAAATATTCATGTCAGCATTATTAAGAGCCCAATCCAGAAAAAAAAAAAAAAAAAAAAAAAGCCCAATAGTAAATGAATATACAAACGTGGTTTAATGAGAATATTAACTCTTGGGAAAAGATTTGGAGATTTAGTAAAAGAAATACAGAATTTAACATCAGGCAAGATAATATTAAGCCTATCAAACATCTAAGCAAAACATTATTTGGCAATAAGAAACTGAATTTCAGGAAAAAGATTAGAAATTGAAACGTAAGTTGAAAAGACATCACTTTTTGCGTGGCATTAAAGTCATGGGACTAGATAAAATCAGCTAGAAGATAATGTAGAAAGAAAAGTTGATCAATGATAGAATTTGGAGCATTCCTAAATTTAGATTCAATAAGATAAAGAAAAAGAAGTTAAGATGTTAGGGAGAAATAATGAACCAAGAAAAGAGTGATGTCCTGACAACACATGAACTGTTTTAAGAAAGGGTGATCATCAGTTTCAGGAATGTATTTTAAATTATTAAAATTTGAGTGTCAAATTTGGCAATACAGTTATCATTGGTGATTTTAAGAAGACTCATTCACATTGAGCAGTGGGAATAAATTTTGAATTAAAGACATTGCAAGAAAGAATGGGAAGAGAGGCAGCAGAGGACGTAATTCTGCTATTAACAAAAGCTAAGAATCATAGTTGAAATTCTTGGTGGGGTTACATGGTGGGATTTATTTTTAATCTTTTTTTAAGATTGGAAATTTTTATAAATGACAAAAATGATGTAGTAGAGAGGAGAACTTAATGACGAAGGAGTGTGAAAAGTTAATTATAGGAGCTACATTCTTGAGTAGATGAGAGGAAATCCCAAATACCTGTGGAAGATTTGGCCTTATGTAGGAACAGAAATATTTCAACTTAACTGAAGACATATGGGTAGGGATGCAGGAGCTGAGTATAGACCAGGTGGGGTGTGCAGAAGAAAGATTAAATTTAACACTCATTTTCCATTGTCATTGCCCTGTATTCTCTATATTACATGGAGAGTTTTAAATTTTAAAATATGGAACACAATGGAGATCAATATTCACTCCAAGTTTGTTGTAGCCATATTGTTCCCCAAGCAAATAATAATCATCTGCCAGTGCACGTGTAGGAAAAATAACCCAACCTGTTTAAAAATTATATTCATTGTCACTAAGGAAAATCCCATAAGATTTTTGATGACATGCTGTACCTAATTCCTGTAAATACCGATATATGTAACTCCTCTACACAAGTCACTTACGTCATTTTTATGACCATGTTAAAATTAGATTTTATTGACCCAGCAAAGAGTATCAAAGAGAGCTGAGGTCCTGGATATGGAATTTCAGAGAATAATTGTCTCCTTCTAGCATAGAATCTCATCTTCTGTTAACAAAGAATATAACATAGCAACTTTTTCAGCTGAAGTTGCTGAAGTCACAACTCATTAGAAGTGAGAGGCCTCTCCAAAATATCTGCATATTCTGAGATATCCCTAATGGAGTTGACTGATAGTGTATTCTAATTCCCACCCAAATTTTACATAACAAACCTTGTTGAGTTGTGTACTATGTCTAACCTCTGTATTATTTCAACAGCATTTAGAATAAATCTCTGAATCTGGATTTCATGGCTGTTGTTCTATTGTCAAAGGAGTCCATATTTATTTTTTGGCCCTGCTTCGAGTCCAGCTCAGGTATCATTCCATTATTTCATGTAATATTTTCAAAATTTGGGCTTGTTATTCTTTGTGTTAAATGTTCCAATGTATATGAAGCAACCATTTCTCTCCATGGTTCTGCAATTGCTTATGTCCTATAAAAACTGGTCTGGGAAACAGCTACCTTTTCCAAAGATCTTCTGTCAGTAGAGATATAGTCTCAAGGTATTAGAAATTAAGATCTGGCTGGATATTTTGCCACTGTCAATCATGACCATTATATTACTATCTAGGGGGAGTTTATCTGTACTTTATTTTCTCTTATGGCTATCTCTTAGTCTGATATGAAGGATACCAAAACCATATACTTTTCACTGTGGATCCATTGCTAGCAACCTAACCTCAGGTACTAACTTCTTTTATTACTTTAACATATGTGAGTTCCATGTACCAGAAACCAAATGAATAAAATAAAGAGAAAATTTGAGTGATTAGAACTTCTTGGAAAAGTTCCTGGGTTGATTGCAAAATCAAAGAAGGAACTAAACGAACAGTCCCTCAGAAAAGCAAAGGAAAGAAAAGATCTGGGAATCTCAGCAGCAGGAGTTGGATGTTTGCCTCCTTTTCAGATTGTCATGAAGTAACTTTAATATAACTCTAAAGTCCTTCACTTTCTGGGTACTGTCTCAACATATACATTAAATTTCTGAAAGACAAACTATAAATAACACACCATCAGTCATATCCTTGTGACCTAGAGAAGAGATTTTTACCAGATATTCAGCCAAGGTGGGGGAGCTCGTGGTTAAATGTAGGAAGTATGTGATATACTACATATATGTTATATGTGATAATATAATAGCTACCATCCTGGAAAATTTAGAGAACTCCATTCTTCTTTTGTCTTTCTCCTTCACTCCAATTGGTTGTCAGGTTCTATAATATATATTTTAATTCTACCACCTAAATGGCTTTCAAAGATATTGCCTCTTCCTAGAGTTCTGTTCTATTGTTTCATCTTCCAACCCAATTTCCATTGATTTTCTTACACAAGTCTAAAACTGTAAATATAACATTCCAGTCCTAAAACCAAATTTAAAATCAATCAAACATCTCTTGCTATTGCCTGCAGTGCTTTTCCCAAAATATGTGAAGTGGGAAGAAAGGGCATTCTGTGCTGAGGGTAAGAGGAACAGAGATAAAGAACTGTGGAAGTTTAAGATTTATGTGGAGTATCATGAAAATCAAGTTACTGGTATTCTTCCTAAAGTGGCAAAGTATTAAGGTGGGTAGTTATATAATCATAGAGGACAGTGGCTCCCAAAAATCTCATGGTGTCTTAACCATTTGAAAAATGCATTTCAGTTTAAAATTTGTAATACTCACAGACTTTGAATTATAAATAGTAGTTTTAAAATTTTAGTTCCCAGTCAATAATTATGATTGCTTCATAAAAACAGTTTCTTGCTACTTTGGTCTATAATGGTTTTTTTTGAGCCCATAAAATGAGATATTTAATAAATATCACAAATATTCTGGAGCAGGCTCTCTGAAGACAAAAAGTTGACAAAAATTCAATTATACTTTCAAATATTTGTCAATCACAGGCATAAATGGATAAGATGAAGATAGTTATCCCTTACTGGTTATTGTTTAATAATCATGTACTTTTGAAAGGCTGAAGGATGCTTTTCCTCCAAAATTCTAAACTTTTGCAAATATTAATTTAGTAGTGGAGTTTACATCACAATTATTAGGAAAAGAAGGATTCCACATTCAGTTATTTATTATCATCTTTCTCTTATAAAGAAATAGAAGAAAACTAATACTTAGGTATGGTCCCAAAATCACACAGCAACTGAAATTCAACTCTTATTTACTATTCATTTCACTCTCTTAAATTGCCATTATATTCACTTTCAAAGAATGCTCCAGAAAAACAGAAGCATAAAAAAGGAATAATATAAAGGTTAATTTCACCAAATAATATCAGGTTTTTTTTCTTTTTTTATCAGCTGAAAGCAGCATAGGAGTGTTATTCCTCCTGGTGTTTCTCAACCAGACTCTTTTGCATGATAAAACAATTCTACTCTCATTAGCCTATTGTAGCATTTTAGTTTATTTCCCATCCATCTATATTCCAAATGTGCACCATAGAGGTTTACTTTTCTATCCATCTGCTGCGGCAATCCCTTCTTGTCTATGCTAATGATAGAAGGATATAAAAAAGGGTCATGTGGTTGTTTCCGTTTAGTTTTGTTTTGCAATGCAGAGGCACTTAGAGCAGCAGGTCAATGAATTCTGGGAACTGCATCATTTTGACACATGAGACCTTTGAGGGATGAATCAAAGTTAAATCCCATGAATAAATGCTAGTGTTTAATAATCATTCCATTTATGGAAGCTTTATTGTGAATTCATAAAAGCAAGGACAGCATTGCCTTGCTAGTCCACAAATCACCATCATAAACAAGGCACTCTTGAGTAAACTGAGCTGGACAATATAGCCTGCTTGGCAGTTGCTAGTATTTAAATATGGTTGGGAGAAGCAATGACTTGGAGAAGTTGTCCTAAAGCAGGCAAATGACAGCTCCCACAAGTAAAGGGAAAAATGTTAAAACAATAAATGAAAGAGAAACAATTACTTGCTCATTACAAACATGTCATATTGCATTCTTTATTTTGATTGTGGAAAATTAGCCATTGACTACCAAGAACAATTGATTTTCCTTCACAGCTGTTTTCTAATTACATCTGAACACTGAAAATTCTAGCGCAGCCATTCAGCTGTACAAAGAGAATTTTCTTTTATTATTGTTGCTGTTGCTGCAAGCTCTGCCCAGCAGCATGACTATAGTTAGATGTTCTATACTGTATGTCTGTGGTGTTTGTATTGTAAACCACACTTTTCAGGGATGTTATAAAAACTCAAATATTTGAAATTACATAGGGCTGGACTTGGTATACAAGCTGTTGGCCCAGATGCTATATTACGTAGCTTTCCTTCTTTTTACCACCACCATCGAAATAAGGAAAAAAAAGAATAAAGATAGTTTAAATCAGTACATCCGTTTCTTAGTCACTGCATAGTCGTCAATTGGATCTATTTTTGTGACTGTGGTTTCTGATGAGTGTTTTGGCACAATCTTGCTGGGAGGGTGGAGGGTGATGGGCAGTTTCCTGTCAGTTGATGCTATGGGTAAATTCTAAGCAAAGAGCATGGAGATTATTAACAGGCAGGATTCCAAGGTTTCAAAGAAGAATTTGAAATTTTGGATGTGTTTCCTAAGATCTTCAGAATTTCCTTCCAAAATGATTTCAGTTTTAAATGAGGCCAGAAATGTGAAACTTGTTCTTCATAGTTTTCTAGGACTTGTGGTTAGTGAATTCTGGAAAAAGAGTTAAGCTACTTCCTTCAGAGCTTAGGGTCTACGATTAATCCTTGCCATAATTTAGAGTGAAATCAGCAATGGTAACAATTATATGAGAGTAAAACGAAATCCTAAAATAAGTTTACCTTTTCCTAACGACAGAGTTTTAAAAAATCATTTCACTATATAAGCCAGGGTTATTTCAGCAAGAGCTAGTCTTTGTTGTCATTTATTAAATATTTGCCCTTCAGCTTAACCACAAGTGTTCAATGGATGGTGATTTTTTTCTACTCTTGAATGAGAACACTCACCCTGTCAACCCTCAAGTGAGGCAGCGTAACTTTACATTTGCTATTTTATTTGGAAGACTCAAAGAGTCTTCCATGGTCCATCATATCTTAATATTGTTTTTGCCAAGATCAAGGGTAGGGTGATATCTCATTTATTCAATGTTTTCCCAATTTAGGATAAATTTCATTTTTGACTTTTATAATATAAAGTTCGAAAAAAAAAGAAAATAATATAAAACTAAGTTGTCAAGGAAAAACCAGAGCTACACAGTAGTTAAAGCAGGAAAACAAAACAAAACAAAAATTTTACTCAGGAAATGCTACAATAGGGGAAAAGAGACCTCAGTATATAACTGGGCTGAATTCCAAATACAGTATGGACAAGTGGGGATTAATAACCAAGGAGTAGTTTGAGAGGAATGATGGATGGAAAATTACTACATAAAACTCAGAGGTAAGTGGGGATTCTGGCTTAATAGACCTAACATGATTCTTACTTAGGACAGGCTGGAGTGAACAGATATCACTCAGGAAATAGTGGAGATGAGGAATTTGATCAGATATTTCGGGTGGTCACATATCAAGGGTGGGGGATCTTCACTAAACCTACTTAGCAGGATTCTAGCTAAAACTGGACTCAAGGATATGTCCAAGGATGCGGCCTAGTCAGGTTCAGAGGCAGACAGTCTAGAGTTTGGTCCAGAATAGAGTCTTTGTCAAAATGATTTGACATTTTATTAATTTTATTTCATTACATATTTTCTCAGTTTTTGACATTACAAAATCCACTAGCATCAACTTTTTGAAATTCTAAAAAAGAGTTTTTGAAATAACGAGAAAAACAATGAGAGCTTTGGGTATGATGGAGGTACACAGTTAACAGGACCTATTTTTTTTGAACTCTGGATTTTTCTCACAGAACCATATAAACTATGAATAAAACAGAAGTACCTCCTCGCATCAAGAAATGCCAAATATCCACTATTGAACAGTTAGGGTTCAGTCATTAAAATCTAAGGCACTATAAATAGTTCACATCTAAAAGAGTTTAATACACAAAACTAGAGGCCAAACCAACTGTTGGAAAGTGGAAGGATGAAGAAAGAAAAGCTGCTTTCAAGAAATCCTTAAATGAAGGAATCTCAGGAAGTCATTCACGATTTCAGTTGCCTATCACACCACAGCGGGTAACTATCAGAAGATTTCCCTATAACTATGGACACAAACCACATCTGCCATCTGCCAAAGCCCACCTATTTATCTCCACTACCACCTGAGAGCAATGGCTTCTACTCTTCTACTATCTCATGAGATAGCCTCTCACCAGTTACACCTCAAAGGCAAGAAAGTCAGGATACGTAGTCTCCAGTCTTTATGCCCATGGGAAATAGGAAATAACTTAGAGAGTTAGAGATGATAAATTAAGAACAATATCTAGAAGAACTACATCAAAATACAATAGGAATCCAACCTCTGAAAGTTATGAAGTAACAGAAATAATAAGTGGTATCTCATGTACAATGTGATAATTATTGAATTTTTCTTACAATACCATATTTTTTTAGACTTACTCTATGTCAACTATTCAACAATAGCAGCACTATATCCCAAAGGAGAGAAGTGAAGAATAAAATCAAGCAAATTTTTCCCTTTCTCTTCCTTTTACCAAAACGACAACCAACCAACCAACCTCAATTTTGAAACGACATATTGATACGGCATAAAATGATAAAGAGTATCTATATTGATCTAACCCTCTTTATGAGGAACTCATAAAAAGATATATGTTAATTTACAGGCAATATGCATATTACAGTGTTCAGTTTAGGCACCTGAGTTGTTCTGGAGCTAGAATTACCATGAATTATATGATATGCAGAAGCAGAGAACATGTAAGTTCAGCATTTTTAAAATGACCAATTTAGGTCTAGTGAATGGATATTATAAGAGTATATATTATAGGCTAGTATATGGGTATTATGAGAATATATATTATGGGCCAATATTAGGATGACTTTCTAAATATTCAAATAAACATAATTCACTGCTTCCTGCACCTAGAGATATAATTTTAATACCTTACAAAAAACACACAAAGCTAGCTCTTGCATTGGGTGGTTAGAGTGGATAATCTCAAAGTTTTCTCCCAACTCATATTTTCTACATATGATTACAGTTTGTAATAAATTTTTAGAAGCCAAGATCAAGATTAAAAAAGTAATTTGCATATAATTTCAAAAGCCTCGTAGTAATCAACGGGTAATGGTTCCTTCTCTCTCTGTCTGCCTCTGTCTTTCCTTCATGCCCTACCCCCACCCCCACAAGTGTGCACAAAGAGGTCATGTAAATATGAAGCAGAAAGGCAGTTGCTAGAACCCAAGGGGAAAGCTCTAACCAGACACCAACCATACTGGCACATTGATCTTGGACTCCCAGTCACCAGAACTGTGAGAAAATAAAGTTCTATCGTTTAAGCCACCTAATTTGTGCTACTTTGTTATGGCAGCCTGAGCAGACTAATACAAAATATAATAAAACTGAATTGTTGCTTCGCCAAAGAAAATAGAATTTTACTTTCTACTTGATTTGTCAGAATTGTCTTAGAATGAACATTACCATGGTCACTCACTCAAAACTTGGTATCTGTATTTATTTCCAAGCATGCATCTAATCCTACTACTTGAGAGTCATTTGAGTGTGTGCTCTACACTTATGCCAAACTGTGGTATAGCTGGTATTGATCCCATCAAAGGTTATAAATTTGAATAAAGGACTCAGGGAGTATTAAACCAATACAAATACTTAATTCTTTTAGATGAAAAAAAAATCTTGATTTACCTTGCTAAGATAATATGAAACAAAATAAAACATCTTCAATTTTTCACTTTTACACACCATGCTGCAATGAAAATTCTACTCCTTTAATTTGACACCCCTCCCAACCCCCCGCCCTGCCAAATCCAACTGAGTCAAGAATTTGGATACAGATGATTTGTTTTGGAGAATATCCCAGGCACCACAAATGAGAAAGTAGGGAAAGGAAAACAGGAAAGAAAGAATGGGTAATAAAATATGTTTTAACAAACTGAATACCACACTGAGCAACAGGGATGCAAAACCTCTGGGGATTATATGGAACATGCCTCAGGAATATTCTGCCAGAATACAAGGAGGCTGGAACATGTAGCCACTGCCTTTCCATCTCCTATGTTAAGAGTTGTCAGGGGCACCCGGGTGGCTCAGTCAGTTAAGCATCTGACTTCGGCTCAGGTAGTGATCCCGGAGTCCTGGGATCAAGCCTGGTGTCTCAGGCTCAGCAGGAAGTATGCTTCTCCCTCTGCTCCTCCCCTGCCTCATGGACATGTGTGCTGGCTCTCTCTCTCTAAAATAAATAAGTAAAATCTTTAAAAACAAAGCACTTACTGTAAAATAAATTATATGTTTAAAAAAAGTGTCCCCAGCATTGTTAACACGGACATTTCCTGATTGCTCCTGCATCCATTTCTGATATCCCATTTCTTTCTGGTGGAAGGGCTCAACCAGAAAAGGGGAATCCAGGCAAATGAAGTTAGAGTCAGGACACTAGCAGGTCAGTAGCTGTTTACAGTAGCAGTAGGCAAAATCAGGTAGGTCAAAAGGACAGGATGCTTCCATTAAATTCTTTCGTCTGTGTCTTCAACTTCACAGATATTGCCAAATTGCTCCTCAAGGTGGTGATGCCCAAAGGCAATTCTGCAAGAAACATAACAAGTTCCAGTGGCTTGACCTTTTTACAAATATTTGCTATTGCGAGGCTTTTAAATTTCTTGCCACCTTGTTACTACAAATTAGTATCTTACTGTATGTGAGCTTGTAATTCCCTGCTTACTACTGAGTTGCTCATCTTTTCATACATTTAATTTCCATTTTTATTTTCTTCTTTTCTGTTTTACTCTTTATATTATCGTTCCATTTTGGAGGAGTTGTTTTTCTTTTTCTCAGCAATTTGTTAGTGGTTTATATACCTTGAGATTCCAATGTCTTTTCCACTTTTTTTTTTATTACTGTGAGAAATGTAAAATGGTACAGATCCTCTGGAAGATTAAAAATTACACATCTATCATGTAACCCAGCAATCATACTTTGGACATATATCCTGAGAGATATGAAAACTTGAGTTCACATGCACAAATATCTGTATGTGATTTTTTATAGCAGTTTTATCTGTGATAGCCAAAATAGAAATAACTCAAATGCTCTATAATGGGTGTATGGTTAAACAAACTGAGTTTAATCTATAGCATGCGATACTGAAGGGTAATTAAAAAAACAAAAAAAAATATTGACACATGAAAAAATTTGGATAAATCTCAAAGGCATTGCTGAGTAAAAAAATCTCATATCAGAAAGTTACACAGTGTGCTCTTCAATTCATATAACATTCTTGAATGACAAAAGTACAGAGATGGGGAAGAAACTAGTAGTGTTCAAGGGTTAGAGACATTAGAGAGGAAGGTGTGACTTCCAATAAAGAGACAGCACAAGGGAGATCTTTGTGGACGGAATAGTTTTCTATCATGATTTTGGTGGTCATTTTATGACTACACATTAAAAGTGACATAGATCTGAAAAAAAAAGTGACATAGATCTGTATATATACATTATACCAACTTCAATTTCCTAGTTTTGGCATGGTATTTATAGTTAAGACCTAACAATTTAGGGTAACTGGGTGAAAGATACACAGAGCCTCTCTACTACCTTGTATCTTTGCAACTTCTTGTGAAAATATAATGATCTCAAAATAAAACACTTTTTTCTAAAAGAAAGTAAAAAAAGAAACTGTCAGACTAACTGAAAATGTCGTTGTGCTATTTTACATTCCCACCAAAAAAAAAAAATGGATGAGTTTTTCTTTCAGCACTTTTAAAATGTCACTTCATTGTATTTTTATTTGCATGGTTTCAGGCATAAGGTCTGATATATTCTTACCATTGTTTCTTTCCAAGCAATTTAACTCTTTTTTCTGCTTGTCTTTATTTTTTCTTTGTCTTTTGTATTTGAAGTTTTAATGTGATACACCTAAGTTTTAATTTTATTCCTTTAGTGCTGTTTTGTTAAACACTTCTGTGACTGCGAATACTTCTTATTCTCTAAGAGTACTATGTATTTTGTTTGGTGTCTGTCACAAATTTGTAATGTTCTTGAACATTATTTCTTTAAGTGTTATCTTCATCCCACTTCCCTCTTCTTCTCCTTTGGAAGTTACAGTTGGGCTTATGTTAAAGTATGTGATATGAATTTTATTCCACAGGTCTCAGAGCCTCTGTCCTGTCTTTTTCCCCCCACTTTTTTCCCTTTGCATTTTGTTGTCCCCCTCCTCCCACCTTGGTGGGTAGGGAGGAAATCCTATTGATCTATTTATTGTCAAACTGGCTAATTCTTTCCTAGGTTGTATTTCTAGTCTGTTCAGAGTCTACTGATGAGTCCATATAAATCTTTATTAATCTTTATTTATGTGTTTTATTTTTGTCATTTCATTTCTTGCCTTATAGCTTCCATTTCTCTGTTAAAATTACCAATTTGATCTTTCATGTTGCCTATCATTTTCATTAGAATCTTTAACATACTAGTCATAGCTATTTTATTTTACTTTTATTTTTTAAAAGATTTTGTTTATTATTTAACAGACAGAAAGAGAGCACAAGCAGGAGGAGAAGCAGGAACCCTGCTGAGCAGGAAGCCTGACTCAGAACTCAATCCCAGGACCCTGGGATCATGACCTGAGCCAAAGGCAGATGCCCAAGCAACTGAGCCACCTAGGCACCCAAATCATAGCTATTTTAAAATGCCTTTCTGGTAGTTCCAAAATCTGTACCATACCTATATATGAGTTTTATAATCAATATGGCTCTTTAGATAATGAATTCTATTGTTTCTCATATATGTTTTTGTTGACAGCTAAAAATGTATAGGTTCGGTCAGTCGATACTGGTATATACACACATACAGACATACACATGTACGTACATACATATTGTAAGCCTTTCTTTCAGGCTTTTAGGCTTTTCCTATGGGTATGTTTTCACCTAAACAGAAGTCAGTAGTGGTTTAAAGTTTGCTAGATTTTGAGTGTATTTGTTTGACTTTGAGTTTTATTTTTTAAGATTTTATTTATTTATTTGACAGACAGTGGGAGGGATTTATTATTTATTTAATAAATAAATATTTATTTTATAAAATAAATTTATATGTATATAAATATAAAAAATAATTTATATTACATATAATTAATAAATTATTTATTTATTTGACAGACAGCTGAGCAGAGAGATTGACATGGGGCTCAATCCAGGACCCTGGGATCATGACCTGAGCCAAAGGCAGACACTTAACTGACTGGGCCACTGAGGTGCCCCTGACTTTGGATTTCCTCTGTGCTGTTCTTCAGGAGATTCTGTTACCACTATCACAGCCGTATTCCAACATTATGTGAAGTCAACACATGGTAGGTGGTAATTGTCACCTTCTAGGGTACAGGGAGATGATATGAGGGGTCTCTGATTCTCTGAACATGGCTCAGAGTCTTGCCTTCAGAAATGTCCCTGCCTCTCCTCCAGATATATGTTGGCTCTAGTAGGCATACCATCCCCTCCCAGAGAATCAGAGATTTGTTTTTTCTCTGTTCCCTACCCCTAACTGCAGTGGGTTCCACCAGTGCCCTCAGTTTACAATTTTGCTATCTTTCACCCTGATTATTAAATATTTTGGTCCAAGGGAAGATGGAGATGCAGGCAGATTTAACAGTGGCTTCTAGTCTCATCCCCTATCCAGCACCACGAGGGAAACTTTCTCAGGGTTTTCCCAAATGTCCTTTGAACTGCTTGTGGTATTCCTGGAGGAAAAGCTTGCAAGAACTCTGTGTGTGGCTCCCATATGACCTTCGCAAATATATTAAAAATTTCTAGCTGTATCTTCTTACTGGCTTAGATGGTCGTAGGTCGTGCCAAGTTTGAAAATACTCAGATTGGGCTTCACCCTGCAGATCTCTATCTCTAGATTTCAGGTTGATGACTTATCCTGTGATCTCAGTCTCCTCTAAAACTTCAAGAAAAATAAATTTGCTGTTTGTCCTTCATTTTTCTTTGAAGTGTGACAGTTACTCCCTTTTTTGTTTGTTTCTCTACATGTCTGAGCAGAACTGGAATAACAATTAAGTATTTAAAATTGAAAATTACTGAAAAATTATACTGGGGTCCAGCTTTTATTACTCACTAGTTAAAAAATGGAGGCTCTAGAGTTTGCAAAAACCTAGAGATGCAAAAAATAAAAATAAAAACAAAAACAAGAACAAAACAAAACACCAGTTACTGGGAAAACAAGACCAGCATCTAGATTTGTGAATCTTAAACTAATTAATATGAAACAAGACTGTGTCTCATTTTTCTTCAATCTTTCAGTTAGTTATGAGGTTTATATAAGACAAATAAATATGAAAACCACTAAGGTCTTTTATTTTCTACTTATACTACACATAGATGTGACTTTTAATGTAGATGTAGAACTTTAGTGGGATAGCTGACACAGAGTACCAAAGTTTAATGTTACTGATTTAGTGACATTTTATTTCCTTGGTGTGAAAAAATACACAGTCATCATATATTTTAATGAATTTTGAAGATTATTTCTGAGAAGTAGTATTAAAATATTTAAGAGCCTATAAAATCAGAAAATGATTTTTATATCTGATATAAATAATTCAAAATGAATCACTACAATCATTTTATTTAGATTTTTATGTCCTGTACCTTTATTGATGGAAACACAAAGGAGTATAAAGCACTTGTTTTTACATGATTACATTTTCAGTTATTAAAATTGGCTAAATGATTATTCATCCCCTTCTAGCTTTAGGGGAAATATAAGTCCCCAAGGGTTCTCTAAACACTTCCAAATAAGCATTACAGATCTTTATTGTATATGTGAGTTCATTTTTTTCATTTAGTTATGATTTGCTTTACAAACAAAGTTCAAAATTAACTCATTTTTTAAGTAATAGCAGTGTGGTTTTAGGGTAAAAATAACCATACTGATCAATGGGAAGAGACAACAAAGTCTAATTGAGACATATATGGTTAATTTATTTTCCACAAAGGTGACGAGAAAAGGAGGAAAGGGTAGTCTTTACAAAAGAAAAGAAATCTGAAAACATTTGACATCTATATACAAAAGAATAAACTTCATCCCACAACTCACATGATGCAAAAAAATAACTCAAAATGGATCATGGAAATGAATATAAGGGGTCAAACTGTAAAGTTTCTAGAAGAAAAGAGATACGAAAAAAATGTATCCTTGGTTTATCCAAAGATTCCTTACACAGGATATAAAATTTGGATTCACAAAAATTTGTGCTTTTTGAAAACACTTTAAGAAAATGTAAAATCAGTTCTGAGATGGATAAAATACTTGCAAATTATACATCTGATAACGATTTCTGTTTAAAATATATAAACGACTGGGGCACCTAGATGGCTCAGTTGGTTAAACCTCTGACTGTTGATTTCAGCCCAGGTCATGATTTCAGGGTCACGATCTCAGAGCCTGAAATCAAGTCCTGCACAGGGCTCCACACTGACTGGGTTTGGAGGTGTGAAGCATGCTTGGGATTCTCTCTCTCCTTCTCCCTCTACCACTCTCTCCCCTCCTTCCAAATAAATAAAATATTTAAAATATATAAAGAACTCTTCAATAATAACAACTCATTAATTGAATAAGCAGTAAAAATGGATATAATATTTTACCAGATATTTTGCCAAGGAAAATATTCAAATGTAAAATAAGTATATTAAAAAGATTTCCAGCACCATTAGGCATTAGGTACATACAAACTTAAACCACAGTGAGAGGCCTCTATACCCAGCAAAATGGCTAAAACTAGGCACTTGGAAGATAATAGGTATGGATGGGAATAAGGAGCCACTGGAACTGTCAAACACTATTAGTGAGAATGCAAAAGGGTAATCTTGGTGGGTTCTTCTTCCAATTCTCAAGCAGTTATATATTTATTCCTCATGTGACTCAGAAATTCCACTGTAGGGGTGCCTGGGTGGCTCAGTGGGTTAAAGACTCTGCTTTTGGCTCAGGTCATAATCTCGGGCTCCTGGGATCAAGCCCTGCATTGGGCTCTCTGCTCAGCAGGGAGCCTGCTTTCCCCCGCCTCGCTTGCCTCTCTGCCTACTTCTGATCTATCTTTCTCTGTCAAATAAATAAATAAAATCTTAAAAAAAAAAAGAAAGAAAGAAATTCCACTGTAGGTGTACATTGAAAAAAATGTATGGTTCACAGAAAGATCTGTCCTCAAATGCTTACAGCAGATATATACCAAAAAGTCCACAAATTATACTCAATTCACTCTATTCAAATGAATCTCAAAAAATAAAAAAAATGAAAAGACATACACAAAAGATAATGTAATGTATAATTTCTTTTATACAAAATTTACAAAAGGACAAATCTATTGTGGTTGAAATCAGATCACTGGTTGGGATTAAGGGGATGAAATTAACTATAAATAGTTCTCAGAGAATTATTTCAAGTGATGAAAATATTCTTTATTATCATTATTTTGGTAGCTGCACATATTTGCCAAAATTCATCTAATCTTACACTTAAAACTGATTAAATTCATAATATAAATTATATATAAATAAAACTGGTTTTAAAAGTATGCTACACAAAAGTAATAAATGGACAAAAGACAGCGTTCAAAAATGGTATAACTGGATATTCTTATGTAAAACAATGAATCAAGGCATAGACATTGCACTCTTTGTAAAAATTAACTCAAAATGGACTATATACCTAAATGTAAAATGCAAAACTAACAAATTCCTAGAAGATAATATAGGAGAAAAATCTAGGTAAACTTGGGTATGGAGATGACTTTTTGGATACAACATGAAAGGCATAATCTATGAAAGAAACAATAAATAGTGAAGTCCAAATGGACTTCATTAAAATTATAAACTTCAGATCAATAAAAGACATTGTCAATAGAATAAAAAGATAAGCAAAAAGGCCAAAGAAAAACTGGAAGAAAATATTTACAGAGACATCTCTGATAAAGTATTGGTATAGAAAATACACAATGAATTCTTAAAGTTCAACAATAAGAAAATGAACAAATGGGCAAAAGACCTTAACAGACAATTGACCAAAGAAGACATATAGATGGTGAGTAAGTATATGAAAAAATGTTCAATATTTTATGTCATTAGGGAAACACAAATTAAAATAACAATGAGGTACCATAATCCACCTACCAGAATGACCAAAATTCAAACACTGACAGCAACAAATGCTGGTGAGGATTCACAGAGGAATTCTTATTCATTTCTGGTGTAAATGCAAAATGACATGTCTACTTTTGGGAGAGTTTCATGGTTTCTTAAAAAAAAAACCACAAATATGGAGGCCCCTAGGTAGCTCAGTTGGCTAAGCATCTGCCTTCAGCTCAGGTCATGATCCCAGACTCTTGAGATGGAGCACGGCATTAGGCACTGTGTTCAGCATGGGGTCTACTTGTCCCTGCTCCCAGCCCATCCTCCCCACTTATGTTCTCTCAAATAAATAAACTCTTTAAAAAATAATAACTATTTAAAAAACATATTCTTACCATCCTTCTTAATTCAAAAAATAATGAGAATAACAAATATTCTAAAAACAGAGAAATTAAACCCAATTACACCAGCGTATTAGGTTTCAAGATGCTGTATTAGTTATCTATTGCTGCCTAATGAGTTACTTCAAAATTTGGGGAGTTTAAAGAGAAAAAATTTATTATCCTAGATTTTCTGTTGGTTAGGAATTCAAGAACAGCTTCTGGCTTAGGATCTCTCCAGAGATTGCAACCATGAGTTCACCCAGGGCTACGTTTTTTTTTTTTGAAGGTGTGACTAGGGCTGCAAGATTGTTTTTAAAATGACTTATCCATATGACTGTCAGCAAAAGTCCTTGGTTCTTCACAATGTGGATGTCTGCACAGGATGCTTACATATCTTCCACATTTGGCAACTCACCTTTCAGACAACAATCCATGAGAGAAGGAGAGTAAGGAGAAAGTTACAGTCCTTTTGTGATCTAGTCCCTAAAGATATACATAGTTGCTTCCAATTAATTCTATTTTCTGGAAGCAAGTGCTTAAATCCAGCCCACACAAAAGGGGTGTGGGATTAGTCTCCACCTCTTGAAAGGAGGAGTATCAAACATTTGTGGACATAGTTAAATTTTTAAAAATATATTAAAATTTAAAGCAAATAATTAAAATATATTAAAATTAAATACTGGAATACTTAAGGAATGAATTAGTCTACAACGAAATATAATTAAACAAATACGAGGTGTCAGCACTTAGTTTTCTCTTAGTTCTCCTTTTCCTGTATATTGCTCTTTAAATCTGAAGAGAAAAATAATCCAATAAAGAATATAGTGACAACTACTGAAATATGTTATTTTGAGAGATGCAATTTTCAACTTAAATAATAGTCTGAGTAAGGTGAATAGAAAATATATTTTACTGGTGCTTATTATTGCTTAGCATAAATTGACCTAAATGTAGAGATGACAGTTGGGAATGTGATGACCATTTTGCAATATATACAAATACTGAATCATTACATTGTACACCCAAAACAAATATAATGTTATATGTCAATTATACTTCAGTAAAAAAAGGCAATATATTTTACTGCTGCTTAATACTGCTTAATATAAATTAAACCTAATGTAGGAAAGCACCAGGGTGCTGCCAGAGTCTGGATAGAGAAAAGAGCATAAAACCAGAATAAAATGGTTTTCTAATGTGTTTGCCTATTTTGTGTTCCTGTTCCTCCATGTCTCAAGGGCGGGAGGATAACAAACAAAGGAGATAGTCACTTCATAAAAGTAGATACATAGAAGCCCCTTATAAGCAGTTCGCTTTTGGGAGGTGGAGGGCAGGGGATGGCAGAAAATCTGGAGATAGAAATTCTCACTGCGGCTGCTTGCATGTTCTTGACTATATTCAACTCAGCTATTCAATTCACCAGGACAAGCAAAAGTTTGGCGGTTTAGCCCCCATTTCTATATATTTTCTACTCTAGTTGTTCATAATCCTCAAGGGATTATAAATGGCTATGATATAAAGAAAAATCAAATACTTGAAAAAGGAAAGAAAAACTACTATAAAAATTATTGGTAATATGAAGATGAGAAAATTATAAAGAAAAACCAGAGGGAAATAGCTTTTTAAAAAAATATATTTGTATTGGAATTATAAACAATTCAGTAGAAGGATTCTATAACAGAATAAATTTACAGCCAAAAATGGCATCTTATTAAACCAGAATATTAAGTTTAAAAACCCTTCCATAAATCATCAGAAAAGAATAAAAAATATTGAAAGGATACAAACTTGAGGTACAAATAGCATAGAAATAGACAAGTAACTCCCTAAAATAAGAATTCTAGAAAAAGCTAAAACATATATGGAGCAAAGGACATATTTGAAGCAGTAAAGAAAACAGATCCAAATATTAGAAGGAGAGATAATATTTAATATTAAAAATCCCATAGTATAAAGATCTTTTAAAAAGCCAGAGTCAGACACATAATAGAGAAACAAAGATTTTCTTTAAAAAATCTAATCAAATCATTATTACCTTTATAAACAACCCTAAGGATAAGAAGACAATGGAGTAATATATTCAAACTGTAAAAGATAAAGAACTATACGATACTATTATTTTTATGGCAAACTAAACTGATACGTAAAATAAAGATGTAGGGGCACCCAGCTGGCTCAGTCGGTTAAGCATCTGACTAGATTTTGGCTCAGGTCATGATCTAGGGGTGGTGGGATCGAGGGTCCTCCCCCCTTGGGCTCAGCAGGGAATCTGCTTGAGATTTTCTCTCTCTCCCTCTGCCGTCCCCCTATCACATGTGTGCACACCCTCCCTCTCAAATAAATAAATCTTTAAAATAAAGCTGTAATTAAAAATACCCCAGAAATTTCATCATACAAAAATATTTTAAAATTATTTTCATATAAGAATACCAAGACTAAAAATGGAAAAGAAATGAAAATTATACTCCTATCATTGTAGACTAAGACCGGAAGGTATCAATATTATGAGGTGGACAGATGAGTGTGGCTAAAGAGAATCTTAAAGTAATGGCCAGGCTGACTCAAGAGTCAATGACTGAAAAATTGCAAGGAAATCTGAACATAGAGTTTGAATAAGTTATGAATAACCACCATACTTAAAAATACATGTAATATTTTCAAATCAGCAGAAGAAAATTTTCTCTCTTCTTGAAATGAGAAAAAGTGAATTGCATAAAAAATATTTGACATAAAACTTAATATAGTCATGATTATTAAAAATATAAATCGACTGGGCACCTGGGTGGCTCAGTTGGTTAAGCAACTGCCTTTCGCTAAGGTCATGATCTCGAGTCCCAGGATCAAGTCCTGCATTGGGCTCCCTGCTCAGCAGGGAGTCTCCTTCTCCCTTTGACTCTCCCCTCTCTCATGCTCTCTCTCTCTCTCTCTCTCAAATAAATAAATAAAATATTTTAAAAATATATAAATTGATTAAATTTAATGATGTAAAAGCTAACGGCTTCACCTACAGTTGTGGTCAGGACACCTACACACAGCCTTTCCATGTGGCCTTGACACATGCTGACTTCATGGTTGCTCAGAGCTATAAAAGCAAATGCTCCAAGATAATCATATGCAAACCATATTGCCTTTTATGATCTGTACTTGGGTGTACCATAGTCTTATTGATGACATACTTAATAAGCCAGCTCAGATTAAAAGAAACAGAATATAGACCCCAACTCTGAGTAAGAGAGGTGTCAAAATCACATCATAAAAACAACATGTTGTATAGGAGATATTACTGCAACCCTTTTTGGAAAATACAATTTACCAGTCTGCCTTCTAACTAAAATAATCCACGACCTCTTCGCAAACAAAATATAGCAATGCCTGCTCCCAAAACTCCTAATCCTTATCCTATTATAGCATCAGTTCATCAAAGCACAAGATATCTTCAGTGATATATGTGTGATATATGAGTGATATATGAGGCCTATCAGGTTCACACTTCGGTAAAAGTCCTTGAACAAAATTTCTCACAAATTGATGACCTGTAAACTAAGGGAATAAATTATCTGCCCCCTATACAGCAGCATACAATGATGGGACAGGCATGGAATAGCTAATAATACACTCCCATTCTAAAACAGGAGACACGCTGTCCATAGTTTGTTTTGTTGTTGTTGTTTGTTTGTTTGTTCAGAATCCAGCCAGGCACATATAGCCAGTTCAATGTTAAGAGCTAAATTCCTCTGCCTGGAAGTTCTTGGTGGCTCTAGGCTCCATGCTCTGAGTTCACCGTTTTGTCCTTTGAGGCATCCTTTTTTTTTTTTCTTTTTTTTTTCCCCCTCATAAGAAATGGCTTGTATTTGCAACTGAGTAGTTTTCTTAGCCCATTTACTGCCTGTATTCCTTAAAGGAGTGTGAAAGCCTTCATTTATTTTATATTGTCTCTCCTGTTATCAACTCAATATATCATTTCTTTAAAATAATATGTAGGCTTTCTGGGTATCAATTTATAATATACTCCATTAGAGAAAAGCCATAGCCACAAAAACTTGTCACTGGGGGCTCCCTTTGCACCTACCATGAGACAAAGCATCTCAAGATTCTTAGATACCCTATTTTTTTAACAGAGATGACCACATAGCAGGCCATTAAGATCCTTTGAAGTTCTTCTGTGTGTGTTAAAGGGTCTATGAGGCCTTTTTGGAGGTCTTAACAAATGGTTTTAACATTGCACCCTTAGTTTCATCTTAATCATGACACATTTCCTTGACGGTGCCTGGGAGTTAATCTATGACTTGTGGCTATTTCTTACTTTATGTATCTTTTTCCCAAGGGAGTTTAGAAATGAGAAACTTTCATTTGCAAACTCTGCAAGTCAAGGTCATTTATATTTACACAAAATATTTATTACCCTCTCTCATTGTATGTTTGGCTGATAGAAAATGATAGACAGTATACTCAAAACTTTGCCTGGAAATCTCCTTAGCTAGATCATCAAGTGCATTATTATATCCTCTATACTACTATAGTTGTCAGTTTTATACTTTCTACTACTGCGAGGCTCTCCTTTCCTCCAGCTTCCAATAACATTTGCTCACTTTATTTAAATCCTCACCTACCAGTCTCCTCACAGTCCTTTATACTTGTACTAACAGTCTTTGGTGCCCTAAAGGCTCTTGCTAATGGTCTCTTTGATGCCTTACCAGCTTCTTCCCACTGACCAACACCAATACCGCTGTAATGTAGTCTAGATTTTGTAAGGGCAGCATCCCATCACTGATATCGCCTTCAGGCCACCTACCTATTTATGTGTAAAAAATTACCTCAAAAGTTAATGTCTGAAAACAACCATTTAATTATGCTCATAGACTCTGTGAAATAGCAAGTCATACAGGCACGGTGGAGGGATTCCTCTCTGGTCCTTGTTATGTTAGGGCTCAATAGGAAGGTCTCACAGATTAACAATGGCTGGCCAGCTCCAAGCCAGACTCAACCAGACACTTCTTTATTTACGTGCCTGATAATGGATGGTAGCTGTCACTGGAGATCTCAGTTGGGACGTGAAGAAGCTGATACCCTTTCATTCACCTACAAATGGCCTTTACATGTGACTTGAGCATCCTGACAGCATGGTAGGCTTAAATTTCTTACATGGCGCTCAGGACTCCAAAGACAAGTGTTCCAAACTAACCAGATGGAAACTCAATTGCCTTTTATAATGTAATTTCAGGGCTCAAAACAAAATTATTTATTTTGTTGAAAAATCTAAATATGGGCAGGGTTTAGTGAAGCTGGTTCAGCTCCTTCTACATGGATTCACCCAAGGTAGCTTGACAGAGGGCTCGATTACTCACTTTCAAGATGATTCAGTCACATAGCTGGTAAACTGGTACTGGCTAAGCCTGGAAGCTCAACCACACCACAGTGTGTATGTGGAGGGTAGGGAGGGAAGGAGAGTTTCATGGAGTTTCCTTATGGGTGATACTTTCAAAGGCTACTTGAACTTTCAGACAGCATAGTAACTCTGTTCCAAGGAAAGGTATCTCAATATAATCAAATGGAAACTATTTTGTCTTAGATGACCCAGCTTTGGAAGTCACAGAGCATCATTTTTGCCATATTCACACATCTATGCAGATCTGAGGGAGATAACAGACACTTCACCTCACAATGAGAAGAGTGTAAAATTGCATTAGAGGAAGAGAATATACATGGGGAGAAATTGTTTTATCCATCTTTGAAAAATGCAAGCTGTCAAGCCACTCTACTATTCTATCGTTGTAGAAGAAGGAAAAAAAAAGAACATGTATATTATATGTGATGTATACAAACATATACATATGTACATATATACATACATATGCATGAACAATCATTGATTATGATATTAAAATTTTTATCTTCATCTATATAATCATTATGTGAATTTTTAGTATATTTTAATTAGAGGGAAACCCGAATGTCTTTATTTTGTGTCCAGCTTAAGTTTGTTGTACCAAACAAATAAACTTAGAAAGATTTATTATTCAACACAGAGACATGGATTTTGTTTTGTTATTGTTTGTTTCTTCAGGCTACGGTAGGAATTAAAATTTTGATTTTAGTTTTTGAGAAAATCAGTGCCTTATACATTCCCACAAAAGGTATCAATACACGAAAATTATCTTAATTATTATACCAAAGTGGAAATAAATATGGCAATTAACTGATGTCTCTGATTATAAAAGGCTGTTAGTAGAATGTATAATATTGAGAGATATTTAATTTCACTTCATGACTTGACTTTAAAACAAACAAAGTCAATCTTAAACAGTTAAGCCTAGTAATTCACTTAAAACAATAACAAAATGAAGGATTCCTGGAATGGCAATCGAGATGGCACAGCTGGATTTTTTTTCCACACAAAATTACATTTTATATCAGCAATTTGTAGAAAAAAAATTGTAATCAGATTATGCTTAGTTTGTTCCATTCTTAAATAACACACTATATTTACTAAAAATACATATAATTCGCCTGATTTGGCTATATAAATATAAATGATGCTTTTCCTCATTTGGTATTAGAAAATGTAAGTATGGAATTTAATGCCACATTTAAAGTGGCACTACATACTGATTAAACTCTGCATATATTTGAACCCATCATGTAATTTTGAGCAGGTAACATATTTTTGTAGAGTTAAGTTGCTCAATATGTCCAGATCGTATAATACTCCTGAAAGGCAGAGAAATTGATATATAAGGAAAACAATGGATCCTGATATGAGAAAAGCTTTTTTTTTTAGCTTGCTGGTAAAAGATGATTAACAGAAGAATCATAACTCAAAGAGAAATTCCGTATCTATTTTTAAAACACCACTTTACACACCCCTATTTTGAAATATTTGGTGAAAAATCCAAACACTAGAAATCATAAAAAATGTTTTATGCAATAAGTGATTATGTTTTTTTTAATAATCTTTTATTAACATATAATGTATTATTTGGCCCAGGGTACATGTCTGTGAATCATCAGGCTTACACATGTCACAGCATTTGCCATAGCACATACCCTCCCCAATGTCCATAACCCTACCCCCCCACCTCCCAGCAAACTAACCTCTAGAGAAAGGAACCCAATTAACATAATTTTATATTGACAACTTAGCTATGCCCAAACTACTTTTCCCAGAATTCCCTTCCCTCTGGGATTCTGGGTTAGAGTATGGGCACAACAGAAATTTTTTGCAAGCTTGAAGATGCAAAAGGAACATGAATCACTTCATTTCAAAGGTCCTTATGGTGATCTGAGCTTCCCTAGAGCCTTCACAAGTTGCCAATCCATACACTGACTCACCCTACTGGGTTGGCAGTTACATTACCTCTAATCAATTCTCCTACATCAACTGCTTCAAGTCATGGATCAGGCACACACACAGTCCCATGGTGATGGGTATCAGCAATTTCTGCAAGTATCTAGCATTTCTGAGGTTGCAGACAGTTAAAGACACACACATGCTTCAGCTTGTCCCTTTTGGTTCCAAGTTGTATTTGCTTTCCTCCATCTTCAGGTCAGGCTTCTTCCTACCTGTCATCTGTTCAGGCCTATCAACAACAGCTTTAGGCTCACCTGCAGACACAGCGGTCTAAGTCTTTCCTAGAATTATTCAACAGCTTCCATGATTATGTAATTCTATCACTATAGTAAGCACTGTATATCATATTAATCATATTTGTATACTCCCCTGGTCAAAACTTAACCAAGACATCAGGCAAGCCAGTTAAATCTACATAGTCTGGGCTCATTTACTGTGTTTTAACAGTCTTTGCACGTAAGATTTTCCATGTTTCCCTCCCTAAAACATCTTTCTTTAACCTTAACCAGAAATTCAAGAAATAGTTTCTGGATGAGGACATGAATATGTGGGAAAATTAATGAAATATGGACACCTCATTCCTCTAGTATCCTGAAACATATATTACATAAGAATAAACTATTATTCTTTAATTTTATTTGGCCATATAAACTACCCTAGGTTTATTTAGAGTGGGATTTCTAAATATTGATATATAAGAAATATAACAAATTTTTTTACACTTATAAAAAAGCTAATAACTCCATTCATTAACCATACACCTTTTATGTGGAGGCAGTAAGACTTAGAGTGACTATACAGATAAATAAATGATGCCCCCAAGCCTCCACCTAAGCCTACCATAAACTAACTTTGTTGAAAGTAATATAAGAATGTTTCTTTCCTACAAACTTAAAGAATAATACAGTATCTCAGACGAGGTGACATTTGAACCAGTTCTTGAATAACAGATGTTTTCTGGTAGACAAAAGACAAGGATGTAGAGACAGAAGTAGCACCATGAAAGAATGGAGACACAAAAGAGCATACAATGTCCAAGGAATTGTGGTCAACCTGATTGTACTCAGATTTGTGCTTTAAATAGATAATTCTGAAGTGAATGAGGGAAATAAATTGGAAGTGATAATTAGAGAATGGGTCATACTGGTTTGCAAGCTTGGCATTAACACTTCATGAAAGAGGCATTTTATATCATGAGCTTGAGATTCCTATAGGACATTGAGAAAAATATATCTAGTAAGCTGATTTACAACTAGGCTTAAAGATCAGTTTAAAGGTGGGTTTAAAATTTGATCAATCACTAGGATTTTGATTAAATTGATCAATCTAACATTTTGGGAATAACAAGTTAAAATAAGAAATACAACTTTTAAAAATGGATTTGGGGGAGAGGTCTCATTTTCAATTAATTTCTATGCTTAAAATGAATGATAAGTTAATGTTTAAGTAATTTTGCAAATAAAGTTAATATACAAAAATACAAAGTTATCTGAATAACCAGCTTCTTTAACAGTTAAAGCATATTTTCTCTGAGAATGTATCTTTAGATAACCCAGGGGTCCCAGATTGCTTATAGTTCTCTAAGATTAAGTTCTTAATGTCTCATAGATTTCTACTAAGATTATAACTATTCTACTCTCTGTGCTAGTGAAAGAAAAATATAGTCAAATTCCTTGGGGATATGATCTAATCACAGCTGAAACGTGGCATCTGAGAAACTATTTCTCATAGAACAATATTGGCTCAACACACACAAGTTATTATTTCAGTGGAAAGATCCTTTCATAGGAGAATCAAGGGTAGTTTTAATTTTAATACTAGTTCTGTGTCTCTCTTTTTGAAACAGTTTCAAATATTCCTATTATAGCATAACTTAAAAAAAATAAAAGCACTGCCAGAAAAGTGTTTAATTTGAGATTTTGGTAATTTTGTTTCCAAAAAATATTTTAGGGAAATAACTGCTTATGAGGATAAAGCAAAATTAACTTGCAATACATTAACTCTAACTCAAAGATGGAAACTACCTAACATTTAGATTGATATTATGGCAAAAGGTAGTAAAGATTTGAGATAGTTATTAAAGACCTAAGGGAAATTTTCTTGACACCATCAAGTTGCCAAGCAGTAAAATATTGAGACTAATTATAGAAATTTCTACAGAATACTTAGGAAATGGATTGATTTACATTTTATTTGTATGTCCCTGGCTATAAACACACAGTGAGAAAGGATGTTATCTCTATATATTATACCCAACAGGACCAAGAAATCAAGGAATCTCTGTAGATAAGTTGCAGATTAAAAGATATTTTCTTATGTTAAAACAATGAGGGGATTTTTTGTACAATATTATGGAAAGTAAAGAAATCTCATCATACTACAACATTATAAAAATAATTTCAAAGGAAAAATATTTAGACAATTTGAGAAGACCACAACTGAAGCAACAATATCACACTCTGAATGAAGCAATTTTGAAATTGTATTCAGAGGATACACTTAAATTCTATTTTTCAGTATCACAACAAAGATTAAGACATGGAAATCAGAGGAATTTATTAATATGGTATTATTTAGTATTTGTGAACAGCATACTTTCTTTAGCCCAGAAGACCTATAAATAAAAATATGTTGCTACTCTCCAAAATATTTTCAGTGCATTGATTAAAACTTTAATTAGGGAGCCACTTCTTCTAATTGTAGCATAAAGATAACTGACCAATTTTCTTCTACAGAAAACAAATATAAAACCAGACTAAACTGTCCACAAGTGACTTTTCAGAGTATTGAGGGGGAAAAATGTAAACAACAAATCTAGAAGTGTTTACTCTAGAAAAGTTGTTACTTAATCAGGTAGGAATTAAAGCAAGTCTGCAGCCTTCTTACTGTATGAGCAGGGCCTGAAAGCACTGTGAAGTAAAATTCAAGTAGAACTACATAATTTGCTCAACTTTGAACAGGTTCCTCAACCCAGATACAGCTCCATCCTCAGATCTTATGGACTTACGATGGCTGACTACTGTGCACAGGGAATGATGCTTATAAAAATATTGGACAGGGACATCAATGACTACACAGGATGAGGAAGATATTCTGCTATGTGAGTCCACGCAAACAAAAATCTGTAACTAAAAAAAAAAAATTGAACAGAAGACAGAGTCTCTACAAAGTACAATCTACAGTACATAGTGTTCAACCAAAGAGTACTAGAAAAGAAAAAAAAAATATATATATATATATGAGGTCATTCATACTCAAGGAGAAAAGCAGCAATAGTCAATAGAAACTGATACAGTGTAGGCACATATATTAGATTAAGCACTCAAGTACTTTAATGCAACCTATTTTAATTATTTTTAAATACTTAAAAAATATTTTAACACTACAGGGAATATAATAAGAATGGGAAAACAACATTCTCGAGTAAAAATGTATAGTAATTAAAATGAAACTTCACTGCATGTGTTAAACATAATTTTGGAGATAGCAGAAGAAAGAATCACTGAATTTGAAGATATATGAGTATTAATTATTTGCAAAATCAGAAAGAAACAAAAATTGGAAGAAAGGTGAATCAAGATAGAACTGTGGAACAATATTATATAATCAGATATTTTGATAACTGCCCCAGAAAAAAAAGTAATAGCTCAAAACTTCTGAAGTCTGTATAAAAAACTTAATTTACAAATTCAACAAGCTCAATAAAACCCATGAAGAATCAAAACAAAGAGAAATAGATGCCCCATAATCAAACTGCTGAAGACCAAGACCATACTGAAAATCTTACGAGCAACAAGTACGTAGAGAAAGATGGACCCACAGACACAGAGAACAAAAATCTGTTGATGGTAATCTCTCATCAGAAACAACAGAGAATAGAAAGTAGTGAACTGACAATTTGAAAGCAACACACACTCTCACAAACACACACAATAATACCAACTGTCAACCAATAATTCTATATTCAGCAAAATTATCTTTCAAAAATGAAGGTAAAATACACTTCTTGATTTTACAAGTAATAAACTGAGAGAATCTGCTTTACAGAAAATAAAAAAGAAAGCCCTTCAGACTGAGAAGAAATGACATTGATTGTGACTCAGCTAGCCAGGAAGAAAAAAAGAGCACTAGAAATGGTATATATAAGGACAACGATCAAATATTGATGTTTATCATTTTATTTTTCTCTTGACTTCTAAAATCCATGACTGTTTAAACCAAAAAGTGCACACAGAAACACAGACATGTGCTCATGTACATGCAACACACACACACACACACACACACACACACACACACACACACACAACAAAAAGAGCCGGCAAGGAAATGGAGCTATTCTGAGAGAAAGCTGTTGTATTTCAAACAATGTAAGTCAATAATAACACAATATTATGATAAGTTAATAATATATTTGTACACATTATGGCAACCACTAGGAAGCTAAGACTATGAACAAGGCAAGGAAATCTGTTCTTACACTGCTTTTCAATATTTGAGAGGAGTTTTTAGCCAATAAAATAAAAAAGAAAATCATACATTGAAAAAAGAGGAAAGAAAACTATCTTCATTCACAGTTGGTATAACGTATGTAGAAAATCCTTAGGACTCTACAAAAAGCCTACTTAAACTACAGATGAATTTAGTAAAATCACAGGATACAAATTAATATGTAAAATCAAATACTTCCATATATTGCTAACAATTTAACAACTGCTAACTGCTAACAACAATAAAAATAAAATACAATTACAAAAAAGTAAAACACTGCTAAGAGAAAATAAAGAAAATCTAAATAAGAGATCAATCATACCCCTTTCGTGTATAGAATACTCAATCTTGTTAAAAAGACAATTTTCCCTAAATTTATATACAGATTAAAAATTCCTTATCAGAGGATTCCGGGTGGCTCAGATGGTGAAGCATTTGACTTTGACTCAGTTCATGATCTCCAGGTCTTAGGAATGATCCTGCCTCTGGGCTCCTGTCTCAGTGGGGAGTCTGCTTCTTCCTCTCCCTCTGCCTCTCTCCCTGCTTGACTCTCTCTGTTGCTTTCTCTCAAATGAATAATTTTTTTTTAATTCCCTATCAAAATCATGGATTTTATTGAGAAAGTGACACACTGATTTTGTTATTTATATGAAAATCCAAAGTATCTACAGTAGCTAATACAAATTTGGAAAAGTAGTACAAAGTTAGAAAAGTAATATTACATGATTTCAAAAATGTACTATCAAGCTTTGGAGACTTGTAGTGATCAAGACAATGTGGTATTACTATAAGGACAGAAATATATTCCTATACATAGTAAGAATAGATAGATAAATGGAACATAGTAAGAGAGTCAGATATTGACCCAAAGACATATGGTCAGTTGATTATCCACAAAAGTGCCAAGAAAATTCAGTAAGAGAGCAAAACATTTTTAATAAGTAAAGTGGTAATTGAACAATGGGTTACATAAATGACAAAAAAAGAATCTTAGCTCTTTACACACTATGTATAAGATAATTACCTCATAAGGTATCACAGCCATAAAATGCAATAATTGCAATTATAAAACTTGTAGAACAAAACACAGGATAATTTTTTGTGTGTGTTTTGGAGTTAGGCAAAACCTTCTTAAATAGAAAAAAAATCTGGAACTATAAAAGGGAAATCTTGATAAATTGTTAAAATAATAAAAAATAATGAAAATATTAAATAACTGAATAATTAAATGCTAAAATAATAGCCATTAAAATTATAATTTTCTATCTTAAAAAGACAAAAAGTTAAAATGATGTAAGCCACAGAAAATCTTCTCAAACTACACATTTCGCAAAGTGGTCAAAAATACATTAAAAAATTTTACAACTCAACAATAAGACAACCCAATAAAAGAATAGGTAAACACTTAAACTGTCATGTAACCAAAAGAGAAGCTTAAAGGACACACAAGAACATTAAAAAGATGCTCAGAAGCTCCAGTTCAGGAAAAAGGAAATTAAAACCACAATGTGATGCTGCTGCATGTCCACTAAAATGCCTAAAATAAAAATGGTTGGATTTTGCCATGTGTCAGGGAGTACATGGAAAAACTGGACCTCTCAAACACTGCTACGGGGGATACAAAATGGCTAGTGTGGTAGATGGGGGTGTGTGTGTGTCTGTGTGTCTGTTTTTGTCTGTGTGTTTAAAGCAAAGCATACACCTACCACAGGACCTGGAAATTCTTCTCCAAGGACTATATGCAAGAGAAATAAAAACAATTGTCCACAGAAGGACCTGTATGTGAACGCTGAAAGCAACATAATTCATAATAGTTCAAAACTATAATAAAATTTGTTTCAACTAGAGAATGAGCAAAAAAAGATGTATGTGGGTACTCACAAGTAATTCTGAACACACAAAAAGATGGATGAATCTCAAAAACATAATGTTGAGAAAAAGAAGCTAGATACAAAAGTCTACATGCTATATAATTTCATTCATGTAAAACTTCTAGCAAAAAGAAAATGTATCATTCACACACGCACACATACTCAACATTATAATTATTTGGCAATGGGACTGGGACCAGTGATTGATTGCAACAGACATGAAGGAATTTGGGAGTAATGTATATGTTCTAAACTGGTTTTTGGCAAAGGGTGCATGACTATACAAATTTATTAAAATCATTGATGTTTATGATTAACATTGATGAATTTTATGGCATGCAAACTGTACTCAAGAAAGGTGTCCAAAAAGAAAGAAACATTTATCAATGTACTAATATAAAATAATATGAAAACTGGAAGGATGTATCCAAAGATACTATGTGCAGTGATATAGAAGCAAAAACTAAATTTGTTTAGGAGACAGATATCTCAAGTGCCCAGACTCCAAAAAAATATTTTAAAATTATTAAAAATAACATGTTCTTGCTTAATTAATGAGTATGAAATCATGAACATTAGTGAAAGTCCCCAAAGACAAAATAATTTTGTATTCTAGAACTGAAGAGAATAATAAATGTAAATTGCCTATTTTGGCTTTAACAACTTGCATTACTGATACGTATTTATGACAGACATCACATTTCTCAAACACTGGGGGAGAAAAGAAAGGATAAAGAACACTTTACACAGGTGATAAAACATACGGATCTGTCATAGCTAGCACTGAAAAAAAATGAAGTATTTTTCATGTGAAAACTTCAAAGGCCAAAGAACTATACTCATTACATGCAAATACTTTAGAGTATTTTAAAAGATACATTTTTATAAATTGCTAGGCATGTTTCTACAGTCATAAACATACATTCAATGTTAACGCAGTTTGATAAACATTGTTAAGTTTAAGTATTTATGTAATGAAATAATCTGGAGTTCTAGAGATACATAGGACTCTTCAATATCCCCCACTTCCACCCAATAATGCCAAGATTTTATCAGTATCAGTATAGTGTCAGTATCAGATAGGATCAGTAACTATGTTGCAGGTTTCCTATCTCTTTCAACCATAGCAGCTTCTACCCTTCAGGGTTTTAATGTGTCTGCCTATAGCCAACCTCCCTTTTGAGACTTTGACCACATAGCCCCTTTACAACTTATGTTCCTCCTAAACTCCCAAGGACCATAACATTTGCCATTTGAATTTGTTAATTTCCCATGGATAGCATGTAAGCTGTAATTGAGAACTTGAGGGACTCTCCTATGAAAAATGTACAGAATATTAGTATATGGAATTTATGGCATTCAATTTGCTAATCAAGCAGTTTATTTTATATTCATTCTGGTTTATTCATAGAGAAATATTTTTGTTAAGTGCCTACTATGCTCCACTCTAGTATTTTCTCTAGTACAGCGTTGGGACTTGGAAAAGGGTCCATGTGATAAATGCATAATGAAACCTAAAATTTCCTCATCTGTATGCTTTGTGTCAAAATAATTTTAACAACTTATAAAACACACATAATAGCTTTACTTGGAAACATATGAAACTACATAAAATCAAATTAAACTACATTTTGTATTTGTATTTATACTGAATAGCACTGTATATTTAATTCACTATTTAAGAAATAAAAAGAAATAAAAAATGGACATAAATATACATATGTTTAAAGCTAAATGAAAATGCCACACATATGTTCAGATGAAGCCTTAATTACCCACAAAGTGAATAATGCAGATTCCACTTCAATCTAATCTAAATTTTGTAATCTTTAGTGGAAAACTGTGTGGGTTAGCTTTCATTGCATGCATACGCAGTTAGTGCAATGAGAGCATCGCTGAACTCATTTTTGAAACCATATACATGTAGAAATTAGAGCATGGAGGGAAGCTACTTTCACACATAAGAACAGCTAAAATGCCTCTTGTGGTATTGACTTGAAAGGAAAATTATTCTGAGGTACCTAGAAGTAATATCTCACAGGATAACCTCAAATAAGATACCTTTTGTGAATGCTCTCTAAATTGGAAGGAAGAACAGCACACAGAATTTTGTATTTTGCTAATAATTAATTCACTGATATACATAATTTTTATTTACTTTAAATCAGTCATTAAAATAAACATTATACTTCTTAGAAAACTGGTGACACTATTGTAATTTAAGGAGGAGGATAATAGGTTTGATTAAAAATTCGGGTAGTAATTTAAAATTCATATACTAGAAAGAGATGACTGAAAGACAAGCAAAAGCACAGAATTAATATTCTGACAGCCACATATTTTGCTCATGTGAAATGATCTACCTCTGCCTAATAAATAAATTTTCAATTTTAAGATATTATTTCCTCTACATATATTCTTTATGCATGCCTTTTACTTCTAAATAGCGGACTTAAATATAGTTTACTTTGATCTAGAGCAAAAGGAAAGTTGTTAAAGCTGTTTATGATTATTGAACTGGAAAGCATAATTACTTTAGAATCCAATTTGCATTCATCAACTGTATCATTAGGATTAAATTCTAGCATTTTGGAAATGTGGGTTTTTTAATAAAGAATAATAATTTTTTAAGCACCTCTCTTTTCAAATACTAACCCCATATAAATTATAAAATCAAGTCTTGCTTAATCTTTCTTTTTGCCTTTTACATATAATCTTGTAGTAAAAAAAACCATCTAATCAAATATCCATCAAAATAAAGAATCACTTTCAAAAAGCCCTTTGGCAATAGGTCATTCTGACTATCTATGAACCCCTACTGCAGGGAACTAACTTCCCCAGCAAGTTAAACCATTGTACATTAGATTTTTTTGTAACACAGTTTTCTTGTACTTTGGGATGAAATCTGCACTTTGCTGCATCCACAAAGAAATCTTATTTTTCCTAACCACAGCCCTGCCAATATTTAGACAGCTACATCTCTTCAATGTCTTCTTTCTTCTCCCAACTAAACTGTCAGATTTATAACAACTCTTTATATGACATAAAAAATAGTTTCTTCAAAATGTAGTGACCTTGTTTGGGATGGGTTCTGCTTTGTCAGTCCTCTTCGTTCTATTTCCTAAGAAGTTTTCTAATTTAAGATATCGCCCATCCAGTGAACCCAATATAGAATCTTACCACATTGAATCAAATATGTATAAAGACAAAAAAATACAGATAGGGACCCTTGTAAACTGGAATGAAAGAATGAGAACAGGGCCTAGAACACCACAATAAATGTCATAGTTTTGAAAACAATTGAATGATAAACTAATTTAAAATTAGAAATAGGCAGCATTCCAATTCTGTCTCAATGAAAGGTGATAAAGGCAAATGACAGTATGTGCAAAAGAAAAAGGCAACAAAAAGAGATCAAAAGATGGGTAAAGTTTTTAAAGTGTGTATATATATGTATATAAATTATGAGATTTACTTTAAGCAATTTTTTTATGCTATCGTAGGGGCTAAGTCTAAAATCTATAGTAGGCCAGTGGGCTAAAAACCCAAAGACTTTTTATGTTAGTCTTGAGGCAAAATTCCTTCTTCAAGGAATCTGGGTTTTGTTCAGAAGGACTTCACCTGATTGGATGAGGCCCACCCACATTATCAAGGTTCACCTTTTTGGCTTAATGTTAATGATTACAGATATCAATCACATCTACAAAATACTTCCACAATATCTATATTAGTATTTGACCAAACAGAGTAGTATAGCCAAGTTTACACATGAATTTTAACCATCACACTTAGAAAGTTAAACACTCTTACCACATGATTCAATAATCAGGCTCTTAGAAATTTACCCAACTGATATGAAAATATATGTGCACACAAAACCTGTGCATGAATATTCATAGTGACTTTCTATACAATTGCCAGAACTGGAAACAACAATGATGTCTTTAATAGCTAACTGAAAAAACTGTGGTACACCCACCCATACAATGAAATATTATTCAATGATATTTTTAATGATTTCTCAACCCATTAAGAAACATGAATGAATTAAAGAATCTTAAAAGCATATTTCTACGTAAAAGAAGCCAGGTTGAGAAAGCTATATACTGTTTGATTTCAATTAGTTTATCTTTATTATTCAAAGATTCCTTATTTGTGAATTCACCTACTTGCTAAAATTTACTTGTAACTCCAAAATCAATAGCTTTGGTAATTTTGCAGTTATTCAAACATATGTGCATATGCAGTAAAAAACGTAGTTACTTGACATGCAGGCTCCCAGACAATGTAGTACAAGGTCACATTCTGCTTTCCTGTTTATCTCTCAAACTGTGAATAAGTATCATAACCACATCTATTTAGTGTCGCTTCATTTAATGTATTTTTGTACTTTTTGTTTCCAACTTCACTATTTAAACTTGCCCCCAAACATAGCACTGAAGTGTGGTTTGGTGTTCATAAATCCAAGAAGACTGTGATATATCTTACAGAGAAAATACATAGATTAAAAAAGAAAATACATAGGTTAGATAAGGTTCACTCAGACATGAATTACAGTACAATTAATTGTGAGTTCAATGTTAATGAACCACCAATATATATTAAATGAAGTATCTTTATAAACTGAAACACACACGGAACAAAGTTATGTATAGATCGATTGACAAAAATGTTGTGACCAGAGGCTTGCAAGAATCTAATGCTCTTTTTGCCTAAGAACAATAGTTCAGTATTCCCTAGTCCACTGTTGGCAGTGACTTATAGAACATAACTACCATGAATAATAAGAATTGACTATATATGAAATTTTGGAAAGAGCAAAACTACAGAGAAAGTAAACAGATGAATGCTGGCCTTGGCTTTAGGAGGAAGGGAGAGGTTTAAATAGGGGATACACAGAGGAAGTTTTAGGACAGTGAAACTTTCTGTATGATATTGGAATGGTGGATATGTGACACCATGCAATGTCGAAACCCATAGAACTTTACAGCACAAAGAGTTAATCTTTACATGTACCAATTTTTTTAACTTTTATTTTTTCAGTGTTACAAGATTCATTGTTCATGCATCACACCCAGTGCTCCATGCAATATGTGCGCTCCTCAATACCCACCACCAGGCTCACCCTACCCCCCAACCCCCTCCCCTTCAAAACCCTCAGTTTGTTTATCAGAGTCCACAGTCTCATATTTTGTCTCTCCCTCCGATTTCTCTCAATTTATACTTCCTTTCCTTTTCCCAATGTCCTCCATCTTTTTCCTTATGTTCCACACATATATATGCAAATTTAAGGAAAATTATTTCAAGGTCAGGAAATTTTAGGAAGGAATGTAGAATGTGGCAAGAAAATATTAGCTGCATTATAAATTTATAAAAGTATCTTGTTGAACAGTGTGGAGCCAAAAGGTGCTGACCTAAGTGACTTTGGAAATGAGTGAAGTCTATAAGATTAAAGGCAAAGGAACTATACTAAAGCAATTGTACTAAAGCTGATAAAGATCATAAAGTCTGATAAAGTCTTCCCAAGGGCTACATGTTTACAGTTCTTATACCATTGATAAAGTCTTCCCAAGGGCTACGTGTTTACAATTCTTATACCATTATATGGTATACACGAACTGGAAAAATCAAGAAATGGATGGCTGATAATGGGAGTCAAGTATCTCAGTCTTAAAGTGGGAGGTAACACACAGTAAGTGGACAATACTAGAAAGATCCATGTGGTAATGGATTAGAGTTGAAGACATTAGTGTGAACTCACATTTAACTATATTAATGTAGATACAGATGATTACATGTAGAAATACATATATGCATATGCACAAGAATCTACATGTGTCGAATCCATTATCTGTCAGCTTAGAGGACCCAGAAGCAAGGACATCCCAGTAGCAAAGAGCACACATCACATCCAGAGCTTGATTTCTAAAACCTTTCTCCAATAAAAGGAAATACAGCCCGTTGGAAAAATGGTTGATTTTAGAATTAGGACAGGAAAAAGAGAAGATAAGCCTGAAACTCTGTTATTGGCAGCAAATATGGATGTGTTAAAAAAATAAACTTAAGAAAACCCATAATGAGTAGAATATGTCGATGAGACACATGAGGCAAATGAAAGAACTCCTATTGGGTAAAGTTGGAACACACTTAGCAATTGAGTCAAAGTGGTGTTTGTTGAAAACCATAAGGCCATACCTATACAAACAATTGAGGGGTGCCTGGGTGGCTCAGTGGGTTAAGCCTCTGCCTTCGGCTCAGGTCATGATCTCAGGGTCCTGGGATCAAGTCCTGTATCAGGCTCTCTGCTCAGTAGGGAGCCTGTTTCCTCCTTTCTCTCTGCCTGCCTCCCTGCCTACTTGTGATCTCTCTTTGTCCAATAAATGAACAAAATCTTAAAAAAAAAAAAAAAACAATTGAAATAACAAATAAAGAACAAAAATCTCATATGAAAATGAATTCCAAATAATTTATGTAAATACTCTGTCCTTAAGGTCATGGGACATAACTCTCTCTTTTATTTTTAAAATTTATTTATTTATTTTAGTGGGGGGTGCAGAAGGAGAGAGAAAGAATCTAAAGCAGACTCCCCACTGAGTGTGGGGCCTGATGCAGGGCTCAATCTCATGACTCCATGAGCATGACCTGAGCTGAAATCAAGAGTTGGATGCTCAACCAACTGAGCTACCCAGATGACCAATAACTCTCCCTTTAACTGTGTACTGTGTGTGGTGATTTCCTTCCAAAGAGTTAAGTATGGAAAGGGAGAGAAAGATTAATTTCGAGGGGAGGAAGTTAATAGACTCCTCAGCCTACAATCATGGTTAGTATGATATTATGTTATGGAATGACACTTTACTTTTGTAGTCTTTCTCCCCAAAACACATCTCCCTTTTCTAACCATTACGGAAAAAAATCAGACAAATACTAAATAAAGGACAGCCTATAAAATACCTGACTAGTATTCCTCAAACCTGTCTAGGTCATCAAAAACAAGTAAAGTGGAGTGATATATTTAAAGTATCGAAAATAAAGTCCACCAACTTAGAATTCTGTATCCTGAGAAAATATTCTTTAAAAGTGGAAAAGACATTGGAGCACCTCGGTGGCTCAGTCGTTAAGTGTCCAGCTCTTGGTTTCAGCTCAGATCATGATCTCAAGTTCATGAGATCAAGCCCTACATGGGGCTCTATGCTCAGTGTGGTCTGCTTGAGATCTCTCCATTTCCCTCTCTCTCTTCCTCTGCCCCTCTTCCCACTCATGCACTCTCTCTTTGTCTCTAAAATAAACAAATAAAATCTTTTTAAAAAGTGGAGAAGATATAGACTTTCTCAGAGAAACAGAAACAGAGAATTTGTTGCCACTGACCTGCCTTATAAAAAAATGATAAAAGAAGCTCTTTAGAGTGAAGAAAAGTAATAAAAGTTAGAAACTTGGGTCTATATAAAGACAGGAAGAGTAAATACTATTTTTAATATATTATCTCTTTGATAAAATCTTCAATGACTATGCTGACCTCAGGAAAAAATAAAAACATATTACCCTTCAAAGCAAAGTTCTCCAAAATCTATCTTCCCCAATCTATTAAATCAAATTTATCACTAATAATAGATAAGCCTGGCTTTTTTGTTCTCCTATTTTTTTAAATAAAATGAAACAATACAAAAAGGAAGAATATCTGAGAGATTATAAGAGAAAATAAAATAAAAATTTCTATTTTCTTATTCTTAACTGATCCAACAGATAATAGTCTATTCAAAATAATTTTAACAATAATATATTCAATTATGTATGCTTATGTGGCTGTGTGTGTGTGTGTGTGTGTGTATACCTATATAGTTTATGTATAAGAATGAATGACAGCAATGATACAAGAAACAAAGGGACAAGAGTGGAAAATTAGGGTTATATTATTATTATTATTATAAGGTACTGACACTACCTTTGAAGCAACATAGTACTATTTGACAGCAGGCCTAGATTAGTTGTAAAATATTAGATATTAGATATATATATCTAATATATATCTAATTAGATATATATCTACATATCTATATTTATCTATATATTAGATAAAATATAAGACACTGTGAACTCTAGGGCAACCACTAAAAAAAGTTAAAAAGGAAAATGTACAATGTGTATGTTAAAAAAGGAGAAAAAAATGGCCTCATACAAAATATTTGGTTAAAACCACCAAAAGCAGAAAGGGAATGGAAGACAAAAATAAACAGAAGAATAAAGATAGCAAATAGAAGACAGTAAATTAATATAGAAGTAATCTAATCTATCAATAAGTATTTTGAATGCCAATGGTCTAAATGCACTGCTTAGAAGAAAGAAATTGTCAGAATGGATTAAGAAACAAGGCCCAACAACATGTTGTCTACGAGAAATCCACTTCAAATATAAACACACAGATTAAAAATGAATGAATTAAGGATACACCATGCTAACACAAATACAAAGAAAGCAGGAATAGTTATAATAGTTTCAGACAAAGCCAACTTCAAAGCAAGAAGGGCATTACATAATGATAAAGGGTTCATTTCTCCAGAAACACATAACAAACCTTAATGTAGATGTGCCTAACAATACAGTGTCAAACTACATGGCAAAAACTAATAGAAAGGTAAAAAGGAAAAGATGAATCCACTATCATATTTGTAGACTTCAAAACCCCTCTCTCAGATATAGACAGATCCACCAGGCAGAAAATCAATCAGTAAGGACACAGTTGAACTCAAAACCACCATCAATCAACTGGGTATAATTGACTTAGGTTATAATATATATATATATATATACATATATATATATATATATATATATATATGACTTCATCCAACAACGGCAGAATATACATTCTTCTCAAGCTCACATGGAGCATTCACTAACAGAGACCACATTCTAGGCCATAAAACACTTTAACACACTTAAAATAATAGCAATCATTTAGGTTTTCCAGAAATATCAACATTGTCTTCATGGTACCTGCCTCAGGAGATTACCTCAGGCAATACAGGGTAAATTTGCTCAGCTGATGTAAAAAGGCACACACCACTGGGTGTGAAGAGGCCACCTCTACTGGGTTGGGAAGACCTCTTCCACGGGCAAAAAATACTAATCAGAATTAAGGATCACAAAGTGTCCTGTTTCATCTGGAACTTCCCAAAATCCCCATCCCAACATATAGGATTTCAATATGCAGATCCTAAGATATCTCAGTAGATCTTAACATAGATACCTTCTGAGGCTGGAAGTTCAACTGTTGTAATTCTGTTGTAATTTAGCAATTGCTGGGGCACCTCAATAGCTTAGTTGGTTAAGAATGTGCCTTAGGCTCAGGTCATGATCCCAGGACTCCAGGATCAAGTCCCACATTTGGCTCCCTGCTCAGAGGGAGCTTCTCCCTCTCCCACTTTCCCTGCTCATGTTCTCTCTCTCTCTCTCTCACGCTCTCTCTCTCTTTCTCAAATAAATCAATAAAATCTTTAAAAAAAATTTAGCCAATTGCAGAATGAAGTTCTGAGTTTGATTTTCAGATATTTCATCCCTGTAGCTAGTGGAGACAAGGTTCCTGTTTGGGCACATCTAGAAGCTTTTCATTCATTTATGTAGTACTATGCAGTAGAATCCCTGAGCTCATCCTTTTCTTTCAGCACTTTGCCCAGAGACATTAGGAGACACCAGCCAACATAATTATATTTCTTAGTTTTCCAAAAATGTTTGAAACTTTCATATACATAGTCACTTAGCTCTTTGTTCCTTATAAATGAATGATTAGGAGGATCAAAAGCATATAATTTGCATGTCTTTAACAGTTCACACCATGGACTATCAGTGTTCTTTTTATTACTGAAACTAGAATCATTTGCATCTTTTTATCTAACCAGATTAGAAAGCCAATCCTAGAAACCTCAGAACCAATTCAGAAAACTCATCCTTAAATTTCTGTTTCTCTAAAACCATTCTTGATGATTAGTCAGGATTCTTCAAAGAAATGGAACTAATAAGATATAGGTAGATAAACAGATATACAGAAAGATAGGTAGATAGGTAAATAGACAAATAGAAGGAAGAAATGTATTATGGGAATTGGTTTACATGGTTACTAAAGCAGAGAAGTCCCATGATCTGTCTCTGCAAGCAGGAGAAGCAGGAAAACTGGGGTGTAGTTTAGCCCAAGTCTGAAGGCCTAAGAATCCAGGCACTAGTATAATTCTCAGTCAGAGTCTGAAAGCCCAAGAAGCAGGAGCACTGATGTCTCAGTGTAGGAGAAATGTTCATCTCAGCTTAAACAGAGAGAGCAAATTCATCCTTCATCCACCTGTTTGTTCTATTCAGATCCTCAAGAAGTGTGGATGATGCCCACCCACATGGTGAGGGTGTTCTTCTTTACTCAATCCACTAATTCATATACTAATCTCTTCCAGATACACTTTCACAAACACACCCAGAGAGAGTATTTTACCAGTTACCTAGGTATTCCTTGGCCCAGTCAAGTTGACACATAAAATTAAACACCACACCATACAATCCAACAATGGAACTCCCCGACATTTACCCAAAGAAGTTGAAAATGTATGTCCACACAAAACCTGCACACAGATGATTATAGCAACTTTATTCATAATTGCCAAAATTTGGAAGCAAACAAAATGTCCTTCAATAGGTGAATAGACAAACTGTGGTATATCCAGACAATGGATAAGAATTTAGCTATCAAGCTTTGAAAAGACAAGGAGGAAACCTAAATGCATATTATTAAGTAAAAGAAGCTAGCCTGAAAAACCTGCATATTGCATAATTTCAATTATATGACATTCTGGATAAAGCAAAACTATGGAGACTGTAAAATGATCTGTGGTTGCCAGGGGTTGGGAAGAGGAAGGGATGAAAAGATGTAGTACAGAGGATTTTTAGGGAAGTGAAACTACTTTATGATACTATAATGATGGATATATGTCATTATTCATTTGTCCAAACCCATAGAATGTACAACACTCTATTTTACATTAGAATGACTCCTCTTGTGAACTATGGACTTAGGGTGATAATGATGTGTCAATACTAGTTCATCAATTGTAACAAATATACCACTCCGGTTTATCTAGGAGATGTTTGTTGGGGAGGCTACATGAGTGAAGGGCGGGAGGTATATGGAGAATCTCTGTATTTTCCACTTAATTTTTCTATGAACTGCTCTAAAAAATAAAGTCCATTTAAATAAAAGGCCAACCGGGCCAATTCCAGCATAAAGTACAGAGAAAAGGCTTACTTAGACCTTTAATATAAAGAATCAGATGTAATTTCTTTTGTAAATAAATATAAATTATTTTCTATTAAATACCAAAATTTTCATTTGTATATTCAAGGAGTCTCTTTAATTCAAAATATCTCTGGTTATGTGATTTTTTTTATCATTTTAAACTCTTATTATTATAGGGCAAACCAGTTATTTGAATTTTACTAAAGTTCTAAATTCATATAGAGTTGCAAGCATACACTAGTTTATATAATATGATAGTTGTATATATACTATAAGAAGAGCAACATTTAGTATAGCTGTTTGAACTCAAATGATTCTCAGAAATTTTTGGTAATACCAATAATACCATCTTCTTTCATTGTTGGTTATTCACTGGGGCAATGTCTCTATTTTAAACATTATAGGCATATACGTTTGCATTAGTTATCTATTGTTGCCTAACAAATTATCCTAAAACCTAAAGGCTTTTTTTTTTTTAAAGATTTTATTTATTTATTTATTAGGAAAGAGAGTGAGAGAGAGCATGAGAAGGGAGAAGGTCAGAGTGAGAAGCGGACTCCCCATGGAGCTGGGAGCCCGACGTGGGACTCGATCCCGGGACTCCAGGATCACGACCTGAGGCCGAAGGCAGTCGCTCAACCAACTGCGCCACCCAGGGGCCCTAAAACCTAAAGGCTTAAAAAAAAACATTTATTTCTCACAGCTTCTGTGGGTCAGAAATTTGGTTTCAAATTTTCTTGTTCTTTCTCAGATTCTTCTTCAATGCTGCAATCAAGTTTTAGGGAAGACTGACATCTCAAGATTCAACCAGAGAAGGACCTGATTTCAAAACTCATTCATGTGGTTGTTGGCAAGAATCAGTTCCTGTGGACTGTTAAGAGTAACTCAGTTCCTCACTGGTCATTGCTGGATGAAAAACACAGTCCTTTGCCATGTGTGCTAGGGCAATTCACAATAGAGAGGCTTGCTTCACTATAGTGAGCAAGTTAACAACATGTAGGGAGTGCAAGTAGATGGCAACCACAGTATCTTATCTTAGAATTATCTTAGAATTGCTATCATTTCACCTTAGCCTTACTTTGTTTGTAAAAGCAGATTAGTAGCTTCAGCCTAAATTCATGGTGAGTAGATTACAAAGGGTGAAATGCCAGGAAGTGGGTATTATTAGGAGTCATTTATAAGCTGCCTATCACAATGCTTGTTTTCTGCTAAAAAACTATAAAGTACTACTATGTAATACATATTACTATTGGAAACATAAGTTGGCTGAGCATCCTGTTGTTCTTAAAAGGAAAAATCAGTTTGCAGTGTGGGCTGTCAAAATTTTTTGAATAAAAAATGAATCTTTAGGCAATCACTTATTTTCACATTGACTATTAAAGACAGCTGCCATCTGTCGTAACCTAAAATGAAAAGGTCATATTTCATACATAAAGATAAGTATGTAGAAACTTTTCCTTATAAGCTGTAGAGCGATACTTAAAATATTTAAGGGAAATGTAGTCCTAAGAGAAACTAATTCACTAGGGCAGACAATATATCTCTTTCATGAAGCTTTCATTAATTTCCTATATTGGATAACAGTATAGCCAAATTGGAGGACCCTAAGTAGAAGCAGCAGTCCCCAGAGGTCTCTACTAATTGTGATCCTAAGGCAAATCGTTAAGGCAAACTTCCCTTAATTAGATATATTTCCCAAGTTGGAGGCAGAATACTCAACAACTCCCATGACTGTGGTAAGGATCTTAGCATTGATTGCTTTCTTTTCCACACTCAGTCAATGAAGTAGGATGCCTGTTCAATCAGATGCATTTATTTCTCAATATTTTTAAGTGCTCTGACTAGCTGACATGAATTATCTTGAACTTTCCATCAGGAATTGTAATTTTCAAAATACACTAATATTTCCATTGATTGGTTGTATAACCCTAATCGTTTCCCTGTACTCAAGCAAGACTCTCTATCACTCAATTTAAACGTAGAATTAAGCCCTGTAAGCTTATTTTATTTTACAGCACTGCAGTAAGGCAAAAGGAGATACAAGTATGTGCACATATTTTAAAAACGATACTTGTATTAAAATGAACTGTTTCATGCAATCACTAAATTGGAAGAGTGAAGTAATACAAAATTGGAGAACCGTTTACAAAACTGCTTCACAGTTCTATCTCACATCTTACGTGCTGAACCGGACCCAAATCCACACTGCTCTGAAGCTGGTTCAAGTCAGCAGAAGAACAGCCACTCTTCTAAGATAACAGATTAATTGCGAAACCAGACATCCAACAAAGTCAACTGAATGCAGTATCCTGTTATATTTGTGGAGATGCAAGAGCTGTATAATACATGCTTTTCCTAGAGAAACACTAGATTAATTCTCAACATTTAATCTAATTATTTATTTTCTTTCCTCTAAATTTCCTAGATGTCTTCACATCGAACCTACACAAATTCATTGCTTGCAATCCTCTGCTTGCTTATTGTTGGTTAGAGTGCTTCTCTACCGTGTCCTAATGTTCCCTTTCAAGTGGAAGAAGTCCATCATTATTGCACTTCTTCCCCTTTTTATCCCTTAAGCTCACTTGAAGAGGAGTGACTTAATTTGACTGATGATTTTGCAAAGAGAAACCTAGTTCCATTATCCTAGACTTCTCTCTCTACTGCTTCTTGAGAATGAACTTCCCTAGAGAAAGCATGTTCTGCTGTGATCCAGGACACTATCTTTGACAGGGACAGGCCACCATATTGGAAAGCCTGCAGAGACCCAGCACTATTGTAGGTTCTAATTCTCCTTAATTCTTGGATTCATTATTAATAAGAAGGCCAATTTCTTACAGATTCAGCACATTATTGAGCATCAGCTTATCAGTAATAAAGATGATGTTATAGCCTCTATTGACTTAAAGTTCTTGTTTTATGCCTTATTTATTAAAAACTGAAATGAAGTTTCATTAGTGGTATTATATATTCATCCCATTTAAACACTAATAATTCCTGTAAATATTTGCATTATATATTCTTAAGTATTGTTGCCATATTATAAATTTTTTTCTATAATCAGAAACTTGATAAAATTCTTGACAGTTTACTAAATGATATATTTTTTTTTGGCTGTACAAATCTATGAGAACTTGAGAATATATCGATTTATGTCCAATATTTATATCTTGGTTTTCTATTTTATTGAATTGATACCAAATTCCAATGCTAAAAGATAAAAATATCATTCCTTTCTGTAAAGATTTTATTTATTTATTTGAGAGAGAGAGCGAGAGATGGTGTGCACGGAGAGGGAGGGACAGAGGTAGAGGGACAAGCAGACTCACTGCTCAACATGGAGCCCAACTCAGGGCTCGATCCCAGGGTCAAGACCATGACCTGAGCCGAAACCAAGAGACAGATGCCCAACCAACTCAACTGCCCAACCTATGTGCTCCAAAAATGCCATTCTTCTATTGAATTTAATGGGAATGAATCTAGAGTTTTCTACTCAATATGATCCATAGCTTATTTTTGGTTTGAAACAATTATTTTTAAATATTAAGAATGTCTTCTCCTATTCATTGTTTACCAAGAGGTTGCTAAACTAATTTTGTTTCTAGTATTATTATTGTTAACTTAATATTAAATAATTTTATTCCTTAATTTGTTTAAAAGCATTATAAGTAGTTGTAAAACCGATAATAAAGTATACTTTCTTCCTTTCTAATTTTAATTATTTTTAAAATCATGTTTAAAGCATGGCACATGGATAGCACATTTTGTGAGACATAGCATATGTAAAAATATATTTCTATAATTTTCATGCTTAAAAATCGACTTCACTGGATATAAAATTTAAAATCATTTGAAGATTTAGCTACAGTGTACTTGTGAAGGTAATATTTCAAATGTTTATTATAACCCTGTCGGTATACATTGCAAAGAAGCATTGCTCATCAAAAGAGGAAAGATTAAGTAAAATATGCTATATCAAATTATTAGAAAATTATACAGACATTAAAAAGAAATAAGAGCCACATGCACTAACGAGTTGTAAAGCTATAACATATACATTAATAAAAATGCCATATACATACATATATAATATAAAATTCTTTAATTTCTTTAAAGTATGTAATTGTACAGATACATGACTCATTGATTGGTTAAAATATTCACATTTTAATTTTACATTTTTAGTGAGTCTCTTTGAAATTTTAGTGTAACTTTTGTAAAATCTATACTCATTTGTATCTTCAAATATATTTAGAATTAACTTGTCAATTTCTACCAAAAAAATCCATTGTGATTTTCAACTAGATAGCAATAAATCTATAAATAGGAGAAAAATTGATATTATAATAATATTGAGCCTTCCAATCCATGTACATAGTATAGTTCTGCATTTATTTAGTTTTATCTCAACACCATTTTGTAATTTTCAGGATACAGGTCTTTCACACAGTTGGCAAAATTTATTTCTAATTATTTCATTCTTTTTGATGCTACTATAAATGAAATTGTTTTATTTTCTAATTACTCATGTTTGGGTTTAGAAATATAATTAGTTATTATATTTTGATTTTAAATCCTTCAATCTTACTGAAGTCTTTTTTTTTTAATTATGGTATCTTTTTACAAATTCAAAATTTTTTACCTTTAAGATCACATTGCCTATAAATCTTCTTCTTTAATCTTCAAGGTAAACAAGGTTTTTGTTTGTTTGTTTGTTTCCAGTAGCTAGAGACTCTAGTAAAAATTCTCGCCTTGTTCCTGATATTTTGGGGAAACATTCAGTCTTTAATAATTGCAAATGAGTTTGCAATATTTCCTAAATGCTGTCTTATAAATTAAGGACATTCTCTCCTATTACTGGTTTTCTGAGAGGTTTTATGATGAATAGATGTTGAATTTTTAAGATGGAATTGAATAAATATTTCCAATTCTAGTTTCTCAGCACGGTGTTGTTTTCCTTCTATCTATTCAATATTTGTATTTCCTTTCTCCCATAGCAAAAGTAGTTTCTCAAGAGTATCAATATATTTACTCATTTCTTTACTTTTACAAAAAATTCTTACAATAAATACAAAAAAAGCGCAACTATTATACATATAGCATGAGCAATAGTACATTCACTAAACAATGACCAAACTTTCTTTGCAGTTCTATATCTCGTTGAAGGTGTATAGTCAGGGAATCAAGTTCAAAATTTCTTTGGTTTAATTCTATTTTTCTTCTCTACAGATATGCTGTCAATTTGCTGTAGTTAATTTACTATAATTTATTTTTATATACACTTTGGTCTGTGACCAAGTCAATATAAAATCATTCTAATTCAAGATTTAGTGTTAGGGGTATATGTTTGTCCTGTAACTCTCTGCCAAAGTATTTTGTAATTGTCAGTAATGGAGAATCTATGAAGCCTTAAAAACATCCTATCTCTTCCTCTGGATAAATCAAAGTATCTTTTGTTACAAATTCAAGGTGGCTAATTATTCTGGATGTGTACACCAATAACAACAGCTTCTATTCTTACACTTGAAAAAAAAACAGTGCCTTTACTTTTTTCCTATTGAAGAAGGTAGGCAAGCTAGCCCCAGTTTAAACCACGTATATTTGAATTTTATCTCTAGGCATAGATTTCCATAACTGGGGCCAGAGTAGATTTACTGATGTGGACATGATACAAAAGATCCATTTTGTTGCACAAATATGATATTCATATGTGTCTTTGGGATGCTGTGTAGTTCTACAAATAGCTCTGTGTTCCGTGGAGTTTTACAAATGCCAGAAAGTATCATTGTGGTATTTCTGGTTTCCAAATGCATAAACAAACTTGTACCCAGATGCAGCAGCATTAAATGCTATTAACAAAGTTCTCAATAATCCAAAAGGATAGTAGCAAATGTGCTTCTGAAGGGAATGGCTGGTTTTTAATCTGTAGTGGAAATAAATCTCTCACTAAAATTCGAGGATACGTTATCATGATACTGTGTAGGGAGCAATGAAAGTAGATGAGTTGGCAATCAAATTTCATGCTTCAGGGCTTGAACTGTTTTTATAGGGGTTATAATGGGATCTTCTGAAATAAGTGAAGGAATTTTTCTTGCCTTAAAAAGTCTAGAGTTATCTATGTAGATCATGGTCCAATCTAGAGTTTCAAACGTACACTCAACATAGCTATTCAAAAAGAGAATTTGACAAAGTTAATCTGACTCTTAGTTTCCTTCAAGTGACACAGAAAAAGCATGATATGAAACCTTTTTGGACACAAAAGGAATCCATGAAATTATTCAACTGGCATTATTCCTCATCTCAGAGGGAACTGACATCTTACTTGTACTTGTAACTAAAAGAAACATCTTTATTCACACAATAAGGTTCACTTTCTGCTCTCCAGTTCCATAGATCACAGCTGTATATAGAATCCATAAAAAGCAAGATGGGAAAAAAGAAGACAGTAAAGAACTTGTTATCTATACACCAAGAGTCAGTGTTGGTTCTGTCCCACGAACAGCTAACTTTCTTTCCCTTAAGAAAAATATATAATTTTCTTACAGTTTTGTGGTCCCCTTAAATCACTTCCTGTGTGGAAATAAAGATCTTTTAAAAATATATTCTGGTTTTGTTTGCTTCTATATGTCTGTACTTTATTGTACCCATGTTATATATTCAATTTTATTCTCATGAAATCAATCACCTTACAGGATTGCTTTGTGTCTTACTCCACTCTGATATCTAAACACTGAAAGTGCCCTCCTTCTCCAAATAATATAAATAATAACAAACTTTTATTCTTAAGAGATCAGGATCATTGGAGGGAAAAAGACCTTGCAGGAGGTATCGAACAATTAGAAGGTAAAGGTAAGAGGAATTTTATAAAGTAGTATGCATTAAATAAATGTTAGTTTCCATTTTATAGCTCCTATTAGGTATTCAATATATTTCTAGTATAAATACAAATTTTTGATTAATTTAACTTGTACTTAACAGTAGCATGTTAAGTTTCACATTAGAGAAATTGAGAAGTAACAGTCAGTAAGCTATTTACCCATGGTCATACTAATGTAGTAATCTAAGTACTTCCAAATATACTGAAATTAAAATTGTTCACTGAAGCTTAACATACAATTAATCAACATTAGAAAGTTATCTTGCCATAGTAGGAAAGAGTTCACATTCAAGGTAAGTCATCCATACATTTTATTCTTTACTGATTAGTACACCCTAACGTGCCTAGAAGGCTGTTTGAAGAGAACAAAACCTATTTCAAGAATTTCCTAGTATAAATCACATAGCTTCTGACTTAAGTCCTATACTTTCAAGGTCATCTCTTAGTTCTGATAAATACATTTAAAAGAAAATAAAACAAAAATAATTTTATTGTTAAAATTATAACTATTATAAAATATTAGTCTGTCTTGCTAAATGTTACTTGTGTTAAACTCCTCTATTAGGAAAAAGCGTTATCTATCACAAATTTAATGGTAAAGAAGATAGACATCAAATGTGTTTACGTTTTTTTTTCCTTTTTTATTAGTGAAGCTTCTTATCTCCACCATAGCATTGCATGTATTTAAAAAACACACCTAAATCTGTACTTTTTTGAAAAGTCTGTCCAAAAGTTATAAATCACTACTTTGAAAAAACTGTCATTCTGTATAGTCCTCACTATGAGATGCCACATTTTATCAGGTGTGTTCTTTTAAGATACTAGCCCACACATAACCTGACATGATTCTAGCACCTACTCCTGACATGTGCAAATGATAAGATAAAAATGTCCTATCACATTGTCTGGAAAAGGCTGACGGCATTTTATTTTCCCTGTTCTCTTCTTCTTCTCTTCTTCTTCCTCCTTCACCTTCTTTAAACATACTAACTCCAGGCTATTAATAAGATAAATATTTCTATGCAAATGATAAAGTGCATTTAAAAAAATAACTAACTACTGGGACGCCTGAATGGCTCAGTGGGTTGAGCGACTGCCTTCAGCTCGGGCCATGATCCCAGGGTCCTGGGATCGAGTCCCACATCGGGCTCCTTGCTCAGTGGCGAGCCTGCTTCTTCCTCTATCTCTGCCTGCCACTTCCCTGCTTGTGCTCTCTCTGACAAATAAATAAATAAAATCTTTAAAAAATAAAAAATAAAAATAAAATAACTACTGCTTACCTATTTTTCCATTAAATATGATTTTCCCTGCACTGACATTAAAAAATCATTCACAAAGCTAACAAAAACAAAAAATGTACAGTCCTATGTAGAGATGATGATTCAATCTTGGTAAGTTGTATGTTACTCCGCAGGAAGCAAAAGAAAGTAGTCACTGGGAATGCTTGTGCGCCCAAATAGAATTGCCTCTTTGTTTCATGTGGTCTCAGGAATTTGTGAATGCAGAGGCCCAGGAGTTCCCAAAGGTTTGTAATTTGAAAGTCAATCCCTGGAGGGCAGCAGGGATAGTTGGGGTAAGAGTTGGGGTGCTAGATATGTAGATAAGCTCCTTTAAGTGAAAGCTAGAGACTTCAATGTTGGACTGAGTCAGGGGGAGATGACAAGGGACATTCCTACCAGCTCTCTCAGGCCCCTAGGGGATTCCTAGTCAGCTCCTTCAAGTAGGCTTATTAGAAGCAGGAACTTCAAGCAGAAGCTGAGGAAGTATACAGGGGAATTACTTCCAGGGAGAAACTGGGAAGGTGGGAATTTTTGCCTCTTTTTTCTGAGCCAGGGTCAGGGTGGGTAGAGGGCAGGATAGCTTCATGTGTTCCAGATATTGGCCACTCTAGTGCAGTCATATCACATTGCTTTAATTTTCACTTATCTGATAAAATATGATGTGACACATCTTTTCATGTGCTCATTTAAAATCTTAATCTTTTCTTTGGTGAGGTATCTATTAAGGTCTTTGGTCCATTTTTAATTGGGCAATTTGTTTTCTTATTGTTGAATTTTAAGCATTCTTCGTATATTTTGGATAACAGTTCTTTTTCACATGCATCCTTTGCAAATATTTTCTCTAGGTCAGTGGCTTGTCTTCTTATTCTCTTGATAGTATCTTCTGAAGGGCAGATGTTTTTAATTTTAATAAAGTCTACTTTATTAATTATTTCATGGATCATGTCTCTGGTATTATAACTAAAAAGGCCTCATCATATTCAAAGTCATGTAGAACTTCTCTTATGTTATTTTCTAAGAGTTTTTTAGAGTTTTGTGTTTTACATTTAGGTCTGTGATCCACTTGGAGTTAATTCTGTGATCCAATTGGAGTTAATTCCATGATCAATTTGGAGTTAATTTTTGTGAATAGTGGAAGGTTTCTGTGTGAATTCTTTTTTTGTTATTATTTTTTGCATGCAGATCCAATTGTTTCAGCATCATTTGTTGAGTATCTTTGCTCAAAGTATCTTTGCTTCTTTGTCAAGGATCAGATAACAATATTAATAGGGATCTATTTCTGGCCTCTCTGTTGTATTGATCCATTTTTTTTCCTATTATTTTGCAAATACCATACACTTTTGCTTACTGTAGCTCTAAGGTAAGTCTTTAAGTTGGGTAGCATCAGTCCTCCAACTCTGTTCTCCTTCAATATTATGTTGCCTACTTTGGATCACTTGTCACATATAAACTTTAGAATCAGTTTTTTTTTTTCAGATCCATAAATAACTTGCTGGGATTTTGATTGTTTTGCATTAAATCTATAGAACAAGTAGGAATTAACTCTGACAATAGTGTCTTCCTTATCCATGAACATTGCAAATCTCTCCATTTATTTATCTTTTTTTTCATTTGGTTCATTTATAACTTCCTCATATAAATATGTATATATTTTGAAAGATTTATAACTAGGTTTTTCATGTTCTTGAGCATCAATGTAAATGCTAATGTAATTTTAGTTTCAAAATCCTTGTCTGCTGTTGTTCATATAGAAAAATAACTGGTTTTCCATATTAATCTTGTTTTCTGCCACCTTACTACTATTATTCATTAGTTCCAGGAATTTTGGGGGGTTCTTTCCGATTTTTCAGATTTTCTACGTAGACAATTATGTCATTTGCAAACAAAGCAATCTTACATCTTCTTTCAAAACTGTATATACTTTTTTCCCTTTTCTTGCCTTATTGTATTAACGAGGACTTCCAGAACAAGATTAGAGAGAGAGGTAAAGGAGTCCATCCTTGCCTTGTACTCGATCTTAGTGAAAAAGCTAAATTTTTCAATATTAAGTATGATGTTAACTGCAGGATTTTTGTAGATTATTTCTATAAAGTTTAGAGAGTTCTGCTCTATTCCTAGTGTACTGAGAGCTTTTATTACAAATAGTTATTGAATTTTCTGACAAATGCTTTTTCTGCATCTACTGGTATAATCGTATGATTTTTATTTTTAATTCACTGGTATGATAATTGATTGATTTTCCAGTGTTGAACCAGCAGTGTATACCTGGGATAAATTTTGCCTGGTAATATACAATTCTTTTATGCACTATTAGATTCAATATACTTATATTTTTTGAGTACTTTTTGCATGTGTGTTCAGAAAATATAGCAAGTCCAAAAGCTGTAGGGTAGGCTGGCAGGCTGAAAACTTTGATAGGAATAAATACTGGGGGTAGAATTTCTTCTCTGTGCTATCTTAGTTTTTGCTCTTAAGGTCTACAGCTGATTGGATGAGGCCCATCCACATTATCAACAGTTATCTCTTCCACTTAAAGTCAGCTGATTTTACATATGTTAATGCCATCGACAAAATACTTTCACATCAACAACTAGATTAGTGTGTTTGATTAAATAACTGGATACTATCTTCTAGTCAAGGTGACACATTGAACTAACCATCACTGTCCACTATGGCTATCTTATCCTCTGAGTCCCTATAAAATTTCTGGATGATCTGTGCTTGGTTTCTTGCCCCAACCAGTATCTTACCTTTAGGTGACCTGCCATTTATACATTCCCTAATTGTTTTTCCCTTGAAATCACTATTGTTTTCATCAATGGTTCTAGACATGATCTTTCCAAGCTCCCACCAAGTCAAATCAGTCCCTCTGTCAGGACAGCTGGAGATTCTCATGGCCAGTCCTGTATTGGTAGAAAAACTGCACAGGAGCTGGGTGCAGGGAGAATATGTGAGCATCCCAGTCTGCAGAATTTCACTGTTCTTACCAAAGTTTTCTTGAAAAAAGTGCTTCTCAATTTTCCACCACTTAAACACAAGTAGTCAGATAAGGATGACAAGAAAGTTAAGGAAGACTTCTAATGTAAAAGAAAGGGTTTAAAACAAGTAGATTAAAAAATACCTTGAAGGAAGTAGAAACTGTGTAAGAATAAAAGAAATAATAAAAGAAGAGTAACATTTCCAGATAATCATAAAACTACTAAAATAAAAGAGCATCAGGCAACAAATAAAGCACAGCTAATTTAAATTAAATTTGAGTTAAAAATGAAAAATTAATAGAAACTGTGGAAGATAAAGTTAGCATATTCTCCTAGAAAAATAAGCAAAATCAGAGACTATAAAGCAGGATATGATGGCTAAGAAAATTATATAATTGATCAAGAAGAAAAATATGAAAAAAAGAAGAAAAAATGTAGAAAATAGATCAGAAAAAAATGAAGAGGGGAATATAATAATAATAACAACAATAATATTTCAACTTCTAGTTTTTTTGCTCAAAGACACAGAATGCTAGAAAGACATTTGCCTATAAACTAACAACAAGAACAAAACTGGACAGAGTGCAAAGAAACAGCTTCTATTTAATCCATCACAAAACTGAATTCACAGGACAACCAACCTGAAATGGGGAAGTGAGCCATGAGAAGCACCTAAAGAGAAATACAGGCATTTGCTTACTTGGAACAAATGCTAATGAATGACATATAAACCATAATGTAGATCCAACTAGAATTATTGGTGAGTTGCTAAAGCCCAAAGATGAACTAAAATGAAACTGCAAAGCCACCAAAGGAGACAGATTTAACAGAGTTCCCATATTCTATGTGCAAAAATGGAGCTTATCAAATTTCACTGTAGTGTGATCTGCATGGGGCATTTCATTGGGCATCCTCTGATGTCACTGTCTACAGGTTTTAGCTCTTGATGTGTTAAGTTTCCCATAGAAGACTTTTCCCCTATTAGATGTTGTAACTTCTTAAGCTAAATTCCAAAAGTTCTGGGAAGACTGCGGATTAAAATACCTGAGGATCTCATGATTCATTGTGAAAACTTAACAACTTTGTTATTAGCACAGTAGCCTGAAAACTGTAATCTACCTGTTGACTGGTTGTTTTACCTTCTCCTGCTAAAGAACCTATAATCTGCTCCCTACATGTTGTACAGAGAACTGTTTTTTAACAGATTTCCAATTATTCAGTTTCAAGTTCACTTTTACTTTTAATTCCACTAATACTTGATACTGATAATTTCTGAGATTTTTGTGGATTATAGAGAGTAACTGCGTTTTATAAATTTTGATGTGTTCTAGACCCCACAGGGTATTCTCTATGTACTACATAATTTTGCTTTTATATGCATTTTCCCTTATTTTTGTAATGTTAGCTTTATTTTTTTAAATCAAGATCACAAAATGAGTTAACTTTGACTTTAGCCATATATTCATTACATATTTCCTTCTAAAGCAAGGCATATTAGCATATTTTTAAATTAATATCAAAGCAGGAAAAAATTGATGGACTAAACTGAAACACCAATGCAAATACATGTACATAAAAAATATATCAAAAATTGTCTCTTGGATTTGCATTTTTCTAACCCTCAGTATCTTAATATCAAGTAAGCGTTTATCCAGGTTAGTGGTTCTCAAACTTTTTATTTGAATTTCTGCAATCTATGAAGAAGAGTCAACATAGTACCAGGAAAGGTAAAACTTTACTTGGAAGTGGACCACTCCAAAGTGAGTAGTATTAACAAATTTTGTACTTATTCTATATCAATATTTGTTGCAATCTGACATTACATCATGTCCATATTTTTCTAATATAATTGGTTCTCCATGATATTGTGTCATGTCATTGTATTGTTTCCAGCTGCTAATATTCCAAAACATAAAATCCAGTGCAAGTCCTGGATTCTGAGCTTATAACAATACATGAGACAGTAAAACACTGAGTGAATTCACCTAACTGCCCTCTTGAGCTTTTGTTTTCAGTCTATCTAGAAGAACCTTGAGAATTTTGATATGGTGATTTTGTTTCCTCTATAATGACAGACATTCTGTAGCAATTTATCATTAGAGGAAGAAAGAGAGCAAAAGAGAGAGATGAAGAGAGAAAAACTGTGGTAGATAAGAATATGATGAAAAATTGCTCAAAAACATGAAAATCAGAATGTCATTGATAAATAAAGTTAGGCCAACATCGAGATGCAATAAACTTGTGTTTTTAAGAAAATTCTTTGTGGTAAAACAATGGCCTAATTGTTTAATAATTATCACGGGCATGTGGGAATGAAGGTCAGACAAGATTCTAACTGCCTGGATATCAGATTTCATTTGATGTTTGTTTGCCAAAGCTTTTTCTAATCTCTAGGGAACGCTGAAACCTATATGGGAGACATTTGTTAGAGTGGCCACACTTCATCGAAATAGGAGAGTCAAATTCTTGAAATTTCAAAGGTCAAAAATGTGTTCATTCAACAAGTAATTTCAAACTATAATATCTTATTTATAAAATGATAAAGAATACTAAAATCAAAATCAATTCATAATAAAAGCATGAAATATACTTTTGCTTTTTAAGTAAAATGGTTGATAATTTCCAAACCTTTTAAATTTTTCTTTTAAAATAGACTGTTTTCTTGAGGCCCTTTGCCTCCTGCTAATTCACCTTCCTTTTATACACACATACACATGCATGCATACACACACACACACATATACTTTGGTTAATCATTTGTATTATAAGAATGTGTAGGACAAGAAATAATTTTTTCTTCATTAAAAAAGTTTATGTGCTTTTAATTGCACATAGTTTCCTTTAAAGTGCTAATTTAGTGAGCAATGAAAAGTTCAGTCTCTTGATATTGAATGGACGGACATATTATTAGAAAAAACACAGGAATAGAAATAGGAGGTGATCAAAATTTCCATTTCTTTTGAAGATATGACACGAATCAGTCATTTTTCTTCAAAATTATTTTATATTATAAATCTTCTGTTTGAAAGGTATAGATATACCTATTTGGAAGGTAGAGCTATAACAGTGATTTTAAACCATGGGTTTAGACAGAGCTGAAGGATCAACCAGGATTCCTACTTCCTCTTCTGAGCGCTTGACTTTTGTTCCTTGACCAAATCTGCAAGGGCTAATATAAATACCTCCTGTTATTTACAACTTTCCTAAAATTCTTGCCAAAAGGAATACCTCTCCTCACAGCTTTGCAGCACAGTTTCTAAGTATTCACCGTTCCTATGAATCTTCACTGTAATTTCCAACTTTCAAAACGTGAAATAACTAAATATAAAAAGGATTGACATAGCTAGATATTTTAAATGATTTTTAAATAGCTAGATATTTTAAATGATTCAGGCAAAACAAAATGATGCAGTTTTTAATTGCAGCAATAGAAATTGATATTCAATAAATGAAAGTCAATTGTTTTCAGTATACTGCAGGTCTTTTATAAAATTATTATTTCCTCAGCACAGCATCCCCCTCACGTGGATATAGCACTTTGCACATTAACTCAATTGTAATACATTCTGACTAAATATTAATTAACTTATGAAACATGGGACATTTGAAATTTAATTACTTAAATATTGGACTTTGACTACATTTCCATAATATATAATGAGTCAATTAGAACGAAGGGATTTGACTTATTTCCATAAAAACTTGCCAAAAACTCTCTCAAACAAATATATTGAAATTTTTTGATCTAATAATATTCAAAACTTTTTATTAATCAAATATTTGTGCTTATATGAGAAAATATCTTGTAACTTAGATAATCCATGACTACTGTAAACTCTTTTGCCAATAAATGATTGAAAAGAAGTATTTTTTCATGCCAAATAGCTTTTATAAATGTCACATTTTCAGCTGCATAGAAATCTATAAAAAAATAAAATGTATCAATCACATTAGAAAACAAATAGTTTCAGTAATAGAATTAAAATTGTCTCTTAAAGATTTTATTACAGAAAACTTAATATTTTACATAAGAAAAGGATTTTAATTAATTTACTATAAATGAGACACACTGTATTTAGACATATTCTGCAGGCTGTGTAATTTTCAGGTTTAATTCTAGTTTTCCCAGAATCTCTTTGGGGAAAAAAATTTTGTGTCATGATTGGGAAATGCTTTAGCATGCCTCATATTGACTTCACCCTTGGCACCTAATTTAACAGAAGTGGTAGAGGCATAATCAACATTTTTTGGACTCCATGTTACAACTTGTTCTTTTCTTAATTGTGATTATTTTAATACCAAAGGAATTGTTCATTTGGTCTTTAATTTGATGTTCACATATTGAAGATCAGAAGGTCAAATACTGCCCTTGTTTCAACTCAGCTCTTTGCTGATTTCCGAAATAAAGAATATCCAAAATTATACTTTCTTTTGTAATCACAAAGAGGTTCTAAAGAAGACTAATTAAAAAAAAATTAGTTGACCAACTACTTGAAATAAAACAACCTATCTTGAGTCAATTAACTGCATCTACTATCGATATGCTTATAAATATCTCCTGGTTTGATCACTATTTCTACGGAAAGAAACACAGAGCCAGATAGGTGAAAATGGAAAAGACAAACAACATCAAGTGTTGATAAAGACACAGATCACTTTTACTATTGATGAGATCGTGAGTTTATGAATCTATTTTAAATTCTTTTTAAAGTCAAAAACTGAAAATGTACACATTTTATCCAGCATTTCCATATAAAGAGCTTTCCACAGGAAGCATGTATAAGCTTCACAAAGGACATGCGTAAGGATGTTCACAGTAGCACTCTCTTCAATATTCCCAAAATGGAAAATTAATATTGACATAAAATGAATAAATAATTCATTCAATATGAATAGGGTTCATTCAGTGGAACCCTACATAGCAGTGAGAATAAATTACAACTACTATAATAATAACACACGACCTAGATAAATCAAACAAAATATTAAGTGAGAGAAACAAGACCCTCAAAAGACCTTTTAATTATTTCAATTAAAAACCAAACAAGGCTGATCTATGAAGTTAGAAGTAAAGAAGTGGTTACCATTAGGTTGATAAGTAAGTAGAAAGGAGTAGGATGAGGTTAAAGGAGCAATTTTGTTTCTTGCCTGGATTCTGATTCCCCAGGTGTGCTCAGTATATGATAATACACCTAGCTATATACTTATTATTGGTGTATTTTACATATATTATAATCAGCAAAATTTTTATATAAATAGGGACATTTAAGTGAGCCTACTGTATATTGCTACAATGAAGATTATATCAGGATCAAAAGATATTTTCTTCAAAATTTTTGCCTAAATTGGGGTGCCTGGGTGGCTCAGTGGGTTAAACCCTCTGCCTTTGGCTCAGGTCATGATCTCAGGGTCCTGGGATCTAGCCCCGCATTGGGCTCTCTGCTCAGCGGGGAGCCTGCTTCCCCTTCTTCCTCTGCCTGCCTCTCTGCCTACTTGTAATCTCTCTCTTTCTCTGTCAAATAAATAAATAAAATCTTTAAAAAAAATTTTTGCCTAAATAAATTATTGGAAATATAGCATTTCTTAAACTGAATAATATACTTCTCCAGAATGAATACCAATCAAAGACCATCTTTAAAAAAATCACTTTATATAATTAGTATCAGAATCGACTCTCTTTTTAAGTTTTTGGGGTTTGATCCCACAACCCTGAGATCACAGCTTGAGCCAAAACCAAGAGTCAGAAGCTCAACCAACTAAGTCAATCAGGAACCCCAAGAAATGACCATTTCTAATAAAAAGTTTCAATTAAAACCCAACCTGTGTGTGTATGTATGTATATGTACATGCAAGTGTTTATTTTTTTAGCTATGCTATAGCCTTTAAATAAATTTTGATTAACTAACACAATTGTTTTCAAACACTTGTCTCTAAATTCCAAACTGGGATAAACTATCTGATTTCTGAGATACACATCAGGGATCAGTCACTGTCTTTATAAATTGCTATTCATTGGCTGTCTTTTCTGTTTCCAATCCCATCAAATACAGTATTTGTATGTGACCAGTGTCTGTCAGCAAATGAAACTCAGTATAACGGGAATGAGAAGCTGCAGTACAGAGAATGTGCCCTTCAAACAAGATTTCAAGAGTCTCTTTTTTATGTTCTTTATTCTTTGCCTTCTTCCTCTCTGTGATATTCCATTCCTATTCCTATCTTACAATATTGAGACATACACAGAACATCATTTCAAGAATGGAGAATTTAGTCATGTACCATGTTTGCACATAGCTTTAATGTGATTGTCTATGATTCCGTAGGCAAACACAAGAACACTGAATTGCACACAAAGTCTGTAGTCATATCATCTGTGGCTACAGATGGAAAACAGCCTGCACAAACAGGAGGTATTGCTAACCAGTGGATTTCCAGTCATAATATGTTTGAGCAAATCTTTGGTAACAAACAGAAAGACATTAGCAACTGGGCAATGTTAAAGAGGTGTCAGAAGAAAGCACCCTCCAGCCTGATCCTAAACATTTTTCATAAAACCCAAGAATTATTTGAAGAATCTTGGTATAGCTGAGCCACCTATCTATGGACTTAGCGTTTTCCTTAATTACCACTGTAGCACCATGCATGTTGCCAATCACACCTCCTTTCACACTGAGGTGGGCATTCCCTGTGAGATGACCAGTAATTCAGAGAAACAAAATACACTCTAAACCAGATGAATGCTCTTAACCACTAGAAAATTTAGAACCAGGAAACATGACTGTTAATGTCTGTTCTTATACCTTGTTTTCCTTTATTTTCTTAAAAAAAAAAAAATTCTAACTCTTGCACAGTCAAGGCCATGATCAGCAAGATGGGAAAGGAGAAATTGTCTTGTGATTGTTCTTCTCATTTCCCCACCATTTCTCAGCTAAGTGGCCACAGTGACCTCTGATGCTCTTTGATAATGAATCTACTCAACTATGGCCTGCTACCTACCATAGCTGCTACACACACAGCCTTTCCATTTTTGAGGTGTTCTGTCCTCCCCAGAGCCTATGACACAGATCATTCAAAAGGCCACCCAGTTTCAACTTTCATATTCAGGACCACTTCCTCCCTTAGTGACTCAGTCAGCAGGCAGGGGAAATCTGTGTTGGAGCATGAAGTTTGCCCCTCAGATGAAAATGTTTCTGGCGGTGGGTAAAATTAGAAAACCAGCTTCAAGGATAAAATTGTTTCATTTTATCTAATGCTACCAGTAGGGGAACATTTTCAACATCAACACCCAATAAGCATGCATGACCCATTAGGTTTCAGAAGTCACCCCCTTCCTTATAGGACACATATAGAACTTTACCTCTGAAAAAGATTTCTGACAATGACCCGAATATCAAAATTAGGCAACAGCCAGAAAGCATTTCCTTTCTTTTACATTTTGTCAGTTGCCCTCCCTGCGTCTTTTCATTTATCCTGGCGGAGGTTTGTCTCTTTGCCTTTAAAAGTTAAATCCACCTTCATCGCACAATGTAGAAAGAAGTGAAATTAAACTGCAGTGTGTTCCAGAGGAGAAAATCTACTTTATTCATCTCTCAGCCCTACTTTAACTTACACTGACCTAATTACAGCCCACACCAGAAGAGGCGAAAGAGTTGAAGGAGCGCTTCTGCCACCTAGTGGTCAGTGCCCCACACTATGCACTGAGGCCCCCATGTTTTCGCTGTATTTTTGAGATGTCTGGCACATAAGTGCAAATAACCTTCTCTAGTCTTTGCATGAATCCTGAGGATATGCATCACACACTGCTCTGTTCCTTTGGAGATTCACAATGTAATGGTCTTCTAAAGTACTCTATTTAGAGAAGGTTGAATTAATGGCTTTTAAGATGAACTATAGTGTAGAAACTATATTATTAAAACGTATGCCATTTCATGAAAGTTAAATTGAAAATTATAATGCAAATATTAATAATCATTAAAGCAATCTTTTAAATACTATGTATTGAATGTAAAATTTAAGGATGTTAGCAGCCTCCCCACTAAATCAATTATCCCTCCTCGTAGTGGCTGCATGATTTAGCTAGCTGAATGATTTCTTCAACACAGCAACTGGCTTGTTTATTTGTTTGCTTTTGAGAGTGGTAGTGGACATTTAAGAATGCTTCGTTCTCTTTTTCTGGCTTCATTAACGAGTTATTGATCAGTGACTTGAAAGAAAAACTTGGATGAAAAATGTAGTTGGCCTTAAATCTCCAATGCTAATTAAAACCAGGGAAAGGAAGGAACATGAAAGGTACTTACAATGCCCAAATCTCAGGCTAGCTGATCTCTTCCACCAAAGCGTTAAGGCAGCAGCCATGAGCTCAGCCTGGCGTTCCAGACTGTATCACGGAGCAGGGAAATGCCCCCGTGCAAAGTCCCTGTGGAGAAAAAATGAAGGAACTGTCTGTGTAGAGTGGGGAATCAGTTCTAGAATCATTAGGATAAGTAATGATGAGGGTCGCATTTATTCTACTCCCCACAAAGCATTCAAAGTAGTGTGATCAGTTTTAGTGTCTGAATATATGAGGACGCTCTTCAACATCGTGGCTCCAGACTGCTTATCATTTTAAATCTAAGAAGAAAATCAGTAAAGAATTTTCATTATTCACCATAAGCACTGTTAAGCATGGAGTGCTTTTGAGATCTTGTTTAGAGTAGTGGTGATATGAGAGAGCATCTACATGATTTAGGGCTTAACCAGCCTGTTTTATTTTATGAAAACTCAGAGTGTGCTAAAACTGATACGGTCATTAATTCATCAAATGTTTATTAGAGAATAAACTATGAGCCAGTCCCTGTAAGAGACACAAGATTTACATATTATAAGCAAAAACCAACATGGCCAAGGCTTTCATGGGGATTAATTCAATTTTTTCCTCTACTATGTACCCTGTAGACTAAAATAAGAAATGTAGAATATTTTGCAAAATATCTCGAAATCAACCCAATCTTTTCAATCCTCTACCCTTTCTTAAGTCAACCTTCTTTATTTTTAGCCTAGACTATTCCAGTGGCTTCCTAACAAGTCTGTCTACGTTCAGTTTCTGTTTGTGTTCCCCCCAAATTCTTATGTGGAAATCCTAACCCTGGTGTGATGGTTTTCGTTTGTGGGACTTTGAGGATGTGATTAGCCCATGAGAGTGGAGCCCTCATGAACGGAATTAGTGCCCTATAAAGGAGACCCCAGAGAGCTCCCTTTCACCTCTTCCTGCCATGTGAGGACACAAAAACCTATATAGTTTGTAACTGAGAAGAGGTCCCTCACCAAAACCTGACCATGCTGAGACCCTGATTTTGCACTTCTAGCATCTCACACTATCAAAAACAAATTTCTGTAATTTATAAGCCACCGAGTCTATGACACTTTGTAATAGCATCCTGAACAGACTAAGACAGCTTCTTCGCAAACTGAATTAATTAAGTGAATGAGAGTTGAGGAAGAGCACTCCGGACATAGGGAACTCAGGGCTGGCCTTGAGAATGGACCTTGCTTGCTGTGCTCCACAGGAGGTTGGAAGGCCAGCGAAGCTGGAAGAGATTGAAAAAGAATATAGCAGAAGTTGAAGCAAGAGAATTAACATGCTTCAGATCATGTAAGGTCTTGTTGGCTTTTATAAAAACACTGACTTACACTCTCAGGGAATTACAGTGCCTTTAGAAGATTCTGAGCAGGGGAGTGACATTATCTTGATAAAGCAAGATCATGGAGACTACTGTATCAACATTGACATTTTTGTGAACGGAAACTGGAAACTACTGGGGGAATGCAGGTAGGGTATAATAACGGCTTAGACTGATGTGACATGAGAAGTAGTTGGATTCCAGATATACGAAATGATCCATCAGTATTTCCTGAAGAAACACATTTGGAATGTAGGAAGGGGCGTCTGGGTGGCTCAGTTGTTAAGCATCTGCCTTTAGCTCAGGTCATGATCCTAGGGTACTTGGATGGAGCCCCGCACTGGGCTCTCTGCTCAGCAGGAAGCCTGCTTCTCCCTCTCCCACTCCTACTGCTTGTGTTCCCTCTCTCACTGTGTCTCTGTCAAATAATAGATAAAATCTCAAAAAAAAAATGGAACATAGGAAGAAGACAAAAGTAAAGGTCAGCATAGACATGACCTCAATGGTTTTGATATTTAAAATTGGAAGAAAGGAGCTGCCATTAATAGTAAAAGGAAAAAATGAGGGAGGAGCAAGTTTTTGGGAAAAGATCAATACATACATACTAATTTTGAGACATGTGTTTGAAATGCAGATGAAGATGAGTTAGCAGTTGTATATCTGTCTCTATTATTTAGGGCAAGAGATCTGGAGATATACTTGGACTTTTCTGAATACAAATAGTATTTTAAGCCATGGACTCTATGAGGTCACCAAGAGGGAATACAAAGAGATAAATAGCAAAAAACAGAGTATTAAAGACATCCTCAATTCCAGAGTATTCTATCATTAGTAAGTCAAGAAAAGGAAAAACCTATAAAGAGGTTAAAAGGTATGGCTACTGAGATAGTTAAAAACCACGACGATTTTGTTCTGGAAGTCCAGTGAAAAGTTCCTTGTAAGAGGAAGGAGCAAGCAATCAACACGACAGTGCAGCTCAAGCAAGGTCAGTAAGGTTAACACTGAGAATTGACCATTGGATTTACCATGGAGATCATTGCCTTGACAAGATCACTGCTGGTAAAGGATGAGAAAAATAGCATGACTGGAGATGATCTAAGGGAGAACAAGAGGAAGAGAGGAAGTGAAGAAAGCAAACACATACTATAAACATATATATCAGTATAAAGTGTTCAGTATTATTTGTGCTTACATTATTGCAAGTATTTAACAAATCAGTCATGATTACTCTGAACCTTAAGACAGAGCCTAATTAATTATTGTGCCTCTTCAGAATTAAGCAGATAATAAATTAAGAGAATCTGAAGAGATGCAAAAATATCCACCTGAGAAAACAGTTGTTGTTGCTATTACTAGTAGTACTCACTATACTTTATGTTCTTTGTATTCTTTATACTTTTCCAACTACAAAATTAGATATAGCTTAGTTATAGATTTTCACAGATGACCTCCTGTACAAGAATCACCACTGAATGGAACATATGTAAAAAACTGTCTTGTAATATGCAAGGTAATTACAACAAATGTGAGACAAATACATAATGCACATATTCGTTCTAAAGAAAAACAACTGAGTCCCCAAAATAAGTTAATATGAATGACTTAATTTTCATTTGAATAACCTGGTACACATACAACAATGTTAAAAGATAACATAATGCAAAAAAAAGAAACTTAGAGCATGATTTATCCCTTATCTGAAGAAAGCTTCTTGTCTTCAGAATCTATACCTAACAGAATACAATACAATTCCTGAGAGGACTATTATGCAGGAAAAAATGATATGTGATTTTAGAAACAATCACAAGTTATAAACATAAATAATAAAAGCACAAATCATGTATTAACTTTAGAGGGTCTAAAGTATTGAGGCCAAAAGATGAAAGACAGAAACAGTCAATTAAATCACAGAAAACCCCCTTAATAAAAAGCAGGCCCAGGATATCTGGCACTGTCCCCCAAAGCATGGTGTTACTGAAGAGCCTTCTAGGTAGTTCAAACAAGTTGCCTAATAACAGATTATTTCATGATGTTATTGTGAAATATCATTTAGATTTTAGCCCGATACTTTCTAGACTTTTACTTTCAGTTACTTCTGTTTTAGAGCATGAATTGGGAGTCTAGCAAAGGGAAATGAATATTTCACATGAGTATCTTAATCCTTCAAAGTAAGAAAGCTTTCCACCGAAGAAGGCAGAACATTTAAGGACATGACTTTCCCAGACTTTGGCCTATAAATATATTAGATCCTCTTTTAAATCCTCCTTTCACTTAGTCTTAAAGTCTGTGAAGCTGGGATTTACTATTTCACCTATCTGGAAAAAAACATGTATCTACCTTAAGGTTTTTTATGTGGTATAAATAGACTCAATTGAAATCAATTTTAAACATTAGCACAGAGTCTTGGCAGAATGGACTAAAATACACACAACACACAATGAAAAAAGAAATAAAATAGAACATTTGTTTAGTATTAAAAATTCATTAGTATATTTGAGGGAATAAAATATATTCATAAGCTGTTTTAAATATTTAATGCTAAAGGTTTTACTACCAAATAAATTCATTAAAGAGTAATCTTAAATTGATGTGTTTTTTTCTTTAATAAATATGCAAGGTTTAATTATCCCAATCTAAATAGTATAGAAGTTAGTGAACATTAAATCCACGGCAGTGTTATTTTTATGTTGTATTACCTTCATTGATATCAATTTAATTAAAGTATGCATTGGCAAGGACCAACATGACTTAATTGTTTAAAACAAAGCTTTTCTTAGTCATTGCCAAACCTAAAAATTAAGCACTCAAATGACCCTTTCTTTAATGTTCCTTATAAAATTGGACCATGGAAATAAATTTGGAAAAGCCATAATTCATGCATTTTTATTGTTTTTATCTAATAAATAGAAAATTTAAATTGTCATTGCAGAAGAATATTGTTTTTTTAGATGGATAAAGAATAAAGTTCGAGATGAATGTCTAAGAAAGTCTAATAATCTACAATTCAATTTGTTTCATTTATGAATAAAATTTTCTTGAACTACTATATTTTCATTCATTTATCTTCTGTTAGGTTTGCTTTTAAATAGAAATAAAAATATGAAAGATGAGACTTGTATGCCTTACAGGTGAGGCTATATATCTATATATATCATTTTTGTATTCCTTGCTTATACTTGAACCCCTAGAACTTAGTGAATAACAATTATTAATTGAATATATGTAAATGTATATTTCTTAACAGCTAAATAGCTTGAAAAATGAATGGGCGGATGAAAAACCACTTCCTCTCTCATGTTAAAGATGAAAATATTCAGCCTTAGAAATGTTAAGTAACTTGCTTAAAGAATTACTAATGGAAACACTAAAGATGATGCTGCCAAGCTGAGGACTTGTCACTGTAACATTCTTCTCTTACTATTAGTAGAAAAACTATTGAAGCAAGAGAAGCAAGAGTAGGGGTAGCTCTGCAGAGTAGCAATGCTACAGAAGGACAAGAGTTGTAAGGAGTTTCCTAATTCCTGCTTAGACATTGACTAAAATCAACTAATGACTAATTAAGTGAACTAAAATGACACACAGATCATGAATGAAGTCATTAAGAGCTGGATAAATGTGATTGGTGACAATACCAGGATAAAGAAAACAGTTTTAGATACCTCCTATGAGAAATCTATAAAGGGGTGCCTGGGTGGCTCAGTAGTTTAAAGCCTCTGCCTTCACCTCAGGTCATGATCTCAGGGTCATGGGATCAAGCCCCGCATCAGGTTCTCTGCTGGGCAGGAAACCTGCTTCCCCCCTCTCTCTGCCTGCCTCTCTGCCTACTTGTGATCTCTCTCTCTGTCAAATAAATAAATAAAATCTTTAAAAAAAAAAGAGAGAGAGAGAGAGAAATCTAAAAACCCAAACTCTAAATAGATAAATGAGGTAAGAGTGCTGAGAAATAAAAAGACCCTCCAACAATTATTTGTCTGGGGGATTTGGAGAATGATGTCTTCATTGTAATTAAGGGGGGAAAAAGATGGCACAGTAAGGAAAATATGATGATTCCCACTTTCCAAATTCTATGTTGTGAAGAGAGTGAAGATAACAAAATGAAATACGTCTTATAGGAATTAAGTAAAAAGCACATTTATTTTTTAAAAAAAAGTTAAAAAGGTGAGGCTGATAGTGAAAGGTATGGTCTTTATAGTCACTGAAGAAATCCTTGAAATACTCAAGTGAATGAATTAGTAATACGCTGACTTGCTTCCTGTTTCTCAAGGATGTCAAGATCTTCATCTTTGGCCCTTCCTATTGCTATATCGTCTGCCTAGAATGCTCTTGCACACATTTTATTTTCTTAGCTGATTTTATCATTCAGCTCACAACGTAAATATCATCTCCTCAAAGTGGCCTTTGCTACACTTGGTACTTATTTCATGCAAAGCACCATCTCATGCATTTTATGTATATGAATTCATTTATCCATGATAAAAATCCTATGAATTAGGGGTACCTGGGTGGCTCAGTCGGTTAAGATTTCGGCTGAGGTCATGATCTCAGCGTCCTAGGATCAAGTCCCACTTGGGGCTCTGTGGTCAGCAGGGAGTCTGCTTCAGGATTCTCTCTCTCTCCTTCTACCCCTGTGCTGCTTACTCTCTCTCAAATAGATAAATCTTTAACAACAACAAAAAAAGATTCTCTCTCTCCCTCTCTCTCTCTGCCCTTGTCCCATGCATGCTCTCTCACTCTCCCACAAATAAATAATCTTAAAAAAATCCTATGAACTAGGTATTATCATAATTACATCTTACTTAGAGAAAATGAATATAAAGAAAGCATAAGAAAACTTTGTTAAGAGCTAAAAAGTGGTCAACTCTTTTTTTTTAAAGATTTTGTTTATTAATTTGACAGAGAGACACAGCAAGAGAGGGAATACAAGCAGGGGAAGTAGGAGAGGGAGAAGCAGGCTTCCCACTGAGCAGGGAGCTCGATACAGGGCTGGATCCCAGGACCCTGGGATCATGACCTGAGCCGGCCAATGCTTAACGACTGAGCTACCCAGGTGCCCCAAAAGTGGTCATCTTTGTAAGTAAAGAAAAATGAGATTTGAACCAGGGCATTTGTGTCTTCATACATGCACTCAACAACCAATGGATCCTGCCCAAGTACTTGGTAAGCCTTACTGACAATCTCTTAGAATGCACAACCCTCTGAAATCATTGTATTTATTTTCTAGTACACCGTCTACTCCTTCCAGAGAATCTGTGTCCATAAAGACAAAATGCCAAAGGCCTAGATACCTTCACCTACGTATGGAATGAAATAAACCTGTAACAGCAAAGCAGAGAAGTAGTAGGTTGTCTCATATTGCATTAATTTATGCATTCATGCCCTTTATATCACATGACTTTGCAGCCCCTCCCATTAAAGAGGGGGCACGTGTTTCCCTGCATTTTAGCCCTGTGATGTGCTTTAGTCAATGGGTTACTACTGGTAGTAATTTGACCAAAGGCTGGAAAAGCATGTATGCAACATTTTTGGTTTGGTTTGGCTAGTTTGCTGGCTCATCTCAGCCTACCTCTCAGCTTATTGGCAAATTCATGAGCTTAGTAATGATACTTCACTTTTGTGGTTTGCAGTGAGAGCTGCTTCAGAAATTGGTACACAAAAAAGGGATATTGCCATCACAAAAATCTAAATGATCTGGAATTATCTTTACAACATGCAGCAGTCCCTGAGGAGACAGATGAGGCTGGGAAAATGTCAGAGGAACTGTTTTAGGGATGGGAAATTGGAGACATGTGTTTTATAGTGATGAAATATTTGGTAAAACTCTCACGTGAGGTTACTTAGAAGATTCAAAATGTACCTAATGAATTTTTAGAATTGTACAAGAAAAACTCCAGGGAAAATAGAATGTTGACACATCGGGCTTTGCTCTTATAGCTGCAAAAAATAAAAACTAAAAGCGAGAGAGGAGATCAAACATAATTTGGTGAGCAGACTTTTGAGGGCATATGCAATCCAGAACTTGCCATATTGAAAAATACAACATATTTTTTTCTCATCTCTAATATCCCTAACAAAGTACACTCAAAATAAGATAGAAACTGGAGGTAAATAGCCTCTCTTCAGTACTATATACATGTAGGCTGATAAAACATATACATACAACCCTGTCAGATACTAAAATATATTCTAAAACATTATTGAGGTATAAACAATGTACAAAAATTACTGTACATATTTAATGTATACAATTTGATGTAATGTATATAATATGATGCGTTTGGATATATATATGTACACACACACACACATCAAAGTAATCAACATATTCATCACTTCCAAACTTTCCTTGTGCCCCTTTTTGTTTTGTTTTTGTTTTGTTTTGTCAAAAACACTTAACATGAGTCCTACCCTCAACAAAATTTTAAGTGTAAAATACCATATTCTTAACTACAGGTATAATGTTATACAGATCTCTAGAACCTATTCGTCTTGTTAGTATAGTTAGTAAAGTTAGTATACACTAACTTTATACTCGTTGAACAACTCCTCTTTTCCCCTTCCCCCTCATCCTCTGGCAAACACCAATCTATTATCTGCTTCTGTAAGTTTGACTTTTTTAGATATCTCATATGGGAGAAGCATACAGTATTTGTCCTTCTGTCACTTCCTTCTTTCACTTAGCATAATGTCTTTCAGATCCATTACCTTTGGGTCAGAATTAAATTACTATGAATGGCTTATAAACAATTTTAGAATATGGTTAACTGGAAATTAACACTATTATGCACTCATGTATCAAAAGAAATGGCATATGAAATAAAAAGTCAAATGTAAAACAGCCTCTATTAAATATAAAAAGTAGGCAAATGAAATACATGAGTTGTTTAAATATTTGTAGCATAAATGTTGAAAAAATTAGATAACGGGGGTGCCTGGGTGGCTCAGTGGGTTAAAGCCTCTGTCTTCGGCTCAGGTCATGATCTCAGGGTCCTGGGATCGAGCCCTGCATCAGGCTCTCTGTTCGGCAGGGAGCTTGCTTCCTCCTCTCTCTCTGCCTGCCTCTCTGCCTACTTGTGATCTCTCCGTCAAGTAAATAAATAAAATCTTTAAAAAAATTAGATTACTTAATATGTGAGGAGTTCCTAAAAAATCAGTAAACTAGGAGTAAACATCTTAATTTTAAAATGTACAATATAAAACAATGAATAAATAATTTGTGAAGTATAAATTACAAAGAAAAATATAAAAGCATATTAAACTTCATAATATTAGTACAATGCAAATTAAAAGTATCGATATACTTTAAACTTTTTGTCCTTAATGAATGAATGTTCAAAAAATAAAATTGGGCCCATCCATAAGTGTCAAAAAATAGTACCTAGTATCCTGCTATCAGCCATGTATATAGTCACAGTACCATTTGAGTGCATATTATATATATGCTATATCTAGCATATATATCTATCATATAGAGCATATATATGCTCTATATGCTCTCTATATACGCTATCAAGAGAGCAAAATAATGTACTCAAGAAATGCATTAATATTTCTTAGTGAATGCAGAAAAGTAAGAGATTGGTGACAGGTTAAATGGATATCAGGTATAGTGAAACTATCTCAAAACTTAAAACTCATTATATCACAAAACTGAATAATGCTCAAACGCTTTAACTCTTAAATATATGTTTTAAAGGAAATTATCAACAATATAAGAAAATATAAATTTCAGGATAACATACAGTTGTCAAGACAAGCATTTCTTAAGTATTTTTGAGGTATGTTTTTGAAATATTTTCAGTGTTTTTGAAGTACATGAAAAATTCAAGTAAGAGAGAAATGGTATAACTGCAATTTGCAACTACAAGTGAAGTAAGACGTAAATATAAAAATTAAAATCAAGATGGAGATGGAGACAGAGATAAAGATTATAGAGTTAAAGATAGAGTGCAAATTCTGATATAGCAAAAAATAATGAGAACTTAGGGAATCTAATGGGTAGTAAGCTTAGGTGGAATGTTTATAATCAATTTTATTGAGTCATAATTTTTATAAAACAAAATGTGTTCCTTTTAAGTTTGATTAATTCTGACAGAGACATACACCCATATAACCACCCTTACCTTCAAGATCATGGAAATATTCCCATTACTCGAAAAATCTCTTCCTGATCCTTTAGTTATTTTACTGAATCACTTTTTTAAATTTTTTAATCAACTTGGTAGATGTGTAACTTACATGAAGTAATATGCAATTATTCATAGCATAACTTGACTATGGTCTTAAATACTAGGCTTATCTACTACAATTAAATTAATTATTTTTCCACTTGTTATCAATAAGTATTTTATGGGAGGAAACTATGAAACTCTGTAAAAGACTGTGCCTCGTCAAACTTTCACAAATTACTTGTAGCGCCATCATTTTTTACTTGTGTGTTTTGGCTAAATTAATTCACATGGTGGTTGCAAAATGTTGATTTTCTAACTCCATTCTTTATAGGACATTTGATAAATTCTACTCTAAGGGAGAGATTTCTTTTCTACATGTATTTACATATCTATCTATCTACCTATTATCTGCTTTGTACGGAAATACAAAAAGAGAGAGATTATCTTGTTGATTTCCATAATTGCCATTCAGTTTTAATTTGGACATTTGGTTCATAGAAACATTTATATCACTTAACTTACAAAATTTATAGACTATACAAAAAAAAGCTCTACAATGGCCATAAAATTAAAAGTATAGTAACATGAAATCTTTTTTCCAGCTTATCTTCTAAATGTACACAAAATGCTTCAAAAATAACCTTTCTATAAAATTATTTTCAAATTTTCTCTCTCTTGAAAAAAAGAGCATAATGCCTTTAAATTAGGAAAAAAATACTTGACTCTTAAAGTTCTCTATTCTTTAAAATTCCAATAAAACTGTGAAATTCACAGTTACAGTTGGTTAAATCAGTTAAGTTTTATCTCTTTAATAATAAATGATAACAGGTTAACAAAGCAATGGTCCATGTCATAGTGAAAAACTGAGATACATTAATAAATTAATTCTTGTAAGAATTTAATCCCAATGGGATTAGGTAAGAGATCAGGTATTAAGTTTCCTCATTTATAAAGTGGAGATGACAATAATACTTCCTATTTTACAGGACTGTTGTGAAGACTGAATGAGGAAATTAAAGAAGAAAAAGCAATAAAATGCATACAACAGTTCCTGACATATAGTCATTTAAAACTATACTTATTAGTAGATAGCACTGCTGTTTCATTAATATTAAATATTTCTTAGTGGTTGCAGAAAAGTACGAAATTGGTGACAGGTTAAATGGATATCAGGTATAGTGAAACTATCTCAAAACTTAAAACCCATCATTTTGTTTTTGAATATTAGATGCGTTACTTAACAGTGATATTATTTGTTTGCTATGTAAATTTACATGAAAATAACAATCCACACTATTATGTTCCTTTAGTCATAAAATGGAGATAATGTTACTACAATGTGTTTTTGCCTTATGTAAGGACTCTTTTGAATTCACTTATTTAATGAAATTTATAATATAAATATTCCAAAATCAGAAAAATGTAAGACATACTCATATGCTATTATGTAAACTTAGCAAATATTAACATCTGTTTAAGCTTTTTCTTTTTTCCTTAAATGTAGTATTATAGACACTCATAAACCACCCAGTATTATCCTACGCAGAGATAAGCACTATGTTCAATATGGCATATAGCTTTCCTGTCCATTTACATAAATGATGTATGTCATTTTGTATAGTTTTAAGGATGCATAAATGACATTATTTTATACATCATTTACCAATTTTTTATCCAGACTTACAGATACCGATAAATCAAGTGGTCTAAATAAGTATCTAAATACAAGTTTAAATAAGTGTATCTTGAGCTCCAGGAATTAGAAGTGTTAATAATTATCATTATTTATAACATTTCCAAACATGTGGATATTAGGTTTCTCCATATAACATCATTTTGGGGGGATTTTTCAGATGTTTATTATGACCTCACTAATTATCAATGTTGGGAAATAAACCTTGAAAAGGATTTCAAGGATGTGCTTGAAAAGAACATGTCCTTTAAATATATGGCAGCATCCAAGCTACTTTCTTGTTATTCCGATATTCCTACACCCACACTGGTGTTTGCAACCTATTCTATCAACCTCTGCATAATTGTGTTATAATCTCTCAATAGGTTTGTTTTTTGTTTATTATTCTCTGTATTTGGTAAACTTCTAATTGAAACATTTTTAGTCTATCTTATTGGAGGCACAAAGATCAAGGATTATATTTCTCATATATTATTCATTTTAGCATCAAGTAATGATCCTAATATCCAATTACCATGAGCTCATCTGTTACTAGGATTACTATGATAGCTTATTTGATCATTGTTGCTATTATAGTTGTTATTACTATTACCTACAGCTTGCATTTGCTTTCAGCTTGTCTGTGACATTTTAGGTCTCTCTCAAATCTAATCTTTAAATATTTTTTAACATGATTTTACAGTGTATAAATACATTGGTTGCTAATTTGTTTGAATTTGCCAATTTGTTTGAATCTCTAGTCTTTTCTTCTTTGCAGATTTTCCATTGGATTTTTAAAGGTTTTATTTCTTCTTCACACACATTTTTCTTAACTCTAATTTTTCCCCAGTAGATTGAAAATACACATCATTTTCCTTTTTTTTTAAGCAAAATTCAGACAAAACTTAAGTATGCCTACTCAGGAATATTAATATGGCTTTTTGGTTGTTATCTAAGAATCAGATTATGTTTCCTAAAAGGTTAAATTTTGCCTATTTCCAACTGTTACTTTTGTTTCTTCCAAAAAATTACAAGAAGCTTAAAGTTTTTAACTTAGATTATATCCATTTTATACACTGTTGCATTTTAATATTTTAATTCTAATGCTTTAAAATCCCATATTTATTATTTAGATTTATTAAGATACTTGTTACCAGTGCATCATTCATTCTTTTTTTTTCACTCTGTGGTCAGTTTTCTTTTTAATAAATATATCCAAAATTAATTCTTTTTTTTTTTAAGATTTCTTTATTTATTTGACAGAGAGAGAGAGAGAGAGAGAGCACAAGCAGGCAGAGAGAGAGGGAAAAGCAGACTCCCCACTGAGCAAGGAGTCTGATGCGGGGCTTGATCAGTTAAGCTGAAGCAGATGCTTAACTGACTGAGCCACCCAGGTGCCCCTAAAACCAATTATTCAGTAGAGAACCCTAACTGGTAATTTTTTTCTATGCATTAAGCTATTTTATCTTCGTTTTGACCAATAATAAGCATATTCTAGGTTGATAATTACTTTTCCCTCAGCATTTGATATATATTATTTCTGTCTCCTGTCCTGTGTATTCTTCTGATGAGAAGTCTACTATTAAGTCTGTCATTCCTATGTAGATAATCTGCCTTTACTTTCTGGCTTATTTTGAAATATCTATCTTTTTGGTATTCACTCTGATACTTGTAAAGATGAAGTCATGTTTACTAAGCTTATAAACATTTATTATGTTTCTTAAAACTAAGTATTTGTTTTATTTTCAGTTCTGAAAAATTTGCATATCTTATCTCTATGAATATTACCTCTTCCTCTTTCTCTATAATCTCTATAATTTTATCTTCTGCATTCCTATTGGAGATAATTTGGTCATTAGCAGCACATTTTCCTTCTCTTTATCTAGTTTACATAGATCTATATTTAACTTTGAACTTCTTCTTAGCAGTTTAATCTTACACTGAAACAGTTCTTCCTTTTTTTTTTTTAAAGATTTTATTTATTTGAGAGAGAGAGCAAGTGAGCTGTTATCAACAGGGGTAGGGACAAAGCAGAGGAAAAGAGAGAATCTCAGGCAGACCCCTAGCTGGGCACAGAGCCCAGTGAGGTGCTCAGTCCCACAACCCTGAGATCATGACCTGAGTCTAATCAAGAGTCGGACACTCAACTGACTGAGCCACCCACTCACCCTGAAACTATTTTCACTTTAACTTTAGTTTATAGTCATGGATTACTGCACATCTTGGATAAAATAAATTTGGACATTGAGATCCCACATCTTCATGTGGCTTTAAATTAGAGTTTAATTATGTTATTGGATCTCTGTCCTCCATTCCTAGTCCGCAAGCCTCTCCTCTCTATAACTGTCCATTCATTATTTAGTATTAGTGATATACAGCTATAGACATGAAAATATGGATAGATATAAATATAGATGTAGATATATTTTTGTAGGTGATTTATATAGTTCTTATTAAGTCCTTTTGTTCTTTTTGTTCCTATAATTTCTATTAATTTCACTACAATATCTGTTTCTCCTATAACTTCAACTATAATTCTATTCCTTTATTCATTCCTTTAATTTTTCATACACACTTACTTTATAATTTCTTATACATTATTTCACTATATCAATATTGGGGGTATTAAATCTATTGTAATTTCTAATAACTCCTCCTTAGTGTAATTTTTTTTTTAATTCTTCTGATTGCAAAGTTGGTTTTGTTTTGTTATTTTGTTTTGTGGTTGTTTTTTTTTTTTTTTTAAGATTTTATTTATTCATTTAACAGAGAGAGAACACAAGCAGGCAGAGAGGCAGGCAGAGGCAGAGAGAGGAGCAGGCTCCCTGCGGAGCAAGGAGCCCGATGCGGGACTCGATCCCAAGATGCTGGGATCATGACCTGAGCCAAAGGCAGTTGCTCAACCAACTGAGCCACCCAGGCGTCCCTGTTTTGTGGTTGTTTTTTAGGAGGACAGGGGAGAGGGAGAGAAAATCTCAAGCAGGCTCCATGCCCAGTGCAGAGCTGCATGCAGGGCTCGATCTCACAACCCTGAGATGGTGACCCGAGCGGAAATCAGGAGTTAGACACTTAACTGAGACACCCAGGCCGGCAATTGATTACAAAGCTTTAAATGTGAGCTCTTCTTCTGCCAAGGTTTAGTTTGGGTTTGTGTCCCTCTCTGAGTCTGATGTGAACTGCTTTGTGGACATACTTCTACAGAGTGGTTTAAATTTCCTACTACTGGGGTCCAGAGTTTACACCAAAACTGTTTTTACTTTAACATTAATTTATAGTCATGGATTACTGCACATTTTGGATGAAATAAATTTGGGCATTTGGATCCCACATTTTCATGTAGCTTTTAGAGTTTAATTATCTTATTTGATTCCTGCCCCCCTTTCCTAGTCCCCAAGCCTCTCCTTTCAGTGTCTACGGCAGACTATCCACGTCTTGACTCCTTCATTATGTCAAGTGGGGTTTCCTTAGTCATTTTCTTATAATGAGGGACATTCCTCATTATATGTAGGGGTTTCAGTTTCAGCTGTGAAGGGATAAGACTACACACATATTTCCTTATTTAAAGCATAGTCTCTTGCTGGTAGGGTAATTCCAATCATATTCTAGTATTCAGGTCATTTCCTAGTCATATCATAAGTTTACCATTCCCATTGAACTTTGAGTTCACCCTTCAATCCAGCATCTAGGGGTTCCTTTTATTCTCTTGAGTTCAACTTTAAACGGTGATTATATTTTACCCTGTATTTCTATATATTTTAAATGAGAAATTTTTGATCAGGTCAGACATCCAGGTTGCTGGAAGCCATTTCCACTTTTTTACTTTGTCAATTTCTGTTATGAGAAGCAGCTACATAAGCAAGATCAGAAGCAGTGGAATTGCCACAGTGAGAGATCTTAATGCTTTTGCAAAATGTTATATGAAAATGTATGCTCAAATTTGATTCGGGAAATGGACTTGAGCACCACGAAGTTCTTTCTGGCTTTGCAATATCATAAATGTAAGAGTTCACTTGACTTTGTTGAATCTGTATAGAAGAAACAAATTAAGACACAGAAGCACAAAATATATCTTATGCCTTCAAATTTTTATAACATTCCACAATGAAATTATTAAAGGAAGGAGCCTTAGAAATTTCCTGCTCCAATGTCCTAATTTAACAAGCAAAAAATCATGATTAACATTCATAGTAAGCATTTGGTGAGCAAAATAATTATTATAGCATTCAAAAATTGAAATTCTCATACAAAATAAAATGTGCTTTATTTTTTTTCAGGTTTTGTGTACCACTTCACAGTCTAGACTACAACAGGATTTTAGTTGGAGGTTGTGTATATTGTCCTTACTATCTGATTTGTTACACAAATAATATTAAAATGGCCGAAGGGGGAAAAAAATTCTTTCCAACTCCAAAATCCTAATGTGTGTGTGCGTATGTACGATAACTCCATAAAATACTACACAGCTATGGAAAGACTGCTTAAACAAACAAACACAAAATAAGATTTAAAAACTCTAGTTTATGAATTAAAATTCTCCTTACAGCTAAAAGAATTGTGCTAGAGGCAGAAAACCACAAAAAGAGCTATAGCTATCCCAAATGTCAGGTATGAAGACAGAATCCTAATACATGGACAAATGGTCTAAGTAGAAGAAAAATCATGAAATATTATATATAGACTTTAATATATTTAATATTTTATAAGGATTCTTAGGGTTCAGTTCACTTTCTTTTCATGATCTCCAAATTAGTTACCCGTACCCTCACACTCTAAAAGTAGAGTAAATTTATTTTCCAAAGAAAATCATAGACCTCATAAAAATCTGAAAAGTACAAGTGTTGGTACATAGAACCAAAAATTTTACCACATTGATTTACTATGCCTAGATAAGAAATTATATGTGTATCTATCACCTGCAAATTCTTTTACTTTCTGCAGGTCTCAGGTGAGATGTCACTTCCTTCAAAATTTATCTATGATCCCCAAGACTGTACTACACATTCCTACATGCATTCCCACAAATCCCTGTACTCATTAATCACCCAAAGTTATAACTGCCAGCTATGCTTTATGTCCTTTAACAGATATTACACCTTTCCTAACTTTATACTTCAGCATCTGGCAGACAGCCTAAAACCTGACATACTCTGAATATATAATTGTCAAATGACTATTGTGTGGGCTGTTTAGTAAAATCATTCTCTAATTGAATATTAAGTCAAACATAATGTTATAAAAGAACTACATGAAGGTACTAGATGCACAGGGGAAGGAAGTAAGCATCCAGTAATTTCCAATACAAAGAAAAAAATAGGTAGGTTAGTCTATTTGAATCTCAGACATAACTTTGGTTGATTTCTTTATCACTGAAAGGCAGACTTACTAGGTGAGAGAAGATTGGATGAAAAAATATGATAATATCCACAGGGATACAGTCTATAGGAACAGAAAGTGCATAGTGGTTACCCTGGCTGGGAGGCTGGAACCTCCTGGAATATAGGAGTAGCAGAAATGTTCTATGTCTTGATTGTTTGGTTCTGACATTGGTATATAAATTTGTCAAAACTCATCAAAATACACACTTAGAAGTGGTGCATTATACCTCAATTAAGTTGATTTTTTAAAGGCCTTATAATTTAAATAGCTTCTCAACAGCATTTCCAGCAGAGAAAGTGTTCAACATTTTTGTTATTGGAGGAAAATGATAGGAGATAATATTACTTAAAATTTCTAAATAGTAGTAATAATGCTGAAAGCAGCTTAAAGGGCCTTTTTATAGTAGCTTATACATAAAAGGAAATTAATAGGTCCCACACTAATTTTATTCAGTGATTAAATCACCAAACTACTGATCTTTCCCTTGTTTATTCATAGACCATCAGGTAATTAGGACTGTCTCTACTATATCATCTGCCAGCTGTGAGGAGAATGAGAACAATAGTTATTCAGTTCAGCGGGATCATTATCATTCATATAGGAAAACAGGACCTTTGCAACTGTTAAAAACAGGGTTAGAAATATTTCTTCTCCTTTTTCTCTGTACTTATTTAATAAAAAGCCATGAACCAACTGGAGACTTAGCTATCTAGATGCATGATAATTAATTAAATCTAATTTATTTAATAGAATGAACTAATATTATTGTAGCACAAGGGCAACTTTGAGAAAAAAAATTCAAGCAGGCATGAATTCTATTACTTAGATATTTTACAGATATTCCTTTCATAATATACACCAAACTTTATCTAGAAAATTTATATCAAGTGTCTAATAAATACCATGTCAAAGCAAATTGAGTAAAGCAAAGAGAACTGACTTTGTCCATTCAGCCTTCTACAACAAAATGCCCCAGATTGGGTGGCTTATAAACAACAGACATTTATTTCTCAGTCTGGAGACTAGAAGTCTGAGATCAGGGTACCTGCATGGTGGGGTACTGATGAGAGCCCAAGTCCAGGTTTCAGACTGCAGTCCTCTTACTGTGTCCTCACTTGGCAGAAGGGACTAGTCCCTCTAGACCTCTTTTACAAGGCAGTAATTCCATCTATGAGGGATCCACCCTTATGATTTAAGTTCCTAAAGGCCTCACCTCTTAATAACACTACCTCTGGAGATTAGGATTTCAAGATCTGACTTTGGGATAATACATTCAGATCACAGCAAGAATCAGTCACAGCTTTGGGTCTCTTATACTAGAAATATTCTTACTTCCATTGCTTCAACGTTAATTCTACTGAAAACACACACACACACACACACACACAGACCACATTCAAAAATATTTTAAAAATAAAGCATAAAGATATTAATAACTATGACACTAATAAAGTGCAATATATTGTGGTAGAAAGTGAAGTGGAATTGACTAAAACTATCCTTTCTGTTATTTAAGATATAATTTACATAAAATAAAATCTTAAGGCTCCAGCCAACGAATTTTAATCCTTGAACAAACATGATTCAAGTTCAAAACTTGAATAAAAGATGACAAAGCACATTCCTATGATCACAGAAAATTCTACTGTGCAATTTCTAATAAATTCCTTACTCAGAAGTGACTATTTTCTGATTACCGTGTCTACAGATTAGCTTTATTTATTCTTAAATTTGTATAGATGAAATCACATAGCAAGTATTTGTGTGTGTGTGTGCATGTGTGTGTGTGTGCATGCATGTATGTCTGTGTGTGTTTGGCTTCTCTCACCCCAAAAAATGTGCTTCAGATTTGTTGTATGTTGTGGTTATATCAATAATAGGCCTACTGCATATAATATCCCTTTATCTTCCTTTTAATGTCTATAGGTTCTTTTGATAGTGATATCTTTTTTTTTTTTAACTCTTGTCATCATGAACAGTCCTACTATGGGTTGATTCATTTTGTTAATCTCATCAATATTCATGTTTAACCTGATTTTTAAAAACTGTTCTATTTTTTATGTAACTGATTTTCACCCTTATTTTTATGATAACCTCTCTTTAGCTTTAATTCACTTTTCTGTCCCTAGCTTCTTATTTTGGAAGCATAGGTAATTCCTTTCTAATATATGGCATTTACATTAAAAACTGTTATTACTATTATAAATTGCCATTAATCAAATCTTACCTTAACCCACAAATAAGTGTTATGTTTCCCTTATCATTCAGTTCAAAATATTTTCTGAATTCTCTCATATATTTTCCACTGGTTTGTTACGAACCTGCTTTTAAATTTTCACACACTTATAAATTTTATTAATACCTTATTTACTAACTTCTAATTTAATACCATCATCATAATAAAACATGTTTTGTGTTCTTAGTTCTTTGATATTTATTGAGCCTTTTTTTATGATTCAGTCTATTGATTATTTTGGTAAATGTTTCCATGTATAACTAGAAAGAATATCCTGCATTTGGGGCAGTACTCTCTATAGATCACTAGACCAAGCTGGTAGGTAGGATTGTTCAAGTGTTCTGAATTATTATTGAGTTTGTGTCTACTTGTTTTATAAAATATCAAGATAATAAAATATGCATATGTGATTCTGGATTTCCCTAATTTTTTTGCAAATTTTTAATTCACATGTTTTGAATACCTATATAGGTAATGGTACAATATTTCTTATTTCACTTGTGTCATACACACACACACTCGTACACTTTTTCTAGTGCATTTCATTATTTTTACTTTCCTAGAACTCTTCATTCCTTCTTACATATCTATACTTTGTTGTGGTATCATTTCCAATCAACTTCAAGAATTTCTTTTAGCACATTTTTTTGTACTGGTGTACTGGATACTAATTCATACCACTTTTTTATATGAAAATGTTTTAACTTTCCTTTTTTGAATTTTAAAATTAATAAAGCAGTTTTAATGTTGCAGAAAGAATGACCATAAAGGACCCCCTAAATGCCGCCCTCAACAACACAATTCCCCCTATTATCAACATATTGTATTAGTGTTGCACATTTGTTACAACTAAAGAGCCAAAAACAATATATTATTATCTTAATTCCAGAGTTTACATTAGAGTTCATTTGCGTTGTACATACTATAGGTTTTGACAAATGTATAATAATATGTGTCCATCGTTACAGTATAGTGGATAACTGTCACTGTCCTAAAAATCCCCTGTGCCCACCTATTTATTCCCTCTTCCCTCTTTCCACTTGTGGAAAAATGATCTTTTTACTTTCTCCAAGACTTTCCTTTTCTATAAGTGAATATACTTCAAATTATACAATATGTTGTCTTTCCAGTTTGGCCTCTTTCACATAGGCATTTAAGTTTCCTCCATATCTTTTCATGACTTAATAGCTTATGTCTTTTTATCACCAAACAATACCTCTTTCTATGGATGTAAAACAGCTAATTTATCCTCTCACCTACTGAAGGACATCTTGGTTGCTTCCAAGTTTGGGCAATTGTGAATAAAGCTTCCGTGAAAATAAGTGTGTAGGCTTTGGGTGGATATAAGTTTTCAATTCATTAGAGTAAGAACTAAAGTGTACAAATGAAGAGTTATATGTTGAGTATGTTTAGGTTTTCAGGAAACAGCCAAACTCTATTATAAAGCAGCTGTACTATTTTGCATCCCTGCTAACAAAGAATGAGAGTTTCTATTACTCCAAAAGCTCATTAGTATTTGGTATTGTCAATGTTTTGGATTTCAGTAATTCTAATAGCTACATGCGTATTGGTATCTCTGTTTTAATTTGCAATTCCTTAAGGAAATATGATGTTGAGCATGTTTTAATATGCTCACTTGCTATGTGTTTATCTTCTTTGCACAGATATCTGTTCAGATCATTTGCCCATTTATTACTTGGGTTGTTTGTTTTCTTATTTTTGACTTTTAAGAATTCTTTGAATTATTTTGGATACCAATTTTTACTGGGGGGGTTTTCCTTCATCTTTAAGGGGTATTTTCCATGAATATCAAATATCAACTGTCCTTTCCTCCAGCATTTAAAATATCTTTGATGAGAAGTCAGCCATCATTTCCCCCTCTATGTAATATGTTTTTAGCTTCTCTGTCAACATTTAGTCCTTTACATCTTTGCTTTCAGCAGTCTATGACATCCCAAGTGTTTTGCTTGGTTTTGTTTGTTTGTTTGTTTCTACATGAACTTCACTGTGCTCCTTAGATTTTTTAGTTTGATGTCTTTATTTTTGAGAATATTTTTTAGACTATTTTTGGAAACTCTCCTCCATTTTTCCTTCAATTATTTAATCTGTTCACTTTCTAGGGCTCCAATGTTACCTATGATATAATGCCACACTGAGAATTTTATTGCTTTTTGTCTTGGTGTTTTATTGTATGATTTTGAGTGATCTTTGTTAAAGTTCACTTGATATTGTTTCTATTGAATCTATTCTGCTTTTAGGCCTACTGGATAATTTCTCTTTTTCCCTTCTGATAATTGTGTTTTTCTATCATTCCTATTCAACCTTTTTCATAGTTTCCATATATCTGTTGATATTCCCTCTTTATGCATGTTGTCAACTTAGATCCTCTGACATCATATTATAGTATTATATATTGTATATACTGTAATATGTCTTCTCTGATCATTCCACCATGTGAGTTATTTCTGTGTTTGCTTGTAATGACTGTTTTATCCCTTGTTCATGGACTGCTTATTGTAAATTTTTAATTTTTCTCTTAATATTTTTTGTAAACCTGGAATTTTATGTAAAATTTAAGGGTTATTTATGTAAAATAACTCTTAAACCTATAATGATAGTATTTACAACCATAAGTAGAACTCTCCTTATCATCAGGGAACTGGTACTGAAATTTAAACTTTAGACTTACTTCACCACTGGTTTCCAATATTTTGATTATGAGATGAGGAGATGATTTCTAAATTTTTTGTTAAATATCTGAGTGCTCTTTGCTTTTCAGTCCCAGTCTCAGATTTTATTCTTCAGATCTCCCTTCACCCTGCTTTACTGTTTAAGCATTTAGAGGACCATCACAGTGTACTCAGTAGAGGCCTGAACTATCTTTGTGGGATTTCCCAAGCTTGCTTCCTGCCTTCTGTGTATGCTACGCTGCATTCAGTGAAGGTATAGAGTGTCTCTGAGTATTTCTATCAGCTTCCTCACCCACCTCCAGCTGTCAAAGTATCTCTACCAAGCATCAGCAAAAGTCTCAAGTACATTCAAGGGATTTTTTTTTTTTTTATCTCAGTTCTTCCTTCTTTCTCTATTCATTGGGGAGCTGAAACACTTTCACTGACAGTCTGGCACACTCTAGGGCATTTCTTTCATCTAGCCTACTATACTCTCAGTCTTTAGCAGGTACCTGTCTTTAATTGGATAATGTTCCAGAAGCCTCAAGGCAAGATATCTTTTGGATCTCTTGCCTTATCCCCTTTATAATATGTACTATTATACCATGTACTATATTATAATATATATTATAAATATGGACTCGCTGAAGCCCTGTGAGAATAAAATTTATCCAGTGCATGCAGATTTGGGGGGCTGGAACTTTTTAAGATTCTTTGTGTCACATCAATGTCAATTAAAAGATCGATTTTAATTGTATCAGCTGGTTTCTCCACACAGCCACTCATTGTGGATTCTTCTAACTGCTGTGCCAAGCATGAAAATTACTCTTTTATGAAGAATTCCTCAATTTCTGGAATATAATTGTTTTCAATTTCTTCTTGTTGTCAGCTCTCTGATGAGTTTTAAAAAGCAAAGATTGTGCAGCTCATCTCAAGTACTGTCATTGCTACAGAGCAATGATCATTTGCAACTCCCGCAAGCTCAAACAGAAGTCAACCCAGATAAATCCTCTTAAACTGGATTATTGTTTGTTTTAGTAATTTTGCATTGTAGTTGCATGTGAGTGGGTAATGGTATGCTATATAACCAGGCTTCTTTGCTTTCAGGTGTGTATCTTGGTAATAGATAATCATTATTCTATCACTTTGTGAGTAGATAAAATATAGTTTTTCCACTCTAAAAATATCTTCTGCTTTCCAGATATGTGTTGACTACCTGCTGTTATGATCTTTCCTGGATAAATAGTTCAGAATCCATTGTTCTCCATTAAGGAAAACACCAAGTCTCCTTCTAACCAAACACTAAACGAAAATTCTTGTGCAAAAAATAGTGGTTTAGAAAACACATTTGCTCCATTAAAGCATTATTCTCTTTAAAATCAATTTTTGCATTGTCTGCTCCTCCAATCCCCCCAATTTTATAATATCTAGATTTGTCTACTTATAATTCTGTTTCTTCTTCATTGTAAAATAAAAATACAGAGAATTTATCAGGGAGGTATACAGAGCACAAATCTCTACAGCAGAACAGAGATTACCTTCAGAGATGGACACCCACAATACTTGCATTCAGAGGTATAAAGGGAAACATTCTAATAGATTGGTTGGGAGAAGCCTTTCTGGGGAGATAACATTTTCATAGAGGCTTTTTTCTCTTTTTTATTAATGTATTATTTGTTTAAATCAATTTCATCTATTTCAAATATACTGTTTGAGAAATTTTGGTAACTATACATAATCATGAAATCACCACAAAGATAAAAATACAAAACAGTTCCATCATCCTTTAAAGTTTTCTGGTATCCCTTTACATTCAGTCTTCTCCCTATAAGCACAACCACAGACAACAACCATTTTCTTTCACAAAGTTGTGCCTTTTCTAGAATTTTATATGAGTGGTATCACAATATTTTGTTTGACTTCTTTAACTTAGCATAATGTTTTAGAGATTGATTCATCTTGCCAATATTGTATCCTGGTAGTATTTTATGGTATGGATTAATATGTTTATCTGTTCATATTCATAGGTGGATGGACATTTCTTCTGCCTCCAGATTTTGAGAATTTTGAATAATGATACTATGAAAATTTATGTAACTATTTCCATGGATATATATTTACATTTGTTTGATAAATTTCTGTTTGAGAGAAGTTGCTTTGTCATATGGTAAATGTATATTTAACTTTATAAGATAATGCAATACTTTTCTAAGGAGAATAATTAATTCCGATTGCTGCAATATATTTACTCCAATTGCTGCAGATCCTTTGCAACACTAAATACTGTTGTCTTTTTGACTTTATTCATTTTAGTGGGTGTGTAGAGGTGTCCACTTTTGTATCAATATGCATCTTTTTGATGTATAAAATAATTGGTACATTATTTAGCAATGTGTTATCGAGTTTCCAAATACTGAAATGTTTTCTAGACTTTTACTTACTTCTAATTTTATTACTTTTGATCAGAGGCTATATTTTGAATCCTTATAAAATTATCAGACTGATTGTGTTACTCAGAATATTACATGTTTTGGTAAATGTTCTGCATGTACTTGAAGGGAAAGTGAATCCTGTTGCTGCTAGGCTGAGTCTTCTATTATCAATTAGTAGTAGGTGGGTCTTCTATGAACTTTCTGCTTTTCTCTTCCTGTCCTACTAATTATTGAGAGGAAGTTGTTGAAATTATCCATTATAATTGTGAACTTGTATATTTCTCTTTTCAGTTCCAACAGCTTTGCTTTATGTATTCTCAAGCTCTGATACCAGGCACATGAAACTTTATGTATTCTAGAAAAATAAATTTATTATTAAATGACACTCTTGAACCCTGATATGAGTCTTTGTTCTATAATCTACTTTATCTGATATTTACATAGCCACTCCAACCTTTTTTGTCCACTGTAAGTATGATATGTCTTTTCCAACTTTTAAATTTTTGCCCATTTGGGTATTTACATATTTTCTGTGTATTTATATTTTTAATGAGTATCTTTTGGGCAATACATAGTTGGATTTTTTTTAAATCCATCTTCAAAAAAAATCCATCTTCAATATCTGCCTTTTAGTTGGTTTTTAGACCACTTAAGTAGCCTCCTAGTGTCTCATCTTGTTTTCCTTGTCTCCTTTAAATCTGGCTGAGACTTTTAAATGGCTACCTACAAAGTTTAGCATAAATTTCAAAATCCTTACATTAGCCTATAAGTATGATATTCAGTGATTCCACATTATCATTAGAGATCCTGCCACTTTCCATTTTCTCATTTCACAATCCTTCTACTTCACAGTGATTGCAACTCACTGTTATTTCTATTCCTCGACAATAATAAACTTATTTTCATCTTAAAACAATTTCACTACCCACTCTCTGTGGTCAACTAGTTCTTTACTCAAATACCACAACTTTTGCAAGAGCTTTCCTGCTACTCAATCAAATGTAGCTTCCACTAATTTCCAACTATTTATTCACTTAAAATTTATCCTACTTTATTTTCTTCAGACCACTTATAATTATGAAGTCTTATTTTATTACATTATTACCTCTGATAGAATGAAACTCTATGAGAATAAGAATATCTCCTGTTCCCTTTTCCAGGGAGATAACCAAAAACTTTGCTTTGTATTGCAAACTCTAGATTATATCTACTGTTTATCTAGAAAACTATCATCTATCTACATAATTAAATGATAAAAACAAGTAAAGTTAATATGCAGTTAAAATTTTTTTCACATACATTACCTACTATAAAATTTTGTGAGATAAGAGGGAAGTACTAATTATTTTGTAGATGAGAAAGGTGAGGCTCCTCAAAAGATATATGTTTGTATCAAATTCACATGAATAAGGTAGAACTGATACTTAAGTCCACGGTTTCTGATACTAAATCTTGAATTCATTTTATTAGTTAATTATTATGTATACCATAGGAACTAGATTTTACATTTAGTTGTTTTTCAATACATTTTAAAATACCAATTTGATAAGAGGTAGGATATGATAGTAAATATCATGCTAAAATTTTTTGTGTACCTATAAAAGTCTAAGACCTTATTTAGCTTAGCACTTGTTAAATTTTCAAAAAATTCACTGATGTGAAAAAAGACAGGAATATAAAGATGAATATATGCATGAGACATGATTTGAACTCCACTAAAGCAGAATCTATAGTATATAAATGACTAATCCAATAACAAAACTACAAATGAAATATTTAAGGATGAGAAATATAATTCCTTTTTTTTTTCATAATTTTCACAGAGCCATGAAAATTTAAGGGCCAAAATATCAAACACCTTAAAATCCTCAAGGACAAATCTACAATAAAGGCAGCTCGCAACCCAAACCTATCTGAGGACAGTGACTTGGAAGCCAATCTAACCAATGTGTAGACTCAGTAATACTAACACTTTAAGGTCCTTAGTTTTCTAATGTTTATCCAACCTTAAAAGAACTTTCGATCTGATCATAGATTGAAAGTAAACTAAAATACACCTATGTTATACATAAACACACACACATTCACACACACGGGAGAAGACAATGTCATAGGCAAAGCCCTGATGAATGCTCATAAATTCAATAAAATAACTAAATTCATTTGTCCTAAAATGAATTCTATTTTATCAGTACATTATATACATAATCTTTACCTTAATGAAATTTAGATTTTAAAATTTGACTAGAAAATATAAAAAAAAGAGAAACAGAAAGAAGGGCGAAAAAAAAAGCTGGTTAAGAGCTGATCTCCAGTGTATCACTCCAATGCTTAAAATGCCATTTTTGAAGCTAAAAATCCACAACATGGCTTTTTAAACTGAGATTTTACTCTTCTATCAACAAAACCTGGAAGCATCTGGTTCTATATTTTGAAAACAAAGGAAAACAAAACAAAAAAAACAATAGTGCACAAGAAGGTGAAGAGACAGTGCATCATATCATGATTTGCTGGCAATTTCATATGCTGAAAATTACACAGAACAATAATTGAAAAGTGATCATCATCCCTGTATTCAATCACTTTGTAAAATACTAATGAGTAGGCAGTGGTTGGTTAATTTTACAATTGCCTTTGGTACACAGGAAAGGGAAATTGGGATGCTGAGCAAGACAATCAGAAGGCCGGTGTCCCAGTTTAAAGTCAGATGAATGTTAGCTCAAAGTGTAAAAATAGAAAATGCTTTAGGACAGTAATGAAAGCATCCAAACATTGTCTCTCAAGGTGACCAGGAACTCTGTTTCTAAATACAGGATCCTATGAGAGAATGATACTAAATGAACTATGTGAATGAGGAATTTCTCTCTCATGCTCATGACTCATTCAGTTCCTTTTTCAATTTCAAAGGGAACAACATCAGTTAACCTTTACTGGTGATACAAGGTTATCATTAATAAATAGCCATAGTGCAATAAATAATTATCATGTAGAATAACAGGGATTGGAGCAAAGTATTTTGTTTTCACTGGTGAAATTTAATTCATTCACAATTATAAAAAATATTGGAAGTTCTATTTTAATCTTAATTTATCTTCCCAGGATCTATAACACACCTTAATTCCTCCTCTTTTTTATCTTTTTCTTGTTTATTTGCACTCTAACTAATTTTAATGCTATTAATGCACCAACTTAGTCTAGCACTGTAATTTTTAAGATAATTTATGAACACACATGTATAAAAATCATGAAGTTCAAATATGTGAAGAGCTGTAAAGAGTATTGCCTGTACCCTTTAGTAAGAAAAACCTGGAGATACTGCAAATTATGATATATTTTTAAGATTTTATTTATTTATTTATTTATTTATTTATTTGACAGAGAGAGAGATCACAAGTAGGCAAAGAGGCAGGCGGGGGCTGGGGGGAGCAGACTCCCTGCTGAGCAGAGAGCCCAATGCAGGGCTCCATCCCAGGACCCTGAGATCATGACCTGAGCCAAAGGCAGAGGCTTAACCCACTGAGCCCCAGGTGCCCCAATTATGATATTTTCAAACTCATTAAAGAACTGAAGTTTCAGGGCAGCTATGTAATCGTAAATTTAAAGAAAGACAGCTGCCTGAAGGAAGAAATAGAACCTGAACAGTTGTTTAAATGAGACAGCCATTACTGGACATATAATAGCCAATGAGAAGGTATAGCTGAATCTTCTGAATGAAGTACTGAATGTAAAGCTCCTGGAAGACTACAGACAGAGGAAGTGTACACTCTCGTAGGCCTTTTCCCCAAGAGCCCCACCAACTACTCACAGGGAACATGAGTGAGAATCTTTAGAGAGCTTTTCTGTGGTGTTAGTTGAGAGAAAAAAAAACAACAATCAGTAACAGTACCCCAAACAGACATATCTTCCCCTACTTCGCCTATGGACCACATGCTTTCATCTCCAGGAGAAAAAAAAAGTCACTTTTAGAGAATAGCAGAAATAAACTGCAGTGGGAGAAGGAAAGTGACCCCCCCAAAAAAAACCAAAACCAAAACCAAAAACAAACAAACAAAAAACACTAACCAGGAAGAGAAGCACAGGGATATTTACTATGCCCAGCATTGCAGCCGGAGGAGGTCATGTGTGAATATGTCCTGAAATCCAGATGTGCCTGACTATGATTAAACCTAATTAGAACGTATTAGTATACTCTGCACCAGTGGCCCCCACCTCTGCATCAGGCTAATAAGCAATGGGCAAAAATAATAACAGGATGCAGCTAGGACAGATTAAGGAGACAGACTGTGTCTGGAGACAAGCACAAACAGAAGACCCAAACCCAGAAGGAAAACGGACTGAGAAAATGACCTCTGGAAAACGAGGCCCCATCCTAAACATAAATTATCAATAAAGGAACTTGAATCTTATGGTACACTGAACTTATTCATACACACCTCAATTCAGCCTAGCCACGAAAGGCCTGGCAGAAGGAATGAAACACTCATCTCTAAGCACAAGCTTACACATTATCTCTAGCTTTCAATTGAAAGTTATGAGGCATAAAATTGATAAGAAAAAGAACATGTTAAAGAGATAAAGCATTCATCAAAACCAGACTCGGATATAAGGTATATAGAACAATCAAAAGACAATTTAAAATAATTATGACTGTGAATATGTATTAGCTGTAAATGTATATTGAAAATTCTAGCACAACCACTTATTTTTTTTAATTATTACTATTATGCTATGAAAGGAGAGAAATTGTAACCATATAAAATACTCAAAACCACAAAAGATGGAAAAAGAGTGGAGTATAAAATTTTAAAAAATTAACAAGGGCAATAAATAGAAAACATCAACAAATATGGTTTTATCCAACTATATCAATAAGTACACTGGATATCAATAGTCAAAATGCACCACTTAAAATAGTAGAGTGTATGAAAAAACAACACCTGACTATATGTTGTCTACAAACACAACTTTAAATATAAAGAGATTATGAGGAGTGAAATAAGTCAAGCAGAGAGAGTCAATTATCTTATGGTCTCACATAAGAAGCATAAGGAAAAACATGAAGAGCATTGTGAGACGAAAAGGAAGGGTGAATGGGGGGAAATCGGAAGGGGAGATGAACCATGAGAGAGTGTGGACTCTGAGCAACAAACAGAGGGTTTGGAGGGGAGAGGATGGGGGCTTTGGCGAGCCTGGTGGTGGTATTGGGGAGGGCACGTATTGCATGGAGCACTGGGTGTGGTGCGTGAACAACTAATCTTGTAACACTGAAAAAATAAAAGTATTTGGGAAAAAAAAAAGAATACAGACACAGACTAGGAACTTTCTAAGAGCTGAAGGAGAATATTCCAAGTACTGAACATTATATTTTTTTATTATTACAAAATTAAATTTCAAAATTACAAAATTAATTACAAAATTAAATTAAATTAAAACAGAATAAATTGGGAGATGATTTGCCTCATAAATATAAATAAATAAATAAATAAATAAATAAATAAATAAATAAATAAATAAATAAATAAAGATACCAAATAAATTAAATGTAAATGGATGGAGAAAAACATACCATGCTAACACTAATCAAAAGAGAGCAGATTTACCTATATTAATTTCAGATAGAAGCAAGAAAAATATCAGGGATAAAGAAGAGCATTACATAATGATAAAGGAGTCAGTTATCCAAGAAGATATAATAATCCTAAATGAGTATGTGCCTAACAACACAAGACCAAACTAACAGAGGTAGAAACTGATCAAACCCCCAAGGAAAATATAGATAAATTCATTATCATAGTAGGAGGCTTCGATACACTTCTTTCCAAAATAGACTGATGTAGGAGGCAGAAAATTAGTAAGGATACAGCTGAACTTACCATCACCACAAATCAACTGGGTATAACTGGTACCTACAGACTACTTCATCGAGTAAGAATGGAACACACATTCTATTCAAGCTCACATGCAGCATTCACTGAGACAGACTGCATTCTGAGCAATAAAACACATCTTAATGAATTTATTTTATCTTTTAAGATTTTATTTATTTATTTGTCAGAGAGAGCACAAGCAAGGGGAGCAGCAGGGAGAGGGAGAAGCAGACTCCCTGCTGAGCAAGAAGTCTGATGCCAATGTTGGACTGGATTCCAGGATCCTGGGATCACAAACAGAGCCAAAGGCAGAGGCTTAAATGACTGAGCCACCCAGGCATCCCACCTTAACCAACTTAAAAGAAGAAAAATAATTTGGGTTTTCCAAATGAATGGCTATGGTACCCACTGTAAGGTCTAGCTTAAGTGATCATGGAGCTTTTGAAGTATGCTGAGGCTTCCTTATAAATTTATTTCTCAAGTATGGTAATAGGTATGTCTAATGGATCCTCCTAGTGTGGGTGAGTAGGTCTTAAATGACAAACCCACTCTTGTATTTCAATCTCCCTCAGCCTCTGAGTCTCCTCTATAACATTAAACTGAGGAAAGGTGGGCATTTCAAGCTCACTAATAGTGAGCCATCTATTAGTCCATGTTGCAATGAACCAAATAAACTATTAGAACCCTTTCTAACTACTCAAGCAGCAACTTTAAATGAAGAATGTCCATTTATTGGGTCCATATCAATAAATCTGACCTGATCCAAATTTATATTCCTTTTACCATCATCCCAAATCCACAGTATCCAATCTCACACATGTTCCTGATTTCTGCTTGTGTAAATTAGAAAACTCAAGTACTTTTGGAGCCTCCTCATGGGTCATTCTTTGTCCCTCACTTTGAAGGATCTGTTGGGACTTAAGTGTAACTATAGGTTCAGAAGCAAAGATGGGTGGTAGGTTTGTGTCCTGGCTAGTCAGTATTGTCTTCCATGGCAACTGCCTCAGGAAGGCCATTAACATTTCCCCAGGAAATTCAGGGGAAATAATCATAATAATCATAATCATACAATGTCTGCTCTAAGACCGCAAAGGAAATAAACTATAAATTAATAATAAAAGATAACAGGAAAATCCAAAAATATACAGTGATGAGACAAAACATTTCTAAACAACGTGTGAGCCAAAGAAGAAATCTCAAGAGCAATTAAAAATATTTTAAATGAAATGAAATGAAATATTTTACATGAAACAATTTGTCAAAATTTCTGGGATCAGTGAAAGCACTACTTAGAGGAAAACTTGCAATATTAAAGGCCTATATTAGAAAGATCTAAGATCAATAGATTTTACCTTTGGAAACTAGAATAAGAAGAGTGAAATAAATCCAAAGTAAGCAGAAGAAATAATTACAATTAGAACAGAAATCACTTTAATTAAAAACAGAAAATTGATGCGGAAAAATCAAGGAAACCAAAAGCTGGTTCTTTGAAAAGATCAATAAATTGATTACCCTTTATCCAGGCAAAGACAGAAAAAGGATACGAGTTATGAAAGAGAGGCATCACTATAGATCCCATGGACATCAAAAGGATAAAAAAAGAATACTATGAACAACTCTATACCCACAAATTTGTTAACCTAGATGAAATGGCCCAATTCCCTGAAAATCACAATCTACCAAAATACACAAGAAGGAACAATATTCAAATTGTATCTATTTAGCCTTGTATCTTTTATAAATAGAATTGAATCAGTAATTAATAACCTTCCAAAATAAAAAGCACCAAGCTGAGATGTATTCACTGGTGAATTCTACTAAATATTCAAGGAAGAAATGGTACCAATTCTATACAATCGCTTTCAGAGGACTGAAAGACAGAATATTTCCTAATTCTGAGGCCAACATTACCCAAATACCAAACCCAGACAAAGACATTACAAGAAAACTACAGACCAATATGTCTCATAAACACAGGTTCAAAAATTGTCAATAAAATATTAGCAAATTGAATCTAAAAATATATAAAAAGAACTATACGTGAAGATTAAATGATTTTTATTCCAACTATGCAAGGCTGGTTGAATACATGAACATTAATTAATGTAATATATCACATCAACAGAATAAAACAGAAAAATTATGTGATCATGTCAACAGATGCAGAAAAGAACACAAGACATACTCATATTGCTAGTTTGGTTCTAGACCAACACAATAAAGTAAATATCACAATAAAGTGAGCCAAATGTTTTTTTTTTTTTTTTCATTTCCCAGGGCTTATATATAAAAGTTACATTTATACCATACGGTAGCCTATTAACAGTTTAATACCATTATGTCTAAAAAATTGTATATATCTTAATTAAAAAATACTTTCTTGCTAAAACATGCTGGCCATCATTTGAGATCTCAATGAGACCAAATATTTTTGCTGGTGAAGGGTCTTGTCTCATTGCTGATAGCTGCTGATTGATTAGGTTGGTTGTTGCTAAAAGCTGGGTAGCTATGACAATTTCTCAAAATAAGACAATAAAGTCTGCCACATTGATTAACAATTCCTTTCACAAATGATTTCTATGCTGTTTGATAGTATTGTACCCACACTAGAACTTTCAAAATTGGAGTCAATCCTCTCAAATCCTGCCACTGATTTATCAACTGACTTTATGTAGTATTCTAAAAATTTTATCATCATTTCAACAATCCTTCTAACAACTTTACCAGGAATAGATTCCATCTCAAGAAACCACTTTCTTTGCTCATGTATAAGAAGCAACTCCTCCTCTGTTCAGGTTTTACCATGAAATTGCAAATTCAGTCACATGTTCACTTCTAATTCTAATTCTAGTTCTCTTGCCATTTCCACTACATCTGCAATTACTTCCTCCACTGAAGACTTGAATCTCATGAGGGTTGGAATCAACTTCGTCCAAGCTCCGGTTGATATTTTGACCTCTTCCCATGAATTGCAAATATTCTCTTTTTTTTCCAAGACTTTATTCATTTATCTGACAGAGAAAGATTGAGAGAGTACAAGTAGAGCAGCAACAGAGGAAGAGAGAGAAGCAGGGAGCCTGATGTGGGGCTCCATCCCAGGACCCTGGGATCATGACCTAAGCCAAAGGCAGATTCTTAACTGACTGAACTACCCAGGCACCCTGACCACAAATATTCTTAATGGCATCTAGAATGGTGGATCCTTTCCAGAAGGTTTTCAATTGACTTTGCCCAGATACATCAGAGGAATCAATATGTAAGGCAACTATGACCTTACAAAAACATATTTCTTCAATAATAAAACTTGAAAGTCAAGTGACTCCTTGATCCATGGGTTGCAGAATGGATGCTGTATTAGCAGGCATGAAAAACAACATTAGATGCATATTAACTCATTGCATATTTCCATCAGAGCTCTTGAGAGACCAGGTACCATTGTCAATGAGCAGAAATATTTTGAAAGGAAGCTTTTTTTCTGAGTAGGTCTCAACAAAGGGCTAAAATATTCAGTAAGCCATGTTGTAAACTGATCCAGGCTTCCTTGTTGTTCCATTTACAGAACATGGGAAGAGTAAAGTTAGCATAATTCTTAAGGGCCCAAGGATTTGGGGAATGGTAAATGAGCACTGGCTTCAACTCTAAGTCACCAGCTACATTAGCCCCTAACAAGAGAGTCAGCCTGACCTTTGAAGCTTTGAAGCCAAACGTTAACTTCTAACTATGAAAGTCATAGGTGGCATCTTCTTTCCTAGTTGTTTCATCTACATTGCAAATCTGTTAGTTAGTGTTACTTAATGTACCTTCATTAATTACCTCAGCCAGATCTTCTGGAGAACTTGCTGCAACTTGGACATCAGCACTTGCTGCTTCACCCTGCACCAAAGAAGGCTTCTCAAACTTCATGAACCAGCCCATGCTAACTTTGAATTCATTTATATAGCTTCGTTACCTCTCCGCCCACAGAACTGCAGAGTTAGGGCCTCTCTCTGGATTAGGCTTTGGCTTAAGGGAATCTTGTGGCTGGGTTGAGCTTCTATTTAGACCACTAAAACCTTCTCCATGCCAACAATAAGATTATTATGCTTTGTTATTATTTATCTGTATGTTCACTGGGGTAGTACTTTTCATTTCCTTCAAGAATATTTCTTTTGTATTCACAATTTGGCTGCTTGGTGCAAGAGGCTTGCTTTTGGCCTATCTTATCTTTTGACATGCTTTTCTCACTAAACTTCATCATTTCTAACTTCTGATTTACAGTGAGAGATGTGAGGTTCTTTCTTTCATTTGAACACTTAGAGGCCATTTCAGTATGACCTAATTTCAATATTGTTGTATCTTCAGGAATGGGGAGGACCAAATACAAGGAGACAGGCAGAAGAATGACTGGTTGGTTGAATAGTCAGAATTCACACAACATATATTGATTAAGTTTGCCATCTCATATGAGTGTGGTTAGTGGCACCCAAAACCATTACAATAATAACACCAAAGATCACTGATCACAGATCAACATAAAAAAATACAATGATAATGAAAACTTTGAAATACTGTGAGAATCACTAATATTTGACACAAAGACATGAAGTGAACAAATGTAACCAGGAAAATGGCACCAACAGATTTATTTGACAGAACTGCCATGAAACATTTTATTTCAAAAAGAAAAAAACCACACACACAACACACACACACACACACACACACAATCATCTGTAAAGTGCTATAAAGCAAAGTGCAATGCAAGGAGTTATGCCTGTACATATAGAGAGATAGATCCAGTTGTTTCTGCACCTATGTTGCAAGAACAATCTTTACTCTTTTATAATTGTCTTGTCATTTTTTTCAAAAATCAATTGACATGGGGTGCCTGTGTGGGTCAGTCAGCTGAGCATAAGACTCTTGATTTCAGTTCCAGTCATGATCTCAGGGTCATGAGACTGAGCCCCACATGAAGCTCTGCACTCAGTGGGGAGTCTGCTTACGATTCTCTTTCCTCTCCCACTTCCCCTCACCACTACTCTCTCTCTCTCTCTCAAAAATAAATAAATCTTAAAAAAAAATCAACTGACATAAATGTGCCTCAGTATTATAACAAAACAGTAAACTTTGAAGCGAGTCCACTTGTCTTACAATTCTGGTCTATTATTATTGTATATCTCAGACAAAATCTGCTGAGATAACGATTTGGATTGTGTTGGACCTATAAACCAATCTGGATCAAATTACCATTTTAAAAATGTTGAGTCATCCAAAACAGAAATACGGTAAAAATATCCATTAAGTCTTCTTTAATTGCTCTCAGTAGTGGTTTAGTTAGCATTGCAAAATTGTTACACATATTTCATTAAACATACCCAAAAATTCTTCATGTTTTGAGGTTTTTGATAATATTATTATTCATTTTCAAAAAATTACTTCTATTGCTGGTATATACGCCTACAATATTTTTAAATCAGTTCTGTTTTTGTGGTCTTGCAAAAGTCAGTTATTCTAGTAGCTTTTATTAGATTCCTTAGTATTTCTAAACATACATATTGCTTTCAGCAAAGAAATGCAAAAAGCTTTACTTTCAAGCTGTATAACTCGATTTCTTCTTCTTTATTTCTATGCAAAATATTGAATACCAATAATGAATGCAAATAATGAAAGTAAAGATCCTTGTCTCTTCCTGATAATACAGGGGAAGAATTCAGTTAGTCCTTTCCTGTATATTCCATTTCTCTTTCTTATGTTCATGTTTTCATTTAAATATTTATACAAAAATATAATAGTCTTTTAACATTCTTGCTACTTCCATCATCTCTGACATTTTTGGGTCAATTTCTATTGACTTAAAAAATTGCCTGGCTTTGAGTCACATTTTCTTGCTTCTTAATATGTTTCAAGATTTCTGATTACAAGCTAGACTTCATAAAAATTGCACTGCTAGTCATGTATATAGATATTTACATGACTATATATATGCATATATATATTTGGATTATATATTATATATATTTATCTTTCTACAAAGAATATTAGGTATTGTTTGGGCAGGCAGTTATTAGCAGATTACCTTCTATTCTTTTCAGATTTTTAAAAGCACTTCTAGGAAGGATACTACACTACAGAGATATTTTAGCTCTACTGCTAAGGTATGACCCATTTGGAGTACCTTTTAATTTCCATGTCATCAAGGAGGATTCTTTCCTCTGGCTTACTGGAGCTACAGATGGTCCTCAACATTGTGTGTTCTGAGAATAATGAACTTATAATTCCTCAGTGGCTCCAGGCCCAAAGTAGAAAAATCATAGGCCTTCCTCATCTGTTTTCCTTTTCTCAGGAATCACAGTACTGTGCTGCCTGTTTTTAAATACCTGAAAATGTTTTTTTATATATATGTTTTCTAAATTTTTAGCTGTTTATAGTGGAGGTTATGTCTAGTATTTATTACTCTATATGGCTGGAAGCAAAATTCAAAAGCTTGCGTTTTTCTCATCAAGTTTTTTAAAATACATTTTAGAGTAATTTTAGATTTACAAAAAACTTGTAAGCATATTACAAAGGATTTGCACATATCCCACCCACACTTAGTTTCCGCTATTGTTAGCATTATTATGGAACATTTAGCACAACTAATGAGCCAATATTACTACATTCTTATTAAAGTCCATACTTTATTTAGATTTCACTAGTTTTCTTAATGTCCTTTTTCTATTTCAGGACCACATTACATTTACTTGTCATGTCTCCTTACACTCCTCTAGACTGACAGTTTCTCAGCTTTTCCCTGCTTTGGATGACCTCAACAATTTGCTTTTGTCTCCAGCTGTCCTTGAACTTCGTTAAAAACTTTTGTGTACTAACGAAATAAAGAGTGCAATGATACCATTTTACCTTTGAAATTAATGAGTTTTAAAATTATAAAATTCAATTTTGATTATTACAGTATAATACTATCTATATTTTGCTCAACTCTTTAGGGTAGCTTATATCGGTGCTTGATATGCTCCATGTATAGCTGAATTTCTTTACTGCATTATTTACATTTTTATATCTTATTTCATAAATATTTTCTGGGGAAAAAATCAAGCTTACTATTCAGATCTGAAAAGGAATAGCAGTCATCATGGATAGAAAAGAGGCAAAGTTGTAAAATATGCATAGTCATTAAGCATAAGAGCGAAGATTATCAAACTTGAAAGGAATCTGATCAGGTAGAGTTAAAGGTCTCACCACAGTCTCACTACACAAGGTCCAGTCCAAAGAGCCCAGCAGTAAACTCCATGCCTGATAGCAATGGTACTTAAATAAAAAAGTGGTGGTAGTTAAATTTTATGTATCTATATGGCTAGGCTATGGTGCCCAGTTGTTTTCTCAAACACCAGTCTATGCTTGCCTCTTTTTAAGATGTGATTAACATTTACAATCAGTGGACTTTGTGTAAAGCAGATTCCCCTGCAGGGTATGGGTGAGACTCATCCAAGAAGTTGAAGGCCTTAAGAGCAAAGAGTGAGAAATCCCCTGAGGAGGGAATGCTATTTTCAGACTCCTCTTGGACTCAAGACTACAAATCAGTTCTTACTGGAATTTTCAAACTGCTGCCCTGCTCTGCAGATTTGACTTGTAAGGACCCACCATCATGTGGGCCAATTACTCAAAATAAATACCTCTAACTCTCTCTCTCCCTCTCCCTCTCCCTTCCTACCCTCCTTTCCCCTCTCTCTCCTTATAAATGTGTAAAAAAATCTCCTGTGGATTCTGTCCTCTGATGAACCTTAATACATTATTTAGTGAAATTAGTGGTAGGGCGACAAAGGATGAAGGTTTAGGGAGGAGATATGTTAAGACAGAGAAGAAACATAATGAAGAAACAAGATGAATATCACTTAGTTAGAAAAACGTAAACCCGTGCTCTTAAAGCACTGCATTTTCTACTTCCCTGTGACTTACGTATTTCACTCAAGTTATATATAAACAATAACTTACAATAACTGTATATTCTTATTTCTTCAGTTCTACTCATCATGAAATCCTGCTGGAATTCTAGCAACAGTAGCCCTGAATTTGGCCTATGTCCACAGTCCTGCTGCCTGGGGCCAACCCTGAAGCAGGAGTAAGTCATTAAATAATGTCAACAAAAAACAAAAGAGAAAAGAGCGCCTGGGTGGCTGAGTCTATTAAGCAGCCAACTCTTGGTTTTGGCACAGGTCAGGATCTCAGGGTCATGAGATCAAGCCCCCTGTCAGCCTCCAAGCTCAGCATGGAGTCTGCTTGAGATTCTCACTCTCTCCTCCTCTTCTTCTATCTCTACACCAGCTTGCATTTTTTTCTCTCTCCAAAATAAATAAATCTTAAAAAAAAAAACCAGAAAGAAATATAAATATCAAAATGCAATCTAAAGATAAAAAGATAAATCAGTAAATAGGACAAAGATGATCACTATTATTGATGAAGACTACCATCTGCATTAAAGGTAAATTAGTCTTGATTTTTCTCTTAGTATGCTTTGAAATTACACTCTTGCAGTACCATCTTAGGCTCTTTACATGTATTAATTTACTTCCAAATGAACTCTAAAGACTTGTGCTATTATAAAATCCATCTTTGTACTGAAAAAGGGAAAGCAGAAAGAGATTAAGCAAATTCTTCAAAGTTCCAGAATTAGTAAGTATAAGGGCAGAGTTTGAACCCACATAGCTTATATTCACAAGTCATAGATTTTCAGTACGATGTAGTACTGATTATTTACTATGTTCCTTTATCATACCCTCAAATGTGTGAAGAAAAACTATAAAAAGTACAAAAACACTTGGAGAAAAATATTATAGTTATTTGATATTTTATAGACTTCATTTCTAGAAGAAACAAGAATCCAAAACAGTCAAACATACTAGCTGAAGTATATAAAAAAACAAAACTATATTTCTTTAGTTTACCTAACCAACTAAAGTTAGAGTACAAACAGATAAATTTGGGAATAAGAACAAGCAGAGAAAATACAGAGAAAAAAAAATATTGGATATATTATATAACCTTATACCAATAGTTAAATTCTAGATGAAACAGCTGATTTTAAGAGAGTATATAATAATAACTGACCTAATAAAAACAGGACAATAACTGTGGAAGAAATTGTTTAGGATTTCAAAAAACACTGCTTCTGAAAGATGTTAGGTGCACACTGTGTTACAGGCTGTTTCAACTTTGAGGTTATTAATAATTCTTTTGTCATTTAAACTTTTGCAGAGCATAGAGAAAGATTTTTGTAAGATTTTACCTCATTTTGTAAAACTAAGATAAATAGGATAACTTTGATGTAAAAACCAAAAGCTACTGTGCATTAACAGAAAAAAAAACTGCAGACAAATATTTCATAGTAACATAAACCACAAATCCTAAATATAAAATACTAGGAAAATTAATATTGAGGTGCATTTATAGAATACACCATGGTTAAGAAATAGTTACCCCAGAAATATTAGACTGTTGCCATGAAAAAATCTATTATAAGTCTTTTCAAACTAACAGGACAAAAACAAATATGTAGAGTGGAAAACTTATAAAATTATATGATAGCTATAAAGGGTAATCAAATTCAAAATTCATATCTGATCTTTACAAGTAAAAACCTCTTATTAAGAAAAGCGCAAAAAAATATATTTTAAAGGGAAAAAGCATATTGACCTCAAAAGTCTCATATTTAGAAAAAGGAAAAAGCAGAAACACCATAATATCCCTACTCTTTTGTAACACTGTCCTAAGCATTTTAGCCAGGTTGCCTATAGTAAGAGAAACTTAAGTAGTAAGTACTTAAAAGTAGAAGGCAAATTCATAACTACTTAAGCTATAATAGTGGCAGACCTCCTATTAAGTGGCCCCCATAGGGTCACCTACCTCTTCTTCCTTGCACAAAAGAACAGTCTTTGGAAAAGAGAGGTATCCTCACAGATAAAAGAAGTGAATTTTGATTCGCCTAAGCCTGTCCCAGAGATGCCAATCTCCTCTCCAGTGATGGACGTAGCCTGGACAGGTACGTGGCCTGGATGCAGTCAGTGATCTTGGAGTCCTGCGCGTCCCTGGACTTCACAGATGGGAAGTTCATCTTAGCTTAGGTTCAGACTGTTTTCTTTGGCAGATTCACAGGACCAGAATCCTTGACAATGTTGAGAACTGAATATTACCAGTTATATGAATATCACAGATTGACCTCTATAACAATTTCAAAAAGCAAATCTTGAAGGACACATGTCTTCCTCCACATAAAGGGGTTATCATTCTTTAGATTTGATTCTCTCTCTGTGTTTTATTGCCCTTTCCAATCCAAAGAGTTTCTGTTCTCAGTGCCACTGAACAATCCTCTAGGCCACTTAAATAGGTAGTTGTGATGTCTTTCCTCCTCTGTCCCTGCCTTCCTTAGAAGGGAAAGGAATTGTGATACAATTTCCCACACACTCCTTATTTATCCCAGGTACAACCTTAAAAAAGTATCATAGGAATTAAGTATCTATAGCAATTAACACTCATTTCTAGAACTCTGGCTAATTCATGCTTACGCTTCTCCATTACATATTTTATATAAACCATTTATTATAAGCACATCTTTCTACATTACTACATAAAATAGATAACAGAAAAAAATATAGTTCCTGGCCTTTCCTACTGAGGCAACTACTCTCAACTATTCTAGTTGGGTTTTTCTGGTGATGGTCATGGAGGGTGAGGGGAGTCTGGTATTCATATCCATATTCTGAAGAATATAAAGTTACTTTTTGATTTTTAAAATTTAAATATTGATTATTAACATCCTATAGCAAAAAATTAGGATTTAACGTCCTGAAAACTCAGTTCTCTCCAAACATTCCCATACCTCCAACTCTAAACACATATGTGTTCCCTTTTCTTATTATGATCCATTATATATTCCCATTTTGGCACTGTTTCTATTTCTGCTGTGTCCTAGTTCTCCCTTGGGTTGGTCTTCATACTTCATTTTAGATTATTCAATTTTTGATGATCCCTCCCTCTTCATGGACACTAAATTGTCATTTGGAGCCTGTAGGAGCCTTATTTGTTGGAGGATCTCCATAAAGGATGCTTCCATGAGGAGATGGCCTCTTCCCGCACACATTTCCAAATGGGAAAACTTGTAAAAATTTTATCTCGAGCCAGTTTCCTCACAGAGTCCTTCATACTTACCGATTTCTTGCCTAGGAGGCAATGTCTGGACCTACTTAAGAAAGGGAGCCAATGCTCTCCCCACGCAGCATCCAGAATTCCACTTATTCCACCTACTTGCCACAAGAAGTCCTACTGCATGATGAGAGTGAAAATGTGTATGGTGCAAGCTGGCTTTTATAGAAAGGATGCTGAGAGATGGCCTCTCTATAGTCAATCATTTCATTATTTTTAATAGAAATAATATTCACATAGGAAACAAAGATGATAAAAGGACAAATATTTACAACAAATGAGAAATATTTTTCAATATTTAACTCATTTTATCAATTAGTCTTTAAGAACAGTTAAATAGGCTCCATGTTAAATACCAAAGTACATAATCAAATTCCTAAAACAAACTTTTGTTAAAACAGCTCCCAAAATGAATCACCCAGCTTAAATAAGTTTAAATATCAAGGAAATGCCTATAATTGTTAATTTCACCAAACTACTAAATTCAGGCAAATACTCAGCTTTGCTAAAATCAGAAATTTTGTTATACTAAATGTTAACTCAAAACTTCCATGTTCTGTAGAGATTAAAGCTTAAATCGTATAGTTACTGAACAATGATTCATTATAGTGAAATGCATTGTATGTTTTAAAGATATTTAAATTATCTGAGCAATAGTAACTAAATAAAAGTTTGATTTTTTTTTTCGATTCTTGTTTTTTTTATAGGAATAGCAGGTTCATTATTTGCCAGTAAATGGAATAATTGGCTAATTAGCAGCACTTGTTATGTGATGAATATTCAATTACCAGAATAGAAAAGAAAGAAGATGTAATATACCTTAGTAAATTAATTCCTTTTTGTAGAGTGAATTTGCATCCACCTGGCAGAAAACATAAACAGTCTCTTAGTAAAAGCCTTGGAAAGTTTTCCAAAATTGAGAAATTAAAGGGTGTTTAACTATTTCACTCTTTGTTAGAATATGATTGTTCCTCACAGATGTTTTCTTTATATGCCTTTGAAATTAATCACATCTGTCTAGAATGCTCTTAGCATTATAAAATGCACTAGCTTTACAATGCTAAGTAAATACATTTTTAAATACATTTTAAATACATTTTAAATACATTTCCTGCCATATTCAAAGATTCCTATATTCCACGTAAAATAAAACTGTAAAAAACTATAAAAACCTATGTAATTGAATACATGAAGAGTAAGTGATATTTAACAGGAAATCATAATGATTTTTTAAAATATTATGAAGGCTATTACTACCAGGGCATTTTCAATTAGTTGTCAATTTCCCTCTTTTGACTGCACTTCTGCCGTCCTCATTCTTGGTATTGATTTTTTCCACAGATTGAATAAATTCTTCTTGAAATTTTGAGTTCTGAAAGCTGAGATGTGTGTCTCCTGATGATTTACCAAGACATCTGTGGACAGTGTGTTGATTCAGGGACTTCCAAATCTTCTTACAGTTGTTAGTAGGAGAAAAGATTAGTGGCCCAAGATAGAATAAAGACCTTACTTAGGTTTTGGAGACATTATCATCTCTCACAGTGTTCAGTAGAAAGTAAAGCAATATTCCACTACATCTGCAAATGTTAAGGCCCAATGTCAAAGGAGGCCTTGCATGGCTATGTTGAAAACAGGAGAGGTAACTTCTGGCCAGTTAAACACATTAATGTAAAGATGCTTGAATGATACACTGTGAGAAGGACAAGTTAGGAATCAGGAAATGCGACTTTTGCCTCAGCTCAACTGCTAAATCTTTAATCTTAGACAAACTACTGTATTTGGGGAACTAAAACACACTTGTAAAATGTGGACATTCTTTTGAGAGATTCTAAAGATATCTTCATATGTAATATACTAGAATTATGTGTTTCCTGTGTTCCTGTTCCTATTCCTGTGTTTCCTGAATAGACAATTATAAATCCTAATTTACAACCATCACAGATATTAAAATGAAGTGGTACCATTTAGATTGTTATTCTGAATTTCGTGGGTTGTCTGATTCATACTCATAAGACAATATTGCATCTACTGAATTGTAGTGGCAACAACTCATAAAAACTTCCCTTTTACAATGAGCTCTCTCCTTTACGATGAAATTTGAAAACAAGACTATTTAAATGTATCTAATCCTTATACTGAATTTCATCAGGAAATTTGGTCTCATGATACAAGTAAAAATCAGGAGTATTTAATTAGTGCCTATTTTCATTAACTGATGACCCAATTCAGGATCGATTAAGGTAGAGTGCCACTATTAGATAAATTCAATACAACATTATTTAGAAATGATTGCTCATTCTTGTTCTACTAAAATATAATTGATTATGGATGGCTTTCCAATATGTTTAAAATTACATGTATGTTTATATTGGCCATAATTTGTTTTCCTAATTACTGGTGTTTTGATGGAATTGGAGTTGGATTCCTATTGGACAAGAATCATGAGACTGCATGAAAGGAAAGACATAAATACAATGGATTTTAAATTTATGAGATACCCCATTCTCTCTCTCCCCACATGTAGGCATAAGGTAAAGGCCATGTAAGGATATAATGAAAAGACAGGAAAAGGGCTCTCATCAGACATTAAATATATCCTCATGTTGATTTTGGATTTCTTAGCCTCCAGAACTGTGAGAAAGTCTCTTTTTAAGCCACCAAGTTCATGGTAATTTGTTACAGGCTAAAACAAGGGACCTACAGATAAGGCTTCCTTACATTCGTGGGTTCTCTACCTCTAATAGTAGATACCACATGACCAGGGTCACGGAGCTCAGAATAGAATGTGGAATTGATGATGAGAAATATTGCAGCTGGGGTGCTATATCAAAAGCAGAGTAGCCTATTTGTTTCATAAAAAAAAGGTAATGCATAAGATGATGAAGTGAAAATGCTCCCAGGACAAGCTCTGTTTTCTGAACCATTTTTCCAAAGGCCAATGTCCCTTGCATCTTTCTGTCACCAAATGTTCTACATTGCTTTGTATTACCCAATCCCGCATCTGTCTTCTCAACTAGACTAATACTTGTGGGAAGCATGGTTACTTTTTATTCCTTTTTTAATCTCTAGCACAATTTATAACACATAACAAGTACTCCATAAATATTTGATTGATTAATGCATAGTTGAATTAAGGAAAAATAAAGAACTTCGACCAATTGCCTCTATCTCTCATGAGAATCTACAGGTTAAAATAGTGTTTGATTTCATTATTTTTATAAATAATCATGCATTTTAGAATAATTACTGGTTTTGGAGATGGAAGTTTCATAGTTCAGACTGACCACAGAAAAATAAATCTAGAAAATCAAGATTTATCTTTTTATTTCAATTATTTAAGTCAGATAAATAATGCACCTGTATGCCAATCACTTTATCGTATTTTACAAAATTATTTATTTAGTCTAACTATTGAAGGTCTAGAATCTTCCTTGTCATAGAAGTAGAATGAATATGTAAATAGTGTTACTTATAAAGAACTGTGAGATCCTTAAAGCTAAGTCAAAATTCTACTATTATCACTTAAGCATATATAATATTTGAAATGCATTTCATTTTTCATCTTGAAGAACACAGACCATCTCTAACTCTATGATTGTTTTATCCAATTAATTCCTATTCTACAATAACCCAAAAAATTAAAACTGTCATTCAATTATCAAAAACTTCTCACATTTTTATTTATTTTATTTTTTTTAAGATTTTTATTTATTTGACAGAGAGAGAGACAGAGCACAAGCAGGCGGAGCAGCGGCAGAGGGTGAGAGAGAAGCAGGGTTCCCATTGAGCAGGGAGCCAGATGTGGGGCTTGATCCCAGAACCCTGGGATCATGACCTGAGCCCAAAGGCAGATTCTAGGCTACCCAGGTGCCCCCTCCTATTTTTAATTCTCACATTGTACAGCACAAAATACAGGGGAGTCATTCCCCTCCCAGCTTCTTTAGCATTGTAATTTTTGCCAAGCAAAAGAATCAACCTGATGCACTGAATTCAACTTCAAGTTGAAGTGTATACTAATCTAGTTAAAGCCTCTCTATAAATTTGACAAAAATTAATGAAGTTTCCAAATGTTTTGCCAAATATATATAAAATGATATAAGATCTCTAGACACATCATTTTCCTCACAATACCACTAAGTATATCATTACTAGCCTGAAAGATTTTACGAAATTATATAAAAATACTCCAAATGGTGAATAAGTTATAGTCTGTTTTATAAAATTATTTATGATTACAAGTTAATATTCACTTTATTTTCAGTTACCAAGGAGAATGGCCCTTTTTTTTTTTTTTTGAGTCAAACACACACACACACACACACACACACACACACACACACACAAGGTCAATAAAGTGTTTATTTGTTTAAATAATATTCAGGGATGGAAAATATTTATTAGACTGGGAAAAAGGATTTTCTAACTATCCTATATAAATAAAAGGAGTATGAGGAACTGAACATACAAATCACAGTAATTATGCACCATGATAAGTGTGATATATTAATCTTAAAAAAGTGTTAAATGAACAAAGATGCTCTTATATTATAACCTGGCAGGCAATTATGAATTTGAGTTTTAAAATGTGCAGGAAATGTGAAAATAGAATAGCACATTTCCATTCCTAATTGAGTCTTTCACAAAGCCCTGCATCAGAAATGATGTAGATTAAATCAAAAGTACTTGCTTACAGGCAGTCCTCTGCAATGAGATGATGCTGATTCATGAAAGAGATGTTAAAAATGCAAACCCATTCCTGAAGGAAAGAACAGATGTATTTCTCTCTGCCTGTACAGTTTTATACTTTCTATCATGGAAACTTAGATTTCCTTTTGAAAAACACTCAGAAGGAAATATTCTTTTTACTGCATTAACCCCTGAATATTCCTCGAAATATTTTATCACTTGCATGAAGAATATAACATGGTGAAATAAAATTCCATATCAGGATAAAGAATATTTGTAAAATTAGAATGATGACAAACATTACAGCTTTTAACAACCCACACTATTTCCCTTAGACATAAAATGGGGATTTGCAAAATCCACCTATATTAAGAAATCACAAACCTCTCAAAGTTTGAATTCCTTGTGGTGGACTACATACCATCTATAGTGCTCCACACTCATTTATTTCACTATATCCCAAACTAGCGTCCCCCAGGCTTGGTCAGTCAGGTCTCCTGATTCCTCTTGCATATTACATCTTTTTCTCACATTTGGGTGTGGGCTCATATGGTTTCTCTCTCCTTATTTGCTTTCACTTTTTGTCTGCATGATCACTCACTGTTTATGACCCAACCTAAGATCATTGAATCCTTGGAATTTTCCCCTATTTTAAAACTCTTTTCTATGAAGCTTATACTCTCATTACAACAGAAGAGATATTCAGGTTTGAAAGGGACTAGACTATATTTGTTTCCTAGAGCTGTCATAAAAAAGTACCACAAACTAAGTGGCCCAAAACAGGAGAGATTTACTCTTTGGCAATTCTGGAGGCAAAAATTCCAAAATCAAGGACAGTAGGGTCCTCTTCCCTCTAGCAGCTCTAGGGAAGAACCCAACCTTGACTCTTCCTACCATGTGGTAATTTCTGACAATCTTTGACATTCCTTGGTTTGTAGATGCATCATTCCAATTAATTCTTCCATTTTTCCATGACTGTCTGTATGTCTGTGTGTCTCTGAATCTATCCCTCCTCATCAGAGAACCAGTAATTGGATTTAAGGTCCTCAGCAAATACTATGACTTCATCTTAACTTGATTATATCTGCAAAGATCCCGCTTTCAAGTTAGGTCACACTCACACATAAGGAGGGTTAGGACTTTCACATGTCTTTTTGGAGGACACAATTCAACACAGAATAGAAACACTCAAATGCATCTACATTAACCATTCATTATTATGACATAGAAAAACCCCAACTAACTCTGTTTACATACTTCTGTTAACATTAAAATCACAATTTAGGAAGTTACCAGTTTTATCAGTGGATAGCTTAGAATTTGAGTCAACAAAAATCCTTTCTTTGTAACATAAGTTCATTGGCCTTCTTTCTCTAGTTCTATTCTTAAGCTCATATAGAATAAACAGCACTGACATCAATATTATAGGCCATTAAATGATTAAAGACAGTTTATTCTTCCTTAAAACTTTCTTCAGGATACACATTCCTATTTTACTGATTACCTTTTCTTAATATACCATAAACAGTAAAAACCATGACATGTGTCTCTCAGGAAAACTGACTGAGCTCCAATTGTCTGTTTTTGAGAGAATATCTCTTGTCTACTTTCATATAGAATTAGAGTTCATCATATCACAATGGCTTTGATATCAGACAGTTGTGGCTATAAATCCGAGATCTACTACTAGCCAATTGCATTACCAATAAAATTAAATAATTTCTCTAAGCTTCAATGTCCTACTTGGCAAAATCTGAATGTAACATTTACCATAAAGAGTTAAAGTAATAATTAGGTAATAGATAATTAACACGGTGCTTGGTAGACTTAATAAATGGTAGTTTGAAATAACATAATTTTTATTGCTCTGGCTAAACAGAAATCTTATTTAATACAACAGAACTTATATTATATTGAGCATGGCCTAGGGCCCTTAGTGCTAATTCAAGCCCCAACAGCAACATCACAACTAATATGACTTTATACATTGTTCTTCAGACCTAGCTATTCTTACCTTGCTTACTATCTGTAGTAACAGAAATGTTCTAATCACATCCAGATTCTTGTGGAGAAGGTGTGCTTAACATTTGTTCTTTCACATTAGTAAATGAGGGTAACGTAACTCATCCTCACCATTGATTACCACTTGAACCTCTCATAGAACAATCTCTGAAAAACGCTATAAAATTCTCTCATTTCTCTAAAGAAGTAGCATCTCTTACTTGACCTTTAGTCTGTTTGCAGGGTCTTAGTTTTCTGCCATCGATTCCTGAAAATGAGGCAGAGATTTCTAATTGCCACCTGATACCCATTTTCCCATTTTTTTCTTAAAAACAAACTTTACTTGGAGAACTGACATAGCCATCTTGAAATATTACATTTTGCAGCCAGAATAATCCATTTGATTAAATTCTGGTCAATGAGCTATAAGTAGAAGTGTTTTTAGGACTTCCAAGAAGGGTGTTGAAAAAGACCAGATTTATCTAGGAAACAGCTTGAGAATACAGCCTTAATTTTTTACAGATGAGCTTTTGCACATCTCTTAGAATATAAAATGGACCTGATGATGGATTTTGTAAGTTTCATATGTTAGTGGGATGAAGCTGGGTCCCTGATATCCAGAAAGAGTCCAGTCAGCCTTGGACTTCCTTTACATGGAAGAAAATTATATTTCTATCTTTTTCAAACCACTGCTCTTTTGTGTTTTCTGCTACATCCAGATCAACATATTTCAGTTCTTTTCCTAAATCAAACTGGGGATGAACTTCAAATAGTCATTTGGGTTACAGAGAAGGATGAATTAATTCTTGGCCCCTGGGTCTTTGGATCAACTGTCTCTTTGAGTTGAGTTCTGTTCCCTCACCAAATTCATATATTGAAGTACTTCAGAATGCTACCTTATTTGAGAATATGGTCTTTACAGAGGTAATCAAATTAAAATGAGGTCATTAGAGTGGGCTCTAATCCAATGGTAGTGTCCTTATAAAAATGGTAAATTTGAAGATAGATTGGCATAAAGAGAACAAGGGCCAAGAATTATGTGCAATGTGCAGGCCCACTGGGCCACTAGACCTAATACACTATGATCTCAGTTAAGTGTTTTTATTTAATATTATTTAGTGTTATAACATATGCTCTCATAAAGTTTATGTTATTATGTGGTGGTATAACTTACAGCACATTATTATACCTAGGTACAGATTAGTGTTTCTCTTTAAGTTTCTGGTTTTAAGATGTTGACTGCCACACAGAGAATGCTATAAAAACATCCCCAGAAAAAAAAAAAAAAAATCCCCAGAAACAAATAAATAAGAACAATGATTTCTAAAATTTTTCACCCACTTTCAGTGAGTTTATAGATTCTCTGAAGACATCAATGAATACATTTGTTCATACAGCAATATATATTGTTTTATATTTAAATATAGAGTATTTGCTTTACAAATCTCTTACCCAATCATTTCATTCAGGGCTTATATTCAGCTAGTGAGCACAGATATATCTGGCATCATTCTGATTGGTTGGCATCAATTATGCATTATTAGTAGTAAAATATTTTTAATATCACCTCTTTGTTTTCATTATAGATTGATTTACTGCCTACCAATTATCAGCATTATTTAAAGTAGAACTTGTGTATTATTTTGATGGGGCTGCCATGACAAAGTATAGAGACTTAAATAATAGAAACAATTATTAAATAGAAAATTTTTTCCTCACAATTCTAAAGGCTAAAGTCTGAGATCAAGGTATTAGCAGGGTTTGTTCCTTCTGAGGCCTCTCTCTCCTTGGTTTGTAGATGGCCTCTTTTCCCCAGGTCTTCACATGGTCTTTTTCTGTGTGTGTATCTGTGTCCTAATTTCCTCTTCTTATAAGGACACCAGTCATACTGTATTAGAGCCTACTCTAAAAACCTCGTTTTAACTTAATAACCCCTTAAAAGGCCATATCTGCAAATATAGTTACATTCTGAGTATCGGAGCTTAGGAACTCAACATATGAACTTCTAGAACACGATTCAGCCTGCAGCATCCTGTATTCCCACTGAATTTAATATTTGTGTCATTTTTGTAATAGAACTAATAGGTTAATACTCAATGAGCCATGGTGTTGTTATTGATAACAGACTATCTGTCTTATTTTAAACAATTAAATTACTATCCGAAATATATTAAATACATATTTCGGCAAAAGACAGAGAAGGAAAAAAATTGGTAAGCCCTATAGTAACATTGGTTTCCTGCCTGTAGACACTTCCCACACTGCAGTGCAAAAAGCAGTAACTGAAGCAGAGTCTAACAGTATTATTGAGTTAAGGAGATGGAGATCATGTTTCAGGAGGGCTGCAATGACTTTAAGTTTAGGGTAGAGTGCAAGATAAGACTTACAGAAATGAAAATTTCCATAAATTTGCATAGTATTTCTTGAGTCTGTGTGAATAATAAACTGCATAGTATTTCTTGAGTCTGTGTGAATAAAAAAAGTGATATTCTATGAATAATAAGCAAAGAATAACTGCTAAATGGAAATACAAAATTACTAACCATAAACTTAACAGGGCTGGCTGTTAGATACGCAAATTCTAATGAAGCATAGTAGAAACTAGTTAACTATCCAGAGCGTTCAGCAGAAACCCCAGAAATACCACACTTTAATATTAAGCTTCTCCTTAGAATTAATCTGGATGTGCTCTAACTACTCTTATAATAAATTAAACACTCTCATTAAAATTAAACTACCTTTACTATTAATCTAGATGTGTTCTAACAAAGTTTAAACTAACTGCCCACTAGAAAGGATCTATATATACTTCAAAGGAAGACAACAAAACCCAAATTTTCATCAGTATAACCCTTACAATGCCCGGCATCAAATTAAAAATCACCATTTCTACACAAAGACAAGAAAATGTGACTTGTAACCAGGGGAAAATTTAGTAAATAGAAATAGAACCAGAAATGACGGAGATAATGGTATTCAAGAATTTTAAAAGAGCTTCTGTAAATATGTTCGTTTTTTTTAAAGAATAAACTCAATGAGAAGATAAAGTCTAAAAAAGAATCCATAAAAATTCTAGAGTTGAAAGAATACAATGTCTGAAATTGTAAATATCTTAGATGGTATGGGCCCGACTGTCTTTGTCACAACAACTCAATTCTGCCATTACAGAACTAAAGCAACATTCATGGATAATACATAAACAAAAATGTGTGGCTGTGTTCTCAAAAAAGTCTATTAAAAAAATAAAACAAAACCAACCCCCTCCCCCCAAAAACAGGTGACTAACTAGATTTGGTTTGAGGGCCTTATTTGCCAACTCCTGTGCTGACCTGTCCAAGTATAACTCCCAGAATATTTTTTTTTTTTGGTTAAGGAATTGGAGATATGAAGCAAGGATAGCGTTCTGTGCCTGTGGAAGAATTTTTCTTTGTGTGATGATAGCTGAGCTTCATATAGTTAAACACGTGGTCCAGGTACAACACTTGAATGGTCTCACACATTTATTACTCCATTAAAACTTTGACCTAAACCTGTTCTCACTAGAATTCAGAAGTTCATAGCATATCAGTGCTTCTGCAGCTAAAGCCAGAAAAAAAGTAGATAAATTAAAAAATAAAACCTTATAAATTAATATCATTAATGGCTTAGACAAACTAAAATTTCATGAAAGGAAGAAGCTCTCCAAGATGAATTATGTAGAAATAAACAAAGGCAGATAAATGAGAAGAGAGGTTATTTACTCAGACCATGCTAGAGGAAGGGAATCAGCCACTATCACAGCGTTTGGCAGAGACTCAAAGGCAAGCAGGGGAGTAGAAAAGCTTTAGGATGAGAATGGAAAAAAAAAAAAAAGGAAGGTTTAGATTGTGTTTTCATTGGCGGTTGGTAGCACAGGGAAGCCAGAGGCAGGCTAACTAGAAGTGGGGTACCCTATGTGACTGTTCTGGGGAGCATATCTGATCTGAGAGTGAGGGCAAAACTTAAGGAGGCCAGTAGTCCTTGTCCAGATTCCAAGTGTTCTGGGCTGACTGCTGCAAAAATTTTGATTTGACTTTCTAGGCTGTTTGCTGCACAGTTTGCAGGTCAGATGTCTGCTCTCACATATGGTCTTACCATTGTCCATTTGTATATTTATCACTCAAGTTAAACCATCTTCAAATATTTTGTTTGCAGATCCTGGGCACTAGCCGAAGATGGGGGTAAATTTAAACTAAGAGTCCTTGGGAAAGAGAAGTCAATAATTTTTAGTAGCTGTGCATAATGAAGTAACACATTTTTAACCTGAAGTGTTTCAACCACGAGACTTGATTCCCCGTGACATAACTGCTAACTAGCTATTCTGCAGACAGTGAGAGAGACTGAAGAGTTAATTTGTAAGTTTCTTTTGTTGTTGTTGTTGTTATTTATTTATTGTGTTATGTTAGTCACCA
>CM052802.1:20677692-20715478 GCA_028533885.1 Nasua narica | reverse complement strand
TGCTTCTTTGGGGTAAACACCGAGTAGTGCAATTGCAGGGTCATAGGGTAGCTCTATTTTTAATTTCCTGAGGAATCTCCATACTGTTTTCCAAAGTGGCTGCACCAACTTGCATTCCCACCAACAGTGGAAGAGGGTTCCCCTTTCTCCACATCCTCTCCAGCGTTCGTTGTTTACTGTCTTGTTGATTTTGGCCATTCTAACTGGTGTAAGGTGGTATCTCAGTGTGGTTTTGATTTGAATCTCTCTGATGGCTAAACATGATGAACATTTTTTCATGTGTCTGTTAGCCATTTGTATGTCTTCTTTGGAGAAGTGTCTGTTCATGTCTTCTGCCCATTTTTTGATGTGATTATCTGTTTTGTGAGTGTTGAGTTTGAAGAGTTAATTTGTAAGTTTCTAAAAAAAATAATAATAATAGAATCTCCTGAACGATTGCCTGCCTGTTTTAGGAAACAGATACCTGCTGGAGAAAGAGAAAGCCTTAAGCATACTATTCTCTGCCTTAGGCATTTGCCTGGTTCTGAAGCTGTATGGGGAAGGTAGCTAAACAGCTGGGCAAGGAATCTCTGTACTCTTTCAAATTTTCAGAGCTGAAGAAACAGAAAACTATGAGTGTCTTAAATCTATACTTCAAAAAATTTAGAAGGCCACATCTGTAAAGGTGAAATTAAAGAAGTCCTCTCAAAGCTGTAAGCAAGCCATGACTAAGATAAATCCCTGAATGGACTGAGAAGATATATATATAACTCCCTTAGTTGTTTTACACTAAAAAAAAAAAAAGAAAGAAAAGAAAAATATAGAAAATACATCTATACGAAACTTTATTTTTTGACAAAAATGCCTAGAATATATCACAAATGTTCACAAACTTGCAAATTGATAAATACACAAAAAGTGAGTATATATATATATATATATATATATAACTAATAATCAAGAGAAAAAAAAGACAATGACAGCAAACCTAGAAATGATCCAGATATTTAATTATTTTGTATGTTATAGGTAAACTGCATATATTATGAGTTATGAATCAAGTATCTTAAAACACATTTTTAAGGGATGCCTGGGTGGCTCAGTAGGTTAAAGCCTCTGCCTTCGGCTCAGGTCATGATCTCAGGGTCCTAGGATCGAGCCCTGCATCGGGCTCTCGGCTTGGCAGGGAGCCTGCTTCCCCTTCTCTCTCTGCCTGCCTCTCTGCCTACTTGTGATCTTTCTCTATCAAATAAATAAATTAACTCTTTAAAAAAAACATTTTAAGATTTTTGGAGTTTTAAAGAAACTTGATATATTAAAAATTTATGTAAGAATATACAAATAACCAAGTACATCTAAGGCTAGAAAATAAAATGTTGGGGCACCTGGGTGGCTCAGTGGGTTAAAAGCCTCTGCCTTCAGCTCAGGTCATGATCTCAGGGTCCTGGGATCGAGCCTCCACATTGGGCTTTCTGCTCAGCAGGGAGCCTGCTTCCCCTTCTCTCTGCCTGCCTCTCTGCCTACTTGTGATCTCTCTGTCAAATAAATAAATAAAATCTTTAAAAAAAAAAGAAAGAAAATAAAATGTTGATTGACTTATCACACAGAAAGGCAAAGTGCACACTCAAAGAAGTAAATACGAACAACAGAAATATAGGCAATTAGAACAAAATAGGCTACAGATGGATTCATGCATACATAGAAATTTAATATAGGATAAATTTGGCAGCATCAATCAATGGTGAAATGAAATATCATCCATAGATATTGAATAAAGTGACTCACCATTTGGGGAAAGTGAAAAGTCATTCTTCAATCCCACAGAAAGAAGAGTCCGAAAAAGATCAAAGAAAACATGCCAAGATAAAATTTCAAAGGCTACAGAGGTAAATTAAGGAGCCTATATTTGTGACAAAGGAGTAAGAGTGATAGCTGAGAAATAACACAGAAAATTTCAAAAGGACAAATTATCAAAACAAAAATGATTATGGTGATACATCCAAGTAGGCTTCTCTTCAAGGAAGGACACCAAAATTAACAAACACAGAAGGCTGAGAAAACACATTTGTTTGGTCTAAACCAGAAAAGAAATGATATTTACAATATAAAAGGAATTTATGCAACTCATCAATAAAAATTCTGCAACCCAGATAGAAAAATGATAAAGGATAGGAATCTCCAAAGAAAATAAAAGAAATGACCAAAAAAGAAACCAGAGATACAGTAGATAGAATCAACAAACTCAAAAGTTATTCTTCAAAAGAAACTGATAATATTAACAAAACCCTGGAAAATTAAGAAAAGGAAAAAGAAGACAAATAATATTAGAAATCTAAAAGATATTAATTACAAAAGCTATAGATATTAAAAATTACTAGAAAATACTATGAAAAATGTTGCCAAATTACTTAACACTGAGATTAAATAAATTCTGTGAAATACAAAATTTCTAAAAGCTGAATCTAGGAAAAGAAGTCCTAAGTAATCCCAAAAGAATATACAAAAATAAATAAGTAAATGTTTAGAAATGTTCTGATAAATATCAACAACAGACTCAAATGGTTTTACTTGTTAAATTTTATTAAACTCTTAAATTAAATTTTTCTAATCAAATAATTTGATTAATTTTTTTCCAGACAATGAAAAAAGGAAATAGTCATCACCTAATTAAGTAAAGTCTGTATAATATTAATAATAAAATCTGCCAAGTCAGTATGAAAAAATAAGTTACTATACCATCCGACCCATGAGCAAGGAGACAAAATCCTAAACAAATATTAACCAAACTCAGAAATATATTTAAAAAAATACAATTTATCATCATCGATGAGACTTCATCCCAAGATAAAGTGCTAGAGTGGAAACAATTAGAAATGGTTAATATAATTCACCTTATTAGGGGCAAAAAATCATATATTACTTTAAATAGAGGCATAAAATCAGTATTTCAAAAAATACAACATATGCTCATGGTAAAAAATGTCTTAGCTAACTATGAGTAGATGATATTTCCTTAAAACATTAAAAGATTTTAACCAAAGATTAAATCACATATTATACAAAGATAAAAGGTTATAATGATATCAGTCTAGATTTAGAACAAAGCAAAGTACCTTAAATCGCCATTAGTTATTAACAGATAATATAAATGTCCAGAAAAGTCAAAGAGCAACTATAGCTAACATAAAATTCAGTAAGTTTACTAAGATTATAGACATAATACTGTTTTAAAAATAAATTATATTTTTATAAACCAACATAAAACATAATTTCATGATATGTACCTTTAACAATAGAATTTAAATTATAAAATAATCACAAATAAATTTAATAGAAGTTGTTATATAACATTAAGTTCATATTTATAGCATTATAAAGTTTAAAGATTTTTAAATAACTAAATAAATGTAGGGATGGATTGTAAAGACATTAATTTTTACTAACAGGGCTATGGAATAAATGTAATCTCAGTGCTACCTGGCAGGCCAGAAAGGACTGGCATGATATATTTAGAGCACTAAATGAGAAGAATATGCAGCCAAGAATACTATATCCAGCTAGGCTGTCGTTGAAAATAGAAGGAGAAATAAAAAGCTTCCAGGACAAACAAAAACTAAAAGAATTTGCAAACACCAAACCAGACTTACAGGAAATATTGAAAGTGGTCCTCTAAGCAAAGAGAGAGCCTGAAAGTAACAGACCAGAAAGGAACTGAGACAATATACAGGATCGGTCACCTTACAGGCATTACAATGGCACTAAATTCATATATTTCAATAGCGACCCCGAATGTAATTGGGCGAAATGCCCCAATCAAAAAACACAGGCTATCAAAATGGATAAGAAAACAAAACCCATAGATATGCTGTCTACAAGAAACTCATTTTAGACCCAAAGACACCTCCAGATTTAAAGTGAGGGGGTGGAAAACAATTTACCATGCTAATGGACATCAAAAGAAACCTGGGGTGGCAATCCTTATATCAGATAAATTAGACTTTAAACCAAAGACTATAATAAGAGATAAGGAAGGACACTATATCATACTTAAAGGGTTTGTCCAACAAGAAGGTCTACCATTTTAAATATCTATGCCTTGAACATGGAAGCAGCCAATTATATAAACCAATTAATAACAAAATCAAAGAAACGCATTGACAATAATACAATAATAGTAGGAGACTTTAACACCCCTCTCACTGAAATGGATAAATCATCTAAGCAAATGATCAACAAGGAAATAAAAGCTTTAAATGACACACTGGACCAGATAGACATCACAGATATATTCAGAACATCCCAAGCAACAGAATACAAATTCTTCTCTAGTGCACATGGAACATTCTCCAGAATCAATCACATCCTGGGTCACAAATCAGGTCTCAATTGGTACCAAAAGACTGGGATCAATCACTGCATATTTTCTGACCACAATGCTTTGAAACAAGAACTCAACCACCAGAGGAAAGTTGGAAAGAACTCAAATACATGAAGGCTAAAGAGCATCCTACCAAAGAATGAATGGGTCAACCAGGAAATTAAAGAAGAATTTTTAAAATTCATGGAAACAAATGAAATGAAAGCACAACTGTTCAAAATCTTTGGGACACAGCAGAGGCGGTCCTGAGAGGAAAGTATATAATAATACAAGCCTTCCTCAAGAAACAAGAAAGGTCTCAAGTACACAACCTAAAACTACACCTAAAGGATCTGGAGAAAGAACAGCAAAGAAAGCCTAAAACCAACAGGAGAAGAGAAATAATAAAGATCAGGGCAGAAATCAGTGAAATAGAAAAGAAAAGAACAGTAGAACAAATCAAAGAAACTAGGAGTTGATTCTTTGAAAGAATTAATAAGATTGATAAACCACTGGCCAGACTTATCAAAAAGAAAAGAGAAAGGACCCAAGTTAATAAAATCATGAATGAAAGAGGAGAGATCACAACCAACACCAAAGAAATACAAACAATTATAAGAACATATTATGAGCAATTATACACCAGCAAATTTGACAATCTGGAAGAAATGAATGATTTCCTAGAGATACATAAACTACCAAAATTGAACCAGGAAGAAATAGAAAACCTGAACAGGTCCATAACCAGTAAGGAGACTGAAGCAGTCATCAAAAATCTTCCAACAAACAAGAGCCCAAGGCCAGACGGCTTCCCAAGGGAATTCTACCAAACATTTAAAAAATTAATACCTATTCTCCTGAAACTATTCCAAAAGATAGAAATGGAAGGAAAACTTCCAAACTCATTTTATGAGGCTAGCATTGCTTTGATCCCCAAACCAAAGACCCCATCAAAAAGGAGAATTACAGACCAATATCCTTAATGAACACAGATGCAAAAATTCTCACCAAAATATAAGCCAATCATTTCCAACAGTACATTAAAAGGATCACTCACCAAGATCAAGTGGGATTTATTCCTAGGCTGCAAGTTTGGTTCAACATCCACAAATCAATCAATGTGATATAATACATTAATAAAACAAAGAACAATAACCATATAATACTCTCAATAGATGCCGAAAAAGCATCTGACAAAGTACAGTATCCTTTCTTGATGAAAACTCTTCAGAGTGTTAGGATAGAGGGTACATATTTCAATATCATAAAAGCCATCTATGAAAAACCCACAGCGAATATCATCCTCAATGGGGAAAAACTGAGATCTTTTCCCCTAAGATCAGGAACATGGCAGGGATGTCCACTATCACCATGCTATTCAACATAGTACTAGAAGTCCTACCCTCAGCAATCAGACAACAAAAAGAAGTAAAAGGCATCTGAATTGGCAAAGAAGAAGTCAAACTCTCACTCTTTGCAGATGATATGATACTTTATGTAGAAAACCCAAAAGACTCCACTCCAAGACTGTTAGAACTCATACAGGAAATCAGTAAAGTATCAAGATATAAAATCAGTGCACAGAAATCAGTTGCATTTCTATACACCAAGAGCAAAATAGAAGAAAGAGAAAGTAAGGAGTCAATCCCATTTACAATTGCATCCCAAACCATAAGATACCTCACTAGGAATAAACCTAACCAAAGAGGCAAAGAATCTATACCCAGAAAATTATAAAATACTCATTAAAGAAAATGAGGAAGACACAAAGAAATGGAAAAACGTTCCACACGCATGAATTGGAAGAACAAATACTGCGAACATGTCTATACTACTTAAAGCAATCTACACATTTAATGCAATCCCTATCAAAATACCATCAATTTATTTCAAAGAAATGGAACAAATAATCCTAAAATTTATAGGGAACCTGAAAAAAATACAAATAGCCAGAAGAACGTTGAAAAAGAAAACCAAAGTTGGTGGCATCACAATTCCAGACTTCAAGCTCTATTACAAAGCTGTAATCATCAAGACAGTGTGATACTGGCACAAAAACAGACACATAGATCAATGGAACAGAATAGATTGCCCAGAAATGGATCCTCAACTCTACGGTCAACTAATCTTCAACAAAGCAGGAAAGAATGTCCAGTGGACATTTGAAGAGACAAAAAAAGGGTCTCTTCAACAAATGGTGTTGAGAAAATTGGGGAGCCACATCCAGAAGAATGACACTGGACCATTTCCTTACACCACACACAAAAATAGACTCAAAATGGATGAAAGACCTCAATGTGATATAGGAATTCATCAAAATCCTTGAGGAGAAAACAGGCAGCAACCTTTTCTACATCAGCCACTGCAATTTCTTCCCAGAAACATCACCAAAGGCAAGGGAAGCAAGGGCAAAAATGAACTATTGGAACTTCATCAAGATCAAAAGCTTTTGCATAGCAAAGGAAACAGTTAACAAAACCAAAAGACAACCAACAGAATGGGAGAGGATATTTGCAAATGACATATCAGATAAAGGGCTAGTATCCAAAATCTATACAGAACTTATCAAATGCCACACCCAAAGAACAAATAATCCAATCAGGAAAAGGGCAGAAGACATGAACAAAATTTCTGCAAAGAAGACATCCAAGTGGCCAACAGACACATGAAAAAGTGCTCAACATCACTTGGCATCAGGGAAATACAAATCAAAACCATAGTGAAATACCACCTCACACCAGTCAGTATGGCTAAAATTAACAAGTCATGAAATGACAGATGTTGTCAAGGATGCAGAGAAAGGGGAACCCTCCTACACTGTTGGTGGGAACACAAGTCAGTGCAGCCACTCTGGAAAACAGTATGGAGGTTCCTCAAAAAGGTGAAAATAGAGCTACCCTATGAGCCAGCAATTGCACTACTGGGTATTTACCCTAAAGATACAAATGCAGTGATCTGAAGGGGCAGATGCACTCGAATGTTTATAGCAGCAATGTCCACAATAGCCAAACTATGGAAAGAACCTAGATTGTCCATCAACAGATGAATCAACAACAGATAAAAGAAGATGTGATATGTGTATACACACACACACACACACACACACACAATGGAATACTATCCAGCCATCAAAAAACCCCAAAACCTTGCCATTTGCAATGACATGGGTGGAACTAGAGGGTATTATGCTAAGCAAAATAAGTCAATCACAGAAAGACAATTAACATATGATCTCTCTGATATGAGGAATTTGAAAGGTGGGGGGGGGCAGAGAGGGATAAAATGAAACAAGATGGGACCCAGGAGGGAGACAAACCAAAAGAGACTCTTAATCTCAGAAAATAAACAGGGGTGTGTTGCTGGAGGGGTGTGGCGGAGAGGGGTGGCTGGGTTATAGACATTGGGGAGGGTATATTCTATGGTGAGTGCTGTGAATTGTGTAAGACTTATGATTCACAGACCTGTACCCCTGAAGCAAATAATACATTATACGTTAATTAAAAAATGTAATTCCAATCCTAATTTCCAAAGATACTTTCTGAAAATTGGCAAGCTGATTCTAAATTGTATGGGAAAAAGCGCAAACTTAAGAATGGCATACAGTCAGGGTGCCTGGGTGGCTCAGTTGTTGAGTGTCTGCCTTTGGCTCAGATCATGATCCCAGGGTCCTGGGACCGAGCTCTGCATCGGGCTCCCTGCTCAGCAGGAAGCCTCCCTCTCCCTCTCTCACTCCCTCTGCTTCTGTTCCCTCTCTCACTGTCTCTCTCTGTGTCAAATAAATAAAATCTTAAAAAAAAAAAAGCTTTAAAAAAAAAAAAAAGAATGGCATGCAGCCTTATTAATAACCAGAACATAATAGGAGCTGCCAATATATCTCTGCACACACATTGACACACACGTTTGAAATTGTAAGAAAAACTAATTTAATTTCCTTCCTCACCATATTTTTTAAAAAATTAGACATACAATTTTAATGTAAAAATATACACTGTAAAAGCCAAAGCTACAGCATCTTTACAAGTCAATATGGAAGAAAGTTTTATTAGTAGTGAGAATTTCTGAACCAAAACATAAAAATTGCTAAACATAAAAGAAAATATGAATAAACACATTAGCACATTAAAGTACATTAAAATACAAGTACAATAAAATATTTTATTCATCATATTTCACTAGAGAAAGGTTTGGAAAGGTAGGTTCCTTCACCTATCTTTATATAAACTTGACATCTGTATAAATCTGGTTTTTACAGTCATTTGAAAATAGCAATTTTGAATTTCCAAGGATTATTTTATTTTTTTAAGATTTTATTTATTTATTTGACAGTAAGAGAGAGAGAGGGAGAGCACAAGCAAGGGAACAGCAGGCAGAGGGAGAGGGAGAAGCAGGCTCCCCGCTGAGCAGAGAGCCTGATGGGGCTGGATCCAAGGACCAGGATCTGAGCCGAAGGCAGAGGCTTTAACCCACTGAGCTACCCAGGCGCTCCTCTAAGGATTATTTTAAAGAATTTGTGCCTTTAAGTAAATTCAAGTCTCTTCCCCAAACTGGATTTATAATATTTTTTTCCATAATGAAATATTTTGTCAGCATTTAAAGAGTGAATTTTAAACAGATTCTTGGAATAGTGTCTCATAATACCTCTCAATTTGTTCAACTTTAGCACTTGTCTCATCCCTCAAAGCTTTTCAGTACTACTTTCTTCACCATGAAACTCCACTAAATTTCCCAATTCAAACATGCAATTCTTTTCCGTCTTCACTAGTGCTCTCTGCCCCCAATTTATTGACCACCTCTTTCAAGTTATTGGTCTTAATAGTTTTGGCGTCATGAATTTCATCACCTTCTTTTGGGTTTTGCAGATCTCTGGTACTGAATTTAGGTCTTCTGAATCTGATTTTTACATTTTTTTAGTAAAACCAACACAGATTAGATGAACCAATTGACCTCAACATGAGCCTCAATCATAACCTGCCCTTTTTTGATAACAGAGCACAAAAGTACAATCCATGCCATGGAAGTTGCTCAGGCAGTTTTTGTCCAAAACATTCTTAGTAATTACCTTCAATTTTCTAAGCACAACTTCATCATTTTGCAAATCAGGAAGGCTCACCTCAAAAACAGTACCCACCCTAAGAGGGGCGCCTGGCTGGCTCAGGTCATGGTCCCAGGGTCCTAGGATCGAGCCCCAAATCTGGCTCTCTGCTTGGAGGGGAGCCTGCTTCTCCCTCTCTCACTCCCCCTGTTAGTGCTCACTTTCTCACTGTGTCTCTCTGTCATATAAATAAATAAAAATCTTAAAAAAAAAAAAACAGTACCTTAGAAATCATCAGATGCAATTTTGGTCCCTTGACTCCTTCAGGTTAACATTTTTCCAACCCTACTCACATCTTACCAGTGTTTCTTAAAAAACTGATCAACTACTATCTTTTTGGCTTCCTCTTTGTTGTCTTTTGTGAGATGCTTGGTCTTGCCAATCACCATGGTGCAGCTCTGAAAGCCAAAATCTTATGTCATTATTTTGCAGCTTTTACAGGCAATGCAAAGTTCTCCAACCCAATCAATAGTCTTAGAAATGGGAAACTACTTAGATTTTTCAGAGCGTTTATGTACATGAGATTAAAGAACTATCTTCCCACCTCATTTCCTTGTAAATGCTAAAAAGGAACTTTAAATGAAAGGCAATTTAGAGTTATGTCTTAAGGAAATGATAAAGATTATGGTAACAAGGTGCCATGGTGTGACTGTTTGTGTCTGCCCCTCCCCCAATTCATATGTTGAAATCCTAATATTCAATGTGATGGTATTAAGGGGTGGGACTTTAAGGAGTTACTTAGGTCCAGAAGGTTTGGTCACCAGGCTGGCACTGTGATCTCAGACTTTCAATCACAAGAATTGAGAGAAATAACTCATGCAGTATTTTGTTACAGCAGACTGAACTAGGACACATGGTTTAATTTAAGCCTTTATGATATTTGAAAGGTACTGAGATGATTTATCAATATAGTTCTGTGAGTAAATATTTTTACCCTCTTTATGTCAAATAAAAACCAATCAGGTTCTTTAAACTTAAATCATAATTGTTGTATTTTTTTCCAGTTTCATTAGCTTAATACATACTTTAGACTCATTCTTTGATTTTTGCCTTCCCCAATTATTGGCATAAGAAATTTTTAAGCATGTAAATAACCTTTGAAATATAAGAATATTTTATTTTTTTATGTTTTTTTTTTAATTGTATTTATTTATTTGACAGAGAGAGAGAGAGAGAGAGATCACTAGCAGGCAGAGAGGCAGGCAGAGAGAGAGGGAAGCAGGCTCCTTGCCGAGCAGAGATCCTGATGTGGGGCTCGATCCCAGGACCCTGAGATCATGACCTGAGCCGAAAGCAGAGGCCTTAACCCACTGAGCCACCCAGGCACCCCTATAAGAATATTTTAAATGGTGAACTGCTATCACTTACTTTGCAGTTACTATTGCCAACCATTTTAATACAATAATTAGGACTAATAAATTGGTCACAACCTTGAAAACCATCCTATACAAATCAATATAATCTACCAGGTTCCTGGTTGTCATAGAAACTGATCATAGCAAGTATGTTTAAAGCAGCACACATTTATGCATACATTAATAACACACTAAAGTTTAAAAATGAGCCTAATCAAAACCTTTTTCACCACAATTTGCATCATTGCTCTTTACTTTACCTGATGCATCATTTCTCTTTAAACTTGAACCAAAAAATATATAATATGAAATAGTAAAGAATGTATGCTTAGAACTAACATTCAGTAGTTCTCTCATAATGGAAGAATTGTCATTTCAGATGAAATAATGTATCAATGTGACTTGCCCTAGCAATCAAATGCTCTTTCTTTCAAAGTATTTATCTGTTTCCATCATCACCTAACTGTAATAATTTGTGAAATAAAAAGACTTGCGAAATCCAACATTGGGATTTAGTGAACTGCATCATCTTCAGGATTTAAAATGTAATTTATGAGTAATAAAAAGGATATAATTGGAAACTTGAAACAATTAAGAGTTTTCTGTACAAATATTCAAGATCCAGTCAAGGAAATATTTTGTCAATGAAAGGTTTCATTGATAAGCCAGTAGACTAAAATTATATGTGTCATTATTTTACACAAAATGCACTTCTGTAAATTCCTTCTTTTCATTTGTTTGAATAAGTAGAAACAAAACATTAAATATAATGCAAAGAGAGCACCCTTGTCTCAATACATTGAGCACCAATATCTCAATACAGTATATTACTGTCTAAAATAAAATTTAAATGTATTTACATTAAAGAAAATCATTCAGAAAAGAAGTTAAAAGAAATATGAGTACATTAAGAATATCTATGGAAAGCATACTATATATATATGAATATACATATATGTACACATATATAATTTTATATACACATACAAAGAGAGAGAGAAATGTAACTGTGCCATGCACCCATCATTTGGCTTCGATGAATAAAAATTCATGACCAATTTTGTTTTATCTTTATCCCCACTAATTAACCCCTTCTCACATTATTTAAAGAGTTAAAATAATTTTATTCTTTTTTTTTAGGATTTTTATTTTATTTTTTTGACAGAGAGACAGCGAGAGAGGGAACATGAGCGAGGGAGTGGGAGAGAGAGAAGCAGGCTTCCTGTCAAGCAGGGAGACTCATGCAGGGCTCAATCCCAGAACTCTGGGACCATGACCTGAGCTGAAGGCAGCCACTCAACAACAGAGCCACCCAGGAGCCCCTTATTTTATTCTTCTATATATGTTTCATATGTGCCTCTTAAAATAAAAAGCTTTTTATTAAAAAAAAAAAATGTTTCAAATGTGCCTCTTAAAATAAAAAGCTTTTTTTGGTTAAAATAAAAAAATAACAAGCTTTCGAAAACATGATCACGATATAATCAACTGCCATAAAGTTAGTTCCTAATTACTATCCAATATCCTGTGAGTTTCAGATTTCTCCAGTTATTTCCTAAAAGTTTTGCAGTGGATTTGTTGGGATCAGAATACAAATAAGTTCTATACAATGGAATTGTAAAGAAATTGGAATGTATAGAAAATGGAATTGTATAGAATTGTAACCAGTGTGTCTCTTAAATTTACCTTTATATATTTATCTTTCTTTCTTTTAATTTTTTTCCTTCCCCAGGGGAATTTATTGAAAATAGATGAGTTATTGACCCTACACAGTTTCACACAGTCTAAATTTTCCTGATTACCTCTCTGTGGTCTTTTTAAGATGTTTTACTGTCTTCTTATTCTCTGTGAATACAGGGTTAGAGCCACAGATTCAGTTTTGAATTTTAGAAGGAATTCTACATAATAGATGCATAGTACTTGCATCAGAAGGCCATAATGGCTGGTTGCTGATTTGCTCTATAGGAAGTCATTGATGACAATAAACTATATACACTAAGGACTTTGGGGTTGCAAAATGGTTATATACTAATTCTAATACCCTTCTTAATTTATTAGTTTAGGTATTTTTTTAAAGATTTTATTTTTATTTATTTGACAGAGAGAGAGAGAGAGAGAGAGATCACAAGTAGGCAGAAGCAGGCAGAGAGAGGAGGAGAAGCAGACTCCCTGCTGAGCAGAGAGCCTGATGCAGGGCTCGATCCATCCCAGGACCCTGGGATCATGACCTGAATGGAAGACAGAGGCTTTAACCCACTGAGCCACTGAACCAGCTCAGGTATTTTTATAAAAGAAATTTCCTTCATGAAATCTTCAATTACCACACAATACAATTTATACAGGAAAATGGGAATTGATAGTTGATTTTTTTTAACAGCTTTCAGAATAATTATTTTCCTAGCATCTTCTAAGAAATTCAATAATATTGTATGTTTATATATACATATACACACCAATATTTAAACTACAGGCATTATTTCTCTTTTATGCTCAACTCAAATATTAATAATACCTTAATTATCCATAGAGTCATTTGAGAACCTAAAAGATCAGTTATTTATAAATACAATATAGGTGTTTTGGTTTTTTTAATACCCCACTTATAACAAAGATCATGTGGCTTTTCCTTTACAACTAGTATTATGTAGTTGAGTTTTCAGGGTTTTACAAATGATTTTTATATGACTTTAATTTCCTTGTATTAACTAGTGTTTTCCAATATATCTTATTGTAAATATATAAAATTCTATGTGGCAAAATATGAGACCTGCAAGGGGCAGATGATGTGGTGTGTGAATGCTACTTGATTGAATATTACAAAGAAAAAGATATATGGTATCTGATATATATATATATAATATATCTGGATTAGAATATAGATAATATCTTTAGAATTTTTATACATAAAAGAAATATTTACATATTATATACACATAAAGGAACACATTTTATCTTTATTACTTAACATCATTAAGTTCATATTTTAAAGAGTCAGGAATTTTGTATTTGTATTTGTATTATGTAAAGAATAAGGAATTTTATTTTACAACTTCCCTTTTATAATTCTTAATTTAAAAACTTCAAAATTCAAAATTTTAAAAACTCTCATGACTATTCTGACGTTGAATTCTTTATAATAGCCAGGGATAACAAATCATTTAAAGAGAAATGGAAAATAATGAACCAAAGCTGGACGACAGATTTGTGATTTAACTATAGCTAAATACTTAACTAGCTGCAACAAATTTTACACTGTAGTTTATTTATGTTGTCATATTACTTTAAAGTATTTTGAAGATAATTACTGTAACTGATAAAGAAATAAGCATACATCAGATTAGAATATAACCTCTGTTGCTTTTAAATCAAGTAGGTTGGCTTCCTGATTTCTAGGGTCATTAAAATGTTTAAAAATTACATAGCAGTAATAACATTTTTGAATTATTTTTAAAGATTAAAATTTATAACTTAAATAAGAATAAGATACAACAAATAAATTTTGAGATTTATAAACTCTTGACAGATGAATCATAAGGAGTACTACATTGTACTCCTTGAGTATGAATAGTGAGAATGTATTATTAACAAATAACAATATTGTATTATTATATAAAATTACATACAAAATTATAAATTTATAAATATATATTTTAAAAATAAAGTGTATTACATAAAATATAAAATAATTAGTATTTGTTAATAATACAGAATTATTACTCTATCCACATGACATACACATTATATATACGTGTTTTTGCCTTTGATTGATTATGAGAAGTACTGTATTTAGTAATGCATTGTATCTTTCAAATCTTTATTTCAGTCCATTTATTCTCAAGTGCAGGAGGATCGATATGAGACATGATGGGCTAGTCACCAAAGAACAAATGTTTGTATTTCACACTTTACTTATTAAGTGCTTAAGAAAAACTCGGGTTTTTTAAGCAATTTTCTATTTAATATACTTCCAAAATAGTTAGATATGATATAACTGGACAACTATTACATTTTTTTTAAAGATCTTATTTATTTATTTGTCAGAGAGAGAGAGAGATCACAAACAGGCAGAGGCAGAGGGAGAAGCAGGCTCCCTGCCGAGCAAGAAGCTCAATGTGGGACTCAATCCCAAGACCCTGGGATCATGACCTGAGCCAAAGGCAGCTGCCCAACCAACTGAGCCACCCAGGCGTCCCACATTTTTTATTAAAAATTAAAGGTTTACTTTCTTGATATTACCTTCATGAAGATTCCTAAAGTAATCTATGCTGAATTATTTAACATAAGTGGAAAATAAAACTCAATAGAAATTCTGAAAGAATTAAAAATGTTCAGTGCATAATACGCCCATAGGTACCCTGCAAATTGCTGATTATATATATAAAAATAATGTATAATTTATCATCTAACATGGTATAGTTTGAGAATGAAAGGGGGCACTCTTAATAATTATTGTGAAACAATGTATGTAAAACAAGTCTGTCTAGAGAAGGGCATCCTGGTTACATTGAGATAATTAAAACAAATTGGTCCCTACCTCCTTAAAACATATTAAAGTATGATCAATATTTTATATACACACAAATATAAATTTTCATATTATTTAAGAGTTGAATAGGCATAAACATAATGGAACTGAGTATGGTAAGAACAAGATTTTAACACCAACTTTGCTATCCATATCAGAAGTATTAGGTGGCAATCATATTTACAATTAAAACTTTGTCTTATTACATATATTTTAACCTTCCTCTGCTATTGCAATTTTTTTCCACCAGATGGTAGCCAATAAAAGCAGGAAACAGAGAGATTAACAAAAAGAACCAAAATTAAATTGAAACAAAACTCAAACAGAGAACTAAGATTATAGCTAGACATAAAGGAACACATAAGCTCTCTAGATAGAGATGTAAGTATATATGCAAAAATTCTATATGTCAAATAAATTAAAACTCACATTTTTTAACTTCTTTTTCAAAACAAATATTGTTCCAGTATTGACTCTTACGAATTCTTTAGGGTTAACTTGGATTTCTAGGCTTCTGAGACTATTAAATAATACTCGCAGGAAAATGTTAAATTTGATCACTGGAGTGATTGTTCATTTTTTCATAGGTCATTCACAAATATATGAATACAGATTTTCAATTTTTTTCAGGGAAGAAATCTTTATTTTTTATTTTAATTCCAGTGTAGTTAACATACAATTATTTTAATTTCAAATGTACAACATAGTGATTCAACAATTCTATACATTACTCAGAGCTCCTTATGGTAAGTGTACTCTTACTCCCCTTTACCTATTTCACCCATCCCCCCATTCACCTCCTCTATTAACCATCTGTTCTCTATAGAATACAAACATTTGAAATATTCCTCGATTGTTATGTAAAAGAAATATTATGATATTCTAAAATATAATTTTTATAATATTCATTTTCTGACAGTACTTTAAAAAAAAACCACTTATCCCTCTTATCTGGCAAAAATTAGATATGTGGTATTATTTCCTCTATGTGGAGTCTTCTCCTATAGCCTTGTTAGTCTTGGTTTGTACATGAAGTATTCATTATTTGCAAAAACCAATTATCATCCCTGTCTGGATACATTAAGATTTTTTCTACAAGTCTTTTCCTCTCTATCACATTTTAAGCAACAGTTTACATGAATTATTCATAGTTTCCATATTGCAGGCAAGTTTTTTTTTTATTAAATTTGATCATAATAATAGTTATTACCCCAGTCATGGCAGTTTTATGAATCTTCTTCAATGCCATTACCTGGAAAGATTTCAATCAAGAAATATAAAAGATGCAAATCAATTTCCATAATAAAATTAAACCGTACCATCAATTCCTTCATTCCAGCAATAGAGCTGATTGACAGCCTCTTCCTGATAGCTGGAGCAGATAACATTCACATACATAAATGGAGAATGGCAGATCATTTGCTCTTAAGAATTTTAGTGGCTTTTTCTTCATTGTTGCTATTTGTGTTTGCTAATCTCACTGGAACATAATATTTAACTTAGAGTCTATACAGAGATTTACTTTCAAGTAGAGTATTTTCCTCTCTAATACTAGTTGATTTTCTCGGGTAGTTGTTTATAAAAGAATAAACACAATTTTGAATGCTATTATATCATTTTCCTTCTAATGACAGTGTAACATAATTCTGTACAATTTATTGGGAAGAAAGAGCAATTAATTTGGTTCTGGGGTATCAACTTTTTAATTAAAAATCATATTTTTATGGTGGGAATTTTCTCCTAAGAAATATATATCAGATTCTACTCTCATACAATGAGAGGAAGTGTTAAATTGGATTTTAAGATTGTAGCATTAGACTGGGAAATTTTTACAATGAGAAATTATGATGTTTGAGAGCAGAAAAACTATTTTGAATATGTGCATTAGATACCCTGTCTAAAAGAAAGGGTCTGTACCCCTGTAATCACCCTCACATCTTCCTCAAATCAGTGAGTAATTAGACACATGACTGGAATAAGCAACTATCTAATTTCACTCCTCCCAAAATGTATCACAGGATTTGAGTAAAAGATTAGATAGCAACAATGATCTTTTATAAGAATGACTCTTTGGGGTGCCTGGGTGGCTCAGTCAGATAAGCATCTGACTTTTGATTTCTGCTCAGGTCAAGATCTTGGGATCATGATATTGAGCCCTGCCACTATGGTCTCCACGTTCAATGGGAGTCTACTTGAGATTCTCTCTCCCTCTCCCTATGCATCCCCCTTTTCTCTCTCCCAAATAAATAAATCTTGAAGAAAAAAAAGTGACACTTCAACATTCTTTAAGACAATGGAACCAAAGAAAAATCTTAAAACTTAATTTTTTCTTACTCTCTCAAGAAATATCCACCATTAATAATTAACATTGGCTTAACATCTAAAATGTCTCCAACTAATATCTTTACTTTTATCATTACTTCTACCTTCATGAATACTTCCATGTTGTGAGATAGTATTAAAATATCATCTCAGTAATAGAAATAAATTATTTTTTTAAATTTTATTTATTTATTTATTTGACGGAGAGAGACAGATCACAAGTAGGCAGAGAGACAGGCAGAGAGAGAGGGAGAAGCCGACTCCCCGCTGAGCAGAGAGCCCAATGTGGGGCTCGAACCCAGGACCCTGAGATCATGACCTGAGCCGAAGGCAGAGGCTTTAACCCACTGAGCCACCCAGGCGCCCCAGAAACAAATTATTTTTAGTGAAGCAAGACAAAATTTAAAGTGCAGTTGGCATTAGTAGTAATTATCAGGTCTAATCATTCTAGTCCTACTTAGCTTTCATACATTAACTCAAACTGCACTTCTTCCAGCCTCCAATGAGTCTCCCACCTGATAAAGGAGCCCTTCACTCTGCCTGTCTATATGTTAGTACTTATCACCATGTACAGTTCCTCTTTAAATGTTTATACCAAACTATAACTACTTTCTAGCCAGAAATACTGGATATATGTCCCATGTCTAGCACAATTGTCCAGCCAGTCAATGCTTCCTGATTTGAATAATGGACTGACAGGTATACTAGTTGCAAAGCTAAGCAGCTTCCATAATTGATATATGTGCTCCAAAGAGATCTCTTGTAATCAGCAAACAATTGTTCCTCTCCTGCTATATAACAGACCATAATGTTCATTTTTGTAACCTATGTTGTGTTTACATTTATGCTCTTCATTCTCTAGTTTAATAAATATCAATAAGTGCCTCATTCATAAAGCCATAAAATTAATTTGAATGTAATTATATCTTATGTTTATAGGATATAAGTATTATATTTTCAAAAAAGAGGGCTAACACAACATACACATAACATTTACATATAAATAATTTGAATGTAAAATTTTTAGACACTTAAAACTGGCTAAGAATAATCTTAATAGCAAATTTAAATAACTAAATTTCCTGTAAAGTTGTGGAATGTGGATCACAAAATTAGATGTCATATTCCTAGTGCATAAAGAAAATAAAGAATCAAAATAAATTACACCATTTGTATTACTTATGAAGTAGAGCCAAAAGATGGGTGACTGAGATAAGGGATAACTGTCTGAGCTGGAAGTAGATTTTTCCCATGAATACTATCCTTACTGGAATCCTGATAATAATAACAAACATAATAATAAATAGTACTACAAAGTTACAGTAATTAACAAGCATGGTACTGATAAGGATAGACATATAGATCAACGAAAAATATTTGAAAGTCTAGGGAAAAAAAGAACCTTACAGTCCTAGCCAATTAAATTCTAGCAGAGGAATCAAGGCAATTCAATGGAGAAAAAATACTTTTTGACAAACAATATTCAGACAACACAAGATCCACATGCAAAAGACCTCACATCCTATAAGTCGCGTCATATATAAAAATTAATTTACTATAAATCATAAATCTAAATAAATATAAGAGGTAAAACTATAAAACTCTTAGAAGAAAATAGTAAATTTCAATGTCTTAGGATTAGGCAATAATTTCTTACATATGAAACCAAAAATCACAAGCAATTAAAAGGAAAAGAAAAAGGTAAATTGGAATTCATCACATTTAGAAACTTTTGTGAACACAATAAAGTGAAAAATGAGAAAAAATATTTCTCAGTTGTATCTATGATAAGGGACATGCTTCAAGCATAAAGAACTCTTACAACTCAGCAATAACCAGACAAACTAATTAAAAATGGGCAATGGATTTGAGTAGGCCTTTCTCAAAAGAAGATACCCGATAGGCCAAGAAGCACAGAAAAGATGCTCAACATCATTAGACATTAGAGAAATGTAAGTCAAAACCACAATGAATCCCATTTCACACTCACTAGAATGGTTACAAAAAAAAAAAAAAAAAGATAAGCAATAACAAGTGTTAGTTTCCTGGGGAAACTGGAACCCTTAAATATTCCCAGTGAGAATGTAAAATGGTATAGCTACATTGGAAAACAGCTTGTCAGTTCCTCAAAAAGTTAAATATAGTTACCATATGACCAGCAATGCCATTGGTATATATCCAAGAGATCAGAAAACATTCCCATGAAAAATAGGAAAATATTCACAGCAGCTTTCTTTGTAATAGCTGAAATGAGACAATAATTCAAATATCTATCAACTAATGAATGGAGAAAGAAAATATATCCACACAATGGAATACTATTCAGCAATAACCAGCAATGAGGTACTTATACATGCCACAGCATGGACGAATCTGATACCATTATGTTAATTAAAAGAAGCCAGTGAAAAATGACCATATATGATTCTATATATAGGAAAAGTTCAGGAAAAAACAAAGAGCAAATATAACCAAAGAAAACAGCAAGTAATGTGATAGATTTTAATCCAACCATATCAATATTCACTTTAAATGTGAATGATGTAAAGACATCACTTAAAAAACTGAGATCATCAGACCAAATTATATGCTATTTTAACAAAAACCTCATTTTAAGTATAAAAATATAGATAGGTTAATAGAATTTTGAATTAGAATACCTTTAAAATTTAAACTAAAATTTTTGGAAACATACACTAAATTATGTTTGTACAAAACAGTATAATTATAATGTCTTAAAGGGGTCAATAAATAAAGTACACATCCTGGGTCACTTTGGATGCATTTTTTCAACTTTTTATTTTTTGTTCAAAAACCACAGATGATAATATTAACCAGTAATACGGGAAACCTAATTTGAGATTCCACATTTTAGGAACACTTTATGTCTATTTGTTGTTATGTCAGGGTTTTTTTTCAATTAGCAATAATCGCGCCTCGGATAAACCTCATTGGCTACGATACTGCCACTGCGCAAAGCTGTCAGGGTTTTTTTTTTAATTGCTTCCCTCTTTCCTCAGATAACTGAGAGTGATTCCACCACTTAATTTTCTGCAAAGTGCATTCCAAAGCCTCCTCTGCCTTATAGCAACAAGGACAGAATACTCAAAGTATGAGAATTTTTGAATTAATATCCTGAATGTAAGTCATTATGAACAAATTATTCTAAGATGTATCATTAAGTGGCTTTTATATAAATAATAATCATTAAAAGCTAACATTATTCCTGCAGACAATAGGCAAAATTTACTTATTTTCCTAATGGTTACTTTAATATGTTTTAAACCTTTAGAAAGATACTCAAAAAAAAATAAAAGTTTTTTACTTTTTTTTTTTAAGGTTTTATTTATTTATTTGACAGAGAGAGAGAATGAACAAGTAGGCAGAGAGAGAGGCAGAGGGAGAGGGAGAAGTAGGCTTTCTGCTGAGCAAGGAGCCCAACACAGGGCTTGATCCTAGGACCCTGGGGTCATGATCTGAGCCAAAGGCAGCCGCTTAACCAACTGAGCCACCAGGCGCCCCAATAAAAGTTTTTTAAAATGGAAGTTGAATCATCTTCTGCTTGTTGTTAAACTAATTTTTGCTTTGTTTTTAAAGATGACTTGGTATTAAAGAAATCGGACAGCATAGTTAAATATGTTCCTAAATCTTCCCTCTACCTGACATTTCCATGTGAGGATGCCTCTAGATGAGAAATAAAATGAAGTACAAATACACAGTAGCTATTTTCTAGACCAAACTAGATTTGAAAATCTCTGATAGTTGCTGTATCCTTTGTGTTTGTTCATCTTGAAAATTCATCTTTGTTTACTCTATGTATTTCATTTTCCCGGATACAAAAAGAATCTCTGATGGTCTGTTCATTACCTACTACTCCACTGAGTGATTAGTGAAAATGCTTTTCCTTTTCATGTAAGAAAAAATAAGTTAAACAAGCCAACCTTATCCAAATATATATTTTTCCCCAAATACTTTTATTTTATTTTCTCAGTGTTACAAGATTGATTGTTCATGCACCACACCCAGTGCTCCATGCAATACGTGCCCTTCTCAACACCCACCACCAGGCTCGCCCAACCGCCCACCCCCTCCTCTCCAAAACCCTTAGTTTGTTGCTCAGAGTCCACAGTCTCTCATGGTTCATTTCCCCCTCTGATTTCCCCCAATTCACCCTTCCTTTTGCTCTCACAATGAAATATATTTTTATTCAAGACTCTCTGCAGCTGACTTTATCTTTAATATGCACAGATTAACAGATGACAATATAACTAACAAACACATTGGCAGTTCCATTTTGCAAAGTTCCCCAACTGAAACACTTGTTTTAGAAGAAATAACTAAGGGTTAAAAAGAATACCTAAATCTCTGTCAACTCCATTAGTCATGAAATAATGTTTTCATTTATTCACTAATATCAAAGTATAGACAGGTAAGAATCTGATGACAAAAAAAAAAGTAAATATGTAAAGATTTACTTAGAAAGCTTCTGAAAATGTAAATATATTCCCAGAATGTCTAGAGTACCTAGCAGTTTACTCATATTCATACCCAAATAAAATCTCTGATATATGTTACTTCTGACCTGGATCTCTTAATAAAGAAACTAAATGTTCTCAAGGTTTATCAGAATAGCTTGGCTGAACACTTGTTGATCTTCATTTTGTTTTTTGTTTTTTGGTTTTTTCCTCTTGTGTTTGTTTAACCAACAAAACAGTACAAGTGAAATGCATTTACACAAGGTAGAATTTTTTTCTTTTATAAAACCAGGGAATGACTATGTGTTAATTAATATTAAGCAAAAGTGTTACCAAACCTTACACTATTTTGAAGGCAAGTATTACAAAGATATGATGTGTGTGTGTGTGTGTGTGTGTGTGTGCACGCGCACGCGTACTGACAAACAGCATCCATCACTTCTGGGAAGCAGCCAAAGCTTAAAGAAGTGTAAAATCTGTCTGTATGGTCATTGGGAGTATTCAGATTACAGAATTTAAGAATCCACTATTTACACTCCCCAGTCAATCATAAATGTAATCTGTTGTTACTATGAAACTACTGACAAAACCAACATTGTTTATTATTTTATACAGTTAAGGGCCATAAATATGCAACTAATATGAAATACAGATTTTAGCCAAATTTTAATTAAGAATGTTAAAAGTTTTCTGATAAGTGCCAATATGGGTTAGCTAAAACTTACTGACCTATGTTCTTTAGAAAATACATGAATACCTAAATGATTTGGAAAGGGGGATGGAAAGTCACTGGAATTAACAAATGACTCAGGACTAACCATTTATGTTAAAAAATAAATTATAAACATGATTCTGCATTAGCATGAAGAACCTGTATAAAAAAGGCAGATAATGACCCTCTAGACTTTCTTTTCTTTAAAGAGAAGAGTGTTCCACTAGTAAGAAGACGAATATCTTAGTATTTTGGCATTCCTCAAGAAAAGCAGATTTCTAATATGGGAATTTTAGAAGAAGCCTCTGGCTCCTCTGGTCAGAAAAATATTTAAAAGTAAAAAATTTATTTCTGACATTTACTAATATATAATGCCCTGATGTGAATAATATTTAGGTAGTTAGCAATACTTAGTTTATATCATTATTGTATTCCTTGAATATCCTACACAAAGATAAGAAAAGCATTGTTATATTACACCAACACAATATGTTTATGGAACTTAAATACTCATTTCAATTAGGGCATATATTTTTTATGTGCTAGGGGTTTTAGGGCCTTATCACTTGTTCTTAAATATGATGTCAAAATAAGCCACAATAATGAAAAAAAAAAGAATAAATAAACCTCATACTTTCACACCATTTGAGGCTACATATCTAACATTCTGATTTTTGCAGTTCCTTTACATCAGAATTAAATAGAGTGGCATTTACTAATTGTGTGGAGTCAGAGCATGGGTTATACATTGTATATTTGGGAGACAATATTTTTAGAAATGCAATATACATAGGGACCAAGACGGAGGGGTGTGGGTACCCTGTATATGTGGCTATAATATCAATGGTAAAATGAGCGACGGCCGGAAGCACTGTTATAGTCTTTGTGGACTGAAGTTAGGGCTTTTCATGTCCTCTCCTGATTATAAAAAAAAACTAATTTAATGTCCACCACCTGTCTCCTCATACATGGGATTTCAATAATGCTAACTGAACAGACCAATATGGAATAATAACATGACAATGCGCTATGTTGAACCCTGGCCAAACAAAATTTGAAGACCTACTCGGTACGAAGTTAGATCAAGGTGGAAGGTTTCATATTAAAATAATACACAAAAAAAGATGCCATCCTAATAACTATTTTCTTTGGTTGGAATCACATAGAGGGTAGAATCAAGTCTTATGTCCTGAGACAAAATCTAAAAACTCTACTATTCTGACTTTTTTTTTCTTTTGAGTTTCATAACATTACTTTAATATTAGGAAGGGTATTAGAAACAGTATATAGAGCTAACAAAAAAAATTAAGACCACATTTTTTATATTTAAAAAATGATATGTATAAATTGTTTTATCAATGCAATGATTTGCATGTATTTTTATATTTTTGAAATATGTTAATTATTTTAGTATGAAAAGTATGGTTTGACATTAAAATATATGAACTTACCCAATTTTTAGAAAAATTTATTAAGTGAATTTGTGATCAATGTTTCAATATTTGAGATAATTCATTTATAAAATGTAAAGGTTTTACTTTTCTAGCATGAAAAGCATGAAAACATGAAATTTATAAAACCAAAGGTAAAAGACAAGAACACAATAATAAAGCCATTCAAACAGATATAAAAATAGAACTGGATGAAAACTGGGTGTTTAGTAATACATTTTAGAAAAAAATTTTAATACAATGGCATCTAATAAATGGAATGTTAAATAAATTACCGGTAAATGTAATTGTTGAATATTCCTTTCTATATGAATAAAAGGTCCCTGGGGTACTCTAAAATAATAAAAACAGTATGTAATATTGAAGAGATCAAAAGTAAACCATTAGGTTCACAGACACATATCAGGACTGAGCAAACATCTTATTCAAAGATAAGTAAATATTTTTACAAATAATGAAAACATGGCCTTAGTGATGCTAGGAATAATGTGGTTTCAGAAAAACTACTACATACATATTTAGGAAGTATTTGCTCTAAATTCACAATTGAAGAAAGCATGAAATTTATAAAACTAAAGGTAAAAGACAAGAACACAATAATAAGACCATTCAAATAGATATAAAAAGAGAACTGGATGATAAGCAGCAAGTAAAAATAAGGATATTTCATGACTCAAGCAATAAAAATAAGGAAAGAAAACAATGAGATATTTCAAGTCATATTAGATTCAAAAGTATATTATAAAAAGGCCATTCAGGAAAGCCTTCAGATTACAAAGATCAAAAATAAGATAAAATGAAATTATTCAAATCTAGGAGAGGTAATATAAATTCAAATTATGGATTATTGGTATTTCTGAAAAATAAAATAAATTCATAGAGTAATAATAACATTTAATAGAAATAATCATCTGCGTTAAATAAATTCCTAAACTTGCATATTTATGAGTGTCAATTCAGGGAAGATTAATGGTTACTCACAAATCTTTGGCCTTAGATTTACTTATAATAACAAATGCCAGGGAAGAAAAGAAAGAAAATGCACATACTCTAAGAGATAGTTTCAGCAGTTCAAAAATTTATGCTAATTTTATGACAATACAATAAAATATGATATGTAAGAGTCAGGATCCTTTTAAAAAGATCATGAAAATAAATGACATAAATAAAAACACTAACTCCGATTTTGAAAATCAGGTTTGAGGAAACACTAAGTTACAGATGATCTAGAATTTTAACACTTATAGGTAAAAAGAAAAAGTCCTCAGAAGTCTGACTACCTTCCATCACCTATCAAGCTCAAAAAAAAAGAATATCAAAGAGTATATAAAAAACACCTATATCATGTGGTAAACTAGGGCATATTAGCCAATTAACTATATTTATTCAAACAACAATCTTTGCCTGCAAAGACTGTAGGAAAGCAGAGGTACTGAGTTCCTCCAATGGGTAGCCAAGTAAAAATGAATTGTGTCTCTACACGTGAAGACCAAATAAGGCTGAGAGGCTGTTGAAATAGTCACTGATCAGATTAGGCAAATCTATAAAAGAAAATATTGCCAGGATGCCAAGTGGATGGTGTCAGTAACTTCATAATTTTGGGTATAGGGGTCATAATGGGTAGGACCACAGCAGGAACATTTGTAATCCACTATGAGGCACCATTCATTCCATCTACGTTTAAGAGCTGGGCATACTCGGTTGTAAAGAGTAAAAGCAGTGAATTAATGGATATTAACTACTTCACTAATTTGGTCTTATATAATATTTTTCAATCCCTGCAGTCCTTATTTACTTTATATTGGACTGTATTAACTATTTTAATGGAGGGCAGCAGGCTGAGAAGATGGAAGTGGAGAAGCAATTTATGGAGTCCCATTTTGTCAAGCCATTGGTAAGTGCCACGAGACTTAATTTTACTTTGTTACTTAATATGTCCAAGCATCCATGCCTATTTTCAGACTGTCTTAAAATTAGGACAATGGATGCTATGACCATGGGCAAGGCAAGAATCTTGATGGTTAAGATGAGACATATACATTTGTCATGTATATAAGGTGCCCACCTTATATAAATTTAATGGGCACCTTATATAAATTTAATGAAATTCTCAGGTATAACTGTAGACTGGGTTCTAGTAGTGACTAAGGCCATGAAAATCTGGCAGCTGGTGCATTTCAAGAGATGTTAAAAGCTAATTCATACCTATAGTGATCCAAAAGCCAATCAACACCTTTTTCTTTTTGCTGTACAAATTATTTAGCTTTCTATTTGGGTTGAAATGTGAAGGCTTTTACAATTTGTTTTCTCCTCATGTATCCAGGTTCTTTTCTTATCTTTACTTATTTTTTCATCTTTTTGTTCATTGGATATACTTGGGTGAGGAGGGACTGTATCCTACTAATATTTATAATTTCCCGCTCCAAACAGCCTCAAGTAAGTACCCTTACAGTTAGGAAACTGCCCCCATGATAATGGTTGCTTTATGGTGTTTGAAGACCCCCAAATTAACTCAGTTTTGAATTAACACATTGGTTGTGCTACAGTGGTACCATGGTTTTTTGTTTGTTTCTTTTAACCCTGAAGATTAAGTTCTTTCTCTTTTTTTAATTTAAATTCAATTAGCCAAAATAGAGTAATCATTAGTTTCAAATGTGGAGTTCAATAATTCATCAGTTGCGTAACACCTAGTGCTCATCACATCAAGTGCCCTCTTTAATGTTCATTACTCTATTACCCCATCCCCTCCCAACTCCCCTCCAGAAACCTTCAGTTTGTTTCCTATAGTTAAGAGTTTCTCATGGTTTGCCTCCCTCTCTGATTACTTCTCTTTTAGTTTTCTCTCACCTTCCCTATGATCCTCTGGGCTATTTCTTATATTCCACATATGAATGAAACCATGTAACTGTCTTTCTCTGATTGACTTATTTTATTCAGCATGACACCTTCCAGTTTCATCTACTTCAATGTAAATGGTAAGTACTTATCCTTTTTGATGGCTCAGTAATATTACATTGCATATATATACCATATTTTCTTTATCCATTCATCTGTCAATGGACATCTCAGCTCTTTCCACAGTTTGGTTATTGTGGACATTGCTGCTATAAACATTGGGGTGCAGGTGCCCCTTCAGATCATTACATTTGTATCTTTGGGGAAAATATCTAGTAGTGCAATTGCTGGGACAGAGGTTAACTTGTCCTTATTGAGGAATTAACTCTATTCTTAACTTGTTGAGGAATCCCCATACTATTTTCCAGAGTCGCTGGAACAGCTTACATTCCCACCAACAGTGTAAGAGGGTTCCCCTTTTTCCACATACATGGCAATATTTATTTCCTGACTTGTTAATTTTAGCCATTCTGACTGGTGTGAGGTGGTATCTCATTGTGGTTTTGATTTGTATTTCCCAGATGCCAAGTGATCTTGAGCATTTCTCATGTGTCTGTTAGCCGTTTGGATGTCTTTGCAGAAATGTCTGTTCATCTCTTCTGCCCATGTCTTGGTTGGGCTTTTTTGGGTTTTTTGGGTGTTGAGTTTGATAAGTTTTTTATAGATTTTGGATACTAGCCCTTTATCTGATATGTCATTTGCAGATATATTCTCCCATTCTATAGGCTGCCTTTTTGTTTTCTTGACTGTTTCCTTTGTTGTGCAAAAGCTTTTAACTTGATGAAGCTCCCAGTAGATCATTTTTGCTTTTGATACCCTTGCCTTTGGAGATGTGTCTAGCAAGAAGTCTCCGTGGTTGAGGTCAAAGAGGTTGCTGCCTGTGTCCTCCTCTAGGATTTTGATGGATTCTTATCTCACATTTAGGTCTTTCATCCATTTTGAATTTATTTGTGTATGGTATAAGAAAGTGGTCCAGTTTCATTCTTCTACATGTGGCTGTCCAATTATCCCAGGATCATTTGTTGAAAAGACTGTCCTTTTTCCATTGGGTATTCTTTCCTGCTTCGTTGAAGATTAGTTGGCCCTAGAGTTGAGGATTCTTTATTTCAATAGAGGCAAAGACAGGAAAGTGGTCCATTAGAAGAGCCCTGGGTGGGGGGTGGGGGGAGTGGGGGTGGTGGGCAGTGCCTGTGTGGCTCAGTTGGTTAAGCAACTAACTTCAGCTCAGGTCATGATCATGAAGTTCCAGGATCAAGTCCTGAATCGGGCTCCTTGCTCTTTGGGGAGTCTGCTTCTCCCTCTGACCATCCTCCTCTCTCATGCGTGCCCTCTCTCTCTCTCATTCTCTTTCTCAAATAATAAATAAATAAAATCTCATTTCTATCTCATAGTTTTTGACCTATGTGTTTATATTTTGAGAGTTTTTCTACTATTTGCATATACCTAAGTATGAATTTCATATTAAACTTGGCATTCTTTGTCTTTTAACTGATGCCCTTAGACCACTTACATTTAGACTAATTGTATACGACTAATTATAAATATATCATCTTCCTAATTCTTTTTAAAATTTTTTCATAATTTTCTTTATATTCTTCCTACATTTATACTTATGTATTTTTAATGATTCCACCTTATCTCTATAATTTGCCTATTACTCATATCTACTTAAAAATTTTAGTGGCTGTCCTAAAATTTATAATTTACAGTTTTCCTTAATCAGTCTACCAATAACAATATTCAATAATGCATTCCAAAAATAGTATTCCACTTTGCATATAGCACAAAAGTGAAAGCAAATAGCTACAAGTTTCAAAATATTATTATAAAGAAGAGTATAGTCAAAAGACACAGTATTTGATTTCAAGTCATTTAAACAAAGCTATAGTAATCAAGGGAGTATAACCTTGACAAGAAAATATACACAGGAATCAATGAAACAGAACTGAGTCTAAAATGTAGATGTACATAGATATGTTGATGTATCCAAATAGAACCATGTATTTGTCTATATGTCTATTAATAAATATAAAATTAGGGTCCCTGGGTGGCTCAGTTGGTTGAGCAACTGCCTTCGGCTCAGGTCATGATCCTTGAGTTCCGGGATCGAGTCCCACATCGGGCTCCCAGCTCCACGGGGAGTCTGCTTCTTCCTCTAACCTTCTCTCGTCTCATGCTCTCTCTCACTTTCTCTGTCTCTCAAATAAATAAAAAAAAATCTTTTTTTTTTTTTAAAGATTTTATTTATTTATTTATTTATTTATTTATTTATTTATTAGGAAAGAGAGAGAGTGAGAGAGAGGTCAGAGTGAGAAGCGGACTCCCCATGGAGCTGGGAGCCCAATGTGGGACTCGATCCCGGGACTCCGGGATCATGACCTGAGCCGAAGGCAGTCGCTCAACCAACTGCGCCACCCAGGGCCCTAAAAAAAAATCTTTAAATAAACAAATAAATATGAAATTAAAAACTGGAATAATCATGCAGCCATTTAACAAACTGAAATTAAAAATATATTTAAAGGAGGGGTCATTGTAGAAGAAAATATCTATAAAACATTATAGAGAATAAAGCCTAAAAAAAAAAAATGGTCTAACATATGGATAATTACCGTCCCAGAAAAGGAAGAGGGAAAGATGAGAAGAGATTTTTTTTTTTAAACAGTGGCCAAAATTTTCCCAAACTTAAAGAAAATAGGTATCAGCAAACTCAAAAACCTAAGTCCCAAAGAAGATAAACATCCACACAGGAATTAGCGTCCTTCTTCTCCTTCCCCCCAACAAAAGCACATCATAATTAAGTTGCTGAAAACATATGATAAGAAAAATCTTAAAAATAGCTAAAGGAAAAAATATTACATACAGAGATAGGAATATTTGCAATATAGGTAAGAATTATTGCAAACTTGCCATCAGAAACTGTGCAAATCAAAAATACAATAGAATGACATCTTTAAAGAAAATATCATTCAAAGATGAAGAGAAAATAAAAACCGATTTTCAGGTAAAAAAATGATGATTCATTAGCGATGTCTGTGCACCAAAAGCCCTATTAAAAGATCTTCAGCAGAAGGTAACAGATGGAAACTTTTATCTGCACTAAAGAGTAAAGAAGGTCAGAAACGGTAAATACGTGAGTAGATACATACAATTTTGTTTTCTCATTTATAATTTCTATAGCAGATAACTGATCTTCAAGCAAAAATGACAGCATTATATTTTGATGTTTATAAACATGTAGAAGGAAAATGTAAGACAGCAATAGCATGAAGGAGAGTATAAAGGAAATGGAACTATACTATTGTTATAAGGCTCTCATGTTATAGGTGAAAGGCTATATAATAATTTGAAGATAAACTGATAAGCTGCATAATGCACACCTGAGATTAACCAATAATAAATAAAAAAGTGGTATATGTAGTAAGATAATAGGAGAAAAAATGGAACACAAACAAATGTTCAATCGATATAAAATGTATCACCAAAAAGAAGAAAATGTAAAGACTACAGTGGACATTTAGGACATATAAAACAATATGACATATTTAAATCCAATCAACTTAAAAGGGACTGTTGGAATAGATAAGATTGTCAGACTGGTCTAAAACATCCAATTATATACTGGTTACAAGAAATGTGCCTTAAATATAAATACATCATTGGTTAAAATTAAGCCAATTGAAAAAGCTATTTGAATTTTAAGATTAAAAATCCCGAAAAATAAACGAAAACCAGGAATAATTATATTAATAACGGATATAATAATCTTTAGAACAAGCAATATCATTAGTGATGGAGAGAAATATTTCCTAATAAAAAGAGGCCAGTTCATCAAGAAGTAGCAATGGTCCTGTATATGTCCCTAACAGAACCTCATATATATGAAGCAAAAACTGACTGAATAGAAAGGAGAAATGCATAAATCTCAACCATAGTACAAGTTTTTAACACTCCAACAGAAGTAACTGATAGAACAAAGAGATAGAAAACTTAGTAAAAGGAAACTCTGAAAACAGAAATTGCATTAGTAGACCTAATTGGCCTTTACAGAATACTGTACCCAACAGCAGCAGCAACCAGATTATTTTCAAGAACTGTGGAACACTCAACAATTCAGACCATGTTTTGTCTACAGCAATAAATTGGAAAGGATGAATGTAATACAAAGTTTGTGCTCTGAAAATAACAGAATTGCTTTCAGAGAATTAGAAATCTAAAATAGAACTGCATCTGGACTATCCATAAACATATCTCTAAATAAACTTTTTTTTTTAAAGATTTTATTCATTTATTTATTAGGAAAGAGAGAGAGTGAGAGAGAGAAGGTCAGAGTGAGAAGCGGACTCCCCATGGAGCTGGGAGCCCGATGTGGGACTCGATCCCGGGACCCCAGGATCATGACCTGAGCCGAAGGCAGTCGCTCAACCAACTGCGCCACCCAGGGGCCCTCTAAATAAACTTTAGATCAAAGAATAAATCACTAGGCAAATTATAAAATATTTAAAATAAAAACACAACATATCAAAATGGGTGAGATGCTGCAAAAGTTATTAAAAAGAAATATATAGCTTTGAGTTATGTAAATTACATTAAGGATCATCTAAAATCAATGATCTAAGTTTCACGATAAAATAAAAAAATAAAAACAGAAAATTAAAATCAAAGTAAAAGAATATAAAGAAATATATAAAGACAGAAACACAAATCAACATAAAAAGAAAATAAACAGAGAAATAAATGAAAATAAAGTGTTTCTTTTGAAAAATCCCCATAAAGTTGAAAACATAAAAAATGAGAAGTTAATATCAGGAATTAAAGATGGGTTATAACTACAGATTCTAGGGCAAGAAAACATTAATAAGAGAATATTCTAAAAATATTTATAACAATATAATTGACTTTATTGAAATGAACAAGAAATTTATAATTTTGTTAAATTTATTAAAAGTTTATTAAATGTATAAATCTATGGAAATAAATTCCCTAAAGAGAATGAAGAAACATAGTCTAAATGGCCCATTTCTATTAGGTAACTTGAATTCATAATTAAAAATCTTCCCATAACAAAATCTTCCAGGCCAAAATGGTTTCTTCGGAAAATTCTATCAAATATTTAAGAAAGAAATAATGCCAATTATTATACAAAAAGGAATATTCAATTTTCACTGCATATGAAAATAAAATTTCAATTTCTGTAGTGAAGCTCAGCTGCATTTTTTATTTATGTTTTATCTATGACAATTTTCACAGCATTATAGGAGAGTTGAATAGTTACAAAGGTATGGTGCTTATCACTGCTGCTTGGTACACACCACAAATCACAGCGATGTAATAACACAAACTCTTTCAAAAAAGTTTCTTTGTGCCTTGATTTATAAGAAAAATAAAAACTTAAATTCTCTCTCATATAACAGATAAAAATAAATTGTAACTGAATTATATATATATGAAACTACACATGTATACATGTGGAAGCACACACATAAAGTATTGACCATTTTTACTCTATAAAATTTGAAATATTCTATTCATCAAAACCCAATTAACAATATGAAAAAGTAAATGACAGAGTAAGATTTGCAAATTGTATCTAGTAAAAATATAAAGAACTCTTCAAAATAAATAAGAATAAAATAAATAAGATGTATTATCCCAAAGAAACAGATATATAAAAATTGAGTATGCAGTTCACAAAAGATATTAAGCCAATGACCAACGTATTATGAAACAGTACTAACTTCATTAATAATCATTAAAATAAAATTAAAACAATAAGCTAACACTACCCTCATACTAGAACGTCTAATATTAAATTGACAATGGAAATGGTGGTTAGAATGTAGAGAAATGTATACTTCCATGTTTTTCTAGTTATAATGTGTTTTACTTAAATCACTTTTGAAAAAAATTAAGTATTTTCTACTAAGTTTTTTGAACAAGAATTTCTACTCCTGAGTTATAGCCAACAGAAATGTGCACCAAAAGATATGTATAAGCATATTCAGAGTAACATTATTCATAACATCTCCATACTGGAAGCAATTGCCTATTAGAAAATATAAACTGTGGTATATTTATATTATGGATCACTATATAATAATGAAAATAAATGAAGAATCTTAGCATGTAACAGCATAAGAAAGTCTCCTAAAAATAATGATTAAGAAATGAATCCTATGGAACTAGAGGGTATTATGCTAAGCAAAATAAGTCAATCAGAGAAAGACAATTATCACATGATCTCTCTGATATGAAGAATTTAAGAGGCAGGGCAGGGGGTCGTGGGGGGGTGGGGGAGAGAAATGAAACAAGATGGGATGGGGAAGGAGACAAACCATGAGACTCCTAAACTCACGAAACAAACTAAGGGTGGCTGGGAGGTAGCGGGGGTAGGGTTATGGACATTGGGGAGGGTATGGCTATGGTAAATGCTGTGAAATGGGTAAGCCTAATGATTCACATACATGTACCCTGGGGCAAATAATACATTATATGTTAATTTAAAAAAGGGAAAAAAATAATAAATAAATCAATTAGAAAAAATAAAAAAAGAAATGAATCCAAGAAAGAAAAAAAAAAAAAAGAAATGGTGGCTCAGATAGTTAAGCGTCTGCCTTCGGCTCAGGTCATGATCTCCAGGTCCTGGGATTGAGCCCCATGTTGGGGGTCCCAGCTAGGCGGGGAGTCCGCTTCTCCCTCTCCCTCCGCCTCTCCCCCTGCCTGTGCTCTCTCTGTTTCTCTGTATCTCTCTCAAATTAATAAATTTTTAAAAATCTTTAAAAAAGAAAAAAAGAAATGAATTCAGGTACACAAAAGTACACCTATATGATTCCATTAGGCTTAAAAACAGGCCAATAACAGTAATTGTGAAATAACAGTAATAACAAAATAACTCTTTTTATTAGAAGCCAGAATAATTAGAAAGCAGACATGCAAGATTAGGGACTGGGAAGCAATGTAAAATGAGCTTCTCAAGTACCCATAAAATTCTGGTTCACACCCTATGTGGAAGTTGCACAAATTCCTTTACATTATTACAAAGATAAACCCAGCTATATTGATAGTTATATACTTTTCCATATGTTTTTAATTTTTAATTATAAAAAAGTATAGTGATTTGAAATAATAAGACTCTTGGAGGTATGGTAGGTAGATATGAGTTATAGTATGAAATTGACTATATAACTATTTACACAATTTAATTCTACCCATGGTGTGCCTGCATTGGTTAAGTGTCTGCCTGCAGCCCAGGTCATGATCTCAGGGTCCTGGGACTGAGTCCCAAGTTGGGCTCCCTGCTCAGCAGGGAGTCTGCTTCTCCCTATTACTCTCCCTCTTTCCTCTCCTTCTCTCTTTCTCTTTCAAATAAATAAATAAAATCTTTTTGAAAAAAAGTTTTATTTCTACCCTTATATTCATAAGTTAGGTCCACATATATCAAATGGTTTCCTCAAAGTATAATGTATCCAACTGCATTTGCTATATTTTGATATGGAATACCCTTACTGAACCATATGGTAAAATAATTTGTTTCTTCTCACTAAGACAATCCAATTGACTTTAAACAAAATGATTTTTTATAGTATCCAGTTTGTTTGGCTTCTATATATGGTAATGTAAAAGTCTAAAATGCTCCAAATTCCATTTTTCATAATTTCTCTAAAGGATTGCCTTTAGGTGGTTTGCTCTCTCTTTTCAATTCTCCTTTCCTCACTCAAACATGCCATTACATTAACATGCTTTTCTCTGCAAAAAATAAAACAGAAAACCAAAAATACCCCCCAAAATTATCTTATTTTCACTCTCTTCACTCCCACATCTCTCTCCAACTTCACTATTAATGTACATTAACATATGTATTTTCTACTTCGGCCTTGCTTTTCTAAGTCTACTTTTAGGGAAAAAAAAATGATAGCATCTTCTCCTTTCTTTCTCCATCTCTAAACATATTCACTTTGGAATTTCTTTCAGTTATTACTTCATATTTATTTACTCATAAATTTATTTTGTGAGATGGTAACATTCTTATTTTGAGATCACAATCAATTCCCCTACGCTCTATCAATAGGTTCAATAGGTTCAATCTAAAAGCTGAAAATAAATAAGTCATATTTACATTATTACTATGGAAATATTGTTCAATACAGAGCTAACTCATTTCCTTTGCTAATTTTCAGTGATGCAACCAAGTCTATTAAATAAAGTGTTCTAACTTCTTAGAGTCTGTCATTGCTCCAAATCTCTATTATTTCCTTTACATTTGCACCATTGCTTTTTCAAGTCCCTGTGCCAAGCTCTAAACATTCCCCACTACCTTCTCCTTTAATCCTGAAAAATATATACTTCCTTTCCTACATCACCAATAATTTCTAGTACTTGTTTATTTTCTTTGTGGAATAAAATCCATAATAATCCTAAAAACATCATTTTTAAAAATCCATTGCCTTTGTGTTCCAAATTGTACCTCTTGTTTTCTAGATCAATTATATAATACCATCTTGAAATTTTTTTCACTACACTTTTTTTGATTTTCAACTTTGTTCTGTTGCGTGCTTGCTGAAGAAACATCTAAGAAAAATGAATATCCGAAATTTTGAGTCTCCAAAATCTAAGAAAAAAACTGAACGGAAAACTGGCTGCTTACATAATTTTACCTTAAAAAATCATCCTCAGGAACTTAGGGATGTATTGTAGTATCCACTGTATTCTATTATCAATATTGCTGCTAAGTAATCAGATTCCAGTTAGATTCTTGTACCTTTCTTAGATTATCCCCTTCTTTCCCTGAAAACATTTGCTTTTGTCTCAACTCTTTCTCTGAAAATCCTATCCTTCCTTTAGCCAAATCTAAAGTACATAATTTATTCTGTTATTTAATCTCTCAGAAGCATTTGCCAGAATTTAGCCTGTCATTCTTCCTGAAAAATTCTACTCTATTGGCTTTTAAAGGGACACATCCATTGAGACAATGGAACTATCAAGTCCACAAAACCTTAAGCATCTATGCTTCTTTTTAGTAGAGCCTCATTAAACAATCTTAAAAATGGCATTCAGTATTGAGATAGTATTGCTCATTGCCAAGTCTTGAGAAAAGGGCCAGAACTTATTCACCTGAACATATTTGGAAACCTTACCCAAAAACTACCAATATCAAATCAAGACTTCACATGTACCTGGATTGTACTTTTCAGTTTTTACCACCTTGGCTTGGCCAGTTACCTTGGTAGTTCTATCACAGGTGGATTGCTTAATTCTTGGGGAAATATCCTCAATGTCTTAGTGTTTGTTTTGTATGTTTTATTTTTTTATTAAGTTTTTTTTATTTTAACTCCAGTATAATTAACATACATTGTTATGATAATTATATTGGCTTTTTTCAAGTCCCTATGCCAAGCTCCAAAGATTCCCAACAACCTTCTCCTTTAATCCTGAAAAAATATATACTTCCTTTACAATAATTTCTGGATCTGGATTTCTTTTCCCTCCCTAGATTCAAGAAGTTTCCGGCTATTATTTCTTCAAATATGTTTTCTGCCCCCTTTTCTCTCTCTTCTCCTTCTGGAAACATTATAGTGCTTGATGGTGTTTCTGATTTCCCTAGGTCTAGTCTCATTTTACATAACTTTTTTCTCTCACCTTCTCAGCTCAATTACTTTCCATTACTCTGCCCCCAGGTCACTGATTTGTTCTTCTGCTTCATTTACTACTATGTATTCCATCTAGTGTATTTTTAATTTCATTTATTATGTTCTTCATCTGTTTGTTTTTTTTTAATCTCACTGTTAAGGGTCTTACTGATGCCCACCACTTTTTTCTTAAGTCAGGTGAGTATCTTTATGATCATTACTTTAAATTCTCTATCAGGCATATTACTTATGTCCATTTTTTTAAGTCTTTTGCTACAATTTTTGTCCTGATTTTTCATTTGGGACACATCCCTCTGTCTCTTCATTTTGTCTAATTCTATGTGTCTGTTGCTATGTGTTAGGAAAGACAGCTATGTCTCCTGTACTTGAAAGTAATGGCCCTGTGAAAAAGAGGTCCTGTAGAGCCCTGCTGTGCAATATCCCCTATTCACCAGAACCTTACACTTCTCAGGGGTGTTTCCTATGTGCAATGCATACACCCTGAGGTGTGGCTAAGACACTTCCTCCTTCAGACTAATGGCTCTCTTTGCCTATTGTAGGCAGTATTTGGCCCCTATCATGTTAGTGAGCTGGCCTAGGGACACCTTGGGTTTGATTTGAGTCATAACAGGTGTTTGACAGAAATTCAGAAGCACCAAACTGCAAGGTGCTTTCCCTGAGTTGTTCTCTAAGAGGCTTTCATTGGTAGGTGTGGCCTACAGTCAAATCATTTGTCTGCCTCCAGACCGCTGCTAGGGCCTCCCCTCTGACTTGTGTGTGGTTATTTTTCCCTCTTTTGGGGGAAAGAGTCACTTTATTTTTTTTTCTCCCCAAATTTGTTTATTTTAATCTTTCAGTGTTACAAGATTGATTGTTCATGCACCACACCCAGTGCTCCATGCAGTACGTGTCCCTCTCGATACCCACCACCAGGCTCACCCACCCACCCCCACCCCCACCCCCTCCCCTCCAAAACCCTCAGTTTGTTGCTCAGAGTCCACAG
>CM052802.1:20613708-20677192 GCA_028533885.1 Nasua narica | reverse complement strand
TGTGCTATGGCAAATGCTGTGAAATGTGTAAGCCTGATGATTCACAGACTTGTACCCTGGGGTAAATAATACATTATATGTTAATAAAAAAATTAAAAAAAAAAAAAAGAAAAAAAAAATAAATTTATTTTATTTTATTTAAAAAAAAAAAAAAAGAAGAAGAGTTGGACTGATGAAAGCACAGCATGGGGGCTGGAGGAGAGGACAACAGTACTAGCAAGTTAGGTAGCAAATCCCATAGCTGACTGGTGTGTTTGTGCTAGGAGCCTAGGAAGAAAATGGCACCTGCCAGTTCCTTTGTTGCTGGAGGAGTTACCCAGAGATATCTGTCCCTTCAGGACATGCTCTGAGATTAGTAAATAACTCCCTCCTGCATGCCTCAGGCACCTTTCAAACGGCTACTTCTAGCTGTATCTCCACTGGCTATTTGTTGTGCTATATTTTTAAGGGTGGGAACTCACCCTCCAGGTTCTCCCAGAGCACAGCCTGTTGATTTTTTTTTAAATTCCAGGTTTTAAGTCCCACTGGTTTTAAGAACTCACAAAATTTAGCCCCTCTGGTTTTCAAAGCCAAATGTTATGGGGACTCATCTTCCCTGTGTGGGCTCCCCATTGTAAGGGTGTGTTTCTCCTCAGTCTCTATGCCTGCAGTGTCCCTCCCTCCTGGGACAGTCTTGCGAGTGCATTTAATTCCTGACCCAGAATTTCTACCCTTCCTACCCTACCCTCTTTGATGTGGCCTCTTCTCTTTGTTTAGTTATATAATTTATTCTGCCAGTCTTTAATTAATTTTCTGGGTTATTTACACTGAAGAGGTTTGTCTAATTGTATCCAGGAGACGAAGTGAGCCTAGGGTCCTCCTACTCCACCATCTTTCCAATCCTGAGTTATCTTTTGAGAGTTATCCCAGCACAGGGCTTGGTAGAGTTTTCAGAGAAGTACAAATCATCTCCTTTGTCCTCCTGGAGGTCTGCCTAACCAGGCAAGCAGCAAGCATGTCTGTTTCCTTATTTAAATACTTTAATTTTTAGAGCAGTTTTAGGTTCAAAGCATTTACTTCCTAAATTATTTCCCAGTCTATTCTAGATCTCTAAACAGCTTAGCCACCATGACTTTTATTATAACCTTTCTAATCTCTGCCTTAATTTCTTAGTTTCTTAATTGATATTTTATCTCCTTTTTCTGTAGAGTTATCAAAATTAACTCAAATTTGATCGTGTTACTTCCTTGAATATCTCCCTACGATTTTTAATTATACTTAAGTGCCATGTTAAATCCCTACATTTGGCTTATTAAGTCCTTAATGGTCTGTCCTCAGACTTCCTATCCAGCCCAATCTCATGTTAAGCCCTCCCTTACAAGCTTTGTTACTACAAACATATTAGGCATCTTTTGATTTGCTGAGAGTCACACACACACTATTCTGACTCCAATCTTCACTAATGCGATGTCACTCTCAGAGTCCATCTCTGATGAATTACATTGTTAGGTTTTTCTACAAATTTCTTAACTGTTTCTTTCATTTTCCATCCTTGCCTGATTTTTAATTACTGATATAATGTCTTTATTCCCCTCTAGAATCTAAAGTCCAGAGGCACATGAAATATATGTATTTTTTTCACTGATTGAGCAACATATCTAAATAAATATATGAGGAATAGATGAATGAGTAAGCATTATTACAGTGGATGCTACCAATAAAGTCAAACTGTCCTTCTTCACATTTTTCCTTATTAAAATAATTCTATTTTTTTATGAGCCATGTTAGCAACCAGGTAAGCAGACTTCCTACCTATTCTATTTTTCCATCTGTCCAAAAGATTTTAGTGTTGTTCAGAAGAAGAAATAAAAATATGAATGGCCCAATTTAGACTACTCTTAATACAACCAAACAGGAAAAGTATTTTCAAACGAGGTCAAGAAATTACTATATTATTAATCTGAATTTAATAAAGACCCAGATGTGAACTAGGAGTTAGAATGGAGGATGTCAAATAGAATATCATAACTAGAAATGGAAAAAGGAATTAGGACAGCAAAATTGTGATTGAATAATCCAAGTGTACAAAACTGTCATTTTTGTTTATACTGATAGCCATACACCATGACTTCATCGGCTTTTTTCAATTCTAAAGGTTCTAAAGGTCAAAATAGTGAAAGAATACTAAAGCACCAAGCTGTTACAGGAAGGCATGATCTGGTCTTCCAGCAACGCATACTTCCTTCCAGTTTTTGCAATTAATTTGAAAAAAAAAAAATTGAAGAGACTTTCTAGGCTGGAATTCTAATACCATAATTTAATTTTGCTTTGTTACTTAATATTGTTAAATTAGGTCTTAACTTTCCAAATAGACTCTAAGTTCTTTAAAACAACGATTTCACCCATACAATAGGAGATCCACAAAACATGTTGAAGTGTTTGTATTTTAACCATTATATATAATTTAATAACTGAAAGATCCTTAGTAAAAGAAACAAAAATCAGTTATTTCAATAATCATTAATTATTACCAGGTATGAGATACTTATAAATATTTAACCAGGTAGTAGATAAATATAAAAGGATTAGAGAAGTCTTATGGAAATTAATACCCATAGTAGATACTTATGAAATTATCACAAGGTCCTCAGGGGCTACCACTGGACCAGTAAGTTGAAGTCACCCCATTTACACCTTAAGATCTGCTGTTAGGATGTTGTTTCTGACACCTCTAATGTCCCACAACCTGACTCTCATGCCCATCAAGAAAGGGATACAACTACAATGACAGAGCCCAACTACTGTCATTGTATGTAAACACTGACAAATCATGATCTCTCTGCTAACTTCACCAGTAACAAAAGCTGCTTCTGACTTCTTCTGCCATCAAATCTCATATGAAAGTATTTTCTTTTTCTGCATCCACACCAACATTTGTTGTTTCCTGATTTGTTAATGTGATGAGCACTGGGTGCTATATGCAACTGATGAATTACTGAACTCCACATCTGAAACTAATGATGTACTCTATGTTGGCTGATTGAATTTAAATTTAAAAAAAAAAATAGAAAAAGAAAGTATTTTCTTGATGGACCAATTTTTCCCAAAGAATCCTACCTGAAATGGAATCTGAAAAATGCTGTTCTTAACTCTCCAACATCTTAAATTGGAAGAGAATGGAACTGAAACTATGCAAGTCAGTCCACAATCCTCTTTATGCTCTACCTCCTCAATACTGATCATTTTTTGTCACTCAACAGATATTAGCTTCCTTAATAAAAAATTGGAGTCACAAGAATTAGAAGACAAGCCAAAAGACGGGGAGAAAATATTTGCAAAAGGCATATCTGAAAAGGAGCTGTTACCCCAAATGCACAAGAACTCTTTAACATTCAACAATAAGAAAATGAACAACTAAACTTAAAAATGGCAAGAGAACTGAACAGACACTTCACCAAAGACATTATACAGATATCAAATAAACATATTAGGCATACAAAAATTACATATGTTCAAAATCATACATCATTAGGAAACTGCAAAATAAAAACAATGAAATACCACTATTTATTCAACAGAAAGGCTAACAACACCAAACACTGGTGAGGATATAAAGCAAAACGAACATTCATTCATTGCTAGTGGGAGTACAAAATGACACAGCCACTTTAGAAGATAATTTCATACTTCCTGACAAAACTAAATACTCAGTAAATGATTGTACTACTTGACATATGCCAAACAGAAATGAAAACTCATGTCCACACAAAACATGCACTGAGATATTTACAGCAGCTTTATTCATAATTACCAACTGTGATATACCCAAATACCCAAATACCAACTGTGATATTCCAACTGTGATATACCCAGACATTATTACTCAGTGCTAAAAGGATATGATCAAGCCATGAAAAGACATGGAGGAACCCTACATGTACATTGCTAAGTCAAATAATCCAATCAGATAAGGCTACTTACTCTATGATCCCAACTATATGATCTTCTGGAAAAGACAAGGCAGAGACAGAAATAAATAAATAAATAAATAAATAAATAAATAAATAAATAAATAAATAAATAAATAAAATTTTAAATTAAAAAAAAATAGAAAGAAAGAAAAGAAAAGAAAAGAAAAAAACATTTTGCCAGGAGTTGTAAAGGACGCATGAGTAGGGGGAACACAGGATTTTGGGAGGAGTGAAAATACTCTGTACAATAATATTGTAATGATGGATACATATCAATATACTTTTGTCAGGCCCATAGAATGCATACCACCAAGCGTGAAATCTAATGTAAACTATGGATTTTGGGTGATAATGACATGTCAACTTAGCTTCAACAATTGTAACAAATGTTAACGTTCTGGTCCAGGATGTTATTGATGAGGGAAGCTACATGTGTTGAGGAAGGAAGGGTGTGGGAACTCTGTATTTTCCACTCTGTTTTCCATGAATCTCAAAACTACAAGTGGATATAATCTAAAAACTAAAGTATATTAATAAAAAAAAAATGGAAGGGCAGTGAAAAGAACACCAAACATGAGTCTGATGATTAAGTAACTAGAGCAATTTACCTTCAGAATGGCAATTAGAGATAGCAGAATTTAGTTAATTTTCATTGAATGTAATTGCATTGAACAAAGAAGATATTTAATCGACTGGGAAGAGTATGAAAATCAAACATCATCTACCCTGTATTTTTCTTAAGGATTTTATTGATGTTCTATTCAAAATCATGTCAGCATCATCTTATCTGAGTATCCATCTTACCATTCACTGCTGATTGTGAAGGTAGGAATCAACATTATTTTCTAAGATATATAAAAATTAGTTAATATAATTTCAGATTACTCAATATCACTTTCTAGAAAATGCAATAATACATAATTAAGTATTGATATGTCATTATGTTTTCATGACTTGTAATTTGGTGACCTTGATATTAACATGAAAGGTATGTAGTTGTGTCAAAAATTACAAAATAAGAGCTTTGGTAAGACATAGTGATATATGACATATTTTTTCCCTTTTTCGGCACATAGCTTAGGTTTTATCTGCACTGCTCATTTGCCTTGTGGAAAAGAACAGGTTTTAAGTGGGACTTTCTTTTCTTTGCACTTAAAGCAGCTTGGTTATTTGGAAATATTTTTTATATAAGGCAACTGACTTTGTTAAAAGTCAAAGAAAATTCACAAGTGGTTTGTATATGGACTGAAATGATTAAGGTAAATAAAGAGTAAAAAATTTTTGCTATAAAAGCTTTACATTGTAATGATCACAAATGGACTGAAGAATCTGGTGTTCCCTTTAATCTGTTAATGTGATCCTCAATTCAGAGTCAACATGCTTGTTTGTATTAGACAATGTACTAATGTGATGTTGATAGTATGGGTAGATATCTGTATTGTTTTAAGGTCCAGTAGCAGATATTCACAACCAAACACCATTTATGATGAGTGATAGTACTTGTCTAAATCCTTCATTTAAGGGTACTGTCCATTTGAGATCACTTCTTCTATTATATAAATGTTTGCTTCTATTTTGCTCGAATCTCAATGTTTCATCATTATATAAATTAGCTGCAACAGATCAATTCCTTTTATCCTATTTTATCTAACTTGAGGGCTACCTATTCATTCAAAGACCTTGAGACTCTAGAAAACATCTTCAATACTGTTGTCTTCCCTGCTTCCAACTCTGTTTTAAGCATGGTTTCCTTGCTACAAAAACATATCATTAGTGAAAAACTATAAAAGGGAATTAATAAAGAATCTAAATAGATCACAAAGTTGATGTTTCTTCATGGATTTTAAGGACCGCCTCTTGCCATTATTGTTAACTATGGTTAAGATAAACCATGTCATGGGTAGAAGCCTAACATACCCAACAGCGAATATTTTTTGCCCAATACTTGATGAGAAATTAGACAACCAGGATTCAGTAATGTTTAAAAAGTAATTCAGCTAAATTCAAAGAAATCTGAAAATTGCCAGTGAATATTAAGCAAGGGATACCACAAAAACATATTTTAGAAAATATTAGAACATCATGGTTCTGAGAGTTATAAAGTGTTGCTCCAGAATTTGAAACATGACAGGCATCATTCAAGTGGTGAATTTATAGCTATAAATAGTGTCCTTTCCCATAAGTTCTTAACTCCTATGTGCACAGTGCCACCAACAGGAAAGACATGAATTATCAAATGATAATGATAATGCATTTAAAATTCAAAAGGAAACCACAGACTTTCAATAATCTTGAAAAGCATAATAAGAATTATCCTCTGCTGAGGCATGTCTTGGAAACATTCTAATTTTGACTCCTCACATTAGAGTTTAAATAACTTTATTCTGCCTTTTCTTTAATCTGGAGCACATTCTCCATCAGGGCATCTTATGGTGATATTCAAATGTTTTCAACATGACCCACCGTAAGTTTGTTTTTTTTAATTGTGACCCAGAACATACAAGCATTAACCTACACATGAATAAAAGCGGACCTTCAGAACACAATATTTAAGCTTACTATATGCAGCACTTTGATATTTCATATTTCTCTGCCTTCTCCTGGAATATAATCCATCACTATTGCATTCTCATATAGTAAGCTACATGAGAGCCTTGCTTACCTATAAAGGTACCTCTATAAATGTCTGGCACCTTAGTGCCAAATCCATACTTAATTACAATGCACTGAATAAATATAAGAACCTTTCACTGCTCAAGAGGAGCATAAAAATCCTACCCATAGAAATCATGTCTTCGAATTTTGAAATACTTTGGAAAAATAACCTAAAATTTTAAATAGTAAGTGATAAAAGTAAAGGTATTGGCATTTGTAAGCAAGGCTCTTTGGGAATGCAACCCAGGGGGAGAACTAGAAAGAGAGTGGGGAAAGAAGTCAGAAACTCTGAAAGACATTAGATATACTAGCAAATAACATACTTACCAATCTGATCTTCTTTCATTCGATGTGATGGTAATCTTAATTCTTATGTTTCCTAAGACAAAGATTTCCCCAGGCCATTCTATGAATTGTATCATATAGGTAGCTTTGACGCTTCTAACGTCTGTTAACCTAAAAAAAAAAAAAAAAAAAAGAAAGTTGATAGCAGCTCACAGCTCAAAAATGGTTTTCCTTTTGTAATTGAATCAAGTTTAGCCAAAACATACCTCGTTTAAACTTATATTTTAGCTAACCCTTTTACAATATTAACATTTTTAATAATAATACCTTCAATTTATAAATATTGAATATTAACATCTAATTGTTGTATGTATATATGTACATAGATGGGTGTATGCCTTTTCAACAAAAGAAGCATTATATGTATTGAAATGCCATATGTACATGCATATATATTTATGTATTTAACAAGTAAAAATACCTAAAAAAATTGTACCAGTCATTTTTTTCCTTTCACGTTGAACTACATTTTCAAACAAATCATAAAATTTTAAAATGCAACATAATTCCATAACTCACTCAGGAAGTAACTACTGTGTATTTATTAAATGTTAGGCCTTTAAAAAGCTGTCCCAAAGGACAAGTTACAGATACATACCACAAGGGGGCTCAATAAGGGAAGAAAAGAGAAGGAGCATAAATAGAGTATAATATTTTAAAGAAGAAATACAAAAATACCATGTCACGGTTTAAAGATCCTCTCCTGTCTCTAGAAAATAAGAATTAAAAAGGAAACGTTTCTGAGAGCCATTACTGAGAGCTCTGGTTTATCGAGCAGCCAACCTAAGACCTGTTACGGGAAAATTCAATTGACATTACTCAGGAATTCAGCAGGGTAATTTTCAAAGACAATGCAAATGGTTAGCATACTTTTAAATGATTTTATAGATTCAGCACATCTTTATAAACTCAAAATTAAAGATCTTCCTGAAATGGGATGTGTATAATCAGTGTGAATAATGAGGTTCCTTCTACTTCCTCTTCCTCTTTTTTTCTCTTCTTTTTCCTGATTGTTCTTCTTCCTGTTATTCTCCTCCTCCTTCTCATTCTCCTCTCCTCCTGCACTTGCTCATTTTCACCTCTCCTTTTATATAACAATAATATTTTACATGGTACAATGTAAAGTTCAGAGGTCCTGAAATCAGGCATATCCATTGAATTTTAGTGTTTTGTAGGCCTTTGGACACATTACTTAATATTTATAAGCACTGGTTTCCTTATCAGTAAGATTTGCAAACACATCCTACAAGACTCCAAGACCTGTAGATAACACATTAAAACATCCACCACAGTAACTAGAAATTATTGATAACTCAATAAATAGATGTTTTTATTTGGATGAGGGGTTTTAATGATTTTGTGAATATCAAATTATATAAATGAAATTAATTAATCTAGTTTTCATCCTAGTATTTTTTAAAGATTTTATTTATTTATTTAACAGAGAGAAAGATATCACAAGTAGGCAGAGAGGCAGGCAGAGAGAGAGGGGGAAGCAGGCTCCCTGCTGAGCAGAGAGCCCGATGCAGGGCTCAATCCCAGGACCCTGAGATCATGACCTGAACCAAGGGCAGAGGCTTTAACCCACTGAGCCACCCAGGAGCCCCTATCCTAGTATTCTTAATATTCAGAAGTACAATCTCATTTCGACCCTTCATTGAAAGTCCTTATAAACTTATAAACTGTGGGTATATATTCCTGATATATAACCACAGTCAAGCATATAGGAGCTTCAGTGCACAGAAATCATAAACATTTAAAGATTTCAGAAATGGAAAAAAAAGGTTTCTTGATAGAAAGCAAGAAAAGAAATTAAGGAAGATTCAATTCACTTCATAAGGCACTAAGTATTGAATAAAAATCAAAATATATAGGACTAGGGAATAGTGTGTAAATTATTGTAATGACATATAATGTATGACATTGTGAATTTTTCAAAAGCCAAAAAACTATACTACACAAAGTGCAAAGCATAATGTAAAGTATAAACTTTAGTTAGTAATAACCACTGACACTGGTCCATCATTTGTAACAAATGTCCCACCAAAGAGAGATGTTAATAAACTGTGAAGTAGTGATGAGAAGGGAGTATACAGGAAATCTATTTTCTGTTCGGTATTTCTATAAACTAAAAATGCTCTAAGAATAAAGCCTAGTAATTATTTTCAAAAAAACTGATACATATACCTGTTCCAACAAAGGATGTTTAGCATATTTATTTGTTGAAGACTGGCCATTTATTTACTTCTTCATACAAAACACTGAGGTGAAATTTAGACTGTGAGATTTAAATTACTATTATATTTAGCATTTAACATCTATCCATGTTTTTCTACGATGGTTATATAAACATGCCTAAATTAGAATTGGGAAAATTTAAGATTTTGCTGTAAACAATCTAGTGTTTAAACAATCTAGTGTTAAATACATCCATAGTTCTAATAAAATAGTAACCCATGGAACGCTTGGGTGACACAGTTAAGCATCTGCCTTTGGTTCAGGTCATGATCTTAGAGTCCTGGGATGGAGCCCCACATAGGCTCCCTGCTCTGTGGGGAGTCTGGCTGTCCCTCTCCCTCTGCCTGCTGCTCCCCCTGTTTATGTTCACTTTTTCTCTTCCTCTGTCAAATAAATGAATAAATAAATAAACAAACAAAATCTTAAAAAAAAAATAGTAACCCTAGTATTGACCTACTTATTCAGCACTGTCTCTGTTTCAGACACTATGCTAAGTACTTTACCAGCATCATAAAAAAACTTTTCATAATTTCTAAGAAATAAATCATGATCAAGAAAGTTTTCTCCTCTGAGTAATATTTATATACTATTATAATCTGAAGAACTATGAAAACAAGATGCAATGAATTATTTTAACTTCATTTAAAAATCAATGATTTAATAATAGTGCTCATCCTGGGTTCTGTGTGTCATTGTGTGTTTATAAGACTATGATTAAGATATAGCTGTGTGAAATATCCATTCCATTATAAATATTTATATCAACTAGATATATTTTATTATATACTGGTAAATCAGAGTTTCAACAAAAAATTCACAAGAGATTACTGGTACTGTCACTATTTTTGAAACTATAATAAACATCTAGAGTGAAAAGTATTCAATATGTTCCTATTTCACATCCTTTGTTACAGAGCACACTCATTAATGTGATATCTATATGAAAAACACTTTATTTGAAAGAACAAAAATATGCCACTTTAAGTTTAGATCTTTAAAACAGTCAGAAAATTACTAAGTTCCATATATCAAGAAAAATCAATGGGAATACAAACCTATCATTGGACATATAAAGGAAATAAGAATTAGAGAAGTTAAGGGCTATGCCAAAGATTTATCTGGCCATAAATGTCCCACTGAAACATGATCAAACAGCCCTGCCCCTACGAGGCAAAATGAACAGTAAAGGATAATTGGTTCTGATTATTTAAAAATAAATAACAATAACAAAACAAAAATCTTGCCTATTGTTTTTTGCTTTTCGCAGACATCTTGTAACTTGTAATTCAAATTTCCATTTTAGAAATGTAGTCATACTTCAAATAAATTATAGTACCACAGTTGACAGATGCTAGATGCATAATAAATTACTGCTGTATATAGGTATTAAGCTCTGTTCTTTGGCCTTCTATCATTATTCAGTTTATCTACTCAACATCACTTTATAGCGTATTTAAATTACACACACACACACACACACACTCAATTCTGTTTTGGGCCCCTCCCTCTTATACTAAGTTATTATCCCACATAACCTTTTTTTTTTAAGATTTTATTTATTTGACAGAGAGAAAGAGATCACAAGTAGGCAGAGAGGCAGGCAGAGAGAGGGGGGAAGCAGGCTCCTTGCTGAACAAAGAGCCCGATGTGGGGCTCGATCCCAGGACCCTGAGATCATGACCTGAGCCGAAGGCAGAGCCTTAACCCACTGACCCACCCAGTCGCCCCTATCCCACATGACCTTATGTGATCTTTTATGACCTTGTATCTTTGACTCAATGTGTCAGTCAATTAGAAAAGTGAAATACAGAACCTCTCCTTCTAAGGTAATGACTAAGAGAATCAAACTACTGAATAGTCCAAAATACCAACTCACCAAATCAAGTATTTTTTTAGTTGAAAGTAATTTTGGATCAAAAAGTGCCAAAATAATTTGAAAAAGCATATTAGAAAGCTTGATGATATTAAGTATTGCTGTTTTTATTCAGTAAGAGATTATTTATAATTAATTTTCTCATCTTGAAAAGGTCAATCATGATGAAAATATTGTATCTCTAGTACTGGTAAAACTATTGTCAGACTTAGTCAAATGATCCATATAACACTGGTTCACCAATTTAATCATAATAAGAGAATCTGAGGGACAAGGCTTGCAGAAGCATGTCTACGTACTGCCCAGCAGAGGAAATCAAAAGCCACATGATCACTTCTTACAATCCATGAAACAAAGCGTAAGAGTGAGAGAGACAGAAAAACAAGAGAAAAAAAGACCCTGTATACTATGTTGTCTCCATTTCATATTGTTTAATGTAGTTATGTATTCCCTACTTTGTGCAGCTCAGGGAATGTTAGTCTCTGCTCAAGTCAGCAACTGGATAAATTACTCCTCTCCACTAGGGAGGCACCCGAGGGAATAGAAAATGGGGCATTAAGGGTAACTCCCAAACCCTTCCTTCAGGGCCTTAAAGAGCCTATGATATATAGAGAATAAAGTCCCCCATCAAACATATTCTTAGTTTGACTTTAATATATATTCAGCAATGGGGCACCTGGGTGGCTATACTCAGGTAAGGAAATGTCTTGATTTCAGCTTAGGTTATGATCTCAGGGTTGTGAGACCAAGCCCACATCAGGCAGCCTACTCCGCGGGGAGTCGGCCTGAGAGTCTCCCATCTCCCTCTGCCTTTCCCCTGCCTGCTTGCACTCTCTCTTGCTCTGTAAAATAATATTTTTTTCAGCAACAATTATAGTTACTTGCCAGCTATATGTAAAGATGAAAAACTAAATAAATGAATTTTAATTAAATTGGGGCACTGGGTGGCTCAGTTGGTTAAGTGTCTGCCTTCGGCTCAAGTCATGATCTCAAGGCCCTGAGAATGAGCCCCACATTGGGCTCCTGGCTGGAAGTTGTTGGGGGAGGTCAGCTTCTCCCTCTCCTCCTGCCCCCCCACCTGCTTGTGCTGGCTCTCTTTCAAATAAATGGATAAAAATCTTTAATTTTTTTTAATTAAACCATTCCAAATAAGGTGAAAAAGTTCCTAAATGGGAACATTTCTTTTTTGTTGTTGTTGTTGTTTTAAAGATTTTATTTATTTATTTGACAGAGAGAGAGAGATCACAAGTAGGGAGAGAGGCAGGCAGAGAGAGAGGGGGAAGCAGGCTCCCTGCTGAGCAGAGAGCCCGATGCGGGGCTCAATCCCAGGTCCCTGAGATCATGACCTGAGCCAAAGGCAGAGGCATCAGCCCACTGAGCTACCTAGGCACCCCAATAGGAACATTTCTTAATCTCTTTCTTTTCTGATTCATTATTCTCAAGAAAAACTTGCAGTAAAGACTGAGAATACTGTCACAAATATGATTTTGTGGATACTGTCTAAAATATTTGATTGACTTTTGATCACTTGACACCACAAAACACAGCAATCTTACTGGGTCGCTATTGGGGGCACCATATCACAAAATAAAGTCCACAACATTATTTGCAATGCCTCTTTGTCTATAATCAATGCTTCACATCTTCACACAATTTTAAACCAAAAAAGTATCTTTTAAGGAACCACAGAACTGGTTTAATTGGGTTTCCTGACATTTTTTCTGAAGTTCTGGAACCTGTAGCAGGTAAATTGCTATTCTAGTGGACTTTACAACTTTATATATAACAAACCAGGAAAAAAATTCTATAGGTTGGAGATAATACAGGGTTTTAAGTTAAAAACAAACCAATGAAGCAAACTGAAATAAAAAAACTTCTTAAGAGAGAATTTTTTTTAATTTCAAAAATATTTTAGAAATAGACCCTAGGCCAAGAAATAAAAGCAGAGATAAAAAGCTGAACAAATTAACAAAGTTTATCTTGATGAAGTAAAAAAAAAAAACTATACTTTATAATTGAGTTCATTAGAAAATATACACAGCCTAAGGGGAGAGAAGAGAGTTATATTGATAAATCTTTCTTCTAGCTTAATTAAATAGTCTATGTGCATTCTGTTGTGCTTAGTTCTTTCTGGATTGAAAAGGTAAGCATTGTCTAATTCTCCAGTGTTCCATGGAACCAAGATATTGTACAACAGGAAAATAATTGTTGCATGTTAGGTTATAAACCTTTGCTTTATTCAACCTTATTTGAATTCAGAACTATTTTAGAAAGAAATAGAACCACATTGAGAGATGGAAGTGTATATATTCATGTTTTCAAAAGGCTTAATATATTTCCAGCCCATAGACCCTATTTATTTAAGAGTTTCCCTCCAATAATTATTTTTAATATAGTTTACACACTCAATTTGTACTTTACCGCTATTTTTTTAAAGATTTTTATTTATTTATTTGACAGAGAGAAAGAGATCACAGGTAGGCAGAGAGGCAGGCAGAGAGAGGGGGAAGCAGGCTCCCCGGCCGAGCAGAGAGCCTGAGGCAGGGCTCAATCCCAGGACCCTGAGATCATGACCCGAGCTGAAGGCAGAGGCTTTAACCCATTGAGCCACCCAGCCGCCCCTTTGCTGCTATTTTTATACTTAGTTATAGGGCATTTCAAATTTCATTACCTTCATTTAATTATTAAAAATTAAAATACATACTTTAATAAAATGGTGAGATATTTTACTCTTGACTTAAAATTCCTTTTAGTAAAATTAAAATAAAATAAAATAATTCCTTTTAGTATAAATACATATAACCTATAAATGAAAATGTTGATGAGTAACTCCAACTATAATGAACTAAACTGAATGACCTTTCTTGTGGTCCCAGATATATACAGTTTAAATTTCTAACAAGTTATCTAGATTATTAAGAGGGGACAAAGTATGATTAAGGCAGTAAAAAGCCAACAGAAAGTTGAACCAAATATACACATTTGCTTGAATGTCCTTGATTACATTGAGACAAGGGAAACATTTATAATCCCAATGCCTAATGGACCTGACACATATACGGTTCTCAAAAAGAAAAAAAAAAGAAAAAAAAATACTGTTCAATACAAGTTGTTGAGTTTTTATTTTTATTTTGCCAAAAAGATAACAGACATTGTATATGTGAATAATAGCTTGTCTTATTGATACTAATAGATAGGCTGTGCGTAAGAATTAAGGTTACTTGTTAAATTTTCATAAATTATTTAAGTTCATGGACTTGAAATTTTCTGATTATTAGATGCAAGTAAATGGAAATACTTATAACCATAAAATTTGAAATCTAGAGAAAACAAAAATTTTCTATTATGAAGAATGAAATTTTCTCAAAAAATATCACTATGAGCTTCACCAAGATTGTCCAATTCTGGAATTCTGTTGTGATTTTAAGCAAATTAAAAGACACATTTATAACAGTATCATTTGCTATATATTCCATAAAGAAAGAAATTTTATCACATATGTCAGATTCCAATGTGGCTAATAACTCTTTAATGGGTATGTCATATACATGTACACATAATCTCTGGGACTAGATTTCTTCAAAATAAAATCTGAAAGGTATAGATAGCAGTGATCTCCTCACCTGGACTCCCAAAATACAGGGCAATATAACTTTTTTTCTTGAGAAATAATCAGCTGGTTACAATTAATCAAAAAATGTAATTTGTGTCATTGTCATCTGGTAATACAAGGGCTTGAGAAAACTGTTTTCCCCTCATTAGTTTTTACATGACACAGGTTTTAACTAAAGAGCTATGATACCAAAAATCTGAAGCCATCAATTTCTCAATAAATAGGAGAGAAATTGATACAACATTTTGTACTTTAAAAAAACATTTTAAGAAGAGATTTACTGAAATATAACTTCCACACCATAAAATGCATTCATTGTAAGGAAACGACTTGATTTTTAATATGTTTATAGAATTGTGCAACAATCACCAACATCAAACTTTAGGATATTTCCATCACTCAAAAAAATGTCTTCACGCCCAGGTAAATCCCTGTTCTCACCCCTAGTACCAGGCAACCACTAATCTGTTGTTTGTCTCTATAGCTTTGCCTTTGTACACAAGTTAAATCATACATTATGAATCTTTCGTGTCTGGCTTCTACAACTTACCAAAATACTTTTAAGGTTCATCTATGTTGTAGCATGTTTCAATACTTTGCTCTTGCTCACTACTGAAAAGCATCCTACTATGTGGATAAATCACATTGTTGATGCATACTTGGATTATTTACAGATTTGTGCTATTAAGAATAATGGTTATATGAACATTTTAATCTGAATCTTCACATAAACATGTTTTCATTTTTCTTGGTTTGATGCCGTGAAGTGTACTGGTAGGTCATATCATAAGTATACATTTAACGTTTTAAGAAACTTCCAGCATCAGGGCACTTGTGTGGCTCACTCAATTAAGCTGCTGCCTTTGGCTCAGGTCATGATCCTGGGGTCCAGGGATTGAGCCTCGCATCAGGCTCTCTGCTCAGTGGTGAGTTGGCTTCTCCCTCTCCCTCTGTGATCTCTCACACTTGAGCTCTCTCTCTCAAATATATAAATAAATAAAATCTTAAAAAGAAATTGCCAGTGTGTTTTCCAATGTAACTGTATCATTTTATATAACATTTATATATTTATATTTATATATATTATTTATATATTATTATATATTATTTATATATATTATTACTGTATTGTTTTATATAACATATATTTATATTTATTATTTGTATTTATTATATATACTTATATAAATATATGATGTATTTTATATATACATATTTATTACATATTATATATGTGTGTGTATTATATACATTTATATGACATTTTATATAACAAATTGTGAGTGTACCAATTTTGCTCCATCATCCCCAGCACTTTTTTTTTTTTTTTAAGATTTCATTCATTTATTTGACAGAGACCACAAGTAGGCAGAGAGGCAGGCAGAGAGAGAGGGGGAAGCAGGCTCCCCGCTGAGCAGAGAGCCCCACGCAGGGCTCGATCCCAGGACCCCGAGATCATGACCCGAGCTGAAGGTAGAGGCTTTAACCCACTGAGCCATCCAGGTGCCCCATCCCCAGCACTTTTTATTTTCTTTCTTTTTGATTACTGCCATCCTAGCGGGCATGAAAGTAGTATATTTTGGTTGTATTTTGATCCCCCTAATAAATAATGATGTTGAGCATCTTTTCATGTGCTTATTAGGGCTGTTTGTATATCTTCTTAGACAAATATCTCTTTATTTTTTTATTTTAAATTCTAGTTAACATATAGTGTATTATTAGTTTCAGGATAGAGTTCAATGATTCACTGGTTGCATATAGCGCCCAGTGCTCATTACATCAATTACCCGCCTTAATGCCATTCACCCAACTACCCCATCTCTCCATACACTTCCCCTCCAGTAACCCTCAGTTTGTTCCCTATAGTTAATAGGGAACTTACTGTTTGTGTCTCTCTGTTTTTATTTTATTTTATTTTTCCTTCCCTTCCCCTATGTTCATCTGTTTTGTTTCTTAATTTCCTATATGAGTGAAATTATATGGTATTTGTCTTTCTCTGATTTATTTCGCTTAGCATAATACCCTATGGTTCCACCCACATCATTCTTTATGATGGCTGAGTAATATTCCATTTTATGTGTATGTGTATATATGATGTATACATATATGTATACATCAATGGACATCTGGGGTCTTTCCATATTTTGGCAATTGCGGACACTGATGCTATAAACATTGGGGTGCATGTGTTCCTTCAAATCACTATTTTTGTGTCCTTTGGAGAAATACCTAGTAATGCAGGTGCTGGGTCATAGGGTAGCTCTATTTTTAACTTGCCAATATCTCTTATTTCCTGACTTGTTACTTTTTGCCATTCTGACTGCTATGACGTGGTATCTCACATTGTGGTTTTGATTTCTATTTCCCTGATGTCAAGTGATCTTGAGCATTTTTTCACGTGTCTGCTAGCCATTTGTACAACTTCTTTGGAGAAATGTCTGTTCATGTCTTCTGTCCATTTCTTGACTGGATTTTTTGTTTTTTAGGTGTTAAGTTTGATAAGTTCTTTAAAGATTTTGAATACTAACCCTTTACCTGATGTGTCATTTGCAGATATCTTCTCCCATTCCATAGGTTGCCTTTTAGTTTTGTTGACTGTTTCCTTTGCTGTGCAAAAGCTTTTATCCTGAGGAAGTCCCCAATAGTTCATTTTTGCTTTTCTTCCCCATGCCTCTGCAGACATGTCTTGCAAGAAGTCTCTGTGGCCAAGGTCAAAGAGGTTGCTGCCTGTGTCCTCCTCTAGCATCTTGATGGATTCTTGTCTCGCATTTAGGTCTTTCATCAATTTTGAATTTATTTTTGTGTATGGTGTAAGAAAATGGTTCAGTTTCATTCTTCTGCATGTGGCTGTCCAGTTTTCCCAACACCATTCGTTAAAGAGACATTTTTCCATTGGATATTCTTTCCTGCTTTGTTGAAAATTAGTTGAGGGTCCATAGAGTTGAGGTTCCATTTCTGGGTTCTCTATTCTGTTTTAGTGATCAATCTGATGTTTTGTGCAAATATCTTACTCTTGGGATACCTGAGTTGCTCAGTCAGTTAAGCGTCTGTTTCTGGCTCAGGTCATGATCCCAAGGTCCTGGGACTGAGTCTCACAATGGGCTCCTTACTCAGCAGGGAGCCTGCTTCTCCCTCTGCCTGCTACTCCCCCTGCTTTGTGCTCACTCTCTCTGACAAATAAATAAATAAAAACTTTAAAAATAATACCATACTCTTTTGATTATTTCAACTTTGTAATAGAAGTTGAAGTCTAGAATTATGATGCCTCCAGCTTTGGTTTTCTTCTTCAACATTACTTTGGCTATTCAGGGTATTTTCAAAATATCTCTACAAACATATACTTATTTTAAGTTGAATTTATGGTTAACATTGAATTAGAGGAGTTTTTTATATATTCTAAATAAATATAAGCCCTTTATTAGAGATATGATTTGCAAATACTTTCTCATAGTCTATGCTTTGTGTTTTCACATTCTTATTGATACACTACTTTTCGTCATATGACCATAAATGAATTTTATTAATCTAGCAAGGCAGAAGTAACATGGAAGTCACCTTTGTAACATTAAAGGTAATTTATTGTTTCAACTTAAGTCCTTGAAAAACTAAAATACGTAAAAAGTGCCATTATAAACTCACTTAACACTTCTTAAATCATGTGAGTTTAATGATTTTCATAAGGTATGTGTCTTAAAAATATAAAACATTATAGCATGAGAATAAATTGGAGTATTCATCTATGAATTCTTCATCACCTTAGTTAAAATATCTATTAACATTTATTAAGCTTTTTATTATAAACATAAAAATTCTAAGTAATTTAAAACTGAAATATGTGAACTTAAAAAAATAGGAAGTGATTAAATTCTTTGCATAAAAAATTAAATAGCAAAAGTCCTGTTTCTAAGGAATTTATACAACTTTACTTCCCAAGTATTCAATTTTCAGTTTTAAAATTCTTAATATTTCATACTTGTTAATTATTAAGAATGCTTTGTGTTTATAATAACTAAAAGTTAGGATGTCACATAAGATGAATGTGAAATGAATACATTCTGGTCCCCGATGTCTCATTCTGCCATTCCTCCAAATGACTTCCATCCAGGAAGAAATCTACTTGGAGTTATTGTTTTGCTTTACAAAAATATTGTTTTGCTTACACAAATTACTACTAATTTCTCAGCACTGGTTAGTACATAAAACTTAACTTGCCTCCTACTCTTCACAAAAATAGAGCTTCCTCTATTGCATGTTATGTAGAAGTGGGGCTGTTGAATCATACTTCAAATAGATTAATCCAGATTAACACGCCAGACAGCTAATGTTTGAAGTTTCCCTGGTATTAGTGCAAGATTTATCTATATACTTTAGGATATGCAGTGTGGTTTATAGTTGGTAAGCAAGTGAATAAATTAACATCCCACCAGCCAAACAGACAAAATTCATTGATTATAGCAAGTCAGATGGAAGAGAAGTGAAGAAAGAAGGAAGGTTATTTTTTCTTTTCTTTTCTTTTTTGAAAGAAGGAAAGCGGAGGGGCAGAAGAATAAAGAGAGAATTTTAAACAGTTTCCACACCCAGATGGAGCCCAATGAAGGTTTCGATCCCACAACCTGAGATCATGGCATGAGCCAAAATCAAGAGGGAGATGCCACTCTACATAATTATATGGAGTGAAATAAGTCCAGCGGAGAGAGTCAATTATCTTATGGTCTCACTTATGTGTGGAGCATAAGGAAAAACATGGAGGACATTGTGAGAAAGAAAGGAAGGGTGAATTGGGGGAAATCAGAGGGGGCGATGTAGCATGAGAGACTGTGGACTCTGAGCAACAAACTGAGGGTTTTGGAGGGGAGGAGGTGGGAGTTTGGGAAAGCCTTGTAGTGGGTAATGGTGGAGGGCACATATTGCATGGAGCACTGGGTGTGGTGCATGAACAATTAATCTTGTAATGCTGAAAAAAAAAATAAATAAAAGTATTTAAGGGGAAAAAAAAGGCAGTTGTCAAACCAACTGAGCCACTGAGGTGCCCAAGAAGAAAGGTTAATTTTTAAACAGGTTGGCTTTTCTACACCATATATTTAATCATATTACATCACCAGGCCCTGTCTTAACATATGTTCATATGGTTCTTTCTTTTTTTATTGAGGCATAATTGACATACAAGATTATATTAGTTTCAAGGGTACAACATAATGATTTGGTATTTATATACATTGTGAAATGATCACCGTAATAAGTCTAGTTAACATCTGTCACCAAAGTTACAATTTTTTTTCTTTTGATAACTTTTAAGTTATTCTCTTAGCAACTTTAAAATATGCAATATAGTATTAACTATAGTCACATTGTTGTATATTATATCCCCATGGCTAATTTTATAAGGTGGTTTATACATTTTGACTCCCTCCACCCATTTCACCTACTCTCTTTTCCCCCAGCCCATCTATGGCAACTACCAGTCTGATCTCTGTATCTAAAGCTTAGGGTTTTTATCATTTTATTCTTTTCTTTTTAAGATTCTACATAGAAATGAAATCATATAGTATCTGTCTTTCTCTGTATTTTTTTACTTAGCATAATGCTTTTGAGATCCATCCACATTGTCACAAATGGTAAGATTTCTCTCTCTTTTATGACTGAATAGTATTGCAGTGTGTATATCACAATTTCTTTATCCATTCATCTATCAATGGGCAGTTGTTTTTTTTTCCATATCTTGACAATTATAAAAAATGTAATGAAAATAAGGATGCAAACAGTTCCTTAGAATAGTAATTTTGTTTTCTTGGATAAATACCCAGAAGTAAAACTGCTAGATCATATGGTAGTTCTATTTTTAATTTTTTTAGTCACTTTCATACTGCTTTTCATAGTGGTTGCACCAATTTTCACTCCTACCAATACTGCACAAGGATTCCTTTCTCCACATCCTCACCAACACTTGAGTGATGCTGAGCATCTTTTCATGTATCTGTTGGTCATCTGTATGTCTAGGAAAAATCTCTCTTCAGATCTTCGGCTCATTTTTAATAGGATATTTTTGCTATTGAGTTCTTTATGTATTTTGAATACTAACCCTTGATTGATAAGATATATGATTTGCATCATCTTCACTTTTGAAAGAGATTTTCGCTAGAAATATATTCCACTGTTTTATCTTACTTATTCACCTAGCAGCCTTTTGAAAGATACTGTACTATTGTGTTTTTGGCTTGCATAGTTTCTGATGAGAAGTCTGCAGTCACCTATTACTTAAAACTTGTAAAAGTCTAGGATCAATTGTTTAACTATGAAATTCTTCCAAATTTCAAGATTTTTTACACAAACACTTCTAAAGAACAGTAAAAGATGGAAGAATCCCCTACTCTTTTATGAAGTAACATAATCTAGAAGACAAAACATGAAATAACATTCTGAGAAAGGAAAATTCCAAACTTATATGCATACATGAAAATTTAGTAAGCTATATCCAATTATATAAAAAAGGATAATATACCACCACCAAGTTAGTCTTATTCCAAAAAATAAATGGTTGTTCAACATTTGAAGATCAGTGTGATTTGTCACAATATCAGAATAAAAAGAGAAAAATAACCTTAAGAAATTCAGGAAAAGAATCTGACAGTATATTTTAAAGATTTATTTATTTATTTTATACAGAAAGAGAGAGAGAGAGAGTATGAATGCTCATAAGCAGGGGGAGGAGCAAAGGAAGAGAAAAAGGTAGAGAAGCAGACTCCCTGCTGAGCATGGAGCCCCAAGCAGGGTTCATCTCAGGACCCTGAGATCATGAATTGAGCCAAAATCAAGGATCAGATGCTTAACTGACTGAGCCACTCAGGCACCCCTGACAGCATTTAACAGCTATATTAAAAAATTAGCAGTCTAGGAATTAAATGAAATTTCCATATTTATTGTTAAACTGATTAAGTTTCAACAAACTGCTATACCAAACATTATATTTAGTTGTCAACTATTAAAAGCTTTCCTTCTGAGATCAGAAATAAGACAAGTATGCTAAATGTTTAACTTTGGCTCATCCTCATAATAAAGGTCTTAGCCAGCCAAACAAGGAAAAAACCAAAAGTATAACTCTGGAAATCAAAAACTAACCTTCATTTTTCACAAGTAACATAATCACACAAATCATAAGAATATATGTGTAAATAAACCCTTTAGAATAAATAAATTTGCAATTTTGAGGAATAAAATGTAAAAAAAAAACCCCAATGATATCTCTATAAAATATTGACACATTATAGAAAATTAAATTTTATGAATGGTATTATTTAACATCAAAAATAACAATCACCTAGAAATAAACATGAAATTGTGCAATAACACCTATAGGAATGAGAAATATTGTTCATAAAAGGAAAAATAAATATGGTATAGATGAGAGTTTTCCACAGATTGATCCCAATTTTCTGCAAAAATTGACCAGCTATGTCTAAAATTTATATTGAACTGTATTTGGTCAAATTACCTAAGGCAAACTTGAAAAAATGAAAGCAGTAATTCCTTTCATTTTATCTGACACCAGATATCATTATTTATTTAAGGCTACTGTAATTAAGTGTGGTATTGATGTAGAGAGGGGTAAATATACCAGTAAACAGTTATAGAGTGTGACAACAGATCCACACAGAGACAGAGAGTCATGTGACCAATGAGTATATTGGTGCACAGCAGGGAAACAGTATCTTTTTAAACTGGTGTCAGATCAATTGAATATTAATATAAAAAAGTAATCTTAGGGGCACCTGGGTGGCTCAATGAGTTAAGTTTAAACTTCAGCTCAGGTCATGATCCTAGAGTCTTGGGGTCAAGTCCCACATTAGGCTCTCTGCTCAGCAGGTTATCTGCTTCTCCCTCTGCCTCAGCCCCTCCCCCTGCTCCTTCTCTCCCTCTCTCAAATAAATAAAATAAAATCTTTTTTTTTAAGATTTTATTCATTTATTTGACAGACAGAGAAAGTGAGAGAGAGCATGAGAGGAGAGAAGGTTAGAGGAAGAAGCAGACTCCCTGCGGAGCTGGGAGCCCAATGTGGGACTCAATTCCATAACTCAAAGATCATGAACTGAGCCAAAGGCAGTTGCTCAACCAACTGAGCCACCCAGGCGCCCCCAATAAAATAAAATCTTTTAAAAAGAAAAGTAATCTTAAAACCTTTCTCCTATTAAAAAAGTTAATTATGTGTCTAAATCTGACTTGCAAGGTACATTATATATCTAAATTTAAGATGTAAAATAATAGTGTTTTTAGAACATAATATGGGAGATAATCTTTATAATCTTTTGGTATGTAGACTTTTTTAAAAAAGACATAAACTTGATAAACAATACTGGGTTAATATTAAGACTAAAGTTCATCAAGACAATATGATGGTTAATACCACTAGTAATATAATGCGGACATTTTGTACTTCTCAAATATGATGAGATGGGAAAGGATACTTCACCTCTATGGTCTTTTTTTAAAACAAAACAAAACAAGACAAGACAAAAACATCATCATACTAATTAATGAGAAAAATATCAGACAAACCCAGTCTGACTGACATTCTAGGAAATACTCGACCAGTATTCAAAACTTCCAAGGTATGAAAAACAATGAAAGACTGTGAAAATGTCACAGAACTGAGGAACTAAAAGGGCATGAATGCAATATGGTACCCTGGATTGGATTCTAGAGTAGAAACAGGATATTAAGGGGAAAAAAAAAAGGAAAGAAACAACTGGTGAAATCCATAAAAAGTTTATAGTTTAATTAATGATAATGTGCCAATGTTGGTTTCTTAGTCTTGACAAATGTACTAAAGTAATGTCAGATGATAACTAGGGATACTGAAACCTGATAATATATGAGAATTCTGTACTGTCTTCACAACTTTCCTGTTAACTACATGTAAACTACACTCCTCCCCAAATAAAAAGTTTATTACAAAAAATAAGAAAATTCTAATAGAGTTAAAATGAAGCCAAAGGGGAAGACAATTTCAACAGGTAGATATAACAAAGGATCTTTACACTGAATATATAAAAATTTTTCTCAAATCAAAAAGAAAATGGCAGGAAAATAAGGGCAGAAACCTAGTATAAATCAGACAAAAGAATGAACATGCATTCCATTAGGTCACTCATATCTAAGATGAAATAGGAAAATATATTGAGATTAATGAGTAAATACATCTGATAACTCCAAATTAAAATCATCAATGAACCTTTGCATATCCTCCAGTATGGCTAAATATTAATATGTTAGTGAGAAATGGCAAAGCATTTGACACTCTCCTACATGGTTATAGGAATTTAAATTGGTAAAACTATTTTAGAAAATTCAGTATCTACTTTCTAACTGTAGACGGGAATATAAACTGACACAGCCACTACAGAAAACAATGTAAAAGTTCCTCAAAACCTTCAAAACAGATATACCACATGATCAAGCAATTCTACTTCTGGGTATATACCCTCAAAAAATGAAAAAAAAAATTCAAAAAGATATATACACCCCTATGTTCACTGTAGCATTATTTACAACAGCCAAGATATGGAAGCAACCTAGGTTTCCACTGATAAATAAATGGATAAAGACAATATGGTGTATATATATATACACAATAGAATGTTACTCAGTCATAAAAAAGGATGAGATCTTGCCATTTGCAACAACATGGTTGGACCTAAAGTGCATTATGCTAAGTGAAATAAGACAAGAGAAAGGCAAATACCATACTATTTCACTTATATGTAGAATCTAAAAAAACAAAACATACGAACAAACAAAACAGAAATAGACTCGTAAATAGAACTGGTGGCCGACAGAGAGGAGGGGGTTGAAGAGATGGGCAGAATAGGTAGAGGCATTAAGAGGTATAAACCTCCAGTTATAAAATAAAAAAGTCACAGGGATGTAAAGTATAGCGATAAGGAATAGAGTAAATAATACTGCAATAAATTTGTATGGTAACAGGTGGTAAACTTTTCATGATGTATATAAATGTTAAACTACATTATATTCAATATCTACAAAAGCTGAATAAATGGGGGCACCTGGGTGGTTCAGTTGGTTAAGGCTCTGACTCTTGATTTTGGCTAAGGTCATGATCTCAGCATCCTGGGATGAAGACCCGCATCAGGCTCCCCACTCAACGAGGAGTATGCTTGTCTCCCTTTCCCTCTGCCTCTCCCCCTGCTCAAGCTCACTCAATCTCTCTGAAATAAATAAATAAATATTTTTAAAAAATGATGAATAAATGTATAATCCACAACTCAGGAATTCTCCTCATATAGATAACCACTAGTAGAAATGAGTATATTTTGCATCAAAAAATATGTACTAGAAGCATTATTTGTAGTAAGCAAAACCGGAATAAGCCAGTATTTCACACGACACCAGAAAAAGTAGTGTTATATCCACCCAATGTATTATCAGGATGAATTGAAAATGAATGAGCTATTACTACAAGCAATAATTTAATGAATCTCGCATATACAGTTAAATAAATGAAACCATATACAAAAGAACGTCTATTTCATTTATATAATGGTTATAATTAGGCCACAGTTATTTATTGTGTTAGAATGCAGGATGGCATTTACCTTTGGGGGAAAAAAAATTACAGTAATGTCATAGTTTTGTATACTGGTTTTATGGATATGTTGGTCACTTAGAGAAAATTTACCACACTATACATTTGTAATTTGTTTTTGCTATTTTTAAAAGATTTTTATTTATTTATTAGTCAGAGAGAGAGAGAGAGCACACGTAGGGGGAGCAGAAGGCAGAAGGAGAAGCAGGCCGAGCAAGAAGTCCGATGCAAGACTTGATCCCAGGACACTGAAATCATGACCTGAGCCGAAGTTAGATGTTTAACTGGCTGAGCCACCCAGGTATCCTTACATTTGTAATTTGTAATATTTTCTTTATATATGCTATGTTCAATAAAATGTTAAAGAAAAATTGCATTTTTCTATTAAGTGAGCTTTGTCCTTTCCTGAGAAACAAATCCATGAGTTATTACTGGGTATACTTAAAGTCCACATATAAATACTGCTTACAGAATATTTAATACTTTCCACAGCTGAATGTATTTAAAAAGAACATTCAGTAACTGTTCTTTTTTAGGTTAAACAACTTATTTTCCATTTTTTGAAAATGATATTTTCACCAATTAACAATTAGTGCAAATAGCTGTCAGTGAAAATTCACCATGGAGTCCATACTCAATACATATATCCAAAAAATTCTAACATAATCCCTGCCATTCTTAACATTGTTCAGTGTGGACTAGGTTCTTCAAATCTAGTAGAAATCAGAATATTAAAAGAAACTAATAGTGTGTGGCATTTGACCTTCAAGGAAAGCTGTCATCAAGCATCATGTAAATATTTCATGAGTATTTACAAATAATATTATTAATTCTATTAGGAAAACTAATTATAAAATATAAACCATATGTTTTAAATTTAATAAATTGTGATTTTAAATTAAAATGATAAGAATATATAACAAATTGTCCAAGTCTGCTAGAATTGGTCTGAGGTGAAAAGTAGTTTGGAATCTGCTCAATTATAAAATGCCAGATTTTGAAGTCAGACAAATTAGGAATAGAGATCAGACTCCTTTATTTATGAGCTGTGAGACGTTGAAAATTTCCCTAATCTCTCATAGATCTTCACTTTTCCTTATCCATAAAATTAGTATAATAATGACTATACGTTAGGTTCTCTAACTAATGAACTAACTACATTTAGGTTCTCTAAAGTTATGAATTAACTAATAATAAGCACAAATAGAAATCACAGTGTTTGAAATACCGAAATACTCAAGAAATATTAGTTTACTTCCTTCCAAATTGCCCATCATAATTGATTGCTAGACTTTTCAGAAAGCCTGGGTTCAATTATTATCACAATGAAGCTAACACCTCCCCTAATTTTAAACCTCAAGCAAATCCCCTCTAGCACTCTTGTTTGCAAGAAACGTACTGATTTTCACAATTTTATTATTTTTCCTCCCTCTTCAACTTTTTCCTGCTTTTAACTTATTATTAATGATGGAAAAATAAAATTAATGAACACAAAACTAGAAGTTTTAGGTTATTTTTAACTTAACGGTTTTGTTTCATCTACTTTTCACTATTTTATGAAATCTGTTTCCTCCAAAAGCTTATAAGTCCACTCATTTCCTTCACAATAACTACTATCTTTGTCTAGATTCCATATTTTTATTTTTTTTATTTTTTTCAATTTATTTTATTTTTTCAGTGTTCCAGAATTCATTGTTCATGTACCACCAAACATATTTTTAAAATTTTCATAGCAACATCTCTTCACTTTACTCCTCAATTTTCATAACAAAACACATTATCAATATCAGTCACCTGTATGAATTCGTTCAAATTATATTTTGACAATTACGCCTTACATTTATGAAGGCACCATAAACTCTCATAAAGTTCAGAATCAGTGCTTATAAATACTGTATTCATCATAACTACAGTCTTAAACATACAGATCCAAATAAATGCATAGTTTTTCTGATGATTATATTAGAAGTTGCTGATATAGTTTACAAGATTAGCATAACTGAACTGCTCCAAAGTTTGATCACAATAAACAGGAACTTAAGTAAATCAGTATTTAAAATATCTATTAAGCTGCCATGTGGGCCTGGTAACAGCTCTTATATGTGGGTCATAACATTTTTTTTTTCTGGACTAAGATTGTTGGAAATGGTGATAGGCTGGAGATAGTTATAATTTTATATTCATTTAAATTATAAAATACCACAGAACTCTGAAAAACATTACCTCTAATCTTCCATAAAACAAGAGTTGATAACAATGCTGAACAAATGTTGCTGGCATAAGTCCCTGACACGGTAGCTTTGATTAACGCTATAGATTTCGTAAGGTGTGCTGAAGAAGACACAGTTCAATAAATTAGAAGCACAAGGAAGTAGGGCAAATGCCTGCCAGCGATGGAATGCTTACATGATTTACTTGCCACAGAAAAGCTTACTAGAAGGATTAGAGAAAAAGCTAACCACAAAATAACATTCTCTGATATTCTGTCCACCTGGATTTCAGGAAAAAAATTCAGATGCACTGAAAATTAACCAAATATTGCCCATTCTTTTTTTTTAAATTTTTTAATTAACATATAATGTATTATTTGCTTCAGGGGTACAGGTCTGTGAATCATCAGGGTTACACATTCACAGCACTTACCATAGCACATCCCCTCCCCAATGTCCATAACCCACCCACCCTATCCCTACCACCCCCACCCCTCCAGCAACCCTGTTTGTTTCCTGAGATAAAGAGTCTCTTATGGTCTGTCTCCCTCCCCAGTCCCATCTTGTTTCATTTTGTCCCTCCTCCCCCCCAACAACCCCTCACCCTGCCTCTCAAATTCCTCATATCAGAGAGATCATATGATCACTTCTCGGCCTTTTGGCTAAGATCAAGTGCAGAGAGATCATATGATAATTGTCTTCCTCTGATTGACTTATTTCATTAACATAATACCCTATAGTTCCATCCACCTTGTTGCAAATGTATCGCCAATTCTTTTGAAGACAGAACAGCCCTACTACAAAGAAATATCAGAGTAAATGGACAGCAATAGCTATTGTTTTCAATATTCTTTCAGCAGTCTGGACCCTTATTAAAAAAAATAGACTAGAGATAGAAAGGCATAGGAAAGTAGGTAGGAAGAGAGGGAGGGAAGGAGGGGAGAGAGGTGGATAGACAGGTACATAGGTAGACAGACAGAAGACTATAACTTTCCAATTTTTTAAGATAGAAGCTTTGATCATTATTTTCTTTTTTCCAAATAAACATTTAATGCTATATATATCCAATACCAGTTTTTACCTCATCCCACAAATCATGATATGTTTTGTGTTCATTTTCATTTATTTAAGAATGTTTTCTGATGTCTTCTGTGATTTTTTTTGACGTAAGGTTAATTATGAAGTCTACTGATTAATTTAGAAATATCAAGATGTTTTCCAGATATGTTTCTGTTAATTATTTATTACTTGTGTTTGGTTCAAACATGTATTTAAGGGGTGCCTGGGTGGCTCAGTCGGTTAAGCATTTGCCTTTGGCTCAGGTCCATGTGGGCTCCCTGCTCAGTGGGGATGCTACTTCTCCCTCTCCCTCTGCTACTCCCCCCTTCACACTCACTCTCTCTCTCTCTTTCTCTCTCTCTATTACTCTCTTTCAAAATACATATGTAAAACTTTAAAGAGAGGGAGAGTTTGTTTCTAGATGATCAATCAAAAGACACAGATCAACATCTTTCTTTCATTGTGTTATTATATATCGCCGCATAACAATATAACACAAATTTAGCAGCTTAAAACAACAGAGCTATTTTGTTTTTGAAGGTTTGGAGTCTTGGCACAGCTTAAGTGCATTGTCTGCAGAGCTGTAATTACTGTGTCAGCCTCAGTTTGGGGGTTTCATCTAAATGCTTGATTGGGGAAGGATCCACTGCCCAGCTCATTCAGGCTGAATTTATTTCACTGTCGCTGTATGAATAAAGGTTTCATTTTCCTGTTGGTTATAAGCTGAAGGCCACATTTAGCTCCTAAAGGCTGCCTGAAGTTCCTTCTCACATGGAGTTCTTTAACATGTATCATTGCTTCCTCAAGGCTAGGAAGAGAATGAGGGATTCCAGGAAGAGAACAATTACATAATGTAATCAAATAATCACACACATAGACACACACACACACACACACACACATGCGCACACCCCGCTGGATACTTTCCAAGTGATCTCTTGACTTTTTTCTTTTACTCTGCACATCATTTTAGAGATTGTCTTTTGAGGTCGTCAAGTTTGATGTTGTTTCTTTTGAGGTACCTAACCTTCTAAGAGGGAGGGAGGACAGTGAGAGGGAGAGATTCAAAGTCTGTATTCAGCCAGAGACTCAATCCAGGAGTCATCTCTGCTGATCTATGCGGTATCTAGAGGATCCGAGGGCTTAACTGCTGCCACCCACCAACAAGGAGAGACTAGATATATGAAAACCTATTTGTGCTACAATGGCACCTAGTGCCTTCCACCAACTTATCATGTAAAAAGGAAATATGGTGTATGCTTTACCTTTGCCTTCCAAGTCTGACATAAAATGTCTTCTGTATCTCGTGCTAATTTAGAACTGTACAGAAAAGAGAATTGTGGAAATGACTTCTAGCTTAGCTAAATTAACACAATACACAGGTACATTTGCTTTTTACTAGAAGCTTTATAGTTTTATCATTTTACATATAAGTCATTGATATACTCAAATTAATTTCTGAATATAGAATCATGAGGCATGGTGTTAGGTTGAAATTCTTTTTTTTTTTTTTTTTTGTCATTTGGACATTCATTTCCAGGACCACTGGTAGAAGGTCTTTTTATTTCATTATGGGATTATATTGGTGTTTTTGTCAAGGATCACTTGAATATATACATGTGTTTTTATTTCTAAATTCTTTATTCTGTTTCATTAATCAATGTGTCTATCTTTAAGGCAATAACATTGTCACAATTTTTTTTTTTAGTATATGTTTTGCCGAAGCAAGCACTGTCACAAATTTTTAAAGCTTAATGATAAGTCTTACAGTCAGTCAGAGTAAGATCTCCAACTTGTTTTTCCTACTGCAAGGCAGTTCTGGCTGTTCTAGGTCTTTTTTTATCCATATACATTTTAAGAATAACTGTGTTGCTTTCTATTTTAAGAATCCTGCTGTAATTTTAATTTAGACGCTGTGGATCTGAAGATCAACTTGGGAGGAATTTCCATCTTAACAATCTTTAATCATTAAACCCACGAATATAATGTATCATTTCACTTAGACTTTTTAAATTTATCTCAAAATGATTTGCCAGTATAAAATTCCCACACAGTCTATATTTATCACCATTATTTGATTGCCTTTGTTTCCTAACTTCAATAACTGGTTTGTCTGTGCGTCTACTATAACTTTTCTTCTATCAGTAAGTCATATTTTTGTCTTTTTTATATGTTCAGCAAATCGTTATTGTGTAGATATTGTGTATAAAAGAAATGAAGTGGCTAACTTCCACCACTTCTACTTTTCCATATATAAGGAAGATGCTGTACCTAAATAAAATGTTTTGCACCAGGACACAACTATGTTCCAGTATAGGTAAAAAGGCCCAGTATTGGTAAAAGTCTGTCCTCCACTAGTTTGTCTTTATTCCCCAAGAATGGCTCTCCTTTGATATTAACTGAGACTTTGGAGAGTCTACATCCTCAGCATTGAAAATTCTATCCATCTGGGTTTTCTTGAGATTGGCTTTTCAGACTCACTCTCTCACAGGTTCAAAGTTCCCTCTTTTCTGTATGTGCTCTCCCTCTACCTGGACTTTGTCCCTGAGGTACCCAGTGAGAGTAGAGATTCCCTCTGCCTTACCGGTTCTATATCACCCACTTTCCTCTGAAACCCAGAACTCACCAATAGCCTAGGGGAAAAGTGGCCTCAAATTTGGGATTCCAGTTTCTATTCAGTTATACCAGCCAACCATGGCTGCCAGTATCTGTTTCATTTTACTGAGAGGTGGAAGTTGACCTGTTTACATTTATTATAACTTCTTATGGATTTCAGATTAAATGTGCCATATTACTATTTAATTTTAACAACTGTCTAATAAGTATATATTACTTTTCCTTAGCTACGTTGCTTTCCTTTAGTGCAGGGGTACTTAACTAAGGATGACTTTGTCCCTGAGGGGGCATATGGTAAAGTCTAGAGACTTTTTTTGTTGTCTCACCTTGTGAGGAAATTTGCTACTAGCATCTATTTGGTAGAGGCCAGGGACGGTGTTAAATATCTTATAATACACAGAACAGTTAATAAGGAATTACCTGGTCCCAAATGTCAAAAGACAAGATTGAAGAACTTTGCTTTAGTTTAATCACTTCTACTATTCTGTTTTCTCTTGAAAGTTTCCACCTATTTTTACTACTTTCTTTATACATAACCCAAATAATAATAATACTCATCATTCACTTGTTAAATATATATATATATAAATATAGATTTATACCTTTACCACTTTCTAGCAAATAAAAGGATTTTGAAATACTTTAGGTCCACTTCTACCTCGTAACATTTGTATAATTACTGTGCCTAACTTTAATTATCCATATTAAATTCTACCAGATATTAATATTTTAGGTTTACATTATAAATATTTATATTTTTATTCATGTATTTACCCTTTATACTGTACTAGATCACTTTCTACACTTCCAGGCTTCCGTCTGAATTTTTCTTTTTCCTGAAAAACTCCTTCTTAGTATTTCCTTTATTGCACATATATTGCTAAAGACTTCTGAAATAAAGTCTTTTCTTTAAAAACTTAACTTACCTTAATTATTGAAGAATATACTTGTATGGTAAACACTGTATATTGACATTTATTCCTTTCATTAATTTAAATAATTCTGTATTTGTCTAGCTGCCAAGAAAGAGTTGCATTGTATCAGTATTTGAGCTGCTCACTTCATGATAATCTTTTTTTTTTTCCTTGTCTTTGGCTTTACGCAGTTTTACTATGTTGTTCTTAGACATGTTTTTCTCTTTACTTAACCTTATTGGCTTTCTTAGAGTGTCTTCAATCTGTCTTTCATTAATTTTGGAAAATTCTCAGTTATTATCTCATAAGTTTCAGTCACTCTCTCCTCTCTTCCTGAGACTAGTTAAAAATGTTGACATTCTTTTCTATATTCTGCATGTCTCTTTTCTTTTTTTTTCTTTTTTTAAAGATTTTATTCATTTATTTGAGATAGAGGAGAGAGAGCATGAGTGGGAGGTATGGAGGGGCAGAGGGAGAGGGAGAGGGAGAAGAAGGCTCTCCACTGAGCAGGGAGCCCCAGGTAGGGGTAAATCCCAGGACCCTGGGATCAGGACCTGAGCTGAAGGCAGATACTAACTGAGCCACCTAGGCACCCCACCTTCTTTTTTCTTATATATGCTTCCAATGAAATATTATCCTATGATCTCACTTCTAGTTCTCTAATTCTCTCACCATCTGTGAAATCTGCTATAAAATCCATGTATTAATTTCTAATTTCAGCTACCATAATTTTATGTCTTTAGTGATAAAACTGTCATTCATTTTGTTTTCAATTTATACTCTGTCATTTAATTTCTTGAACATGTTAGTCATAGTGATTTAAAAACCCATGTCTAACAAACTACATCTGTGATCTCCATGAGTCAGTTTCTAATATCATTTCCGTCTTGTTTTTCAATAATATTTTACCTTTTTGCATGCCCAGTAATTTTGTTAATTATAGACTGCTCCACAAGAAAAGTCTGTAGAGAAAATTTAAAGTTCTTGATGTTACTTCCCTCTAGAGAGACTTTTTTTTCCCCTAATTTTAGCAGATACTATGCTAAGGAGGATGACCCTAATCTAATAGGGATTAACTTGATTTGAAACTGGCCTTTAGTCTTTGTGGGGATGGTATGATCTGAATCAACATTGCTCCAGGCATTTAGCTCTTTGAATTTTCCCACTGAAACTTTGGGGTATGCATTCAAGAGTCTCTTATTACCAGACCATAAACTCCATTTATCCTCAACTCCCATGAGACACTCAGTTGCTCAGCCTCACAGACTGGGTTTTAAATTAAGCAAATGCCTTAATGGGTAAATCAAAAGCAAATGTTACGGTCATATTTTTGGATTGCCTTTTTTTTTTTTCCCTCCTCCAGGATCATGGATCTAACATCATCACTGTCTTGGTAACTGAAAAGAGATTTTAAAAAAAACAAAGTCTTAATCCTACATTGCTGTAACTATAAATATCTAATTCACATTATTTTCAAGTCCAGATTTATGGCATTGCTATTTTCCTAGTATTTATATTTTTTATTCAATTTTATTTCTTCTGCTATCCTAGAACCAGCCTTCTCTCTCACTCTCATTCTCTCTCTTGCTCCTGCTCTCTTTCATCACAGATTGCTAATTCATTTTGCACTTATTTCAAAAATATATTCTCTTATTTTTTCTGAAAATACAAAAGTGATGACTTCAAATGTACTTATCTTTACCAAAGAAGTCTTTTTTCAGAAATGCATCTAGCATCCTATCTGTATTCTATAGTAAATACACTTTTATAGGTCCTAGATTATTTTTTGTTCTGTTTTCTTCTCAGCCTATCATCCTTTACAAATAAGCTTTATTATGATGGACATTTTACTCAAAGCACTATGTAAAATCTCTGACTTATCACCGGATCTCCTTTTCACATTACTTCATCTATACACATTGATAATATCCAGATAAAATGTGTCAGTATTTTTGAATAGGTGACACCATTTCCTCTTTACAACACTAAATAAAACTTTCCCTAGTTTTTGTATGATTGATCATTTTAATCATGACCTGGCATAGAAGAGGAAAACTTGTGTTCAATTAAAAAATTTTGTACAAAAGAATGCATTAGAATTCCAGGGGAAAAAAATGAAATAATTCCAGAAAATCCTGATATTCGGCCTGATTTTTTCATGAAGATCTCTTGCTGGCTTTTATAAATTTTCTTTTTATGTGCCTCAACAAACAAGTCTATTCATGACACCATACTGAAAAGACATTTTTAGGAAAGAGAAATCTAGACCCTTTTGTAGAAAAACCAGCTGACGGGAACATTTTGCTTTTTCTCCTAGAAACCTCTATTTCCTCTATTTCTTATTTCTTTTTTTTTTTTCACCAGAATCTATTTCTTATTTCTTTTCTCACAAACATTTCAAATTATTTTCAGATTTGTTTGGTGGGAAGTTTTTTTTTTTTTAAATGTCCTTATGGCGGTTAATTTTATGTGTCAATTTAGCTAGGCGAGAGTATACAGTTGTTTGACCAAACACCAGTCTAGATGATGCTGTAACGTTTTTTTCTTTAAGATGTGACTAACATTTAAATTAAGAGACTTCAAGTCAAGCAAATTGCCCTGTCCCCTAGTGTGAATGGACCTCATTCAATTAGCTGAAGGTCTTAAGAGCAAAGACTGAGGTTTCCTGAGGAAGAAAGACTTTTCCTCAAAACTGCAACATAGAAACCATACCCAAGTTTCCAATCTGCTTCCCTGTGGAATTTGGAGTCAAGACTGCAAGGTCAACTCTTTCCAGAATTTCCATTCTTCTAGCCTGCCCTACAAATTTGCCAGCCCTCACAATCTTATGGGCCAAACCAATTTAAAATAAATACCATCTCCATCTTCATCTCCAGTTGATCTGTTTCAGTGAAGAACACTAATGTAGTGCTGGTGTGAAGGAAGAAGAGGTGAACTAGTTTAGTTCCTTTGTCAAAAAGGGAAATATGGATATCTTTGGGACTTTAGCACAGACTAGAGTTCAGGGGATATGTAATGACAAGGGAACAGGCACCTTATTACACAAAGAAAGAAATTACCTTCCTGGTTCCAATTCTGAGAAGCAATTAGGTTACCCCTTAGAGAAAAGTAATAGATCCTGACAGGTGGATCATCTGGCTACTAAGAGAGTGAGGGCATTCTAGAAAATGGCCTATGGATTCCTCGGACAGGAATATTGGTTCTAGGTGCTCAAATATGTCAAGATTAATTAAGACAGCCAGATTTTTTTGACAGTTCATGGCTTGGAAGACTGTCAAAAACGGAATCTGAGACTCACTGAAGGATTTTCTATATTTCCTGGTAAGAAGGCTGGGCTAACATAGAACTGGATAATCTTGAAGTTATTAAGCCAAGCCAAGCAAAAAGTGTTTTTCTGCTATTTAGAGAATCTAGTTTAGACCAACATAGCCTAAAACAAAATATCTATCTCAATAAGGTGTTTAATTCACAAATGTTATTATTCATGGCTAAAACTTAAGGCTGAAATGCATTTTGAATGGAGAATATTCACATATGGAGCAGAGTGAAATATGCATTTGTATGCCTAATCTAAGACTATCAGAATATACTAAATAAAGGGCACCTGGGTGGCTCAGTCGGTTAAGTATCTGCCTTTGGCTCAGGTCATGGTCCTAGAGTCCTGGGATCAAGTCCCACAATGGGCTCCTTGCTCAGCAACGAGCCTGCTTCTCCCTGTCCCTCTGCCGCTCCCCCTGCTTGTGCTCTCTTGCTCTCTGTCAAATAGATAAATAAAATCTTTAAAATATGTGTACTAAATAAAACAGGAAAGATATAGACACTTCCTTGAGGCACTGAAATACAACATATCATATCTATTTTAGGTGGTATTTCGCAAAGTGTCTAGGAAAAGATTTTTGTTTGAAAATCATCAAAATCTTCCTCTGACACGACTCTGTACTCTTCAAGTTTTAAAATACTATTAATCAGTAGCATTACTTAAAAGAAAAGAATCTGCCTTCTCAATGCAGGAGGTATTGCAATTAAAACCTCTAAGATAGAAAAAGCTCTATGCACAGTAGTACACTCAAGCTGAATATTAAATATATATATATGAAAGACTCCCTAGGGCAGATGAGCTTTTTAATCATAGTGTTTGACTTTCCACATCTGATTTGTTGCTCCTTCTATGGCAGGAGGATGGACTTGGTAGCACATTTTTCTCTAATTTCTTGATAAGCACTACTATCAACCTGACAGCCTGGACTGATTAAATATCCCTATTCACACACAGACATAACCACTGCCTTTGAGGACCTCTGAGCTAAAATTAAATGTAAATTAACAAGGGCCCAAACCTCCCTTCAGCTTCTTTCCTCTCAGGCAATTAATACATACTACTTCGTAGGAAAGACAGTGTTCTTACAAATAGCACTTATTGTTTTTTATTTTATTGGTCCAGTAGAGGTCAGATGAAATTCAACCAGAGGAAGAACAATAAAAGAACATAGTTAAAGCAAACCAAAACTGAATTTGGAAAAAAGAATCTAGATAGAGAATCTGAGAGAGAGGTAAGTTGAAACAGGGAAGTTCAGAGCTTAGGGAAATAAGAAAAAAGCAAACATGTCTTTTAGCACAAGTTTAGCAAACAATAAATGATTAGCGAAGAGAGAATGAGATACTGAAAATCCAGATTATAGAGTCCTAAGCACAAAAATGCCGGGCAGCTATTATGGACATTGTGGGGCTAAAGTAAAGACAAACAGTAGACACAATAAAAATATGTAACTTTGACCTGAACTTGTAATCATCAATGGAAATAATGGGGATCTATAGGTTCTGTAAGCAATTTGAAGTTTCTGTGAGCCACGATTTTCCCTGCCATCAACTTAGGGTCAGAGTTGATCTGAGGCCCTCAGAATGCCCAAATTCAGAAGGAAATGGAGATGGCATAATTGGATTAAATTGGAGGAAAAGGTTATCCAGAAGATAAGTGGATGGTGGAATAAGACCACTGTCAATATTGTTTTGTATAATGTTTCTTCTGCAATTAAATTATCAATATAATTTTGAGGGTTCTGCATCTAGATGAGACTATGATTCTGTATTAATATTGCCTGACAAATTTGCTACATTTTGGTGATCAATTTGCTTTCCAAACACTAAAAACTATTCTTCTTTTCCCATTCTTCCCAAACCCCCACATTCATCCTTCTACCTTCCCCATATCACTTTACAGAGCAACAGAAATTATCCTACCTACATCATCCCACCATAAGTCTACAAGCTTCTCTTTCCTATAAAAGATGGTTTGTTCTAGCATCCTCTGAAGTCCATCCGGGCTCATAAGTACAGAATATTCATGGTGTTGTTTTTTCTGTTCACTTCTGTGTTTCCAATTTCACTGTTTATTCTATCTCTGCCATCAATATTTAAATATGCTCAAAATGCTCACACCGTGGAAAATGTCTTCATTTGACCTTCTTATCCCAGACTCCATCGACGAGGTTTCTCATTAATTGTCTCCTTGATGGGCAGATATCTTGAGCTCACCTTCCCTGATTTCAATCCCATTAATGAGGGATAAGATGAGGGTTTTATGGTATCACATAGTTTCTCACCAAAAAAATGAAACAATCTCTCAATTTTCTTCCATAAAACACACCAATGCTCATAAAAAATTCATAGAAGCAACAAAAAATAATAAAATAACATAAAATAAAACAGTATGAAACAAAATAAAGCAAAATACACAAAAATCAAAGAAGAAATGAGACAGTATTTCATCATTAGCTGAATCAGTGCCCAAAGTTGCAAAGTAAAAAAAAAAAAAATGTGTGGGAGCATGCAATTTAGATAAGCCTAAATATTGCTTTCTATCTCTCTCCTAATTCAAAATCCAGTAATTTCAATAAATACTTTGAAATTTACTCTCCAGAGAGACTTGCCTTCTGAATTCCAGGCTGGTATATCAAGTTGTTTCTCAGTATCTTGTCTTGCATGTTTCATTGGAACCAACATGTTGAAAACTGAAATTATGACTCCCTCACTACAGAAAACAGAAGACATATTCCTTTTCTCTTCATAGTTTCAGTGAATGGCATGGCTCTGATCATGACAGTCATAATTAATTCCTCATCCCCCCTCATTCCCCACATCAAATTAAACACTAAATCCTGTTAGTCTACTTCATTAGTATGTCTGTATTTCTCGCATTCGAGTCCATTCTCTCTTCTTTTATCATCCTACTTCAAGGGGCCAACATCTCTCTGTAACCAGATCCAAACTAGTCTTGCTGCTCTTACCAATGCCTTCCTTTCAACTATTCTTCTGGCAGTTATGAGAGTAATATTTTCACTTTTATTGTTTTAAGATATTATTTATTTATCTGACAGAGAGAGGGAGAGAGCATAAGCAGGGGAAGCAGCAGGCAGAAGAAGAGGGAAAAGCAGGCTCCCCGCTAAGCAGGGAACCTGATGTGGAGCTCAGTCCCAGGACACTGCATGACCTGAGCCCAAGGGAGACACTTAACAGACTGAGCCACCCAAGTTCCCCTAGAGTACTATTTTTAACAAGAATTCAATTATGATCACTGTCTGTTACCATTATTTTATGCATAGAAAAAATTCTTAAACATGTTCTATATATCACTATGTGGTTTGGACATTCTTTGTCTCTCCATTCATATCATCATCAACATTGTGGATGAGCTAGATCAATATTCTCTCATTCTATGAGTATGTGAAGCTTCTTTCTCCATAGAGAGACTACATTTTGCCTAGAACAGGTTTCTTCAAACTTCTTTTGGTATAGAAAGTCAGAGGGAAATTATTTTAGGCTTTGTGGGCCATAAAGTTTCTATTAAAATGACTCAACTTACCCAATGTAGTGCAAAGCAGTCACAGATAATAGCTAATGAATAAGACTGTGCTCCAGTAAAATCTCATTTACAAAATTTAGGCAACAGGTGGGATTTGGCCCACAGACCTTAGTTTGTCAACTCCTGGCCTAAAATAATCCTCTCTGTCTTTATCATTCAGGAGGTTCACTCACCTATCCTTTAAGTGCCACTATAAATGTCATTTCCATCAAAAAATGTTTAACCTTCCCACATATTGTTAAGCCTTTCAATACTAGGCTTTCATTGCCCTCTCTAAAGTTGTCTTCTCTGTTTCTAACATAATCCTATTTAGTTGATAGATGTAGAAAATATCTTTCTTCCTGACATGCAATCTCCATGAGAGCAGAAGCTATCTCTAATTCAGTTAACTGCTGAATTTCCAGGCATACTCGCCCTGTATTATACACTTAGAAGTGTTTGTTGAATGCATGCATCTTCTTTTAAACTGTATCCATATCAATGAAACTTTCTCTAATCTTGATGTGATGGCCTGTATTATTTTTTTAAATGTTCACCAAATCTCACCGGCTGTGAGACTTGGCTTGGCCAATGAAATGATGTGGAAATGTTATGTACTAGTCAACAGCATGGGATTTAAGAAACAATATTTAGTTGAACACTTCCTCCATTTCCTGCCCCTGCAACTGTGAGACTGACTGACAACAATGAGCAGTGTAATCTCCTGATGAGCTACAAATAGGGTTGCTAGATATAGCAAATCAAAATATATACATTCATTAAATTTGAATTTAAGATAAACAGTAAACACATTTTTTAGAATGAATATATCCCCAAAATTACAGGAGACTTATTTATACTAAAACATTGTTTATCTGATATTTAAAATTGGACACTCACTACCTACAAGGGAAATGCAGGCTGAGTAAAAACTAAACTTTGCTTCTGTAAGCCACAGAATTTTTTTAAAAGATTTATTTATTTATTTGACAGAGAGAGAGATCACAAGTAGGCAAAGAGGCAGGGAGGAGAGGGGGTAGGGGGAAGCAGGCTCCCTGCTGAGCAGAGAGCCTGATGCAGGGCTTGATCCCAGGACCCTGAGATCATGACCTGAGGAGAAGGCAGAGTCTTTGACCCACTGAGCCACCCAGGCACCCCTGTAACCCACAGAAATTTGACAGTTGTTTGTTTCCACAATATAATCTAACCTATCCTAATACAACCAGTTCATCCACTATAAAAAGAAATCTTGGGATTAGACACCACTGCCTCCTTTTTAGGGTCCAAAGGTATTTCTTCCCCAAATGAAGACTGATATTTTAAACTGCAAAAACATCGCCTTATCCAGGGGACATCCTTCTTTCCAATCATGCACTATGGCCATAAGAAAGGTAGAACTATTCCCACACTTTGTTTTGGAAAACTCTGCAAATCAAATCAATTACCAAGGACTCATATAAACTCTTAGCACTCCCCTCCAAAAATGTTTTAAATTAAGTACTATAACATACAGATAATTCCTTTGATATTTTAAAACCTGTGGAAATGCCAGAAATCACAGACAGATTTGACCCAATATAAAGTTACATTTAATTACAGGGGAAAATTCTGATTTCTTATATTGAAGGAATGATGGCTCTGAACAAGGAAAGTTAAGATAGAGGGCTTTGTCATCACACTTTTCTTTCCCTCACTTTGTTCTGGACCATGTCATGCTAGGAATTTTATCTGGGGAATCCACCCTATTGTATTCACCTGCTTCAGTAGCAGTCCCTGGTGAAGTACAAAAGGGAAGAAAACAAACGTAGCTTGGCAAAGGGAACTGTATAAGAACATATACAATGCTCCGAAACTCAAATTCTGAAATGACATTCCCCACAATGGATCTACTTTAGCGAATAAGCAGTTCAGACGGGGAACATTTTGCAAAGCTGCTCTGGAACCAGGAAGACTAAATAAGCTCACCTCAATTTTGTTGACAGATGTACAGGATGATGACAGCAACACTACCAAATTTATGTCCTTGAATGAGTCAGTAAACAATTATTACCAAAATAAATTAGGGAGGATTTTATTACAAGGGAATAGGGAAAAAGCAACATTGTAAACCCGAGTCATAGCCTAATGAATGCATGTGATTGTGTGCTCTGTGGGTTTTTTCCCCTTGATCAGTTTTACCAGGAAACTGACTTACAGTATTGCTACTTCTCATTTTTATTTTTATTGATTTATCCAAAGGTAACACAAAAGAACATACAAAAACTTACCAAAACTAAGAAAAGCCCACTGGATATAAGATAGATATTAAAAAGTCAATATTATGGTACTGGCACCAAAAAAGACATATAAATCAATAGAATAGACTAGAAAACCCAGAAATAAACCCAGAATCATATTGTTGATTAATCTTCAACAAAGAAGAAAAGAATATACTATGGGAAAAAAGACGGTCTCTTCAACAAATGGTCTTAGGAAAACTGGACAGTTACATTCAAAAGAATGAAACTGGACATATAGTGAAATACTCACCATACACAAAAATAAACTCAAAATGACTTAAAGACCTAAATGTGAGACTTGAAACTATAAAAATCCTAGAACAGAGCACAGGCAGCAATTTCTCTGACACTGGCCATAGTAACATCTTTCCAGATATGTCTCCTGAGCCAAGGGAAATAAAAGCAAAAATAAACTACTGGGATTTCATCAAAATAAAGAGTTTCTGGGCCCCTGGGTGGCGCAGTTGGTTGAGCGACTGCCTTCGGCTCAGGTCATGATCCCGGAGTCCCGGGATCGAGTCCCACATCGGGCTCCCAGCTCCATGGGGAGTCTGCTTCTCACTCTGACCTTCTCTCTCTCACTCTCTCTCTTTCCTCATAAATAAATAAATAAAATCTTTAAAAAAAAAAAAAAAAAGAGTTTCTGCACAGTGGAGGAAACCGTCAATAAAACTAAAAGGTATCTTAAGGAATGGGAGAAGAGATTTGTAAATGATATATCCAATAAAAGGCCAGCATTTAAAATTATAAAGAACTTACATAACTCAACAGTCAAAAAACAAATAATCCTATTAAAAATAGGAACAAGACACAGACATTTCTCCAAAGAAGACATCCAGATAGCCAACAGACACATGAAGATCCTCAACATCACTCATCATCACAAAAATGCAAATTAAAACTACAATGAGATGTCACCTCACACCTATCAGAATGGCTAAAATCAATAACATAAGAAACAAGTATTGGTGAGGATGTGGAGAAAAAGAGGCCTTCCTGTGCTTTGGTGGGAATGCAAACTGGTACAGCCACTGAGGAAAATAGTATGGAGTTTCCTGAAAAAGTAAAAAAAAAAAAAAAACAGAACTACCCTTTATAATCCAGTGATCATACTATGGGTATTTAATCAGAAAAATACAAAACCACTAATTCAAAGGGATACATGCACCCCTTTATTCATAGAAGCATTATTTACAATAGCCAAATTATGGAAGTAGCCCAAGGATCCATTGACTGATATATGGATAAAGAATATGTGGTAAATATGTGTGTCTAGACACACACACACAAACACACACACACACATTGGAATATTATCTAGCCATAAGAAAGAATAACCAATAACATGAATGGAACTAGAGAGGATAATCCTAAGTGAAAAAAGTTAGAGTAAAACAAATACCATATTACTTCACTCACAGTGGGATTTAAGAAACATAACAAATGAACAAAGGAAGAAAAAGAGAGAGAGAGAGAGAGAGAAACCAAGAAACAGACTCTGAACCATAAAGAACAAACTATGCTTACCAGAGGGGAGGTGGATGGTGGGATGGGTGAAATATGTGATGGGCATTAAAGAGTACACTTATTATGATGAGAACTGAGTAATGTAGAGAATTGCTGAATCACTACATTGTATACCTGAAACGAATATAACATTGCATGTTAGCTATTTTGGAATTAAAAAAAAATAAAAAGAAAGCAATTTAATTTTAAAAAATCAATATTGTTCCTACAAATGTCCCTTAGGTAGAATTCTCTTAGAAGCAGACCCAAGTTGAAGGATTTAGAAGTAAATTGTGTTTTTTAAAGGAACCATTCCAGAAGATACCAGAAAGAAAATGGTCGAAGGAGGGCAGAAAAGTAGAAGCCAAATAAGAGTATTAAAGCAGAAGGGGTCATAGCTTCAACCTACTTACAAAGGAAACTCCAGAGTTCAAATTATATCTCAGTTAGTCCTACCTTGGTTATGTATTTTCCTTTGGACAGACATAGGCTATGGTACACCTAGATTAGGTGAGAATAGACACCAGATTCTCCCCACTATGGAGAGGAGTGAGTGGAGGTGAAACAGTCCTTTCAAAAGTCTCAGAGGTGAGCCCAAAGCGATCAAGCATGCATAAGCCCAGGGCTGGGCACACAAAATAGTAAATGAAGCTGAGGGGTCTAAGGCAGAGTACATGCAGTATCTGCTCTAACACAAGGAATATCTAATTAGAAAATGGAAGTAAGGGACACCTAGGTGGCTCAGTCAGTTAAGTGTTGGACTCTTGATTTTGGCTCAGGACATGATATCTGAGTCATGATATTGAGCCCTGAGTTGGGTTCCACGCTGGGCACAGAGTCTGCTTGAGTTTCTCTCTCCCTTTCATTCTTCTACTCCTCCCCTCTCTCCCTCTCAAAAAAACACACAAAAAACAAAAAGCAAAACAAAACAAAACAAAACAAAAACAGAAAGATAAAACAGACATCTGTAATAGCATAGCAATTAAAAATAATCACTAGATAACAGAAATGCCAAATCTTTTAGTAAGTCAATTGAAATAAGAAAATCTTAGATAAGTAAATGAAATTAATGAGTAAGAAATGTAAATATTATAAATGCTATAAATATTTATGTCTGTAAATATATTTACATATTTAAATATTTACTCTTGTAAATATATCACTCTTCCAAAACTGATCCAAAAATTCAATAAAATTAAAATTAGAACCCTATAACCCAGCAATTGTACTACTGGGTATTTACCACAAAGATGCAAATGTAGTGATCTGAAGGGGAACCTGCACCCCAATGTTTATTGCAGCAATGTCCACAATAGCCAAACTATTGAAAGAGCCCAGATGTTTATCAAATAGACAAATGGATAAAGAAGATGCGGTATATATACAACAGAATACTACGTAGCCATCAAAAAATAAAATCTTGCCATTTGCAATGATGTGGGTAGAACTAGAGAGTATTAGGCTAAGCGAAATAAGTCACCCAGAGAAAGACAATTATATGATCTTACTGATATGTGGAATTTAAAAAAAAAATGCAGAGGATCATAGGCGAAGAGAGGGAAAAAAATGAAACAAGACGAAAACAGAGAGGGAGACAAACAGTAAGAGACTCTTAATCTCAGGAAACAAACTGAGGGTTGCTGGAGGTGATGGGGGTTGGGGGACGGGTTGGCTGGATGATGGACATTGGGGAGGGTATGTGTTGTGGTGAGAGCTATGTATTGTATAGGACTGATGAATCACAGACCTGCACCCCTGAAACAAATAATATATGTTAATAATAAAATATAAAATAAAATTGAAATATTAAAAACTTATCATTAAAATCCCAACTGAATTTAGGGGGAAGCATAAGAACTCATAAAATTAGTCTAAACTTTGCACAAAAGAATACAACATAAATAAGACAATTCTGAAAAGGAAGACCAAAAAGGAGAACTTTATCACCAAACTCAAACACATTTTGCACATCAGTAATAATTAAACCAGTGTGACACTCGTCTAGAAAGACAAAATAATCACGTCTTTTTTTTTTTTAATTTTTTTTTAAAGAGTTTATTTATTTATTTGACAGACAGGAGAGAGATCACAAGTAGGCAGAGAGGCAGGCAGAGAGAGAGAGGGAAGCAGGCTCCCTGCCGAGCAGAGAGCCCAATGCGGGGCTCGATCCCAGGACACTGAGATCATGACCCGAGCTGAAGGCAGAGGCTTTAACCCACTGAGCCACCCGGGCGCCCCACGTCTTTTTTTTTTTAAGATTTTATTTATTTACTTGACAGAGAGAGAGAGAGATCACAAGTAGGCAGAGAGAGAGGGAAGCAGGCTCCCCGCTGAACAGAAAGCCCGATGTGGGGCTCGATCCCAGGACCCTGAGATCACGACCCAAGCCAAAGGCAGAGGCTTTAACCACTGAGCCACCCAGGTGCCCCAATAATCAAGTCTGAGATTGTCTTAAGCATGCTGATGATTAATCTTTGGAATGTGTGAAAAAGGTCTGAAAGTAAAACAGTAAGGAAAAAGGGTGGGGTGCAGAGGTAAGAGATAAACTAACCAGAACAATAAGAAACTACCATTTATCCATACAATGGAATCTTACTTGGCCATAAAAAGAAATGAAGTATTGATTCAATCTACATGAGTAAACTTTGAAAACCTTGTGCAAATGAAATAATCCAGATACAAAAGGCCACATATTGTAGGATTCCATTTATATGAAATGTCCAGAATAGGCAAATCTATAGAGATGGAAAACAGATTGGTATTTGCCAGGACTAAGGGGAAGGAGAAATGGGGAGTGACTGTTGAAGGGTACAGGGTTTTGGGGAATGGATGATGAAATATTTCGGAATCACATTGTTATGACTGATGCACAATTTAATGAACCTACTAAAAATCACTGAGTTGTACACCGTAAAAAGGTGAACTTTATGGTATGCATATCATATCCTGATAAAACTCACTACAAATATATTTTGAACTATTCCTACAATAGCTCCTGGAGTGAAAGACATTACAAAAATTTTTAAAAATAGGGAATCAGAGGAATTTATCATGGATTTCAGAGGAGTACAACATACTTCCTATGGAGAAAAGAAATGACAGATATTAAGATTGTTCTCTCCTTCATTTTCTTCATCTTCCAAATAGATTTCAGTATTATAGTAAAAAGTAAAAAACAAAACAAACAAAACCACCACCACAACAAAAGAACATGCCTCACATCAATGGATCTTAGACAAGGGGAAATAAACAAATTTGAGTAACATTTTTCTTAAAATGTTGGGCATTGATTTCATCATCTATTATGAAATATAGATTCTTATGCCAATTTGCCTTTGAAAGTTTTTATCGTCTATAACATGTAAAATTCATTCTCAGTTTACAAATCCCAGAAGAGGAAATAAGGGCCTATTATTTTAGAGTGATTCAAAACTAATCCTCAAAACACTCCTTACTTTATTTAGTTTAACTTATTAAACTATTATATAAAAGTCCCCCAAAGCAGCCTTTTCTCAGGTATACTTTTTGTGGCTCTAAACTCAGTATTGATCTGATTCTCAGTTGCTGTTTTCATAATGTAATTGGAGTGAGTTCAGTTGCTTCACCAGACACTTTTGGGTATAATTTAAAGAATCTGATTGACATTTTAATAACTATTGTACTCACATCAATAAATGTTATTTAGTACATCTTCTGGGGAGATATTAAAGTTAAAAATGCATTCAGTTAGCTCAGTTATTAAATGAAATGAGAGAAAGTGAAGAAAAGCCAGAATATTTATCCAAACAGATCATGTCCTTTAATAAAAAAAATGCCTCATAATGAAATTTAGCCCAACAAATCATACTCTTCAAAGAAAATCATGTACACACAAGCATAACTTAACCTTCACAAAGACAGACACATACATCCCACCTTTTATATGATTATCTGTCATCAACATTTATCCTTTTCATTCAATTTCATAAAGAGAACATAAATAATTCCTCTCAGAAAATATGTCATAAATATAACTCACCTTTATATACAATCTTATTAGTTGGAATGACTTATTAAAGGGAAACACAATAGTCGTTGCTATTAATTTTAGGTTGAGTGTCTTAGTTGCTCACAGCCAACACACAGTATAGTTGTAATCATCTCTAATACTCCTATCAGAATTTTTTCTATTATATGTATGAAAAGAAAAAGGGATGGGGATGCTACTCAGGCAAGCAGTGGCATAGAGAGCATGGACATCTGTTGGGGTTTATTTGCCAAGAATCCTTGTTCAACCCTTTGTTCATGCATGGTCGGCCAAGAAAGAATATCCTACTGTAGGCATTTCAATCAGAAAGGAACTGGGGTGCTTACAAGTTGCACCCCTGCTAATGAAGGGTGTAGTTGTTTACTTACTGAATTTTCTACAGAAGTGGGTCCTGGATGAGCCTCCTAGAGTGACTCACAAAATGATACAGAATATACCACTACAGCAGTTACTCTCTCCAAGGCTACCATTGTATACTACAAGAAAGACCACCACACAGCAATCACCTCTGAGGAAGCCAGAGAGTGGATATTATAAAGATGCTTCAGAAGGAAAGGGAAAAAAAAAAGTTCATATTTTCATGAAACTGTTTGTCAGTGGAACACCCAAAAATTACAGGAAGATGGCTTCCTTCTCATCCCCTCCAAATTTTGCTTCATTGAATCTAATGTAAAGATCTAATTTATACTCACTACCCTCACTGCCAGTGACTCTTGGAGATACAATTTTAGCTTTCCAATTTCTACAAACAGGAGGATGGAATAAAGTTTGAGGGAACCAATCCAGAATATCTATTTTACTCTCCTTTGGGAAAGAGAATCTCTCCTTCCTGAGCAATCTACTCCAATGTTTCAGTGTGTTTACAACTCTTTCCTCTACCATTACCCCAGTGACTATATAACCAGGTAATCAAAGGATCTTGCTTGCACAAATGGAGAGAGCCAAAGTAGTCTCAAGGAGTTTTCTCACAAAGCGATTGAGGGGAGGCCATATATCTGTTCTAATTTCTGTATGTTGGCATATGACTAACAGGCTGCTAGTAGTCACCGTGTGTCCATACAGACACACTCACTCAAAAAGACATAGAAATGGGGACCCAGTGACCTCATTTGAGACTCTAAATCCAGTGTTCCTAATTCCAGGACTATTAGATACATAAACCAACACATGTTCCTTTTTTCTTGAGCTATCCTGAGTTGGGTTTCTGTCTCTTTAAGTGAAAGAAGCCTGATTAATACACTCCCCTTTGCTATATCATCTTCCAATATATGTGCCTAACAGAATTCCTGGCACATATTTGTTCATTTGTTCAACAAGTGGGTGGGTATATGGATGGATGCATGATGAATGAATGGATGGATGGATCGACAGTTGTAATGTTATGTTTAGGTCCCTAATAAAGGCACAGTTTTCAGAAATATATGTGTACTCATTTTCCTGCATTCCTGCAAGCAGTGCTGTTACCACTTTAAAAACATTCACGAAACCAGTGGTATAAAATCATACACTATATTAATTTTGAATTTTCCTGATTAACAGGTAATATGAGTATCTTATATATTCACTGAACACTTGGTGTTTCTCATCTATATATTACCTAGTGGGTTTTAGTGGGTTGTTTTTGTATTGTTGATAAGTAAATTTTTTGTGTTAAAAAAGAATACTTTGTCGCTCATGTATAGGAGAATATTTTCACCATCTAATTTATTTTTAAGAATTTTTATTCCGTAAAAACATAATTTTTAAAAATTCAGGTATATTGATGCTTTGTCAATTGTGTGTACTGCATCTTGACCAAAACAAGCTACACCAATAACAGGGAAATCATAAGATTCCTAAGTTGTCTTATTTTTTTAAATGCTTTGTATTTTATGGTCAGTACTTGTGATCCACATTGAATATATTTAAGCGTTCTTAGATAGGGACACACTTTATACCTCTACATTACCATCCTTTGCCCAGTGAATTGAAATATATTTGTCCAATGTCAAATTGCTTCATTTACTGTACCTACTTTCAAAGGCTACAGTCAAGGGGCTCCTGGGTGGCTTAGTTGGTTAAGTGTTCGGCTGTGTTCTGCTCAGGTCATGATCCTGGGGGACCTGTGAGCGAGCCCCGCATCAGCTCCCTACCCAGTGGGGAGCCTGCTTCTCTGTCTCTGTCACCCCCCCCCCGCTTGTGTTCTCTCCCTCACCTCAAATAAATAAAATCTTTTAAAAAAAAAAAGGGATATATTAGGCACCAATGATATGTGTCTAGCTCTCTGCAAATATGCAATTTTTATTATAATATGTTTCAGTAACTGAAATGACAAGCACTCCATCACTATTTTCCTTTTGTATGATTTGGTAAGTCTCAGACTTTTATTCTTCCATTTGAAAATTAATATGTGAAATCTAAAAGTGCTGGAATTTTAATCGGAATTTCAGAAAGTGAATATATTATTCTTTGGAAAATTGACATTTTTAACTTATCCAGGATTCCTCTATAGGAATAAGACAAACCTTTCCATTTGTTCTACAATCGCTTTAAGGTTTTCAATGAAATCATACTGTTTTCTTCCTTTAGGTCCTAAATATTGTTGCTAAATCTATTCTTAAGAATGACAAATTTATTTCTAATCTAGATAGAATAGTTTCCTCACTTTTTATATCTAGTTGTAGATAAATAACACAAAAGAAAACTACTTTAAAAATGGTGTTCGTAGAGCAACTACGTGGCTCAGTGGTTTAAGCATCTGATTCTTGATTTTGGCTCCCGTCATGATCTCAGGGTTGTGAGATCAAGCCCACAACTTCAATCCCTACCCCCCACCTACACCCCCACCCTGAGTTGGGCTCTATGTTCAGTAGGGAGATTGCTTAAAATTCTCTTTCTCCCTCTACCTTTGCTCCCCTGCCCACCTCTCTCTCTCAAATAAATAAATCTTTTTATTCTTTTAAAGAAATGGTGTTTGCCTTTGTTTTCTGCCACCTTGGTGACTTGCCTTTCAATTTTTTTTTTTTCAGTTTTCTTGAAAAACCTTTGATTTTATAGACACATAATCAGCAAAAATGAAACCGATTAACTTCCTCTTCTCCAATATTAACACATCCAGATAGGTTAAAGAGAATTAACCCTACTGTCATCCCTACACTATTGCTGATTATTATACTTAAATGCTGTTTAAACCAGGATTTTTTCATTTGTGTTGCTGTTGTAATGGAGATAAATTTGCTATTAAAAATCTAATTTATTTTATTTAAGATTTTTCTTTATTCATTTTCTTATTTCTCTATGTATTACTTTAAGCATTTTCATTTCCTTAAAAAATACTGATTTAAAAAAAATACTGATTTTATTGAAATTTTTTGATTTATTCAACTAAATGTGTTCAAAGCATTCTCTGTATTTTTTTTAGCATTCTCTGTATTTTTAAAAATACAATCTCCCTTAATGTGCAGCTTTGTTTTCTTCTTTATATCTAATATCATTTACATATGATTCTTCTTTTGTTGCTAATAAAATCTTTGTAGAGTTGGGACTACTTTTTTTTTTTTTAGATTTTATTTATTTATTTGAGAGAAAGAGAGAGAGAGAGAGAACACACACAAGCCAAGGGAAGGGGAAGGGCAGAGGGAGAGAGAGAAGCACACTCCCCACTAGGTAGGGAGCCCGATGCATAACTCAATCCTAGGATCCTGGGATCATGACCTTAGCCAGACAGACGCTTAACCATCTGAGCCACCCAGGCACTCCGGGTTGGAACTACTTCTTTTGTCCTTTGAAGAAACTAACTTTTTTAAACTGTTGACCATCTCCGTTATTAATTGGCTTCAAAGTCTCTTCTATTTTTTTTATTATTTCCTTTTTCGTATTTTATTTTAGTTTACTCTGTGAATCGTTTGTTTTGTGACTACATAACTCTTTAATTACATATTCTTTCTAATTACATCCATTGAAAACATACATGTCTCTATAATTGCTATTTTAGTCATCTCCCCCAATTTTATATGTATTGATTTAATATATAAATTCCAAATGTTTTTAAATCTCCGCTATTTCCTGAATCACAAATTATTTAGCACTTATACATTTTTTTAAAGATTTTATTTATTTACTTGACAGAGACAGAAAGAGAGAGAGAGCACAAGCAGGGGGAATGGCAGGCAGAGAGAGAAGCACGCTCCCCGCTGAGCAAGAAGCCCATTGTGAAGCTTGATTCAAGAACACTGGGACCATGACCTGAGCCAAAGACAGCTGCTTAACTGACTGAGCCATCCAGGTACCCCAAAATGAGTATTTTAAATATGAACTAAAACTGCCTTTGTGGTAAAATGTTGGGTGTTCATGTCTTGCAAGTTACTCTTTGTTATGGACTGAATTATATCGCCCCAGGGTTCCTATGTTGAAGCCCTAACCCCCACTGAGACCATAGTTGCTGATAAGGCCTTTAAAAAGGTAATTAACACTAAATCAGGTCAGAAAGGTCAGGTCCTAATCCAATATGGCTAATGTTCTTATAGGAAAAGGAAGAGACACCAGATTTCACACAGCGCACACACAGAGAAGAGGCCATGTAAGGACACAGAGAGAAAGCAACCCTCTGCAAGCCAAAGAGAAACAATCTCAGGAGAAATCATCCTTGCCAACACCTTGATCTTGAACTTCCAGCCTCCAGAACTGTGAGAAAATAAATTAGTTTCTTAAGCCACTCAATCCATGGTATTTGGTTACTGTGGCCCTACAAACTAAAACGCTCTATTTTCTACCTTTTGCACCAGGTAGATGGCAAACATTTTTGCTGCTATCTCTAGGGAGAATACTTTTTTGTCCTACTTAATTTTAAAGAAAGGCATATCTTTTCCACTCTTCACTCACCGCTGAAACAGACAATCTGGCTCAGCCTAGGCTTTCTTTGTACATAATGTTTTTAAGGCAGTCAATGACTATCATTTTCCTAAAACCAAGAGTTACTTCATTATCCTTATATTCCACGACATCATGACAGCAGTTGATCCTGTGGACAGTACTCTGAAAATATTCTCCAAGTCTTTTAACTAAGTACAGAGAATTAAACTAAATCTCAGGACAAAGATACACTTTAACACTGATACAGGATACCACACCTATTTTTCCCTTTTTAAATTTATAATTTCCATTTTACTTCTCATCATAGACAGCCAAGGTAATGGATTTGATATTTTTAATTGAATATATATACATCATATAAAAATACATAATGTTATGTGTGCTCATGCTTCAACGTATATAACTAATTACACTGTGGCAATATTCTATACATCTGATTTTTTATTCTCTAATCACTTATTGCAATGTTTTAAAATCAATCCATTTTTGTGTATGCATCTTTAATTTATTCTAAAAAAAAAAAGTATAGTAATACATGGTATGCTTCTATCACATTTATCCATTTCCCTAATGATGAACATTTAGGTTGATTCTACCTTCCTGTTACCATAAACAATACTGTGATAAGCATTCACAAAATTTGTATTTTGCCATCATTCTCAGAGTTTTGCAGACTCATGTTGCTGTAGCCATATCTAGAATTCTGACTGTTATCATGAAGACATTCATTCTCCTAGTTAATCTTCTATTCTCACTTTGAAAGATCTCATCAGACAAATTTTCTCCAACAGCTTTAACTGGTAGTAATAATTCCACTGTGCTAAGAAATGACACATCTCTTGCACAAAAGGTATCTATCCACAGCCTCATATAGCTATGTCCACTGTCCAAAACTGAACTTATGATTAACCTCTTAAAATGTGATTCTCTTATTTTCTGTTTTTCCTATGTCATTAAATGGCAGCAGGATCAGTTACTCAAACCATAATCTAGGAAATCCTCCTTTATATGCCACTCTCTTTCTCATCTCCAATATCAATCAATAAGTGAATCCAATAGATTCCACTCTCAAATATCTATAAAGTCACTTCATTTCCACTGCAGCTACCCTAATTTAAAAACACTATCATCTCTTAGCTAGATTATTCTCCTGTTGGGTACCACCCTCTATTGCCTACTTATCTCCTCTCTTGCTTCCTATTAATCCATTCTTTGCACTGCACTCAGATATCCAAAATGTAAATCTAATCATGTTTATTAACTGTTTAAGACTTTGCTTCCCACCATCTTTTTTTTTTTTAAGATCTTATTTATTTACTTGAGAGAAAAAAAGAGCAAGCTCACTCAGAGCACTAGCAGAGGGGAGGGGCAGAAGGAGAGGGAAAGGCAGACTCCCTCCTGAGCTGGGAGCTAGATTCAGGCCTAATACAGACACTTAACTAACTGAGCCACCCAAGCACCCTTCCCACTATCTTAAAGTCCAAACATCTTAACGTGAACTCTAAGGTCCTTTACAATAGAGTTCCTGGCTACCTTCACAGTCTCCTTTCCACAGGTCTTCCTTTCTAACTATCATTTCCAGTTGTATTGGAATTTTAACTACCCAATTCAGATGTAGTCTCACCTATTAAACTCAACACATCTCGGTCGCTATCCCAGGTAAAGTCATTTTTCCCACTTTATCTAGATAAATTCTACCCAACCCTTCAGGTCTTGAGTAGACTTGGAAGATTTTTTAAAACAAGTAGCTAACCCAGTAAAAATTATATCCCCAAGTTACTCTGTGTTTTTTTGCACAACTATGTCAATATATTACATTAATCACTTACTGCTGAGATTATTCATTTGATATCTATTTCATCTCCTCTCCTGACCTGAGGATAGCTATAAATTTTTGCTAATCTACTACATTACCTAGCATACAATTGTTGGTCAACTATTAACTGAGCATCTAATAGATTCCAGACACTATTTTTGGCACCTTAGGTACAACCAAAATCTAAACAAACAAAATTTCTGCTCTCAAGAGAGAGACAGATAATAAATATAACAAGAGAAAAAGAGAAGCACAAGCATAGGTTTTTAGAGCATGGACTCTGGAGTTACACTGCCTAGACTAAAATCCCAGTTCAGACTTCCTAGTTCTGTAATTTTTGCAAGTTAGTAATGCTCTGTGCTTGTTTCTTCATTTGTAAAACAGAGATTAACAGTCTCTACTTCATAAGGTTGTTATGAAAATTAAATGAATAATATTTGTAAGTAACTGGGAATAGTACCAAGCATACAGTATGTACCATATAAGTGCTTGCTAAATAAAATATACATTATGTTGAAAATTAGTGTATATTATTAAGAAAAAAATTAGAACCAGCCTAAAGGAATCTGGGAATACAGGATGGGGCAGGTATATGGAAGTTTTCAATATGATGGTCAGATAGGCCTGGTAAAAAAGTGACATTTGAGCAATAAGTTGAAGTAGGTTAAAAATACATATATTCTTTAAGTGAATTAAAGAATGATATAGAGCATTTTAAGAGTATCCCAAGTTTTGGGTAGGATAAAGAAAACACTGAACTAGCAAATAAATAAATAAATAAATAAATAAATACATGGGACTTGGTAGTCGGTATGAAAAAAAACAGATAATCTTAATGGAGAAAGAACAGGATTCTGCACGAATAAAAATTATAATGCACCTGCTGGCCAATAGAATATGGAGCAGGAGACGAAAAAAATCCACTCCTTCATAAAGGAGCTATAAGTCAGTATTCCAACAAAGGAAGTAACTAGTTTTAGGTAAAAGAAGATGACCTGAGGGAAAAAAGGTGACTTGGTCACGAAAGCTCCTAAAACAAATAAAATTCCCTTTCTTAAAATTCCAATTTTATTTATTGAAAATAAAAGCATTTTCTACCTTTATGTTCCTATCATAAAGTTTCTATTTAACTTTACATTTAAAATTTATTATTCTACATGTAAAAAAATAAAATTTACATTTAAATTTAATAAAATTTCATTTAGTTAATTACATTAATTATTAATCACTATTCTGCATTTTTCCAATGTGGCTTAACACATTAAACATAACTGGTTCTGAAGAGATGATGATGATGATAATAAAATAGAAAATCTGAAGTAAAAATGTATTATGTATTAATGAACCTAAAAAGAAGTAGGAGGATAAGTGAGCTTGAGACTTCCACATGCCATTGAATTATTCTGCCAATATTCTGCTGTTTTTTTTTTTTCTTTTTTGGTCAAACGTTACACTAATGAATCCTCAAAAAGACATCTGTATAAATCATTTTATATTATCCTTGATTTGGAAGAATAGACAATTTCTGTTCTATTCCCAGTGGTTGTTTGAAAAAAGTAAAAGGTGTTAAAAACTAGTATTACCTTTCATTTCATGAAGCAGAAACCTTGTTTTTCCTATTATCTATTCAGCACTGAGTCATAAATAATATTCATGCAATATGTGAAGAACAGACTCTGTTCAAATCCTTTGCTCATTAACCAAATTTCTCTGACACAATGTTTTTCAATAAACATTTAATAAAATGTATATGGCTTTATAAATTTACTAATAAAAATTACTAGATACCCTCAGACAACAGAATCAAAGTCTTTCTCTAACACTGTATTTACTAAATGTAGAAGATTTACAGGTAGAAAGCAAAAGACAATTACTTTTTATAAAGGATGTCAAATGACAGGTAAATCAGAAAGTAGAAACAAATTTCAAATTTCACTGGCCATAGAAAAAATAATAAAGCACTTCCATTACACCTCCTGCACTTTTTGGAAATCATATTTTGAATGCGTCTCACAGTCTGGGCTGAAAGTAGAAGTGATTTTTAAATGCTATTTTTAACTCCCCAGAAATTACTTCACAGGAAGAATATTAAAGTGTTGTTAAGAATAAGTTAAATAAATATTTCACTTCCTTGGAATGTCATCGTTTCAAAAATACAGATAAATATGGTCTAATGCTATAAAGATAAACATGCAGATATATTGAGAAAGCAAATAATAAATATTCTGAGGCTTATGAAGATTGCATACTAAGGACAAGGGAGATATTTCTCTTTCTTCCTTTTCTCTAGTAATTTTCCCTACTGCTTCAAAAGGCATCTTGAGGTTCACAGATACAAAGCTTATAGATTTTTTTTTATTATCATTCATCTAAGACAGAGAGAGAGTCAGAGGGAGAGTGAGAAGCAGACTCCCCACTGAGCCAGGAGCTGGAAGTGGGGCTCCATCCCAGGACCCGGAGATTATGACCTGAGCCAAAGGCAGACACTTAACCATCTGAGCCACCCAGGTGCTCCAGGTACAAAGCTTATAAAACATATCTTACGCATGTAATTCAATTTTAAATATAGTAAATATTATTTTTACTTTTCACTTGCTTAGCAGCATCAGATACATGAACTTAACTTTCCACATCATAAAAATTTCAAAAAGCTCTTTATTTTTTTACCCCAAAATCTTTTGATCTGATGATTATCAGTGGGAAAAAAAAAATCCCATTATGGAAAATAGGTAAAAAATGAATAATTTTCCCGATTTAATCTGAGAGCTGGATATCTGATTACTATATTGTCAAGATGTCAAAGAAATCTGTCCAGAGGTGTCTGGGTGGCTCAGTCCGTTTAGCATCTGCCTTTGGCTCAGGTTATGATACCGCATTCCTGGGATCAAGCCCCAAGTTGGGTTTCCCACTCAGCAGAGACTCTGCTTCTCTAGCTGCCCTTCACCCAACTCCTGCTAGCTCTCTCTCTCAAATAAACAAATAAAATCTTAAAAAAAAAAAAGTCTGTTCAAACTGCATAGCTTTTAAAAATTAGAAATTAGAAACCACAAATTACACTCTTCTGATAAGACATATTTACACAGAAGTCACTACCAATTAATTTGTTCACCAGACATATTTCTCTGAAGCCTCTACATTAATGAAGCGGACTGGCCACATGGAGCCTTGGTGCCCATGGGCAGCACTCTGTTCCAATAGCTTTAGGCCTGAATGAAGAGTCAAGCCAGACAACACACACTGATACCCTGGGCTTAGTATTTTCCATCTTATCACCGTGAACACTGGAAGATACTAGAGGAATTGAATATTAGTATATTAGTGGAACAACCTAATGAAGTCAAAGAAAATAAGAAGTAATTGACTCCTTGAGAGAAGAGCCCATCTCTGAGATACAAAATTTTTGCCTCCTTCTGAACCTCATAGCAGAACAATGAGGACTTTAGTGGGTACTTCCCCTACTAGATCCACAATTCCAAATAGGTAAGAGGTAAGAGAAAAAAAGAGAGAGTTCCCAGAAAGAAATATTTCATGTTTCTGATTTTCTTTATAATATATAATCTATTATAAAAGCTCACTGGTGCTGTGAAAATTCTAATCCCTGTATAGTTTATTCTGCCATCTTAAATTTAATAATTCAATGCTTAAATTTATAATTTGTCTTACTAATACTAGAATGCAAAGATTCGACCTCTATAGAGAATAAGATAGAGAAAAGTGAGGTCATAGGCATGAAAACATAGGTAGCAGTGTGTGGAGTCTAAAAGAGAAGAAAAATCCAGGTGATCATCCTCCATGAAATTTGATTTTCAGATAATTAAACAATTCCAGAAAGAATTTAATTAAAATAAGAGCATGATGTGAAGGCACAGAAAGAAAGATATAAAAGGGAAATAGGAAAACTAGACTATAAAAATTCTGAATGTGAGATCTTTTTATATACCTCCAGCAAACCATAAAGTGCCAAATGTATAAATATTCAACAAATATTTATTAAATGAATGGCTTCAAATATTTGTTGAAAATTATGATTAATTTCAAATACATCCATTAGAAATATTTAAGTGCAAGACAAATGGATACCCACGTTAACTAGCATGAGCAAGAATAGAATTTATTGAAGAATAAGGGAAACCCAAAAGAAAATTGATGAAACAGGACTCCAAAATGAGAAGGATGAGAATCTAAGTAACAACTATGAAAGCAAAGTAGTCTTCACAGTACCATTTTTAAAATTAATACGCTCCATCTTCACACTGCTTGGCTCATGATTCAAATTTCTGGGACAAGCAAGTCCCCTTGGCTTAGTTTGGACAAGAATCGGAACTCTGAATAATGATCGTTAAGATTATGACCAATAGGGGAATGGTAATTTCCCAGATGAAAACACAAGTGTTATTAACAGAAGCCAGAAAACCTATGGAAAGGTCTTCACTATATTTTTTCTCCCAGCATTCTACTAGATGTTTAAATTCATTTAATTACTACTACTACCCTTTGAGATCAAATTTGTTTCCAATTTTATATTAAGAAATCTGGCCAGGGCGCCTGGGTGGCTCAGTTGGTTGAGCGACTGCCTTTGGCTCAGATCATGATCCCGGAGTCCCGGGATCGAGTCCCATATCGGACTCCCGGCTCTGCAGGAACTCTGCTTCTCCCTCTGACTTTCTCCCCTCTCATTCTCAGTCTCTCTCTCTCTAATAAATAAATAAAAAATAAAAAAAAAAAAAAAGAAATCTGGCCAAATTGTGGAAAGAACCAAAATGCCCTTCAACACATGAATGGATAAGGAAGATGTGGCACATCTATACAATGGAGTATTATGCCTCCATCATAAAGGATGAATATCCAACTTTTGTATCAATATGGACAGGACTAGAAAAGATTATGCAGAGTGAAATAAGTCAAGTGGAGAGAGTCAACTATCGTATGGTCTCACTTACCTGTGGAGCATAAGGAACATCAAGGAGGGCATTGTGAGAAGAAAGGGAAGGGTGAATGGGGGGAAATCGGGGGGGGGGGTGATGAACCATGAGAGACTGTGGACTCTGAGCAACAAACTGAGGGGTTTAGAGGGGAGGGGATGGGGGGTTGGGCAAGCCTGGTGGTGGGTACTGAGAAGGGCATGTACTGCATGGAGCACGGGGTGCGGTGCATGAACAATCAATCTTGTAACACTGAAAAAATAAAATAAACATATTTGGGAAAAACAAAACAAAACAAAACAAAAAAAGAAATCTGACTCAAAAAAATTATTTGTCAGATTATAAAGTTCTCCCAGCTTTAATATACTACTTGCTCTTCCCATAATGTAACAAAAAAGTGATATACGTCTATTCCACACAGGGTTTATTGGAGTTTTGTTTACATATATTAATTTTATTTTATTTTTCAACCACTTTATTGAGGTATGATTGGCATGTGAAAAGTATGTAATATATACAAATCAGTGAGTTTGGGGATATATATACCCACGAAACCACCACCATTGTGAAGGCTACAGACATCCATCAACTCTCAAAAGTTTCCTCCCACCTCACCACCACCACCACCACTACTATTACTTCTTTTTTTATTACCTCTTTTTCTAACTAGTATTATTATTGTTACATGTGTTAAGAAAACATAAGATTTACCTTCTTCAGAATTTCTAAGTGAATAATACAGTACCATTAGCTATAGGCACTATATCCTATAGTATATCTCCAGAACTTATTTTGCACATTTTTATACCTTTTGACATTACCTCCCCATTTCCTCCTTCCCTTAGTCCTGATAACATCCCTCTACTCTCTGCTTTCATGACTTTCACTATTTTAAATTTCATACATAGTAAGAACATTTATGTATGAGAGTATTATCTTTTTATGTCTGGTTTATTTCACTTCACTTAATGTCCTCCACGTCCATCAATATTATTACAAATGGCAGGACTTCCTTTTTTTAAGGCTGAATAAAATTCCATTGTTTGTATATCCATTTTCTTTATCAATTCATCTATTAGTGAACATTTAGGTTGCATCCACGGTTATTTATAACATTTAGAATGCATCCAGGGCTATTTAGTACTTCAATGACCACAGAAAAGCTAATATCTCTTCAAGAGCCTTTGGATAAATACTCAGAAGTCAGATTTCTGGGTCTCATAGCTCTATTTTTAATTTTTTGAGGAAACTCAATACTTTTTTCATGATGGCTAAACCAGACCAATTTACATTCCCACCAACAGTGTACCTTATTTCCCTTTACTCCACATCCTTGCCAACACTAGTTATCTTTTTTTTTATAGTCATCCAACGAGTATGAGGTGCTATCTCATTGTAGTTTCAATTTAAATTTCCCTGACGATTATTGATGATGAGTACATTGCCATATACATGTTGGCAATTAGCAGGTCTTCTTTGGAGAAATGTCTATTCTGGACCTTTGCCAATTTTTTAATTAGTTTATTTGGATTTGAGGATTGTTGTTGCAGGATTCTGTTTGTTTTTGCTAGTCAGTTTTTTGAGTTACTTCTATATTTTGGATACAACCTCTTATCAGATATGTGGTTTGCAAATATCTTCTCCCACTCTGTAGTTTGCCTTTCACTTTTCTGATCATTTCTTTTGCTGTATAGAACCTTTTTAGTCTGATGCAATCCCACTTGTTTATTTTTGCTTTTGTTGCCTGTGCTTTTGGTGTCAAGTACAAAAAATCTTTGCCAACACCAATAGCAAAAATCTTTTCCCCCTAAGTCTTATTCTAGGAGTTTTATTTTTTCAGGTGCTATGTCTAAATCTTTATTCCATTTCAAGTTAATTTTTTCATGTGGTATAAAATATGAGTCCACTTTCATCTTTTGGCAAATGGATATCAACTTTTTACAATACAATTTATTGAAGAGACTATCCTTTCCCCACTTTCTATTCCTGATACCTTTGTTAAAGACTAGTTAGCCATACACACATGGGTTTATCTCTGGACTCTCTATTATGTCCTATCAGTCTGTATGTCTGGTTATGCCAATAGTGTACTATTTTGATAACTACAGTTTTGTAAGACAATTTGAAGTCAGGAAGTATGATGTCTTCAGTTTTTTATTTCTTGTGCACGGCTGCTTTAGTGTTTTGGAGACTTTATAGTTCCATGTGAATTTTAGAATTTTTTTTTAATACCTGTAAAAAATTACATTGGAGTTTTAGTAGGGATTCTAGTGAATCTGTAGATTGCTTTGGGTAGTATGGTCATTTTAACAATGAATTCTTCCAGCTCATAAACATGGTATATCCCTCCATTTATTTGAGTGTTCTTTAATTTCTTTCATCAATGTCTCACCATTTTCAATATAGAAACCTTCCATAACCTATTTGGTTAAATTTATTCCTAAGTATTTTATTGTTTTGACACCACTGCAAATGGGATTGTTCTCTTAATTTCTTTTTCAAATAGTTCATTGTTAGTATATGGAAATGCAACTAATTTTTGTATGTTGGCTTTGTCTCCTGCAACTTTACTGAATTTATTGATTAGCTCTAGACAGGTTTTGGTAGAGTCTTTAGGGTTTCTATATATGAGAACATTTCTGCAAAGAGAGACAATATTCTCCTTCCTTTCTGACTTAAATGCATTTTTTTCTTTTTCTTACCTAATTGTTCTGGCTATAGCTTCTAGTACTATGTTGATAAAAGTGGAAAAAGGAGACATCCTTGTCTTATTCCTAATACTCAAGAAAAAGGTTTTAGATTTTGTCATTGCGTAAAATGTAACAAGGGGCTTAGCATATACAGCCTTTATTATATTGAGGTACATTCCTTGTATAATTTGTTGATAGGTTTTACTGTTAATGGAAGTTAAATTTTGTCAAATGCTTTTACTGCATCTATAGAAATGATTATGTGGGTTTTATCCTTTTTTTGTTAATGTGGTATATCACATTTATTGATTTGAATATATTGAACTATCCTCACATCCCAGAAATATGCATCTATTCTCACAATTTTGTTTCCCCAACGTGTGAGAGCCTCTCCGCTGGACTGCTAGTCTCTCATAAAGATCTTCTCATCTGTGAGTGATTTTTAAAACTAGTGTTTCCATGGGGGTTTGAAGGCTGGCTTCTCCTAATCTGCCATTTACTTGATATCTTTCCTAATCAGAGTTTGAAAATCAATCTTTGTGAAACAGAAAAATAATACTTGGCAAAGTATATGAATTTATCAAAGAATTTTATAAAGAAAATTTTGAGTTTACAGATATTAGAATATAAATATTAGCAAAAACAAAATGGTGACTTCAATATTTTCCAATGTTTTCTCTGAAGACATGGGATCTACATAAATTAAGACTTTTTCATGCATTGTTGAGCCCACAGAAAAAGTAGAATTCCCTGAAACAAACAGCTATCAGAAAATAAGTGGCAAGTGAGCATGGAAGCCATAACTGTTCTGGAAATGAACATCAGTAATAGGACCCTAAGGTTCAGCTAATCAATAATCAAACATAGAGGAATAAGAGAATAAGCCTTAGGACCATGAAATATAGAAAACTATATATGTGACTCTATCATAAAAGCAAAAACTATAAAGAATGCATTCTTATTGAAAGGGTGAGCTGGAAAACATCATTCAAGAAAGAAACTCATGAAGGAATTCTATTTTTTTGATGACCTCAAAGTGTAAAAGATGATGATTACAGTAGTAATTTCAACAGAGAATTTGTAGCCAAGAACTACTCTCATGAGAGGCTAAGCTGAATTTACATGAGAAATTACAATGGGAAACCATGACAAAATCTACACAAAAATATCATAGAATTAAAATAGAATAAAAAAACTTCCAAACCCATAGCTCTTACGAGTCAATCTTCCACAGTTATCACTGGACCTGGTTCCTGTCACCCACTGGGCACCATTTACTTTCACCTTAACTAAACCATTAATGAAACATTCCCATGCATTCATGGGAACCTCTATGAATCAATGGTCTCATGAACCAATAGTTTTGCTTTAGGCAGTGAAGAGGGGAATAAAGATTCCCTATAAGGAAGGCTGCCATTTATTTATGTATATCCAAACTACTGATACTGCCATGCTAGCTGTGTTCCTGAAAATATCAATTCCATTTCTTGAGTAAAGCCTGTTGGACCCTTTTCATGTTATTCATCATTGAGTATAAACTGACCCACTCCAAAAATGGACATGTGAGGTCAGAGTCACAAGGCCTCAATGGATTAGATATTCAGTTTTAAAGAGCACTTAGTAGCAGATCATTAGCTGCATTAAAAGAAAAGGAAATATAGGACGCCTGGGTGGCTCAGTTGGTTGAGCAACTGCCTTCGGCTCAGGTCATGATCCTTGAGTTCCGGGACTGAGTCCCACATCGGGCTCCCAGCTCCACGGGGAGTCTGCTTCTTCCTCTAACCTTCTCTCCTCTCATGCTCTCTCTCACTTTCTCTGTCTCTCAAATAAATAAATAAAATCTTTAAAAAAAAAAAAAAAGAAAAGAAAAGGAGATATAATTGGTGGTTTTGTTAGAAGGTATTCCTATTTTCTTTACTCTCATATCCAATGCATCACTTTCCTGGCTTGATTATATTGTGACTTAAACCTAGTTATTGGTCTAACAGCTATGAGGAGTGGTGGGAGTAGATCTTGAAGAAGTATTGTGTTTTCTTGCCAGTGGTCTTCAGTAAGAATGGAGGGAAGAGAAGACTGCTATTCTTTATCAGGGAGAAGTGGGCTAGCTAAAATTATAGAGAGGAGGGTCTGTTTAGGATACAAGGGAAGCCAAGGGCAAAAATGAACTGTTGGGACTTCATCAAGATCAAAAGCTTTTGCACAGCAAAGGAAACTGTCAACAAAACCAAAAGACAACTGACAGAATGGGAGAAGATATTCGCAAATGACATATCAGATAAAGGGTTAGTATCCAAAATCTATAAAGAACTTCTCAAACTCAACACTCAAAGAATAATCCAATCAAGAAATGGGCAGAAGATATGAACAGACATTTCAGTAAAGAGGACATCCAAATGGCCAACAGACACATGAAAAAATGCTCAACATCACTCAGCATCAGAGAAATACAAATCAAAACCACAGTGAGATACCACCTCACTCCAGT
>CM052802.1:20519191-20613208 GCA_028533885.1 Nasua narica | reverse complement strand
TGGGAGGTGGGGGGGTAGGGATATGGACATGGGGGAGGGTATATGCTATGGCAAATGCTATGAAATGTGTAAGCCTGATGATTCACAGACATGTACCCTGGGGCAAATAATACATTATATGTTAATAAAAAATTTTTTAAAAAAAAAGGATACAATGGTATCCACCACAGATATTAACAAAAACTTACTTCTTGCTGTAATCCCTTCATGAGTTTCACATTATTCCCTACATGCTACTTAATTTTATTAAACTTTGGTTTATCACGCCAGGCTTTTTTTTTTAATTTCTACCCTCTGTAAATACTTTATTTACTTTTTCACAATACATGAGACTTCATTCTTAAACATATCTGTTCAGGTGACATGATTTTTTTCAGTTTTTAGGTGTTACAAATAATGCATGGTCAATATTCTTGCACATATGTTGTTTTGCATTTACAGAAGTTTATCTTCAGGGCATGTTCCTGGAAGTTGGAGCACTGGGTGACAACGAAATGCTTAAGTAACTTGTTAAATATTGTTAATTTCTTCAACAGCAATGGAAACATTTTATACTCAGAGCATTGCGTGACACTCTTGCTTCTCCAAAACTTCAACCACATAACTTGTCAAACCTCTGTATTTTAGAGTTTTAGTTTTAATTTATATTTTGTCATTATAAGTGGGGCAAATTTTCATGTCTCAGAATTACCTAGAAATACACTTGTATTTATGTTTTCCATCTTTAGAGTTATAATTTCAATTTATTTGACATTTATCCTTCTACATGTTGAGGAACCGTTTCAATGTCATGATTCTGAAATGGCTATCAAGAATTCTTAGGGGGTGCCTGAGTGGCTCAATTCATTAAGCATCTGCCTTCAGCTCAGGGCATGAACCTGGGGGTTCTGGGATGGAGCCCCGCATCAGGCTCCCTACTCAGTGGAGAGTCTGCTTCTTTCTCTTCCCTGCTTGGGAGCTCACTCTCTCTATCTCTATCAAATAAATTTTAAAAATTTTTAAAAAAAGAATTAACATAATTTATGACAAATTCCACCATTTCCTCAGTGATTTGAGATGTCTTTTTAATATACTATATTTTTATGCCTACCATTATCTATTTGGGGATTTTTACCCTATTTATTGGTCTGTTTGTTCACATGCTAACACTCTGATCTTTTAATTATAGATGCTACTCGATTAATTATAATAGTTGATTTGATTAACCCCTCTTTCAATCCTTCAACATTGTTTTTTAAAGAAATTTCATTATTAGTGATATTTGCTTTTCCACATGAACTTCAGAATCAATTTATCTGTCTCCATAATCCCTTACCTCCCCCAAAAAGAAAAAAGTTGATTATTTTTATTAGTACTGCATTAAATTTTAATGACTTAGAGAAAATTAATATCTCTGTGATATTCAATCCTCTTATCCTACCACACAGACTTTTTTGTTTGTTTGTTTAAGACCACTTCTATGTCCTTTATGAGTGTTTTACAGTTTTCCTCATTTAGGTTTTGTAACTTTCTTACTAAATATATTCATCGGGATACTCCTTTTTTATTTTAACAGGTCCTTCCATAAATCCCACCCTCTAATTGGGTACTGTTTACATATGAGTTAGGATTCCCATGAGAAACAGAACCAACGATATATACTACAGAGAGAGAGATTTTAAGGAACCGATTATGGAGGCTGACAAATCCAAAATATGCTGGATGGACTGGAAGTCAGAAGACCCAGGGAAGAACTGATGTTGCAGCTTGAATCAGAAGAAAATCTGTGCAGAATTCCCTCTTCCTCAGGGAAGATTAGACCTTTTTCTATTAAAGTATTCAACTGACTGGATGAAGTTCACCTGTAGTATAGAGGGTAATCTGCCTTACTCAAAATATACTGATTTAAATGCTAACTTCATCAAAAAATACCTTCACCAAATTATAAAATAATGTTTGCCCAAATAGCTGGGTACCGTGGCCTAGGTAAGTTGACATATAAAATTAACCATCAAAGGACCACTGATTTAAAAATATTTATTTTTTATTAGTACTTACTCAATTTCATCTCTCTCTCTCTCCCCACCACCCTCTCATTTCCTTTGATTTTCTGTTGTTTTCCAGGTAAACTATCACATCACCTGCAAACAGTTTTACCTTTTTGCTAGCTTTCATACCTCTAATAATTTTCTTTTATCTGATTTTATATTTAATATCTTCAAAACAGTATTAAAAACTGAAGCAATAATGAGCCTCATTTCTGAATTTAACAGAATTTAACAGAAACCGATCCAGCATTTCCCATTATTTAAGATATGGATTATTCATATTTGAAAAGCACTGAATCAATTACTATTCTATTGAGTGTTTTTATTCTTATCAGGAAAATGTATTTAATTTTGTGTGGAACTTTTCATGGTAATATGATTTTTTCTCCTTATATCCATTTAAGATATAAATTATTTAATGGATTTTCTAATTTTGTTCCATCTCTGGATGACTAAATAAATCTTAGTCATTATTTATTAATTTTAATATGTTTTTCCTCTACTGGCTAAAGCCATTTTATTTCAAATATCTGCATCAGTATTCACATAAATAAGAATGGTCTATAGTTATCCTTTATGTGAAATCATATTGGATTTAAGTATTAATATTTTATCTGTGCATCTGTTACAATCTACTTGAAATCAGAAACAATTCTACAGATTTCAAACAGAAGAAATTTAACGCATAATCAGTTATAGAATTTGAAAGTATTAGAGAAACAAAAGAGAAGTAACATTATACTCAAAGTCAGTCACTCTGCAAACCAGTAAATAATCTTACTGCAAAACCAGGATCTCTATGTCACAATCCTAATAGCTTTTATTAGAGTCAAGTTGCCAGATAAGGTATCCATAAGCATGCATATATAGGCCACTGCAGCTTTTGCTGGGAAACACAATGTCTAAGGAAGAAATGAGAGGACATTCCCAGGCTCCTGTTACTGTTTGCAGCTGCATTTGCCAATCACCACCTTAAACACAATTGTTGCTGCTACTCTCCTTGCATCCAGAAACACCATAAAAAAAAAGGAAGATAAAATCATTTCTCCATTCCTGCAAAATTTTGTCTAATTTTCCACTAGTGCATCCTATCTGCAGAACCTAACATGAGATCATTTTTCATGGGTGTCTGGAAACTGGTTTATGGGGCCCAAGTATTATAGAAGAGATCACAGAAGGGCAGAAACAAAGCTGAGAACACACAGAGAAATTAATGGGGGGGGGGGGTCTGAGTGCATAAAAGGAATTTCCACTTCCTCTGTTCACTAGTGCAGTATAAATAATACTGGTATCCTCTGATGACAGAAATTCTTCATATTTTCAATAAAATTAGCTTGAATTTAGAATTCTTTACAAAACCAAACTACCAATCCAATATGAGGAAAAATTTAGACATTTTCAGACAAGGAAAGATTCAGAAAATGAAACTGTCAAGCACTAAGTTAATATTGGTAACTTACTTTAAAACACATCAGCATAAGCATTGGGACATAAATATTATAAACTATAAAAAAGTACACAATTCAGGGATACAGTTTTTATTTATCAGGAGTTTCTACCTAAGATGTCCTTAACATTCCCTCAACTTTCCTAAAATTTAGATAAATTTCTTCCTGACTATAGGGCCCTGAATTCAATTTTCTTAAAGCATTTATTTTTACTAAAAACTTGCAATTATAAATTCTTTCTCTGCCCCTCTGAGATGTAAATCTTTGCCCAGACTCTTGCCAGTTTTAATATCCATGTTGAAACCAGTCATGCATCAACCATAATGTTGAAACCAGTCATGCATCTGAAATGCAATCATCAAGAAAGATTACCCAATATCTCACTGTTTGTGGAAGGGTAGGTGCCTTATCTCTAATAGGTCTATAAAGCAAACACAGATGGCTTAATCACATCAACCACCTCCCCTCTAATGTCTTCAGCATTTTCCATTAGATCAACCCAGCCTGAAAACCTTCACACCTTTTGCTTCAGTAGAGTTAAGCCAAATTTCTCTCTCCTATAGCAATAGTATTGATCTCTACTGCAGATTACCACTTAGTCCTCAATAAAATCTTCCTTGTCTGTTCACTGTCATCCAGTGCAATTTTTGACAACCCCAGAATTGGTCATACGACCAATTAATGAGAAATGCCTCAACTAGAGATGATAATCTCCAGTGTTGCAGCCCTCCATATCTCAGTTAATATCAAAGGATTTCCTGATCATTATACTAAATTTCAGAAATATATTTTCTGGTATAATTTTACTTGTTTTTCATTTATGTAAAGAATGTTAAAAATGGATTCGCATACTCAAGAATTAAACTAAAAGTCAATAATAGATAGCTGGGTAATCCTTAAATAAATGAAAATTAAAAAGGACACTTTTAAATAACACATGAATTAAAGAAAAAATTCAAGATTAAATGTTTTAAATATTTTAAACTAAAAATGGGAATATAATTTATCAAAATGTACAGGATGCAGCAAAAGAAATATTTAGATGTAAATGTATAGCTCTGAATGCATATTATTAAAAATGAATAAAGATCTAAACATAATAATCTAAGCTTCCACCTTAGAAAATGAGAAAGAACAAATTAAAACCAAAAAAGCAGAAAAAATAATAAATCTGAAATTTCAATTATACTGGAAACAAGAAATAGAAAAAAGCAAACTAACCAAAACTAATGTTTTGAAAAGATCATAAAATTGACAAGCCTTTAACCAGGCTAAGAAAACAGAGAGAATAAATTATTAATATCATATATGAAAGAAGGGATATCACAACAGATCTCAAGAGCATTTTTTTTTAAATATTTTATTTATTTATTTGACAGAGAGAAAGACTTAACAAGTAGGCAGAGAGGCAGGCAGAGGGAGAGGAGGGAAGCAGGCTCCCTGCCAAGCAGAGAGCTGGATGCGGGGCTCATTCCCAGTGGGATCATGACCTGAGGCAAAGGCAGATGCCTAACAACTGAGCCACCTGGCACCCCCAGATCTCAAGAGCATTAAAGGACAATAAGGAATACTATAAACAACTCTTTGCCCACAAATTTGATTACCTAGATAAAACAGATCAATTCTTTGAAATATACAATCTCCTGAAGCTTACATAAGAAGGAGACAATCTGCATAGGCCTATGTCAAAGAAATTTAATCAACAATTAATAGGCTTTGAATATACTAAGCTGAAATGAATTCACTGACTACTTCTACCAAACATTAAAAGAAGAAATAATAACAAATCTGTACAATCTCTTATAGAAAATAAAAGCAGAGGGAATACTTTTTAACTCATTCTGCAAGACCAGTATTAAGCTAATGCCAAAATCAGACAAAGACATTACAAGTACAGACCAGTATCCCCAATGAACACAGATGCAAAGTCCTCAATAAAATATTAGCAAATAAAATTGAATAATGTATAAAAAGAATTATACACCATAACTAGGTAGATTTATCCCCACTATGCAAAGCTGGCTTAACATTCAATAATCTGTTAGTGAAATCCATAATTACCAATAGACTAAAGAAGAAAATTCATACTATCATATCGGTAGATCCAGAAAAATCATTTGATGAAATCCAGTGCTCACACACGATAACTCTCAATAAATTTAGGAATGGAAGACCATCTCCACTATTCTAATAAAGAATATCTTTAAAAAAATGCAGTTAACATTGAACTTAATGGTGAGTTACTTGAAGCTTTTTTACAAGATCAGGTATGAAGCTAGGATGTCCCTCTCATCACTTATTTTCAACACTATATTAGAAATTCTAGCTAATGCAGTAAAATCAGAAAAGGACATAAAAGGCATATACCTTGGGAAGTAAGGAATATGACTTTATTTGCAAATGACATGATTGTCCAAATAGAAATTCTGAAAGAATTAACAAAAAAATTCCTAGAATTTTGTGATTATAGCAAGGATATAGGATACAAGGTTAATATACAAAAGTCAGTCAATTTTTATATAGCAGCAATGAACAAATGAAATTTTCAACTAAAAACACTACAGCACTTGTATTATCACCTCCAAAAGTAAAATACTTAAGTATACATCTAACAAAATATGTATAAGAACTATATGAGGAAAATTACAAAACTGTGAGGAAAGAAGTCAAAAAATGAAATAAATGTAGAGATATTCCATGCTCATGGATAGTAAATTCAATATTGCCAAGATGTGAGTTGTTCCCTTCTTAATCTTTAGATTCAGTGCAATTCCAATTACAATCCAAGGAAGTTATTTTATGGATACTGACAAATTTACCCTAAACTTACTAGGAAGCCAAAGACCCAGACACACAAAATTGAAAGAGGATAAGCCAGACTACTGACACTACCTGACTTTAAAACTTACCATAAAGCCACAGTAATCAAGACACTGTGGCATTGGCAAAAGAAAAGATAAATATATCTATGAAAATTAATAAAAGGGAACCTCATTTAGAATGGAGTCTAATGCCCAGCACTAGTTGTCAACCGCAGACCTAACAGGAAGAAAGGAATTTTGCAAGTCAGTACTACTTTACTATCCCTGCAGAAGAGAGAAGGAAGAACTTTTCCTTCTCTTAGCCAATGAGACATAGTCAAAGCTCAGCCAATGAGCAGCCACTATACTTCAAACTCCCAGTTGATACCAATGGATTTTTAGTTTACAACAGTCCCTTCCAACTCCTCCTTTTCTCTATAAAAGAGTGTCCTTCCCCTTTGTTCTCTGAACTTGCCTATGGTTTTGAAGCAACCCGCTTGTTCCAGATTGCAATGCTCTGCTATTTCCAAATAAACCCTTTTGCTGGTAAAAATAACTGGCAGGTTTATTTTTAATATCAACATATCAATGAAACAGAAGAGAATCCAGATATGGACCCAAACAAATATAGTCAATCATCTCTGACAAAGGAGCAAAGGCAATACAATGGACCAAGGATAAAGATAGTTTTTTCAATAAATGATCCTAACAAGTGGACATCCACATGCAAAAAAAAAAAAAATTTGACACAAACCTTACATCCTCCATAAAATTAATTCTAAGTGAATCATAGATATAAAACTCCAGGCTATAAAACATCTAGAAAATAACAAAGGAGAACATTTAGATAACAGAGTAGGGTGATGTCTTTTTTTAAAGAAAACATTAATGGCACAATTCATGAAGGAAATAATTCATAACCTAGACTTCCTTAAAACTAAAAATGTCTGCTATGTAAAAGACACAAGAGAAGGAGAACACAAAACACAGACCAGGGGCAAATATTTACAAAAGACTATTCTAATAAACTTTCGTTCAAAATACACAAAGACCTTTTAAAACTTATATATAAGAAAACAAAGCAACCTAATTAGTAAATGAACAAGGGCCTCAGATGTCTCATCACAGATATACAGATAGCATACAAACATACGAAAAGATGCTTTACATCACACGCCTTTAGAGAATTGCCAATTAAGTCAATAAAATACTTGTTAGAATGGCTAAAATCCAAAACACAATGCTAAATGCTAGTGAGAATGTGGAGCAACGAAGACTCATTCATCACTGGCAGGAACGCAAGATGGAACAGCTACTTTAGAAGACAGTTTGGAGGTTTCTTACAAAGCAAATATTCTCTTAGCTTCCAATACAGCAATTGCGCTCTTTGGTATTTACCCACAGCTGAAAACTTACGTCCGTACAAAAATGTGAACAAAGACCTTTATTGCAATTTTATTCATAATTGCCAAAACTTGTAAACAATTGAGACATCTTTCAGTAGGTGAAAAAACTGTGGTATATTCATACAGTGGAATATTATTCGGCACTAAAAAGAAATGAGCTATCGCAGGAAGAAACAGAGGAACCTTAAATGCATATTACTAAGTGAAAGAAACCATTTTGTAAAAGCTACATACTACATGATTCCAACTGCATAACCTTCAGGAAAAAGCAAAACTATGGAGACAGCAAAAAGATCAGTAGCTGTCAGAGGTAAGAACACAGAGAAGGATAAATAGGCAGAGCACAGAAAAGTGAAATGATTAGGGGATGAGGAGTGAAATTATTATTAGGGAAGTGAAATTATTCCATATGATACTATAATGGTGGATACATGTCATTTGACATTTATCAAAACTTATAGAAAAGACAGTACCAAGAGCGAATCCTAATGTGCACTATTATCTCTAGATGATAAAGGTGTGTCAATGTCGATTCAACTGTTAACAAAAGTACTGCTCCGGATGTTATACTGGGAGAGGCTGTGAATTTTTGGAGACAGCAGTATTTGGAACCTCTTTGTACTTTAACTTTTCTGTGAACCTAAAACTGCTCCCAAAAATAATGTCTATTAAAAAATGGGTTCTTGCTGATAAAACTAGCATATTTAAGATATGTGTATTAATTGGGTAAATACATCAAAGACAGTGAGACCTGTAGCTTCTACCGTTAGGAATGGTCCGCCAAACTTGGTTCCTGAGGGGCACCTGAGTGGCTCAGTGGGTTAAAGCCTCTGCCTTCTGTTCAAGTCATGATCTCAGGGTCTTGGGATTGAGCCCCACATTGGGCTCTCTGCTCAGCAGGGAGCCTGCTTCCCCCTCTCTCTCTGCCTGCCTCTCTGCCTACTTGTGATCTCTCTCTATGTCAAATAAATAAAAATCTTTAAAAAAAAAAAAACTTGGTTCCTTTGAAGGTTTTTTCTGGTTGCCTCATGCCAATTTTAAGGATTAGAGCATATTGCCTCTGGACTATTACCTCACACCTTAAGCCAAGTAATTCCTTGATGAACAGAAAGGTAGTATGTAAAAGAAAAAGGGAGAATGAAGGTAGATACAGATACAAATCATTCAATTGAGCAAAACATACACAAAACCTTCAATACATTTAACCAGAAAGAATTTAAAATTTCTGTATTTTGAATGAATATGAGTTATACTTTTACAATGTGAGAAGAGGAAAAGCAACTTGGAAGACTGAAATGAGGAGGTCATTTTTCAACCCTAATGGTTGTTTTTGTAAAATATCCAGATCATTTCCCTTCTCTAAATTATCAAAGTGTAAAATGGAAAAGAAAAAAAAAAAAAGGCCCAAGAAAAGTCAATGACAGCACCTCTGAAGAAAAGGGTGAAAGGGCCTAGAATAGGCAGGTTAAGTGGCCAATCACAAGTTTTGCTAACTCTTTAGTTTTGTCATGGATGGGTTCTAATTATTCTTTTTTTTTTTTAAGATTTATTCTATTTAATTGAGACAGAGAGAGAGAGAGAACGAAAGGGGAGAGGTCAGAGGGAGAAGCAGACTCCCCCCAGAGCAGGGAGCCTGATGCGGGACTCGATCCCGGGACTCCAGGACCAAGACCTGAGCCAAAGGCGGTCGCTCAACCAGCTGAGCCACCCAGGCGCCCCGGTTCTAATTATTCTAATAAATCATTAGAGATCAAGTGTTTTATCCACATCAAGAGCTGCTGTAATCCCACGAATTTGCAACTGGCAGCATCAAAGATGAGAAAAGATTTGAAAATAGATGTGGTCTGCTTAGTGTATTTTTAATTCAAGTGAAGCCTTCTACACTCATGGTGATGTGAGAACATGATACTTTTTATATATGCATCACGATTCACCTTGAAAAAGCAGCGGAGTCAAGTCTGTCAGAGAGTAAAGACACTCTTGTACAGACTGACAGCTACAGATGGACTAATGATGCCGGGACACGGAAGAGGTGATGTGCCTCATTATTTTCGTTCTTTGATTCTTTTCTTAGTATATTGGGCCTACTTTCATAAAAAGAAATTAAGTGTACAAAGAGTTTATAGCCCATTTCAACCTATTTCACCAGTTACAGTAACAGTTACAATCTCTTCGGCATTTTTCTTTGACACTTAAATTTCAACAGTTCAGAATCCATTATTTTATTAAACACTTGTTTTTGCACTGGCATTTTCCAAAGTACTATCTGTGGAACTCAGATAAACATTCATGGAAGTTGTTTTTTTTTTTTCTTAGTAAAACATAAGCTGGACAGATGTTCATAGAACATGTAAAAGAGAAAATTATTTCCCAGCTGTGCAAGATTTCATTCAGCTTCAGTATTATAAAGTAAATCACTGAAGTAATATATAAAAGCCCCTATAATAGAAGAATCTAAAAGTGCTGTTAGATTTCTAATGCTACAGTATTTTTCTAGAGGCTAATTTGTAAGTGGGGAGACTAAAACTAAATGCAAATAAAATACCAGTAACTTGATGCTTGGCATTCTGACTTGTATATAGTCAAGGAGGCTTATTGTAAGGAATTATACTCAGTTTTTATTTATTCCACAAGTGGCTTTTATGAAAACCTGTAATTTAGGGGCACCTGGGTGGCTCAGTTCGTTAAATGTTCAACTGCTGGTTTCAGCTCTGATCATGATCTCAGCGTCCTGAGATTGAGCCCCGTCTTGGGCTCTGCACTTAGCCCAGAGTCTACTTGTCCCTCTCCTTCTATTTCTTCCCACCCCCTGCCCTCCTCTGTTCTCTCTCAATTTATTTGTGTATATGGAACTAGTGGTTTTTTACTTCTATTGTATGACAAGCACTGTTCATGTTGCTGGAGATGCATCATGAATGAAATACTTCTTCCTTGCTGGGTAATGAAAATACAAGAATGTCAGTTTTGGTGAGAATACCAAAAATAAAACAATTATAATGCAACATAAGGAACATTAAACCACAACCACATACAGGATTGCTAGAAACAATAAGGAAGGGGCACGTGGGTCCTTCAAGGTCCTGCCTCAGGGGCTGCTGAAAAGGCTATGGACAAGAGTAACATAACAAGGTAGGGCTATGGGGACCCACTAACCCTCAATGCAATCAGTATGTATTTGCTTTGCTTTTGCACCCGGGAAATACGTGACATATTTTATTTGGAAAAGAGATTATATCTTTCCTTCCCATAAAGTTTGAAAAACATTCACCTAAGTCTTCTAGGGGGAATCTGGAAAAGATTTCACAGTAGAAATACTTGGCAGTGTGAAAACATATAAATACTCTAAACATCTGTACCTACCACAGTTACTGCTGAATTTTAAGTGTGGGGCAGGAGTGTGGAGGGGGTTGAAATCATGTTTCATGGGGGAATCAAATTTTGTGTTGATCTCGTCATCTTTTGAATATTCATGGGGTATGTGAAAAGGTGAGACATGGAGAAAATAGTGCATGGTTCGGCAAATCCAATAGCAGTGTTGGAAAAGAGTCCACAGGTGAGTTTGGAGTTAGTCACTAGATTTGCACATAATTAGGAGAGAGTAGTATCTTTGTAATTGCTGGCGAGTGGCAGGAGCAAGCAAAAATGTCAGGTTGCATAGTAACAGACAGAAGTGCTAATACAGAAGAAATGAAAAGATGTTTTGAAGGAGAGGGATATCTAATAATCAGTATGAAGATAAGTGTGTATATCAAGAAAAAGGAGGCAAATATGGATCAGTGTGGGGCTGAAAGAAACAGATCCTGGAAATAAAAGGCAAGTGAAATTGAGATCCTCCAGGAGGAGAATATAAATCCCTTAAAATGTGCAAAAATCTTACAGTAGAATATGGATTATAGGCTTGTTTGACACCTGAGTCACAAATGTTTGAGCTAAAACTTGAGAGTGACTCGCAGTTTGTGAATTGGTATCGGTACATCAAAAGGTATGAGTGGAACAGAATGGAAGGAAGAATCAGTTCAGGTAGAAGAAATGACACATGCATGGCAAATACCAGAAGACAGAGATTATTAAATATCAGAAGAGTGAAAAACAAGCTGACACTCACTGTCTCTGGCTCTTAATACATTCATACACAACTATTCCGGTTCTAAAGTTTGCATACTAGGTAAATAAGAAGATTTAACTAGGCCATCAAACATCATTTAGTTTACAGGAACCTAGACATATGCATTCATTTAAGTTTCTCAAATCTTTTCTTTGGGAATTGCATAAGTAACTCACTGTTGTCAAGTGCACTGAAAATTATTTTGCCACACTTTTAGCAGCACTGCTTTGCAGCACTATTTTTAGAAGAGAACTACTTCCCAGCAGTCGACTGAAGCGTTTCTTTTTGTGGTTCTTTAATCCAATCTATGCCATTCTTAAGTACAAATCCTGGAATCTGCCCAGTGAAGATATTCTAGGGTAGCCTAGCATCCATTTCTCAATTATGCTGTTGTTGCATGACAATACAAGTTCTCTAAATTCCTGATGATAATTAAGCCACAGATGTATGATTAAATGTATTCAAGCCTAAGCAAATTAAGTCAAATAAAATTCTAGTGTTCTTCTCATCAGAGAAATATAACCAGGCTTATATAGAAATTTCCATTCTTGCTCGGTAAACAGTTATGTTTTATCATGTAGTTATGTTTTCAAGTGGACAAAAAGTAATAATTTATTATCCGTCACAGAATCCATTCTGTCAATAGCTTTCTTTTAAAACACCTTCAGTATTTAAAGAAACTTGGGGGAAAGAATATTTTAAAACACTATGAATAGAAAGTCTTCTCAAAATGTGACACTGAGCCATCATATGTTTTATATTAATAAAGACAAGCTTAGAAGAAAAAAAATAAATTATTTTTACAAATCTACCAACAGATGATTCAATTAAATACTTATTGAGAGCTTTTTATGCCATTCACTGGGGACACATATCAGTAAGATTTAATCCTCAAGTTTATAAACTAATGAGGGAAACAGAGAAATTGAGAGTTCACATCAAAATTCTAATCATATTAACAAAGGTATGCACAAGATATACTAAGAGCTTTAAAGAGAAGCCACCAATCTCTCTGGAGTTCAGGGAGGATTTCACATAAATAGAGACGAGCCGGTAGAGTAATGGGGAAAGGAAGTGTTAGGGAGTTAAGTCACTGTTTCAGAAAATATTAGTAAGACCAATTTGACCACCTGATGGTACAGATATAGTATACCTCTTTTATTTTTCCAGGGGTAATAAATCCCTGATTTTGTTTGTTTAGTTGCTGTTTTTATTACTTATCTCAAGTTTCAAAGTGGTATTTAAAATTTTTATTATTTTCTTGTACTTTTGACAGAGGGATGTTATATCCATGCTTACCAATTAGGGTGACAAGGCACTGTGTCAATTTGCTGTACCATTCCCTCCTTGAAGGTAAGTGCCACCTTCACTTTTTGGGCACAATTTGACTATGTAATTGTATTCAGTAATTTTCGGTTCCAATATCATTCATTTTATGTTTGTGTTTCTTACTTTTTCTTTTCCATAGTTGCCACAAGACACAATGATTTATACATAAAAGCTCTGCGTCATGGTTAACAAAACTAGAAAAGTATGCTACTTGACAATATCAGAGCTTGAGAGTTGATATCTTTATGATATCTTATGATATTTTTATAATATCTTCATAAAGTTGATATCTTTATATTCAAGTTGTGTTGTCTAAATCAGAATTCAATCACATTTATAAGCTAGAAATAGCTTTTACAGTCCTTAGAGCTCATAGTGTCTACTCCAAGACTATTAAAAGAATGAGAGGATTCATTGCTACCAGGTCTGCCTGCAGGCACAATAAATGTAGGGATATTCTTTTATTTATTTATTTTTAAAATCAATATTTGTTTGAATGTAATTGACCCATGAGGAAGAAATATCTGTTATGACCGGTAAGCACTGAGTTACCATTAGCTATATGGAATATATACCAAGCTAGTTTTCTGAGAAGACATTTATACATCAAATCCACAAATGAAGTACAGCCCTTGTCTGAAACATAGATTCTTAATGAACTTTCTAAATAACCACGTGGTTACAAATAATAGTAAGGATACCTCACATCAGAGTACTTTGTTTATACTTAACTATAGTTCTGAGTAATTTTGTAGATAAAACAATTCTATTTTCTAGTTACCTTTACTTCCACTCTCTGCAGATTCATTATTCTTAAGTTTTCCTATTGATTCATTAGCTCATACTTAAAAAAATTTTATATGCTATTATTTCCTGAATTTGTACAGGGTCAACCTGAACAAGAAAGTATTTAGACAGTGTTTCATTATGGTTTATACAAATACAGTGTGTGAAATTGATGCTTAGTTCCAGCTAAAGAAGAAAAGAAAGGGTTATTTCACTTACATCCATTAAAAAATAGAACTCTGACCACAATAAATCTTTTTATTCAGTCCTAGAAAATTAATTGTTCTTGTTCTGATTATCATGGTGCAGTTAAGAGTCTACATTTACAAAGTCATCAGCTACTAGATTAAAAGAGTCTTGGAAATCCTGACCCAGTTCCATTTCCACATAACGAAAAGGATTTTATAGTGACAATGTCAGCTCAAACTAAAAAACCAGCCAATGCATCTACTACCTGCAATATTAGACAAAAACACTCAGTAGCAAGCACTCTTTATTGAGACTATTATTCTTTTGAAATTTCTCCCAGGACACTTATTCAGGGGCCTATAGACAAGTACAAGGGAAGAACAGAAACCATATGTCAATAATGAGATGGAAAATTCTGGTTAATTTATTATAAAATATTGAAATTTCAGAAAGAAGGCTGGAATCCTCTATTGAGATAATGATCAACTTTTAAAGATTAAGTCAATGAAAACCCTGAGAGTAAGAAAGTATTAACAGTGAGATTTTGACAAGTCTCCAGAGACTTCTAATTCATCTCATAACATGTCTGCTGTACTTGTTAGGAATGGACAAGAGACTACAAAGTAAATTTATAAATCAATTTCATGACAGTTATTGACAGTCATTCTACATGAACAGGATTGTGCTTTTATCCATCCTGGGAAGGACACAAATGCTGAAATATTTTTAACATTGCACTGGTATCTACTTAACCTAGGGGCCTTGTTTGAGTTTCTCTTTTTGATTTGTCAATACTTTCCAGAGTGAAGGCTTTATAACTAGGACAGATCTTTGTATATTTTAAGCTAATTAGAAATAGAGAAAATGCCAGGTATACATACATTTTTGCATCTCTTTTTCTTTTATAGAGTAAGAGGAAAAAAATGTTGGTGACAGTCAATTTCCCTGGTGACAGACCAGGGAAATTTCAAAGGTAGTATGGGGAAGAAATCTAAGTTTTATTTTCCTGAAATTGAGTTCTTAAATTTGAATTTAAGTCAAAAGACTTACAAGATATAAGACAAGGTCATAGTATTACATATTTAAAAAGAAGAAATTGTTTCAGTTTGGGTTTAGAGTGATAATATTTAAGGTAAACAAAACAAGTAATAATGACTATATATTAGGAACTTTAACTTTTACGAGAATTTTTATTAATGACTGAAAAGAATCAAAAAGAAGACAGACATAAAAACAGGCTTCCAAGTGAGAGCATTTTGGTGACCTAAGGAACCTCATCTATCTGATCATGGAATATCATTTTTTCATTTCTATGTAATAAATAGGATATATAAAAAATATGTCATTTTAACAGAAAGAAAAAAATAAGATTTGTTTTTACAATCCACGTAACATTTTGCATTAAAGGAGTCACAAGCTATTTTCCATACTATGGATTAATCTATAAAATTTGTACCTAGCTCTGTCTAAATTTATTACACTTTAATTTTTTTATAAACTCATTACTTACAAACAAATCCCTACAAGTTATTACAACAACCTGTATACCTCCGCATATTTGTAAATGATTGTATCCACTATAGTTAACCAGCATAATCAATATTTGTTCCCATAAACAGAAAAACTAAAACTGTGGAGATAACCAAGAACTGTCGTTCCCTAGCACTTCAGCAAATTACTATATTCATCCTCCAGGAAGGCAGTCCTTCCCTAGCAATGCATGCTATTTCTTTAAGATTTTTTAAAAATACTTTAATTTTTGAGAAAATTTTTAGATTTAGAGAGAAGACAGTACAGAGGACACTCAAACCCTCCACACCCCGTTTCCCCTATTATTAGCATCTTATATTGGTATGGTACTTGTGTTATAATTAATGAAACAACACTGATTATTATTAACTAAAGTCTGTAATTTATTCAAATTTCCTTAGTTTTTATCTAATGTCCTCTTAGCGGGAGACCACTGTAGGACCAACGGCAGGCTGCCCCAAAATATGCCACTTTGGCCTACTATTTTAAATAAAAAGTACTTAAGAGACAGCCTGTACGAGGTGGACACTCAGAACCTCTTCTGTTTTCCCTGAAAGCAGGAAATAAATCTCCCATGTGAAACATACCCCTTTGTATCAGTAGGTAAAGAGACATCCTTGTCATGAGAAATAGGAATTTAGAGCTGAGAAAGCTTTATAAACAACTCTTGTTAATTTTTAATAATTTAGTACTCCACCGCAAAATCTGTGTAAAATTCATTACTAATTGAAGTTCCTAAAGTTAAGTTTTCTTTGTCCTGTCAATTCCTCTTGCCGGCATTTCATACTGTCATTTGGGAGGGAGAATATCGTACTGTCATTCCCCTGTCAATAGGGGAAGGATTTTAGCCATTGCAAAAATTTGTAATAAATAATACCTCATTGTTTTAATTTGCAATTCCTGAGTGACAAATAGTGTTGAACATTTTTTCACTTGTGTATCTGCCATCTGTGTATCTTCTTTAGTGGAATGTCTGTTCAGATATTTTTCCATTCTCAATTGTTTTTTTATTTATTTAACTGTTTTTATTTATTTAACTGTTTTATTTATTTAACTGAATTTTAAGAGTTTTTCCTTTTATTTTGGCTGCAAGTCCTTTATCAGCTATGTGGTTTATAAATATTTTCTTCCAGCCGGATTTGTCTTTTGATTCCCTTAACAGTATCTTTAGCAGAGCACAAATTTTAATATTCTTAAAGAAAGTCTATTTAATCATATTTTACCATTTTTGTATTTCTGATTCATGCTTCAAGGTCTTTATTTACAAACTCGTTGTCAAACTCAAAGCCACCTAGATTTTCCACGTACCTTTCTAGGCATTTAATTTAATCTACTTTAATCTGGTTCTAATCACACATAAAAACACAAATTACTACTAATATTATGAATTCTTCAATAACATTTTGCTTAGATATTTTAAGTAGAAAAACTAAGTTTAGATAATGTTCAACAAAACCTGAAGCCCACAAGTGCATACTGTTTTAGAAGAAATCAGTTACTATCATTTAACTAGATACATACTTTTTACACTTTCATGCCTTTAAACCATTTGTGAAAATACAAACACCAAAAACAAAACGTGACCAAAAAACAAATTTGGGAAATTCAGAAAATATTAAGCATCTTTCCACCAGAAAATAAACAGGTCTTTTGTAGATTACACTATTACGTTTGCAACATTTTTCACAAGTTAACCCAATCACAACACACCTAATTTTTTAAAAAAGTAAACTCATTTAAGTTTTTCAAGGATTCACATATATTAGGATATATATATATATACACACACACACACACACACATATATATATACCATATCTCACTAAGTCTTACATAATTGTAAGTATTGCGCTGGATAGAGAATTTTTGTTTGCATTTTCACCTACAGTTTACTAGCCTAAGTTTACTTCATGTTCCCTTTCTCTTTATCTTAGGATTTAATAACAAAGGGTCACTGAGGTAATTCACAACTAAACTGTCTTTTGTTGAGTTACTGCCTCAGCAAGTGTGTGAAGCTTTCAAAAAGGTCTTAAAATACTTAAATACTTAAAATACTTAAAAGAAAAGTTTTGTATTCTTTCCTCAAAATTCTTGCATTCTCTTATTTTAAAGTTATATGTGCACCTTATTTTCTATACGTTAATCAAAACAGATTATTTTCACATGTAAGAAATTTGTAATCATTAGTAAGCTAATTATTAGTCTTCTTTGGAAAAGGGCAAAGTAGCCACGAATTCTTTGTATCTCAATTTTCTCTTACCTTGAATCTGGCCAAAAGATTTCAAAGGCTGCGTTGCTGCATGAAATCGGAGGATAAGTCATAAAAGGTTGTTTAGCTTCCATCTGAACTTGATGAAATGTTTGTTGTTAGGATGTCCTTTTCTTGTGCCACCTCTTGTAAGCTGTGATGTGTGTGTTTGGTTTTGGTTTTTTCGTTTGTTTCGTTTTTGTTTTTCTCGACACCTTTATTGAGATGACTCACAGAGCCACTGGGCACCGGGGATCACAGACAAACACTGATAGACCTGGAGCCAAGCAGCCTGGTGGCACCAAGTGAGTTCCTCAGGAGTCCCTTGCAAAGCCTCTCATAAAGAATTGGTCCCCACCGTCCATCAGCCATGGCACCTCATACCTGACTCCCTCACCATCTCGAACACCAGGAAGCCCAAATGCTGGGAGAAAATGCCTGCTCCAGCTCAGTTCTGAGGCTTGCCACACGTGGGTTCCAAACGCTTCTCCAAACCTCGTGCTCTCCCGCGAAGCAAGGGAGGCAATTCAGAAAACAAATCAGCAATAAAAAGAGAAAGAACCCTAGGTGCCCCGGACCGCTTTACTTTCCGAGGTCCCGGATGGGAGGCCCACGAAGCTCGCCAATGCCAGCTGCCCCTGGGGGTCTGGAGCGTCGCCCCCACCCCCGCGTCCGTAGGCAGGTCGTCCTCGGTCCAGTGCAATGTGGGCAGCACGTTTGTCAGGGTGCTGCAGGCCTAGACTGTTCTTGAAGGGGTGGAGCCCCATGGGACCCAACTACCTCCGCAGGTCCTGCAGTAAAGTCTCACCGTCCCGTCGGGCCTGAAGCACAACAGTTTCCAGAAAGGAGAGCTGGTGCCCAACCACGGAGAGGAAGGTCCACTTAGGCCTCCGATATCTGCTGAGTGTCACTGCTGATCATGTCAGTCACGCTTCAAAACTCTTTCAGCCTGAGGGGCATTCCCTCCATGGTCTTTTCCACCTCCTTCGCCCTCAGCCTGGACTCCGCAGTGTCTGGGAGAACCCGCGAAGCACCACGCACGCACCGACTCTGGAGGTCGGCGCCCACCATTAACACCTAGACGCAGTGGGTGGAGTCCAGCAGGCGGAAGCTGCGACCGAGCTGGTGGCCACGCCCTGGCCTCAAAGCCCGGCCCGTGGCTCTCTGCAGGCTGGCTCCCCACCCTGTGTGCCTGGTAATAAATCAGCCTAAGCTTAGACATAATGTGAGAAATTCGAGTTTTAAAGGGCAAAAATAAAATATAAGGGGGTATCAGTAAAATGGGGCTTAGGATAATTTCCTGATCCAAGGTGTAGCCATAACGCCTTTATTATAAATAAATAATATATATAAATATATTATAATATATTATAAATATATATAATATATATAAATAATATATATAAATAAATAAATATTATTATTTATCTGAAAAATTTAAGGCAGAGACTTTTACAAGAGACACTTAGTTGAAAAGAATTTTGAGAATCTTAATGGTGAGACACAAAACTAAGCCAGCTAAAAGGGCTTGTGAGGGTTTTAAATGTGGGTCTTCTTGACTTTTAGGGTGGGCAAAAGGTCTTCTAAAATACTTAAGGTACTGTCCCACGGCACCCTCCCTTCCAAGATAGAGAAGGATCTATCTCAAAGGGATTTATGTCAGTAGCTTTATCTCAGGAGAGTGAATGGGAAAAAGATCCCTGGGAAACTTATAACCATGTTAAGAGTTTTTTATCAGTAGTAAGACTGTTAACTTAGACAATAGAGGTCAAAGACAGTTCAAAATGAAAAGATATTTTAGGCTCTCAACCTCCTTGCAAAAACAGGCCATTTCTTATTAAAAAAAAAAAAAAGATGTAGAGAATAATCTGCCTCAAGGACATGTACCTGAAGACTCCATGCCTCCACATCTGGACTTAATTAAGATGATGAGCTCCTGGTCCTCAAGCTAGACCTTGATGCTCCAATAGGTGAAGTGTATAAGGCCCTTGAGAGATGAGTGTCTATTCCATGTGTGATAAATATAAATAATTTTAGGCCAGTTGTAGCTGATTAACTATGACCACAATTAATTTGCAAACCCCCTCCCACACTGGGAGGTGGAGTCTTACTTCACCTCACCTGGAATCTGGGCTAGGCCTATGAATTGCTTTGACCAACAGAATGTGGTGGGAGAGACCTGTGACTTCCCAGTCTGGATGGTAGGAAGTTTTCCAACATCAAATAGGCCTCTTAGGATGTTCCCTCTTTGAACTTAACTGCCAAACTGTCAAAAACCCAAGCCACATAAAAAGGTCAAGTACAATTGCTCCTGACAATGACTGCAGCCTGAACTTCCAGATAATTGGCTGGCATCATGGGCCAGCCATGTGAGTGAACAATCCAGTTGAGTCTTCAGATGTTCAAAGACCCAGCCACTATCTTACTAAAATTACCCAAGATGCCTCAACTGAGAACCACCAACCAAGTCTACGGGACACACAGATCCAACAAAGATAATAAATTGATTTTTTTAGCCACAAAATTATGGAGTGGTTTTAAAAGCAGTAATAGATAAGCAAAACAATAGGCAAAGTTACAGTAATCTGTTCAGGAACTATTTTATATTCACACAGTGGAAGAATCTTAGAATCGCGAGCAAGCTCTAGAAATCTGAAAGAGAAGAGTGTATGTCTGAATTTTTCCTTATTTTATTACATGTTGTTTTCTTCAGTAATTGTCCAGTTAGACTCTAAGTTAAGCTAACAGTTCAAAATTTAAGGTTTATTAATATCTTGTTTTCAGCACATAAAGCATTTTCTCACATATTGACTTGGCTTATTTATGTATTTCTATAGAGATTTTCTACTTTCTTTTGAGATAAGAGGGAGGAAATGTTATGTACTCTGAGCCCTTCAGATGCCTCAAGAAGTGATTAAAGCTCTCTGAAGACCAGAAGCAATCAATGCTGTGTCATTTATATTCTCATTCTAAAACACGTTCAGGTTGATCCATACACTTGTTATTTTAACCTGGCAAGGTTTTTACATAGGAAATTAGAGCTTTGCATTGTCTAAGCTATAATTTAAAAGACCAAAAAATGCATCTATTTCTCCCTATTAAAAATAGATATGTCTCTGAATTAGGCATGCTTGAAGGAGAAACAATTTATTACTGTTTTGGCCAATTAATAAATACAAGTTTTCCAAAAAAGAAAAGAGGAAAAGAGAGAGAATAAGGAGGCTGTAGACACAGAAGAGCTATCAGTATAAATTATATTTAAATATTATAAATAGATGAATGTAATCATTATATTTAATATATAATATAAATAATATAGTCCTTGTAAGAAAAAGACAAATTACATTTCTTTTTTTAGAAGAATAGCACTTTTATTTCTTTTTCCCATTCAGGCATAGGCAGATACACACAGAGGCTGCTGACCTCAGTGTTGCAATTTCAGCCATGAGTCAAATAAAGAGAGGACACAAATTGTTGTATCTTAGTAAAATTGACTGATTGGTTGCATCAGTTCCAGAACAGAAGGTTAGAGCAACACAGGCCATTTCAAAGGCATATCCTGATGTTTCCTGATCTAATGTTGGCTCCTTATTCTACTGGACATAATTTTTTTTTTCTGGTTCTGACTTGCTTGAGCTTATGGTGGCACATAAGAAGACAAATACCAGGATTTTATCAGCAATTGACAGACAACTAGGCAACAGCACAGGCTGTGACAAAAGCTTTACTTTCAACTTGACTAAACCACAGTCTTGTGACATGATAAAACAGAAGCAGATGACCCAAAAGCTGGGAAAACTCAGGACTCTTAAGGCAAATAGAAAAATGAAAACATTTTAAAAACCCCTCAAATATAAAAATGCTTGGTCCATATAAGCAAGACCACCGAAACCAAAACTGGGAGTAAAACTAGTGGCCAAATAGAAGCCAAAGCAGATTTGGAATCAGAAATGATCTTGGGAAAGAACTAAAAATAATCGAGAGAGTCAATGAGAGGCGAAGCACCTGATTCAGAACCTGAAACTAAACTGGAAGAGTGGGAGCTTTCTAGTATGAAATCTACTATGCAAGCTAAAGAATATGGCCCTGGGTACGGGACACCCATTGCTGTTGCCTTCATCAACTGTATAGTATCATCAGGGCTGGTGACTGGATCCACTGAAGCATCTCCAGTGGAAATGTTATTTATGATATAAAGACTAGAAAAAAATAGGGGAAAATATTTTACTTTCACATGGTTTCTGCACAAGAAGGATAGACTTTAGAAGATTCTTTTTATCACCAAGTTAAAAAAATACAATAAGTACTTTAAACAAATGAGTTTACCAAGGTTATAGGTAGTCTGTTCATACTGGATAGTCATTTTATAAAATTATATCTGGCAATGATTGCCACAATTTAAGAAAAATCAAAGATAAAGTTGTTTCCCCTGGTGAACATACAGAAAATGACTCAAGATTACAGGTATTTGGTTATCCTGGTTTAACTATCTCAGAGTGAAATGAATATACCTTTGTTTTATTACTCTCTGATTATGAAATATAATGGAAATAGATATCAAATGATATCAGGGCAGGATGTCAGTTTACTTTCCCAATTTGCTTGGCCATTATTTTTCAATCATTTCATTCTGTCAGACTTGCCTAGACTTCCAATATTAACATAATATGTACCCAGATCAGCAATTTCAAACCTATCCTTTTGTCTCTGTGTTGAGCTCAGTACACCAATTCAGACCTTTCTTCCATATTGTTGAGTTCTTGTTGAGAACATTGATATTCATGTTTCCCCTTACTTCCAGTGAGTCTCACACAGGCTTCCCTTCACTTTCCAACTTGAGGCATTGAGTATCTATCTGGTTTTTATCATTTCTTTTACAGTAAGTCCCTTGGGTTCTCATGCAAAAATTTCTATCCTCTTTCCTTGGGGTACAACAACAGGAAATTTTTATTAAACATCTGAATAGATCTTAATATAACACTCCTGCAATGCTTGGGTAAAGTAAAACACCCTTTTTTGTCCATTAGAGTTGTTCCATCTCTGTCAAGATTTGTTCTGGTGTGACTTTCTTCTGTGCAACTTGGAGAATTGAATAAATGGTGACAATGAAGTTGCAAAGTTAGGCAGAGGCAAGATCATAAAAATCATACTGTGCTAACACCAATAACAATAACAATAAGAACAGGCAATCAAGTATAATAAATATATAATAATGGTCACAATAGCTAGCTACTTACTATGTGCCAGAATTTTACATGCATAATCACATTTTTTTCCTTTGCCATTAATTATAAACTATCTTTATGGTTTTAAGTTATCACACATTGCTAATGTAAAAGCCTCCAATATCTAATTCACCAAGTGACCAATTTGCTGAAGATCTAATTAACTAATGATCAATTTGTGGCATCTCAATTTTCCAAATTTAACAAATTAAAACATTTATCAGTTTACTAAAAATGGTTTCAACAGAATTAACAGGAGACATTATAGCATTAGCAAGAATATGAAATATGATTACAATTAATGTATTTTTGAATACTGAAATTTTAATTTAACAGCACTACTTATAATAAAGATTTCATCATTTTTTAAAAATAATTATTTCCTTTGGAAATTCTTCATCAATCCTCTATATCATTTAGTCTTGACAAACTTTTATCTTTTTTTCGAACTTTTATCTTTTATCTTTGTCATTTTTAGGGTTTTAATCAATTTTTAAATTATTTTAATTATCTCTTTATAATTAAATTATATCAAAAATTAAGAATGAAACGCAGAGATCATCTTCTTATTATCATTCTTTCCTTTTCCTATACTCAACAGTTTCTTTTTTACCTGCAACTGTTTCTTCTCATTGACATATCCAAACTGCTCTGTATTAGAGGCATGGAATTTTAATACATCTGAGTAATCCCAGATATTTTAAAATTCTGATTTAAATGTAATGTATGTTTTATTTCTGAAAAATAAGAATTAGAAATTATACTAAATACCTTAAATTTGAAAACTATAAAGTGACATTCAATCATTTAAAATTAAAGAGAAAAAATAATCCTATTATAGCTGTTAAACTGTCCATTCAATGAATTATATTTTTGCAAGTTGATTTTTCTTAGTTTTATTTTAACAAATTGTTCAGAAAATTGTATTTTCAAGAATTGACTTTTAGTAAACTCTTTCTATGAATCATTTTTCTTGCAGTTTTATAACTACTAATAGAGATGAAAACAGAGTTATGAATATGAGTTTTAGTAACTTGCCCAAGGTAACTTGGTTAGTAAGAGGCAACTCCGGTTTTCAGATTCTTAGGATCTATACCATACTTTAATATTTACCATACCAATTTATATCATATTTTAATCATTACTCTATGCTGTCTTTGCAATTATTAAAATTCTGATTTTTTAAAATTAATTCATTTTAGTTTTCATTGTTTACAGTTCAGTGGTTTAAATGGAATCATGAAGTTAAAGATTGTGTTGCTTCCTAATGAGTAATTATTCTAACATACCCTGAAGATCTTTGCTAAGTAGGCACACAGCCTGGATACATAAAGTCAACTTGGGGATATGCCCTGAAGAGCTAGCACTACTTGATGAGGGTAACTTACATGACCAATAGTGTTAACTTTTATAATAAAAGTAACAAAGAGACACTGTAATATGAATATATACATAGGAGCATAAATAATTTGTAATTTAGAAATACTCATCTAGCAACATTATAGAGAAAAAGGGATGAAGCTAGAGACAGAAAGTTCAGATAGGAGACATTGACGTATCTTACAATTAATGACAAGGGTCAACATAAAGGTATTAGAAGCAGTGATTGTTAAGCACAACAAAGACTAGAAATAAAATAAGTGGGATTTGGTAATTTATTGGGGCAAGATTGCAGGAAGAGGGAAAAAGGTTATGGTCTGAGTACCCAGGTCAGTAGTCCTACTTCCCATCATGATAGTAAATTGAGATGGAAATGACTCTTGGTAAACGAGATGATGAAATTAGTTTCATATCTGTTAACTTTGAATGATTGTGACTCATTCAATGGAAATGTGTACTAGGAATAGCAGTGGGTCTGTGTGTGTGTGTGTGTGTGTGTGTGTGTGTAAGAGAGAGAGAAAGAGAGGGGGGGAGCATGTGCTCAGAGGCTGGAGTAGTCTCTGTAAATATTTTTTTTAAGATTTTATTTATTAAAAAAAAGATTTTATTTATTTATTTGACACAGAGAGAGAGATCACAAGTAGGCAGAGAGGCAGACAGAGAAAGAGGGAGAAGCAGGCTCCCTGCTGAGCAGAGAGCCCAATGCGGGGCTCGATCCCAGGATCCCGAGATCATGACCTTAGCTGAAAGCAGAGGCTTTAACCCACTGAGCCACCCAGACACCCCAGTCTCTGTAAATATTTTTGAATGATCAGTCTATATGTGGAAATTGAAGCCATGGATATGTATGAGACTGAAAAAAGAAAATGTCGGAAAGAGACATAGGCCAAAATAGATCTCTGGGAAACTCAAATATTTAGAGCATAGAAAAAAATAAAAAGATCCTGGAAAACTGAAAATAAGCAATTGGAGGAACAGGAAGAAACCTATGATAGAGCAGTAACTTAAATGGCAAGCAGTAAGTTATTTTTCAGGACTTATCTGACAAAATAAGGAAATGCCCAATGTATACTGAACAACTTTACAGTTCAAAGTTGGAGAAATTCTGAAGAAAAGTAAGACATGGGCAAATATCCAATGTGTGTCTAAATAAATCATTGGTAATATTGGTGAGAGTAGATACTGTGGTAGGGTAGAACTAGTTGTGGGCTACCAAGGAAATCTTAAAATACTTTTATCTCATAAGAAGAAACAGTTTTCTAATGTATTTTGTTGAAAGAAATTATGATTTAAAAAATTATTTGCAGGGTCACCTGGGTGGCTCAGTCAGTTAAATGCCTGCCTTCAGCTCAAGTCAAGATCCCAGGGTCCTGGGATCAAGTCCCACATCAAAATCTTTGCTAAGCAGGGAGCCTGCTTCTCCCTCTGCCTTCTGCTCCCCCCCCCCTCTCTCTCTCTGACAAATAAATAAAATTTTTTTAAAAAATTGTTTGCAGATATGAGGATAGAGAATACACCAGATAAATGCTGGATCTTTCAAAACTACTACATATTCCTGTTTTGTCCAGCCTTGAAGTTTCAGTGTCATATATTCCTGAAAAATGTAACAGTGAACCAAGAAAAATGACATCTAAATACCAGGAAATTATTACGTAATAATTTTCAGATCTGTTATATCTTTACACATTTCATGTCTGTATATATATATATATATATAAAATAAAGAATTGTTAAACTTTAGTAAACCTGATAAATTTTAAAATAGATTTACTTATTGTCAATTGAGTCTTCATAATAAATATGTATATAACTCTTATCATTAAAACACCTGATTATTAATGATAAATAATCACTTACAGAACATATCAATTCATACATACATTTTTAATCCTAAGGAATATAACTTTTTTTTCAGAAAAACTTTGGGAAATATACATGCAACAGAGAAATACTGTTGTTATGTAATATTTTAAACCTTTGTAGCAGAACCAGAATGTGTTTTAAATACACTGCTGAAAGGCATCTGAGTGGCTTAGTCGGTTGGGTGTCTACTTTCCACTTGGGTCATGATCCTGGGATCCCAGAATGGAGTCCAGTGTTGAGTTCCCTGCTCTGCAGGGAGTCTGCTTCTCCTTCTTCCCCTCCCCTCTGCTTGTGCTCTCCCGCTCTCTTATACTCTCTCTCTCTCTCAAATAAATACAGTGCTGAAAAAATTCAAATTTCATAATAAAAGTTTACTGAAATGAAAGTTTAAAGTTAAGAGACAAACTGAGTCTCCCTCTCCCACTTAGAAACTAAGATAGCTTATTTTGTGATAGACATTGTACTGTGTGGTTAGAAAAGGGTAAAAAGATGCTGTGTATCTTATCTCCTCTTTCTAAAATTCACTACTAAGTTTAGGAGAAGTTAAAAGACACAGTGTGCTCAATGCTTTACATGCAGTCATAAGTTGGATATTTACTTCAGCATATTTAACTATCAAAATGAGCCTATGGTAGGCAAATATTATATTTGTTTTACAGATAGGGAAACTGAAGCTCAGAGAGTTTAATCTTACCCTGTTAAAAAGCCATCATGGCCTATATTTTATGTGATATTATCTGACAACAAAACCATTGCTCCCAACCACTAACTTAGGTTGCAAATTGGAAAGAAGAAAAGGGTTAATCGCAGATTGGTCTTTATCTTACAGGCCCAAAGATGGTCCTGGTAAATAAATAAATTACCTGAACCCACCTCTGTCCCCTAAAAAAGGCCTTGTAAACATGATAAAGCCATGGAAAACAAAGAGTTCCTATATGTAAAAGAGTTTGAGGAGGACACACCAAGTTTTCCCAGATTACTTATTGTAAATTAGTCTAGAATATGAATATATGGGACTAACAGCCAGAAGAAAAAGGTTAGTCCTGCTAACTGTAAATCTACGTAGTTGATAGTAAACTACTGAAACAGCTAAGTGATATTTCCATATGCATTACACAAATTCTCAACCTGTCTTTTATTCGAAAACCAAAATGTGCCTAATGCAGAACAGAGAGGGCATTCTTAGATAGTACTCTCCTCATGGGTAGGACTGTTTCATTTACGGCTAAAATTTGCCTATATCCTTTGAAACATTAGCAATATCGTTACAGGCAAGATCTATGATTTCTGTGGTCTAATTTGATCAATCAAGTAGTCTTGGGAGCACAGAGAACAGAGTATCAATTTTGCCTGAAGCAGAGTTCCAAATAAGTTCACAGAGGATATGACTGCTAGGATAGTTTGTGAAGCCTAAATTCATTTGCCAACTAAGGGAGTGGGTATGGAGCACAGATGGCTGAGGGAAAGCATGACAAGAAATCATTTATTATTTGCAATGAAATAATAAATGCAACCTCTAATAACAATATGTTTAGTAGTCTTTTTCTTTCAAAGTAAAAAAGATGTTTGTAATTGACAAGGGCATGCTGTTTTCTCAGGTTGAGATAATCATCCATGAAAACATTTTGCACAAATGATCAAAGGCTAAATATAAAACAAAATCAAATTAAGGGATGAACTCAAGAGCAATTATTCACCATCATTGCAATTACTATGTTTATTGTAACTAATATTAATTACTAGGCATTATCCTAAGTGCTTAACATTGATCATTTCATTTAATTATTAAAATACCTTTGTACATTTGTGCCCCTTTTCTATTTCATTCTACAGGTGAAATAAAGTTTTTAATAGCTTCAAATATCCATCGGAGATAAAAACACCAATCAAACTAACAACAGAAAATAGCTTTTTGAAACAGATAAAGTCCATCTACAAAACAAAACTTATAACTAAAATCTTAATAGTGAAATGTAAAAACAATTTCCTTTAAAATTAAGAATTGGAAAGTTACTGTGCTTCCATTAATCTTATTTAACTTTTGCAAAACGCTTTGGTCAGTACAATAAGTAAACGTATTTAAAAATCATAAATAAAGCAAAATTGCAAATAGAAGAAATCTCTCATTTTTGTAGATATGATTAACCACATAAAAAGCTGTAAATTATCTAAAGAAAAATTATTGGGGCACCTGGGTGGCTCAGTGAATTAAAGCCTCTGCCTTCAGTTCAGGTCATGATCTCAGGGTCCTGGGATTGAGCCCCAGTCGAGCTCTCTGCTCAGCAAGGATCCTGCTTCCCCTTCTCTCTCTGCCTGCTTCTCGGCCTACTTGTGATCTCTCTTTTTCTCTCTGTCAAATAAATAAATAAAATCTTTTAAAAAAAGAAAAAAAAGAAAAATTATTAAAAACAAGAGCTTAGAAGTGTTGCTAGATATAAGATCACATTGCTAGCTAATTGCTAAATATAAGATCAAATGCATTTCTATATGTCAATATACAGTTAGTTATTCTAATTTTAGAAAGAAACCATTCAAAACAGAACCACAAATTATAAAGTGCTCAGGAATAAATACTGAAATGTATATAGTTAAGACTTTATTTAACTTCCTATTACATAACTTTATTATATAGTTAAGACTTTATCCATATGGAGATAATGAGAAATTTTACTAAAAAACATTAAAAGGGGGCGCCTGGGTGGCTCAGTTGGTTAAGCGACTGCCTTTGGCTCAGGTCATGATCCTGGAGTCCCAGGATCGAGTCCCATATCGGACTCCTGGCTCTGCGGGAAGTCTGCTTGTCCCTCTGACCTTCTCCCCTCTCATTCTCAGTCTCTGTCTCTAATAAATAAATAAAAAAATCTTTAAAAAAAAAATTAAAAGGAATGAAAATAAATGAAAATACACCATTTCTACAGATAGTGTCAAAGTCAAAGATTCCTATGATAGACTATTAAAAAATAATTTCTGGAAAGATAAAGACAGGGTTTTTTAAACATAGCACTATTGACATTTTGGGCTGAATTGCTCTTTGTTGTGGGGAGCTGTCTTGTGCATTTTAGAATGTTTAGAAACATCCCTGGCCTCTGTTCCATAGACTCCAGTAGAATTCGTCACCCCATTATTATAACCAAAACTGTCTCTGTACATTTGCAAATATCTCCTGGAGGGCAAAATGATTCCCTTTTGAGAACCACCAGATGACAATTTTTAAAGAAAACATGTAAATATATAAGATCACTTTTAAATAATGATACAGAAAAGACTCTTGGAAATAAACAAAAGCATATAACATAAAGAAAAATGTTGATAAATTAAAAAAATTAAATTTGTTACACATACCATAAAGAAATTGAACAAGTCAAAAACTAGGTGAAGATAATATTTGCAACATATCTGAAGTTAAACATTATTATTTTGAATGCATAAAATAACTCCTAAAAGTCAAAAAAGAAAAAAATAATAAGCTAGTAGGAAAATACAAATTAAAACTATAATTAGATCAAATTTTATATACCTCAGATCCACACTCTTATCTGGACATATTTCACAAACAGATTAGAGAGAAAATAAATTATAGAAGATTAGCATACATAGATTAATAGGTCACCAGATATAGAGATAAGATAGTTCTGTTCAGGTAAAGTTCAAAATGAGTAATTAAATAATATAATTAAACAATATTAAAAGTGCATACATACGTGGTAAAAACTACGAAGGAAGGATAAGCACAAAATTCAGGCCTGCAGCTGCCATCAAAATAGAGAATACAAGACGTTGAGATTGTTCCATTTCTTAAGCCAGAATTTAAGACCTATAGGCTTACTTTATAATTTTTAGACCACACATGTAAATTATAGATAATCTTTTGTAACATGGGCTATTCCATACTAAAAGAAAATACTTAAAAACTCCTAAACCTTGGAGAGGTTAAATGTATTTTTTAAGAGAAGTGTGGAGCGTGTAATATTATCCCATCTGTCACACTCCACAAATTGTGTTTTCACCCTTGAGGCAAAGATAAATATTTAATTTATTATTGTTCTCCTTCTGTGTTACCTCGATGCATATTTTAAATAAAAAAATGCTCAGAATATCATTACATTACTGGTAATTCTCCAGCACCAGTCGAATTAGATATAAATTCTTTCGTTATGTATTTAAGCCAGATATTTTACTTGACAATTACAATCTGTTGGCAGTGACAGCCAGGATGGCTATAGCTGAGCAACTATAATAACAAGTGAGACTTCAAAATGAAGAACTCTGCTAGGGAAAACAAGATATATATATATAACAATGATAACAGAAACAACTCACCGAGAAGACAAAATTCCAAGTGTTCGTACTCTTAATAACAAAACTTCAACTCACTTGAAGCAAATCTTGAGAGAACTAAAAGGAGAAAAAGACAAATCCATAATCATGCTGATGTCAATACTACTTTCTGAAAGAATGATGGCAGTTCATAGAATAAGTAGACAAAAAATCAATAAGAATATAGAATTGAACAATATTATGAATTAACTTGACCTAATTGATATTTATAGAACATTCCAACCAACAACTTAAAAGTCCACATTTTTTCCCTAAGTACACAAGGGACATTTGCCAAGAAAGACTACATGCAGGGCAATGAAACAAGTTTTATCATATGGAATGTGATAAATCTTCACAGCAGTTAAACAGTAAGTAAAAGATACCAGGGAAATCTCCAAATATTTAGAAAACAAATGATATAAACTTCTAAATTATTTTTCAATCAAAAGTAAACTACAGAAGACATTATAATGTTTTTTAATTAAAAGTGCTGTATATAAAAAATTTATAGAATGCCGCTCAAGAGCATATGAGAAAATTTATGGTATTAAATGTGTATACCAGAAAATAAGAAATATCTAAAATTAATTATCTAATCTCTCACTTTAAGAAATTGTAAATAAAGAGCAACTAAACCCAAAGTAGGTAGAGAAGGAAAATAAAGAGTTGTTGCAACATAAGTAAATGCAGTAGAAAATAGAACTGTACACTTAAAATTGGTTTGTGCGTATATGTACTTTTTACCTAAATGAATTTAATTTACTGAAAAAGCTGTGAAGAGGTATGCAATTTATTGGAAAATATTTCCAGTGATCATAGGCATAGAGTATTTATCCCTAAGGAAAAAGTTGCATATACAGAAGTATTTTAGCTCTCTTTAACTTAACAGTCCTTTAACAGAGAAAATGAACAAAAGTATGATACTAGTAACTCTCTTAGTGATTTCCATTTTATATGTGTTGCCATCATCTGGATTTCATCCATATCCATTTTATGAATGAACATTTAAGAGGTCTCTGGATAAAAAACATAAATGTTCATACCTCTGGATAAAACTGTTGATTCATAGGTTTATGTATACTTATATATGATTACAGAGTAATACATAGGTTTAATTCTTTTGGTATAATCTCAAGTTAAATCTCAATGTTAATTAGCAAAAAATTAAAATTTCAGAGTCCTATCATGTACTAAACAACTTTTATATATATTTTTGCTCAAGCCTCATAGTATCCTTATTAATGTTGAATCTACTTTTTAAGATGAAGACATGAAATATTATCGGACTTAAGCAATTTACCTCTTATAGCAGTCTCTGATCATATGTTCTCGAACACAGCATTGCATCTGCTATATCACATTGCCTTCCTCTTGACCTACATATTTTGATTTACTCTGTCTTATGAAACAGAGATACAGATGATAATTAAACTATAATAGCAATCTTTATACGCAATGAGCCCAATAGATTTTTTAAAACATCATTATAAAAGGAAGAGTTAGGGAAAACTTACTAATATATTTTTATACTAAAAGGGCCTTTAGATACAAGTTGATGGTTCTTCATTTTAAACTTATCTGGGAGAAAATTCACGTTTGTTAATTGTACTAATTTAGAGGAAATCATATTTTAGATATCTGATTTCAAATTGATAGGTATAATATGTGTACTTTTTAATCCAACTAATCCAGAAAGAGTTGAGTGCTAGATACTGGAATTATTTTACTAATGCACCAGTTACAGAAAACAAAGTTGGAAATATCAATATCATTGTCCTTTGAGCATGATTTTGGTTATTTATTTAAACACATTTTGACTCTGCAGTATATCAACTATGTACTAACTATACAAAGATGATTGAAACAGTTCACAGCATATTGAGGGAGAAAATGTGGAAAAAATCAAATTGGAATGTGATAGGAGTTACACTGAAATATGAACAGTAAATAATACTGATGCCAAAGAGGAAGTGATTAATTTTATACTTGAGCCTTAGGGGAAAAGGGTCTGAAAAGTTGCTGATTAATCTGACTAAAGAGATGGACATTTTAATCCAAAAGAAAATCATTTGTTCAGGGTTAACTACTTTATAAAATCAGAAGTTAATATTTTAAAATTTTGATATTAGTCTTCAAATATGTTTTCCACTATTAGTAAATCCATCAGTGACCTTAATTTTAAAGATAACCCTTCTTCATTAAATATCTTTTTCTTGGTACTATTGTCCTGAATCCGAGTTTGACCATAGCAAAATTTATTTGTGGGCCTATATGCATGTATGAGCAGTGTTCTAGAGTTTGGGATTTTTATTCCATTTACCTCAGATCTTTTTGGATGAGAATTCCCTAACTGATTATTTAAAAACTAAACACTTGTCTTTAGAGTCTCTTGTCTGAATAATTCCAATTTTTTTGATGAATTGAAAACCCAGCAAAAACATTAAATACTGGGTATCTGATGTCATTACTTCACTCCCTTTTAGTTTAACCTGGACCTTTAAGAAGGTATAAACATGCACAGAGCAGGAAACACATACCACTTTCTCTCTTCTAACGTATAAGGCACATTTCATCCACTGATTCAGATGAACTTTACAGCATAAATTTTATTATAACTTTGGTGCATAGAGTTAACCCTTAAGGGTTTCATGACTGTCTTCTATTCAGTATCTCATATTACCATGCTAATTACAATCTCCGGTGACAAATCCAAAATATATCTTAGAACATGAATAATGTACACATAAAAATCCTAAGTACTAATGTTTTAGGGAATTGGTTCATGTCTGCCTGATCCTTTGATACTCTTTTTCACTCTGTCCTTTCTGCATTGGCTTTCAGTGGGAATATCTTTGATGTATTTGTGTGAATGGGGACTTATTTTTAAAAATTTTCTTTATTTAAAAGAAAATTCTTAGCATCTATTTCTAATTTTGGAAAAAGAAGGACTGTTTGCCAGCAGCAAAATAGATATACACTGAGCCAGCTGCTCTGTTTCAAAGATAGAAAATATGCTCTGCAATCTTTGAAACTTCTGGAAAAATGTGATTTAGATTTTTTAAGTAACTCCGAAGCTAAATGATCTGGAAGGTGACACCCTTGTCAGAACAATTCTGAAAGAATAACCAAAGATTGAAACATCATCATTTCACATAGGAAAGAAATTAGTAATCATATATGTGAGCCATTTTTCTCACAGGAGTAATTATATTCTGTTGTGGTCTGTAGAAGAAAATGTGTGGGAAAATATAACTGGCCATGCTACTATGAAACACAATTAAATGGGCAAATTATAGAACACTTATAATTACCATAGTAATTCTGATTTATTTTATGGTATTCCAATTTTCAATAGCCTTGGAAGATTATAAACTGATATAAGAATTAAAAGATGATGGGGCACCTGGGTGGCTCCGTGGGTTAAAGCCTCTGTCTTTAGCTCAGGTCATGATCTCCGGATCCTGGGATCGAGCCCCGCATCTGACTCTCTGCTCAGCAGGGAGCCTGCTTCCCCGTCTCTCTCTCTGCCTACTTGTGATCTCTCTCCTCTGTCAAATAAATAAATAAAATCTTAAAAAAAAAAACCCCAAAATTAAAAGATGATGATTTTAGGGTTAATTTTTAGCAAGAAGACTTACTCCAGTAAGAGATATCTAAACTGTTTTTCCTGCAGAGACTCTTCTTTATGCCACATTGACTTGTGAGAGATTTTTGTTCCGTTTTGTTTAGCTGAACAGAGGTCAGAGAATCGGCTCATGTATTTCACTGATCCAGTACCTTCTTCACTGTTACTGGTTGCTTGGGACTTGAAAATTGTTTCATCGACTACTCTTTTTTTTTGTCATATCTGGAATAGAAAAAGGCAGCTTAAGATAATGTTCTAAAGGCAAGGTTATTGTTTTCAGGATTTCTGTTTTAACCATCTAAGTGACTTTATGCCTTGAAAAAATTACTGTAGCTTTCATTGGGGATTTGAGATAGAACAAATACACGAGTGTTCAATTCTCTATAATAACCAAACTATATATTAATCTTTATGAGACCACTGTAAAAAATTATTTCATTTGGGCAAAATTTATCCTCTAATTGTTGATTTTCTTGGCTTTCTTAGCTTTGGATCTTCAAATGACTATGTTTTAGAATTTCATTTGAAAACTCATTTTTAGAGAGCTTTGTTTTGTTTCCCTTTGTCTTGTTTTGTATTTTCTCTCTCTCTACTTTACACTCTTTCTACCTTCTTGTGCTTCCTGTGTTCAGTCTTCCCTTTCCTGTCTATGTTTATTTTATATTATATTTTGTAGGAGCCTGTATTTTTTGTTTGTTTCATTTTGTAGATGAATTTCAGAATGAAATAGGGGAAGAATCCTTTATTTAAGGAGAAGCCAGTTGCCAGTTGATAAAGATACTCAAAGAGTCAGGTTGAGAGGTCCATGTGGTGAGGAAATTAGGCCTCTCACCAACAACCTGGATGAACTGGTACAACCATATGAGAGATCCACATTGTATATGAAGATTCTGTCCAGCCAAAGCCATCAGATGACTATAGTCCCTGAATACAACTTCATGAATGATGCTGAGTAGGAACCACAAGCCAAGACACTTCAGGTTTCCTGATCCATAGAAATTATGTGTGATGATGCTCGTTTTAAGCTACTAGGTTTTGGGGTTGTTTGTTACACAGCAGTAGATAATGACTATATCCATTTATATTAATAACTTTGTCATATCTCAATCTCCATCTCCATCTTCCTCTATGTCTATGGTTAAAGCTAGAACCCTTTAGAAAATAGCACTAAAATTGTTAATTGGATGTAATAAAAGGTAATAATCAGTAGAAATTAATTTCCTATTTAAATCTTATTTAATGCCTTGTTCTTTGATAAAGATTACTTGGAAATAGTTCTGAAAATTGGTATAAACTAAAAATTAGCAGTCATACAATGCTCATTTTTTAGAAAATAGCCTCAGGTTTTAACTGCTAATTTGCATAAGGTGTTAATGAGATATAAATTATGAAAGTAACACCCAAATCCTGTGCTGGGACATAGTACTATCACTAGACCTCTGCATTACATTTCCCTTATAAATTGTTTACTGAAGCAATCATTTTTATTTACTCATTAAATATCATTTAAAGCTCTGCTACTGTAAACAGACTCTCAGAGGCACTATTCAAGGATGTCATAGTCTAAGTGGCTTCATACAACCCCATAACATTGAAGGGTGCTTTACAAAATACCCTTGGCAGGAATTGATTGAAATTTAAGATATTCAGAGTGCAAATACAGATCTGGATCTAAGAGGACTATTTCAACAAAATCAAATCCTCATCTTGGTTTACAAATATGCAGTCCTCATTTATGCCCTATATCTAAAGCTATGTGATAGTTCATGTGAAAATTCAGCACACACATGCACACACACATACATGCACACACACACACACACACACAGAAAATACACTGGATTTCAACCTTACAGTTGAGGACATAGTCTCAAAGACAACTTTTAATTTGTGTCCATTTCAAATGTATTAATCAGTACTCTTGAATTCTAATGACAGAGACCCAACTCAAAGTAGTTTATCCAAAAAAATTAAATGTATTATTTCATATCTGACAGGTGGATATGATTTCAGAGATAGTTAGATTAAAGAATTCAAAAAATTATCACCCACCAGGACTCTATATCTCTCTATATTTCTAAATCCCACAATCTGCTCTTGGCTTAACTCTCAAGTAAGCTGTCTCCACTTGGGGACAAGATGGACACGGAAAACCCCAGCCATACATAATGCTGTTTATATCATGTGCCTACACTAAACCAATCCAGTGGAAAGGCAATATTCTGGTTTCCCTGGGCTCAAAGTCAATGCCTAGTCCCTGCAAAACGTGGGAGAAAATGAAGAAGGGTTATGCACTCCAAAGCACACTGAAAAGGCACCTGGGTGGCTCAGTGAGTTAAGCCTCTGCCTTCAGATCAGGTCATGATCTCAGGGTCCTGGGATCCAGCATCAGGCTCTCTGCTCAGCGGGGAGTCTACTTCCTCCTCTCTGCCTGCTTCTCTGCCTATCTGTGATCTCTCTCTCTCTCTTGTCAAATAAATAAATAAAATCTTTAAAAAAGAAAAGCACACTGACCAAAATCACTGTGGAAAAGGTGACATATTAACTTTCTAGGGAAGGAGGACTAGATAGACAAAATCTCAGATCCTGTACATTTACTATCTAAATTACTGTCTAGTCCTCAAAGCCAAAGTTGATATTCTAATTATCAACCTAAGATAAGAGTATTTTCAAAATTTTTTTAGTTGTCAATCTATACTAACGTGATTTTAGTTGTTTATTCTTCTTTAATACTTACTGAATATATGATGTATTCCAGGAACTGTTCTAGGTTTTAAGGATATATCAGTGGGGAAAAAAAGATTATAATTATTTTTGTTGTCACTGTTCTCATAAAGATTACATTTTATGAATCTAACATTTTAGTGTTAAAAGTGCAAACCTCCAGACACTGCCATGGACCTACTGAATTAGAAACAAGAAATATGCATAATGAGTGGCACATGTATGTCCTGGGTATACTAATGTTTCAGATATAAACTGCTTTTCTTGTGACATCCTTTTCCCCTGCTCTGTAACTGATATTTACTATAAGGTTTTCCTATAATCTTCTGCTGGAATGACATTTAATCTTAGGTTGTATATTCTGATATTGAGAACATTTATTGGAATGTCCTACTGCCCTTGTGCTACCTTTTGATACTTAAAAATTAAATCATGTCTTTCACAATACTCTGTCTTACCATATTTTATCTTCCTTTCACCTTCCAGTACAAGAGCAGGAACCTTCAAAATCTTAAAGGACAAAGTATGTTTGTCATGTAAAAGTACCAAAATGTGTACTATATTCATTCTTGTATATATTCTATTGTGGACAGAGAAGTAATTATAAGCAACTAATAAAATAATACTAAAATGAATCTAAAAATATTCACTACTTTTATGGCCTTTTTACTTTTTTAAAAGATTTTATTTATTTATTTGAGAGAGAGAGCAAGCATGAGAGGGAGGAGGCTCAGAGGAAAAAGCAAACTCCCCACTGAGTGAGGAGCCTGACGTGGGGCTCAATCTTCTGTCTCCGGGATCATGACCTGAGATGAAGGCAGATGTTTAACTGACTGAGCCACTCCAGGGCTCCTTTTTTGGCCTTTTTAGTTAACCTTGTTGAAACTGTAAATTAATAGGATATAAAAATGTTGGGTATTGGATACGTTTCTCATGGTGAGATGATAAGATATTATAGAGAAAACCATATAAGATAGAAAAGAAATAAAAATTTTATGTACTTTTTTTCTTGTGAATTACATAGGAAAATCTTCAGGCATATTCCACCAGACATGATTACAGGGAAAAAATACAAACATGGAAGCAAAAGTGAGTACCAATTAACCCCAACAAGTGAAGTTTTTTTAGCAATTTGAAGAGATCAGACATGCTCTGTTTGCTTTTCCATCTACCTTCTTTCTCGAGTACACTTTGAACATCTTATTTACCAAGTTCCCTAATATTTCAAATTTAAAGTAATCACTTTCATTAAACTGGATAATACCCAACCCCATTTTTAAAACATCAGCCAAATTCTTGGTCAAGATTTCATATCCAATATGAAATATAATGATATTGATATATTGATATGTCTTATTTTACTCTTAATTTATAAAGTAGATAATCTCTTAAGTGATACTCATTGAATAATTTAGCCAGAAAATCTCATCCTATGCATTCCCCATTGAACACCAACTGGGTAATACATAGGACACTGAAGTCTGGTGGCTTGTTGTCTACTTTTTCATAAATCTCTGTTCTACTCTTTCAACTAATTCCATCTCTTTATGTCAAGTTGTTATTGTGTCTACATGATTTCATTAAGTATGATGTCAATTGATTAAATATCAATAGGAAAAGGATAGTTCTTTGGGAAGAAATTAAATTGAATGTTTTAGTCTTGATAATGCCCTATCCTGTCACCATTAGAAAAAGTTAAATAATACATTCTACTTAAGAATGAATATAAAAACATTGGTGTGATTTTTAAAATTAGAGAACAATTCTATAAGCAATTTGTGATTCTCCTTGGTTCTTCATTCTAAATAAAAATGACACTGGAAATAACATACAGGCTATTATGGATATGACATTCTGACTACTGTGTAGTTTTGCTTTGTAGTTCACTGACGATGAATGATGTGGAGCATCTTCTCATGTCAGCCATCTGTATGTCTTCTTTGGAAAATTGTCTATTCATGTCTTCTGCTCATTTTTTAACTGGATTATTGGGTTTTTGGGTACTGAGTTTTATAAGTTCTTTATATATTTTGGATACTAACCCTTTATCAGATATGTCATTTGCAAATATCTTCTCCCATTCCATAGGAAACAACAGATGTTGGCAAAGATACAGAGATGGGGAACCCTCTTACACTGTTGGTGGGAATGCAACTGGCACAGCTACTGTGGAAAACAGGATGGAGTTTCCTCAAAAAGTTAAAAGTAGAACTACCTTACAATCCAGCAATTGCAGGTATTTACCCAAAGGATACACAAATACTGATTTGAAGGGATGCATGCCCCCTGATGTTTACAGCAGTATTATCAACAATGGCCAAATTATGGAAAGAGCCCAATGTCCATCAACTAACGGAGAAAGAAGAGGTGGTGCTGATGAATGGAGAAAGAAGAGGTGATTTTATATAGAATTATTATATTCTATAGAATATTATATAGAATATTATTTTATATTATAAATTATTATATAGAATATTATATTTGAATATATATTATATATATTATATAATATATATTAATTAATATATAGCTATATATTAAATATTAATTATAATATATAGACTAATATTTAATATATATTGATATATTAATTATAATATATTATATATTAATATAATATATAAATTAATATATAAATATAAATATAATATATAATATATTAATATAATATATACAAATTAATATATAAATATAAATATAATATATAAATTAATATAAATATAATATATATTAATTATAATATAATATAAATTAATAGATTAATATATATCTATATATTATATAGAATATTCTATATTATATAGAATATTATATAGAATAATATATTTAAATATATATAGAATATATATTTGTGATTATATATATTATTGATTCATTATGTAATATATATATAATTCAGCCATAAAAAAGAATGAAATCTTGCCATTTGCAGTGACATGAATGGAGCTAGAGTATTATGGTAAGTGAAATAAATCAGAGAAATACAAATATCATATGATTTCACTCACATGTGGAATTCAAGAAACAAAACACATGAACATGGGGGAAGAGAGACCAACCAAGAAACAGACAGAGGGTTGCTGGAGGGGAGGTGGGAAAGGGGATGGGGCAAACAGATGATGGGTATTGAACAGGGCACTTGCTTTGATGAACACCGGGTGTTGTATGCAAGTGATGAATCACTAAAATCTATACCTGAAACTAATATTACATTGTATGTTATCTAACTGAAATTTAAATAAAAATTTTTGAGAAAAAAATAGCAAAAAAGGGGGGTATTATGGATATGGATATTGAAAAGATGTCCACAGGAAATCCAAAGACTCATGTTAAAAATAGGCTTTGCTTTATATACTGGGCAAAGAATGCACATGTATGTGCCTCAGGTTATCATCTGGATCTGAGTCTAAAGTTCAGTCACTGTGGTTTCACAACATAGGAAACAATGACCGGAATTTCCTCTGTCCCCTTCCCTCTGGAGATGTTTTTCCTGTTTTATTTTGCTTTTTGGTTTTGTTTTGTTTTGTTTTGTTTTTCCTACAAAGTTAGACAGTTTCTAAGAATAAGTGAATAAAAATGATAGGTCACCACAGGAAGTGATAATTAACTTGAAAAAGCTATGTAGTTAATATTAATAGACATAATCCTATTTTGAATTACTCACTAAAAATCCCTTGAAAATAACAATTCACCCATTAGTCAAATTAATTCTTCTAGTGTCTCATGGATTAAATTGAGAACTTTGAAGAGGTTATTTCTTAGATGGTGCCATGGAAGGCATTCTTCTCTTTGTTGTTTACTTTAATATCGAACCACATTTGGTCACCCTTAGTCACTATAAATTGAAGTGCATCTATTATTACTCATGAGTTAACATGAAAAGTAATGACTTAAGAAATTATTATATTGGGGCGTCTGGGTGACTCCATCAGTTAAGCATTTGCCTTCAGCTCAGGTCATGATCTCAGGGTCCTGGGATTAAGTCCCACATTGGGCTCTCTGCTTCTCCCTCTCCCTCTGTTGCTCCCCCTGCTTCTTGTACTCTCTCTCTCTCTCTTTCAAATAAACAAATAAAATCTTTTAAAAAAGAAATCATGATATTTTTCCAGGAGAAGTAAACTCCTATTGTTTTGAAAAGGCTTGAATCCAAGATAAAAGGCAATGGTTTATTGGCTTTTTGCTTTTTCTTTCCAGGTTTTTGAATCTCCCTGCTCCTTTTCTATTTTTATTCCAACATCGAAAATGGAGGGTATTTGGTGTATGCACAGGTTTTATTACTAAATGTTTTGCCATGCTTGCAAGATGAAAAGTGCCTAATATTATCATCATCCTGACTTCAAAATGCTGTTTGCTGGAGGTGGATGCAAATGACAGGTCTTCTAAAAGCGAGCAGGTGTAAGCCTGACTCCAGAACTGCTCAGTAGGAAGCTGACATTTCAACATTAAAGTTCAATGCATTGGAGCATTGTTCTAGTCATAACAAACTGTCTAAATTACAAAATCCTGGCAACACATTCTAGCCATTAAGTTGTATATCCCCCTATTTTCAGTCTGGAAAGCTTTTATTAATTCATAAAAGGATTTTCTCAGCCGAGAGAAATTGGAAGCTGGCAGACCAAAAAACAAAAACAGGTCCACTCATTTCCCAGCTGAAAGATTTGACCAGATTCATTAGCATTTGAATTACTTCTGAAAAATTCCACCCATCGCTGATTACCATATATATTTTTAATGTATTACTGCAGACTCATATTTCTGTCTTTTCATCCAGTTGTGTTTTATAGAATAATTTCATTTATAACGTTCTAAGCAGAGTTTAGTACACATTACTCCACTATTATATTTTTTTTCTCTTTTGGAATGATTATGAATAGAGTCACAGTAAAAGTATTATCCAGAACAAGTGCTATTCTTTAAACCTGAAGCTGTTCAGAGTGTGCTAAGCAAGCTTTTTCTCAGCCACACTCTCTCTCATCAAGGTCACAACAGGGAAAGAGTAAGAAACTCTACTCTTTGCTGTTAAAAAGTATGGACAAGTACATAAAAGATAATGATAAGGTAAAGAAAAGTAATTGTTTATAACAATTGGAGTTTTCCATAAAAAGAAACTATTATATTACATAATTCCGTAATAATTTTACAGTATAACAAGTGGTATTGACCTTTTTTCAGAATATTATATATGCAATGACTTGCATCAAATGTAATAATCTTCCGTGTATGTCTCAGAGATGTTTATTTATTTATATATGCACTTATATAATCACCAGTTATAGAATATTTCCCTAAGATACACTAAAATGCCCCTTTCATATCTATCCCACCTTCCAGAATATCTACATTTACTCTGACTTATGACTACCCTAACTATTCTTTGTCATCATCTATGTACTTTGCCTTTTCTTGAGTTAATATAAATGGAGTAGAAAGTATGTACTTTTGTTTCTGGTTCCTTCATTTAGTATATTTTTTAGATTGAGCCATCTTATGGTGAGTGCCAGTTCTTCACTCTCCCCAACTGCTGTGTCGTAATCCATCTTATTCTTATAACATACTTTATTTCTTAAAAGTTTTATTATAACAAAATACTACATCATGAAATTTCACACATCATGAAATTCACCCTTTTATAATTGCTCAATTCAGTGGTTTTTAGTATATCCTCAGAATTGTGCAACTATCGCCACTGTCTACTTTTAAAACATTTTCATTCCTTCAAGAAGAAACTACATGCTCTTTAGTAATCAGTCTTGATAACGTCTAACCCTATCCCCTGGCTACTTTCTATCTCTATCAATTTGTCTATTCTAGACATTCAAAAAAATGGAATCATACACTATGTACCACTGTTTGTTTATCCATTTACCTGTTGATGAACTTTTAATTATTTCCAGTTTGGGGTTATTATGAATAATGCTGTTGTGGAATTTCTTGTGTAAATTCTTTTCTGATCATGCACATTAATTTCTGGATTTTATAAACTATAAACTTACACAACTAAAAATTGTTGAACATTTTTCTGAAATGGTTGTACAATTTTCTAATGTATGTATGAAAATATCAATAGTACTGTAACTTCTCCAATAGTATTGTTAGCATTGTTAGATTAACTTTTATAGAAATTATAGAGTAGAAACCCATTGTGGTTTTCATTTACATATCCATAATAACTACTGATGTTATATTGTTGACTAATTGCCCAGCTTCTTTTATGAAGTACCAGTTCAAATATTTGGGTAAATTCATTGGGTTGTCTGTCTTCTTCATAATGAGTTGCAAGAATTTTATTTTATCTTTTAAGATTATTTATTTACTTATTAGAGAGAGAGCATGAACTGGTTGGAGGAGGGGCAGAGGGAGATGGAGGAGCAGACCCTCTGAGGAGCAGGGAGCCCAATGCGGGGCTCAATCTCCAGACCCTGAGATCATAACCTGAGCTGAAGGCAGACACTTAACTGACTGAGCCACCCAGGTGCCCCGAGTTGTAAGTTTTAAATATACATTTATAATATATATCTCATATCTCATATATAATATTTATTTATTTATTTATTTATTTGAGAGAGAGAGAATATGAGAGAAATGGTCAGAGGGAGAGAGAGAATTTCAAGGAGACTCCCTCCTGAGCAGAGAGCCTGATGCAGGGCTGTATCTCAGGACCCTAAAATCATGACCTGAGCTGAGACTAAGAATCTCAAGGGTTGGATGCTGAACCACTGAGTCACCCAGGCTCCCCTATATATTCTGACATAAGACTTTGGCACATATACCTAGTCTTTTCATTTTACCCCAAGGTATGTAGCTTGCATTTTCATTTCCTTAATGATATCTATGAAGACAATTTTAATTTTTTGAAGACAATTTCAATTTTGATGAAGTTAAATTTGTGTTTTCTTATCAGATACTTATTTTTATGTATTTTGTCTAATAAAATACATAATTTGTATTTGTCTAATAATTTTTTATTTGTCTGATAAAATATTTGTCTTTTTTATTTGTCTAATAGATCTTTGCCTGTAGCAATTATGTATTTTTTCTAAATTTTTATCTTTTATTTTCTGCATTTACATATGATTGATTATAAATTTATTTTTTTGTTTGGTGGAGGAAAACGTAAAGTACATTTTTTAATGGCTATCTAACTGTTTCAGCACCATATCATTAAAAGATTGCCCTTTCCACATTGAATTACCTTAATACCATTTTTGAAAATCACTTGACTATATACTTGTAAATCCCCCATTCTGGAGAATTTCACTAAGCTATGTGTGTTTGTTTATGCCAACACAATATTGTCTTAAACACAATAGCTTTGTGGTAAGACTTGAAATCAGATAGTGAAATACCCCACCTTTGTTCCTCTTTTTCAAAATTGCTTTAGTTATTCATTTTTCTTTGCATTTCTAAATGTAAATTATTAAGTCAGCATGTCATTTTCTAAGAAAAGAGATGCTGGCAATTTTATTGGGATTGTTACGAATTCATGAATCAGTTTGAGAACTGATAGAAATATTGAGTCATCCAGTGAATGATTATGATAAATCTCTCCATTTAGGGCTTTTTAATATCTGTAATATGCTTTATGCTTTTAAGTGAACAAGTCTTATAATTTGTTAAGTGTTTTCCCTTGATTTGATGAGAAGCCTTGGGCTGGAAGAAAATATATTTTTTAAAGATTTCCTTTATTTGACACACACACACAAAGAGAGAGAGAGAATCACAAGTAGGCAGAGAGGCAGGCAGAGAGAGAAGGGGAAGCAGGCTCCCTGTTGAGCAGGGAGCCCAATGTGCCGCTTGATCCCAGGACCCTGAGACCAGGACCTGAGTTGAAGGCGGAGGCTTAACCCACTGAGCCACCCAAGCGCCCCTGGAAGAAAATATCTTAACATCACATATTCAATGAAGGATTAAATCCTGACTATATCAAATACTCTGAAATATGTAAGGTTGTAGAGGGAAATTATTGTACATCTTTTACGTAGTCATATTTACATGAATCTATCCATATTTTAAAACTCATAGAATTACATACCAAAAACAGTGTATTATTTATTATTAATAAAGTTAAGTCTGCAATTGTTTAATGAAAAAAGCTATAAGACATTGCTATTGTTGCTCCTTTAATAATCATCAACATTACTTGTTTCAACCTACACAATTAACATTTTAGGTATTCTTTATTCTTTCCCTAAATTTTCTGCTTTTACCTAAGATCATTTAGATTCAGCTCTGTGATCTTAACTATTTATAGTAGTGTGGCTTTGTTGGTAACAAATTCTCTCAACTTCTGTTTTTTAAAACATGTATATTTTATCTTGATTATTCAAGGATATTTTTGCTGGTTATAGAATTCTAGGGAGCAAAATTTTTCTTTTATGACATTTAAGATGTCATTTTATTGTCTCCTGGTTTCCATGATTTTGCCATCAGGTTTAGTGTTGCCTTTCAAAATAATTTCCCTTTTCCTCCTTCAAAACTAGTTCTTTTAGATTTTCTCTTTATCTTTTATTTGCAGCAAATTGATTCTTATATGCTTATAATAATCCCTTTCCCAAATTAATTCCAAAATATTTCTTGGAATTTAATGAAATTCTTTAATATATGGTTGATCACTCATCAGTTTTGGAAAATTGTTCACAATTATTCCTAAAAACACAATTTCTTACTGTATTCTTTCTTTTCTTTTTGGAACTCTTAAGTGTATATATTTTTTTCATTTATTTTTCTCTGAGCTTAAATTTTGATAGTTTCTTTTGATTTTCTTTTGCAAATGAATGATCTTTTCTTCCACTGTTTTCCTCTGATGCCGAATACATCTAATGAATCCTAAATTTCAGGTACCATTTGTTTCAGTTTTAGTTTGCATATTTGATTCTTTTTAAATAAATAGAATGTATCTGTTGAAATTATCAATTTTTATCCAACGTATTAACCTTTTTCCTATTTTCTTTAACATGTTTATAGTAATAATACTAAGATCTTTTCTGCCAATATCAACATATAAATCATGTAAATGCATGGTTGTATTGGCTTTTTTTCCTCGGACCAATTTTTTTTTACATTGGGTCTCATATCCTAGCTTCTTAATATGTCTCCCAATTTTTAATAAATGACAGATACTATTTCTAAAAGAGGCTAAACTTGAGGTGCATTTCCCCTCAGATAGCATACTTTTTTTTTCCTGTAGACAGTGATAAACTGATCACCTCCATCCAGTTAAGAACTAAGTATGGCCAGGGATGGGCTGAAGACTTCATTAGTTTCATTTTCACTCTGATTTCAAAGATCATAAAGATATGACCAATCATATGTTTATTGAACACCCTTCTCTCTGCCAGGACTTTGACTTTTAAGCATTGTTCAACTGTATGGAATTTCATTCCATGTTTCCTTCCCAACTCCTGGCTGCCTCAGCACTCCTCTGAAGTCCAGTGGGAGAGAATTGGCAGCTCTGCATGTAGGCTCTCCAGATTCCAAACTGTCACAACAGCCAATGCAGCAATCAAAAGCCCTACTGGCTTATCTTTATGCCAGCAGAGTCCTTCTGCTTATGGCAAGCCTGATCCACAGTGCATGCCCAGATCTGCAAATGCTCTCTGAGGAAAAAAAAGGATGGGTATAGATGAGGCTTTCACTTAGCTGGGAAGGAATCTTTTCTAATGTCTTCTGCAAAGATATGATGTTTGCAATAGCTATTTTTTTTTCCTGGCTGAAATAGTGGAAATGATGGTCCACCACAGCTTATATATACTAATTAGAAGCATAAATATCTGCGATGGATGTTTAAGTGGGTTCTGTTAAATATTTTAGGGTACCTTCCTTTAAAATGAAATTTATTAACAGAAAGATCAAGGAATAGTGTTCATAACAATGCAGAAATTCTAAATATAATGACTTATTCTTTATAAGACAAAATATCAATTCAGAAATAATTTAATCAGTCTACAATGAAATAACATACTTACAAACTATTAGAATGCCTGGCTACCAAGTGGTAGTTATAAAAACGAGAAGTAGATACATGTCATATTTTCCTTCAATCACTAATTTAAATAACTCTGCCATTTATTTTGCATGATCCCCTAATTGCCTGCCTTCTCCCAAACATTTATTAAGTACCAACTATGATCTACATAAAATAAAAATAAGAAAAATAAACAAGGCTATAGAGATCCCAATATTAAGAATAATTTCTTCTATGAAGTAGACTCAGTAAAAAATAAAAACAACAACACATACTGCTTAACTCAGATTGCTCAGTTAACATATTATAAACTAGCAACTATCAGTAGTTCTTGAATGCTTTCCTGGTAAACTCACAAATAATTAGCTCTGCCAGGACTCCTCTTCCTTCTCCTCCTCTTCCTCTTTTTTCTTATTCTTTTAAAATTCACTTCTGAACTCTACTGTTCCATATCCTGATAGTACTGTGCATTACCAAGGTATCTGTATTTATCAAAGTTCATCAAACTCTAAAAACAAGATAAACATATTTCACTGTATAATTTAAACATATTTAAAACATATCTAAAGTTATCAAACTACTTTTTAAGTGTAGAATCTAAGATTTGTCTATCAGAATTTCTTTCAATACCAATTTACAATATTAAGTAGAACTATTCCAAGGAATATCAAGATTAACTAACAGCATCAATTATCTCCATTTTATAGAACAGAAAATTCAAATTCAGAAAGAATATATAATTTAAAGGACATACACTCTTAAAGTAATAATTTTAAGGTTACATGGTCATCACAGCCTAAACTCCTTCCACTATGCAATGATACTTTTGCATATCAAATCATATAATGTTGATTTCTCTAACATAATAAGATTATTTTAATGAAAACAGAATTTATTTTTTTTTAAGATTTTTATTTATTTATTAGAGAGGGAGAGACTGAGAATGAGAGGGGAGAAGGTCAGAGGGAGAAGCAGACCTCCCGCAGACGTGGGAGTCCGACATGGGACTCGATCCCGGGACTCCGGGACCATGACCCGAGCCGAAGGCAGTCGCTCAACCAACTGAGCCACCCAGGGGCCCCTGAAAACAGAAGTTATATTATAACTTTTAAGTGACAAAAAATTGGGAATAGATTTTAGAATATAGTAAGAATATAGCATTTGTATGATCATAAATTGATTCAACAATAAAATATAAAATTTACCTCAGAACTTTATGTTGATTTGAAAAAGACTAGTAAACCAATGGATACATACTTGTTACTTTGAAAAAAAATTATAAGAAATAAGGAGGATTACATTGGCCATACTATAGATTATACTTTTTTATAAGGATATGTGAAAAATCACACACATCCCAAAAAAATATAATCATAGCCTCTGGAATTACATGGAAACTATTATTTTTATTCTAAACTTTCAAAATAAATTGTCACACCTACAGAAGTATAACTTACATACAAAAAAATTGAAACTTTCTAGTTGTACACTCAGTTCTTGTGAATTTGGAATAACTCATATAATTGTATAATCACAATCTAAATATAAAATACCTCTTTCTTAATCTGAAAGTTCCCTGACCATTATGGCAACCACTGATTAGATTTTAGGCAGTTTTATAATTTCCCAGATTTCATACAAATTTAGAAATATAGTATACAGTGTTTTGATGCCCACTTTTCTTCCACTCAACATCATCATTCTGAGATTCAGTCATGTTGTATGTATCACTAGTTCATTCCTTTTTATTGCTGAATAGTATGCATTGTATAAATATTCCAGTTTGCTTATCAGTTCACCAGTTCATGGATATTTGTGTTGTTTCCATTTTGAGGGATTATTAGTAGAGCTGCCCTAAATAAATTTGGCCACACAGGGGTTGTGTGGACATGTCTTCATTCTTATTGTTAACCACTTAGAAGTGGGATTCCTGAGCGGTATAGTAATTGTGCATTTAACTTTATAAGAACCTATCAAACTGTTTTCCAACGGGGATGTATCATTTCACATTCCCACCAGCCATGTATGAGAGGCCAGATGATTTTCATCCTTATCAGAATCTGTTAATGTCAGTTCTTATTTGTTTGATCCGTGCTAATAGGCAGGTGGTGTTATCTATATGTAGTTTTAATTTGCATTTCCTTATTGACTTATGATGATCATATGCCAGTCCCATATCTTCTTCAGTAGGTGCAGTTCAAATCTTTTACCCATTTTAATTGGGTCGTTTTCACTGTAATGAAATTTAAGAGTTCTTTCTCTATCTTCTTTACCAATCCTTTATCAAATATGTGTACTACAAATCTTTTCACCTGGCCCATGGCTTGTCATCTTATTTTCCTTTGAAGAAATAATGTTTTTGAAGGGCAGAAATTTTTAATTTGATGACTTTTAATTTATCTATTTTTTCCACAGTTGACTGTGTTTTTGTGGCCTAAAAAATCTTTTCATAACTAAAATTCACAAATATTTCTCCTGAATTTTCTAAAAGTTTTAGAGTTTTGTGTTTTAAATTTAGGTCTATGATTCATTTCAAGTTATTTTTGTGTGTAGTGCAAGGTACGAGTTGAAGTTTATTTTTTCTTGCATGTTGTTGCCCATTGATTTAGTATCATTTGTTGAAGAGTATTTTTTTCTCTATTTAATTCCTTGGTAAGGTCAAGGAAATTGACCTTATGCCAGTGATTACATTTCTGGTGTCCCTCCCATATTCAGCTTTCTATACAGCCATCCTTTCACACCACATTACCTTGGTTACAGTAGATTTATATTAATATTGAAATCAAATTTTTAAAAACATATATCAACTCTTTTTTTCATATAATATCTTAAATTTCTAAATACACCAGGACTCCTCAATTATTTCATCTACTCTATTTTTAATCTAAAAAATGAAATACTGTTTCCAAATATTAGGAAATCATGTTTTTTTAGTCCCTGTCTAGGATTTTTTTAGGTATATTATTTTTCTTTTTTTTATTGTGCTATGTTAGTCACCATGCAGTACATCATTAGTTTTTGATGTAGTGTTCCGTGATGCATTGTTTGCATAAAATACATAGTGCTCCATGTAATCCATACCACTTAGGATTTTTGTAAACTGACATATTTCCATTACATCATCACAATTAAGAAATAAGGCCTATAGTTTTCTCTGATTGAAATATCTAACTATATCATTTAATTTGCCTAATATAAATAGAAAGTTATGTAACATACTCCTAAGAGACAATTGATTTGAAGTGGATTATGAAGAGAAAACTATGGACCCTGTAAGGCTAACAAAATAGATGTGATTAGTTTTTCCCAAGTCTCTTTGCTATTTTAGTAGAAATAGTTTAATGGTAGTAGTTATCACTTGGCAAAAAAAAAAAAAAAAAGGAAGAAAAGAAAGAAGAGAAAAAAGAAAATGTTCCTAACCCTACTTACTCATATAAGACCCTCAAATCACATTCCAAATCAGTACCTCATTTCTGAGGCCCCCATTCAGTTGTTCTGATCTAATTAACAATCAGAATGTCATCCAAAGTAATCCTGCAGTACCTATCATATTTTCTACTTCTATTCTGATCCTTAGTCTCTGTCAACGTCAATTGCCCTTAAAACCACCTGACATAGTCTTACTGTTGTACCTTTGGCATATATGCAATTTAAGAGTCAAAAACCTGGGGCACCTGGGTGGCTCAGTGGGTTAAAGCCTCTGCCTCTGGCTCAGGTCATGATCTCAGGGTGATCTCAGGGTCGTGAGATCGAGCTCCGCATCGGGCTCTCTGCTCAGCAGGAAGCCTGCTTCCCACTCTCTCTCTCTGCCTCCCTCTCTGCCTACTTATGATCTCTCTCTGTCAAATAAATAAATAAAATCTTAAAAAAAAAAGAGTCAAAAACCTAATTAGATTTTTATAGTAAAAAGAAGGTCAATTATACGACTCTTTGTAGTAAAGTCAAATTACATTTTTAAATGAAAGTTCTCTTAAAGAGGGCTCTCTAACATTCTTCAAGGATTTATAAGTCTTCCAGTCTAATTGAATCCAATGGAGAAGATACAGAGAATTAAGAAGTGGAAATAAATATCTACCTCTGAGACCATACTTGAATTATTTCTTATCCCTTTATGGCAGTTTTCTATATACCCAATATTAATATTTGTTAAATATTTTTTCTTGATGATATAGGGTTGCCATTTCTACATATGGGAAATATTATTGCCTGTCAAAAGAAGTGCAACGTAAACATTATTACATTGTAGGTAAACTAGGAACGCCATAATTTATTGGATCTAACTTATTGTAAGAATCAAATTCAAAGGACTGGGTATTAGCAAGTCAATCACTAGAAATTTTACACAAATAACTCATTAGCAGGAATCTGGCTGATCTTTCTGCCACACTAATGAAACTCTTATTTTTTAAGTTCATCTGTGATCCCTTGAATACCAAATTTAATGATCTATTCTTAGTCTTCAAATTAAGTATCTCTCTGAAGCATTTTATTTATCTGACCAGCTGATATTTCTTAAATATTTACTCTTCCTTGGCTTGGGAAGCACAGTCAGCAACTAATTCTCTCATAAATAGCCCCTCATGATTCCCTTAACCCAGATTTTTAATGATATATCATCTGGACAGTTGGTGAGTGTCCTATTTCATTTCCAAATTACCTGTCTGTTGCCCTTCTACCTTTCCCACTGGCAAAAAGTATATCTTCTAAAAAAAAATGAATCTCTCATTTTATCAATTAACTCATACATTGTCAGATTCTGAAGAAACATAGCAAATAGGCTTAATACATTTCTCTCACAAATTATATAAAAATATAACAAATGGACAAAAAAAATGGAAAAACTGGTCAGCTAGATTCACTGGTGAATTATACCAAACATTTAAGGATGAAATTGCACCAACTTTCTACAATCTCTTCCAGATAGTTGAAGCAGAGGGAATATGTCAGATTCATTCTATGAGGCCGGCATTATCTTAATACCAAAATCATACAAAGACATTACATGGAAACTACAAACCAGTATCTCCCATGAATATAGATGCGAAAATCCTCAACAAAAGATCAGCAAAACAAATTCAACATTGTACAAAAAGATTTATACACCACAACCAAGTAGATACGTCTCAGATACTTAAGATTTGCTCAACATTTAAAAATCAATTAATATAGTCCATCACATCAAGAGGCTAAAAAAAAAGCAAAATCACATGATCATATCAATAAATGTAGGGAAAAAACCTGACAAAATACCCGCTTATGATAAAAACTTGCGGCAAACTAGCAATAAAGGGGAAACTCCTAAACTGGACAAAAGACATCAACAAAAAACCTACAGCAAGCATCATGCTTAATGATGAGAAACTAGAAAATTTCCCAATAAAAAAAAAAAAAGTGCCCTCTGATCACTCCTTTTCAATAACATGGAAGTCCTAGCTAATCCGATAAAACTAAAAAAGGAAATAAACTGTATTTAGACTGGAAAAGTAGAAATAGAAACTAGAAAATTATTATCTTGACAATATAGGGCTGCTATATCTACCTATGTGAAATATTGCCAGTCAAAACAAGTGCAACTTAAATATTATTACATTGACCATAGAAACTAGAAAATTTCCCAATAAAATCAGGAAAAGATAAGGAAGTACCCTCTGACCACTCCTTTTAAGCAACTTGGAAGTCCTAGCTAATTCTATAAGACTAGAAAAGGCAATAAACTGTATTTACACTGGAAAAGTAGATATAAAACTGTGTCTAAAAGTCAAATACTGGGGTGCATGGGTGACTCAGTAGTTTAAAGCCTCTGCCTTTGGGTCAGGTCATGATCTCAGGGTCTTGGGATCAAGCCTTGCATCTGGCCCCCTGCTCAGCAGGGAGCCTGCTTCCCCCTCTCTCTCTCTGCCTGCCTCCATGCCTACTTGTGATCTCTCTCTCTTTGTGTGTATGTATCAAATAAATAAAATTTAAAAAAAAATAAAAATAAAAGTCAAATACTATTTACTCATCTCTGAATGAATAAATGCCTAGCACAGTGATTACTAAGTGTAGAAAATCTAACTTCAGTCAACATAAAAATGTAAAGTTATCGATAATTTTGCTTTAACTTCACTCTATGTAGCTGCAATTTTTTTTCTTCTTAGATGTTTATCTCTATACATCATTTGTTCTTCTTGGCATTTGAAAGAAATCTGTGACATCAGAAAGAAAAAGTAATCGAAGAATTCAATTCATAGAACATACATATAAAAATCTATTTCAATGTCTAAAACCATAGTTAAATTTGATTTTTTATTAAAATTAGTGAGCTTATGTAAAATTAAAACAACTTTAAAAATAAAGTTACTTTTTCTGAAATTGGAAGCATTATGTAATCTTCAAAACAAATTGTGATTAAATTTTACAGTCTCATCTGGTTTCTATGGCAATAAGTTAATCTGTAATTTAATTTTGTGTATTAACATTATTGCCTCATTCTTACATTTGCTAATGGAACTATAATTATAGTATCAGGAAGAATATAGAAATCTGAAACTATGTGATGATTTGTAAATGTGTAATATTATAATACTAATCAAATCAAAATCATGTATATGTGTGTACATATATATATATACATACACACACACAACAATGTTTACCAACAACTTAAAAATATTTCTTTTTTAATGTCAGTCTCAACCTCTCAACCTGCCCCACTGAACTCATTACAGGACATATTTCTAAGTATAAGAATACTGAAAATCATAATATCCAGTCAGAGTTTTCTATGAAAAAGCTCATTTAACAATAAACACTGCCCTACTGACAGACCTAGTTGGGTCTGCCCAGTAGTATAATGGCATCTAAGTGGGTGCTTCCAACTCCAACTACTTAACACAACTGTTATTAAGACTATTGACATTCTTCCTTTCTCCCACCTCTTTATTTAGGTATAATTTATATATAGTAAAATTCACCCATTCATGTTCCGAGTTTGGTGAACTTTGAGATCTACACACAATCATTTAACCACTGCCACAATGAAGATATAGAAATCTCCATTACCTCGAAAGGTTTCCTCATGCCATTTGCATCTCCTTAAACCAGTTAATGTTTTTGTTACCATTTTGCCCATCCCTTTCTCTTTATGATATTTCATATCCATTAATTTATAGATTATATCTGGAACATTACTACTATTTTCCTAAATGACTCAGCTCTTTCTCAAATATTCTTGTGGGTTTTGGCTTCCACTGGAATTGTTCCAAATAACACAACTCATATATGACCCATTACATTTTTGTATACTCAACTCATGAAGGGTTTACCCAAATAATCCTTCTATAGCTGAATTTGTTTTTAAATGGAGAATCATATCCTAAGTGTAAATTTTAATTTTGGGTACCATAGAAATTGCTAAACTCACATAGTCACTTCAAAATATCAGACAGCCATTGTCCTGAGTTTAAATCTTTACTTTACTTGTCAAGTACCATGTAGGTCAACAGGAATAAACGAAAACTCAGAAAAAAAGTTTATTTTGGAGTATAGTGACTTAAAATATATGAATGATTGAATGTATTGCTTACAGAAACAATTTAAAATATTTCCATAGAGAAAGCATCATTAATTTCTACTTGATATGTTAATCTTACAAAGTTGTTATTTCAAGTCTTAAAAATAAAACAAACAAGATCTAAAATACTTTTCATAAAAATACTAAATTAAAAATCAGGTCATAAATAAATAAAATTAATACAATATTTTGTTGCAGATATAGAATTAAAATATTCCAATGATAGGAAATAGGTATCTAGAAATTACTTCAGTTTTCAGTTCTATATTTTATAATAATCATGGACAATCTGGAGAGCCTAAATGGGAGAAAATGCGAGATGTTGAAAGGTATGGAAACATGTTCCCTTAAAAAAGTTAAGGAAATTATATTTGTCCTTAAGCAGAGAGAAGACTGAAAGAATTCTTGGTAGATATCTTGAAATGGTTCATTGGTTCTCATGAAAATGAATATGAGGATAGAATGTACGTTTCTTTAGAAGGATGGACTTGATCAAATAGAGTAGAAGCACAATTTACAGAGAAGAGAAATTTGTCAATATAATAGGCAAGAAATCTGTATAAAGCAGTGTCTCTTAGCTGAGGTGATTTGGTGCCCCTGGGACACTTGGAAATGTCTGGAGACACATTGTCACAAACCTGGCCTGGGGAGAGGATAGGGTCACTGGAATCTAGTGTGTAGATGCTTTAGATGCCACTATTTTTTTTTTTTTTTGAGGGAGAGAGAGAAAGAAAAAAGGTAGAGTCAGAGGGGAGGAACAGAGAGAATCTTAATCAGTCTCCACACTCATCATGGAGCCCAAGGGGGGTCAATCTCACAACCCTGAGATAAGGTTGGATTTGGACCTGAGTCCAAATCAAGAGTTGCTCACTTAACCGACTCAGCCACTAGGCAATCCAATACTACTATTCATTCTACAATGCACAAGCCAGCATTCCATGACAAAGAATTACCCAATCCAAACTGTCAGCAGCACCAACCCTGGTCTAAATTGTCTAGACGTCTAGAAGGAAGTTCAGCTTCCCAACAAGTCCTGAGATTACCCTCGATTATCATTACTTAAGAAGAACTCAACAGGTTTTTTTAGTATTACTATTTTATGGTTCTCTGCATCTTTGTACTCAAAAAGCTTGCATTCTGCATTGTAAAGTAAGATGTATATTGTGAGAACACAAGTAATGGCACAAAAATAAAACAATAAAAGTATAAATTAATTAGGAAGCCTAATAGTTCAAAGAAGAGAGTCTCTAAACACGAGGATTAATATATAGATTTTTGATACTCTGAATTTGGATCCTGACTATAATGTTTTCTTACTATGAAACTCAGAGCTAAACTGGCTTCTGAAAGCCACCATATTTTCATATGTAGAGTGAAGGTCTAATTTTTTGGGTGGGTAGGAAAAGTAAGCAAATTAATTGAAACTGTTTATAAAAATACCTGGCACATAATGTCGGCTATTGTTATGGTGATGACACCAAAGCATTCAAAGATATTTTTAGGGAGAAGATGAGATTTGAGCTGAAATTATAAAATAGCTATAGACTTTAGACAGGTGAAGAAAAAAAAAATATTTTGTGTGAGGCCATACTGAATGAAGTGTACAGCCCTCCCCACGCCCACATCTTATTGCCTTCCTAGGAGTTTCTATTTCCTTCTCTTCTCCTAGTACTTCCTTTGTGGTCATTTCCATTCTGATCCAAGATGCTACATAATGTGACTTGACTAAGTAAGCAGGAAAAGATAATACAAAAATGATTTTTTTATGTTGCAGATTTTTTTTCTACATTTTACACGTCAATTTACTTTGGCTGCTAAAAATAAACTGGTTTTGATGTTTTTAAAGTACTGTTTAAAAATTGATTTAGGTATCAATTATATGATATATCATAAGAATTAGAGGACTGAGCTAGTACAAAAGTCATTTTATTTTCCAAGTGAATGACACCTTTATTCCAGAAACAACAATAAAATAATCTGCATAGTCACCAATATCATGGTAAATTGCTTTATGTCCCCAGTGTGGGTTTGAGCATATTTTGGATGGGGAATATTTTATATGTTAACTAAAATCCAAAATGAAGTTGTCTGAGACTCTCTCAAACATCACATAAACATCATAATTCATCTTCATCTGGAAAACAGAAAGAATTCCACATATATCTTAAATTGAGACAGTATAATAAAATACAAAATGAAATACCAAGTGCATTCATCTATATACAGGCAATTTTTTAAATAGTCCAGTCTCAATAAGAAATATTGTTTCCCCAGAAAATAAATAAGACTGGAGAACATAAGCAATTTCTTCCAAAGTCATTCACCACAATATTTTTAAGGGTAGAATCAGAAAGGGAACCTCAGTTTGCAACAAGATCCTCACACTTGTTGATTCTACAAATCTTATGGATTGCTTTCAGGGTCAGGGGCCATAGCCCCTGGTGTAAATGATAGCATAGATAAATCAATACCTGCCACAGTTTGTACTTTATTTTTTAGGATTTTTGCCTTCAAAAATCCACAATGCTATAGCATATTAGTTTTTTCTTCTGTACAGTTTTCATCATCTATTATCCACATGAATGAAAACTGAAAAATTTTTAAAATCCTATTAATATTCTGACAAATTTAACATTTTCAAAAATATTTTTAACAGAGAAAAACATATCATAAATAACAAAATCATGGGATTGAACAAAAGGCAAATAAATATATAAAAAGGGAGGCTTTGTGAGTCAAATAACTTTGAACGATGACTTAAAAGAGCCTAAGAAGGTGAGCATTATGTTATACATGTGTACAGATATGCATCTTTTATGTATTAATTTTGAGGGAAATTGCCTGTTATTTCCTCTTTTAGCTCTACAGAACAGTTGAATCACAAACATCTTTCTGCTTTAAATGGTCTCAGGATATTTTGAGAGAACAGTTAAAATTGATTTTAGTGCTCTGACAACATAGCTATAGTTGAGAAATAGAGTAGAAAATGCATATAAATTAGGTTATTTTGCAAATTGGTAACATCTTCAATATTATCTTTCCCTTCTTAATGGATTTAAATTAGAAACACTAATGACTATGTTAGCATATTTTGTGCTCAGTAGGAGACACGATAGAAGGGTTCTTTGGGTACATTTGGAGAGAGATAAACAGTTGAATATCATTAGTGCCAAAATCAAAATAATATTTCACTGAAAATATAGAGTTTTAAAGAAATGTTGAATGCATCTCAGAGAATTTTAAATAAATTTATGGATAGTAGCTGAAATGAAGAACTTATCGAAAAGCATAATTTTCCTTCTACTAACTTAAAGGTAAAAAAATGACTTTTCCTCTGTGAATCATTCTCAAACGAGCTCTATCCTGTGTTAGAATATTATTATCCTAGATATATTTATTTAACAGGTCTATGGCATAAGGTCTTTAATATTATTTTAGTAGAGATGATTTGCTTATGTATATTCCTTTGTTTTCTTTTACATGATCATTTCTATATTTGAAAACTGGCGGACAATATGAGCTGGCGGAGTCAAGGCATGTTTTGTTATTCAAACAGAATTATTGTAAACTAGGAGTCATGGCATGCACAAACAGGGGAATTTTACACAACATAAATGCTACAAACACAGCTAAGGGGACTAGAGCTGGGAATAGGAAAACCAGAAACTGAAGCTTCCTTCTTCCTCAATGACCGCATGATCTGCATTGCCACTTCTCTAGCCATGCCTGTCAGCATTTTTCTTTTTCCTTCCCCCCTTCCTTTATTCCCCTGCAAGATAGTTTCCTCCATCTGAACGCTACAGACCTCAGACATCTGGTCATCATGTTTTTACAAACTCAATTCAGCCCTAACCACCCAGTGCTCTGGTATACCTAAAATATACCAGATGCCTAAAAGGGAAGTGCCTAACAGGGAAATCATTTACCCACATCAGCTGTCTGTCTTCCTCAGAGTTGTATGCCTAAACCTGATCCACTCAACTGATGTGACCACTAATACTGTGTCATGAAGTAAAATCCCTCATTCACTGAAGAAGTGTATGTACTGACTAGTTGATAAACACTGTGCCTAATGCAGAAAAAAAAAAGGCAGTCTTTGATCTCATGAACTATATGGTTTAGTGGAATGGAGACTGTTTTTCAAATAATCACAATAATTAAAGTATAATTATGCAACTGTAAGAAAGTTTTCTGTAAGAAAAGTACGCATTTCTGTAAGTGTACAACAAAAGAAGTTTATCTAGAATGGGAGGTTACAAAGATTTTTCTGAGCTAGTACAGTTAGTGATGTTATCAGAATAATTAATATTAGTTCACCAAGTTAAAGAAGAAAAATAAAATTAGAACAGCATTCCTGAGAAAGAAAAATCATGTGCAAAGTTCCTGTAGTAGAAGAGAGGACAGTACACCCAACATATTGTGAGAAGGCATCAATAGTTGCAGAAGAGAGAGCAAGAATATGACTGGACAAGGTTATGTTCCACCCTAGAATTGGAAGACAATGCTAGAGAAGGAAAAAGGTTAGTAAGTTTAGAGTTATTAATTGCAGACATGTTAGTATTTACAGTTAGTAATTTCAGAAATGTTAGTAAGTTTACAGAGCATGTAACCTTACTAACATGAGCATGTAAACTTACTAACATGTCTGCAATACCTAAATTGCTAGGATCAAAGCTGCCCACATTATGGGTTGAATTTTGTCACCCATAAAATATATGTTGAGGTCTGAACCCTCCAATATTTCAGAATACTTACTTGGAAATAGGTCTTTATGGGGAGGAATCAATTTAAATGAAGTCACTGGAGTAAGCACTAGTAAAATATGACCAGTGTTCTTATAAGAGGAGGAATCTGGACACAGAGACAGACATGTATAGGGATGATGATGTAGAGACATACAGGGAGAAGATGACCATGTTACTGGAGTGTTACATCTATAAGCCGAGCAATGTCAACAGTCATGAAATCAACCACCAGAAGCTAGGAAAACACAGTGAACTCTTCCCTACAGTTTTCCAGGGGAACATGGCCCTACTGACAGCTCAATTTTGGACTTCTGGCCTCTGGAACTGTGAGACAATAAATTTCTATTGTTTGGAGCCACCCAGTGTGTGGCATGTTGTTACTGTGCCCTAGGAAACAAATTCAACCCATAATCCTGGAAGGGATTTATCTGATGTTTCTGAGAATTCAGCTTATAACTTTGCTATTATTGTTATGGTGCTTAAAACATTTAAGGTAATATAATACTTTAGATTTTATATCTTGTACTGGTCACTGGTTTTACATATCTATTCATAGCTTAAGTTAGATTTCAGGTCACAAAAGGTCTAGTTTTCTTATAACTGCCATTATTTTAAATAAATGCACTAATTTGAAATCGATTTGAAAGACATATAAAGGAGATTTAGGCCAAATAGATGTCACTAGAATTGAGTTAAAGATGGTTTGATAGGCAGAATTTTAGGATACCCAAATATCTGCCCCCCGAGATACATTCCTGCGTAAACTTCTCTTATTGATGGAAGTTGTGAATATGATAGAATTTCATTCTTGTGAATAGGTTACAATATATGGTAAATATAAAGGGATTTTACAGATGTAATAGTGTTCCTGATAAGTTGGTTTGGATGTATTAAAATAGAAATTGTCTTGGATGAGGCCAGGCCAAATTAGGTGAGCCTTATAAAAAAGGGTTAGGTGTTCCTGGAGGAAGAAATTTGAAGAAAAAGTTTCCTTGTTGGTCTTGAAGAAGCAAACAACCATGCTGTGAACAGCTTGCTCATGGAGCGAGCCTTATAGCAAGGACCTACAAATGACCTCTAGAAGCTGAGAGCAGTATCCAGATGACAACAAGCAAGGAAACAAATACACACAGAATTTTGCTATTATTGTTAGTGTGCTTAAAATATGTGAGGTCATAGGATATATTCGATTTTATATTTCAGAAGGTATAGGTTTTATGCCTTCAATAAGGTATGAAATTTATTTTGTATTCATAGAAATCAAACGCTTTCTACATATATTGTCCTTTTATATTTTTGAACACTCTGAATAAACTTGGTTTTTCCTTCTTCTGAAACTGTTTATTGTTTTAATTTCATCTAGAGAAAGCCTATCATAAAATGGTTCATTTTAGTGGCAGCCCCTGTTAACATTTATATTCATCATTTGTTTTAAATGTGGTTTGCAGATTTATTGATTCATTCCTTCTCGCTCTCTCGTTTCTTCTCTCATTTTTCTATCTTTAGCTCTTCTCTATCCCATAACCAGACATTTTGTTGTTTTCTTCAGCCAGCTACTCAAAGATCAGTTTAGACCCTGGACTTTTATTAGCATTTACAAGGCCCTACAACAACAAAAGCAACAAGTATAAATTGCCAAATCAAACCCAAGACAGTAGGGAGATTTATTTCCTTTCTGGTCAGTGTTATGTGTACACCTCCCTTCCTAAGTCTGCAATTTTATTAATTTTGAGTCCCCATGCAGTGTTTAGCTCTATCTCAACATGTGATTTGCAGCAGTAGGATTAACTCCAGTTCTTTACCTCCTGTGGAGCAAATGTTCATCCTTTAATTCACAGGAATAAATCTTCCAACTGCCTCGTCTGCTTCCAGACCAACAGTCCACCAAGCCTGAGGATATAGTCTTTGTCACTACTTCACACTTCTCTTCCTACAGGGTTAACTAACGTCTATATGTTTCGAGCAAAGAAAATAGATCAAAGAGGGACTACTTCATTCTCTTTAGGCTGGAGGTCTAGAAATAGAATCTTTGAGCTACTGTTCTTTTTTTAGTTTATCTTTGTGCTGTTATCAGTAAAGGAAACACAAATAGATATGGAGGAGTGAGAAAAAAAGTTGAGAGAGAAACTAAATTTGCAGTATCTAATGAATTATGTCTGAATGGAATAAAAGAGAAAGGGTGAACTCATTTTGATATTTCTTTACTACTCCAGGGATTGAAATGACACATAAATTGCTCATTTGTTAGGCACTGTCAGCATGCATACCTTATACTTACCAGTTGAGGAAGACAAAAAGTCAGGACAGATAGAGATAAATGGATGGATGGGTGGTGGGTGGATGGATGGATAGATGGATGGGTAGATGGATGAGTCGACAGACTGACAGAGAAATCTACCCATATGAATCAGCAATCATGCTCCTTGGTATTTACCCAAAAGAGTTGAGAAGTTATATTCACACAAAAAGCTGCACACTGACGTGTATAGCAGCTTTATTCATAACTGCCCAAACTGGAAAGTAACCAAGATCTCCTTAAGTAGGTGAATGAATATATAACTATGGTATACCTAGACTGTGGAATATTATTTAGTGCTAAAAAGAAATGACCTATCAAATGATGAGAAGAAATAGAGGAAACTGAAATGCATAATACTAAGTGAAAGAAATCAATCTGGAAAGGCTACATAATTATAATTCCAAATATATGATGTTCTAGAAAAGCCAAAACTATGGAAACAGTAAAAAGATCAGTAGTTGCCAGGGTTTGGGGAGGTGGAAGATGAATAAGCAGAGCAAAGAGAACTTCAGGGCAGTACAATTATTTCATATCATAATATAATGGTAGATACATATCATTATTCATTTATCATGACCCATAGAATATCCAATACCTAGAGTGAATTTTAATGTTAACATTGGAATTTGGGTGATGATGATATGTTGGTGTAGGTTCATCAAATATAACAATGTATCACTCTGGTAGGTGACATTGATAACAGGGAAGTTATGCATATGTGGAAGCAGAAATATATGGGAACTCTGTAATTTGCACTGCATTTTGTTATAGACCTAAAACTATTCTAAAAAGTAAATTCTATTCTAAAAATGAATAAAAGTTGTCACATATGTATTTTGCCTGATTTATAATAGTATTGCAGAATGTATGAAGGTTTTCAGCCAAGTCTTCACAATTTCTATAAAATCTTTTTCTGCCGAGGTGTATTTGTCTCCAAAGAGAGAGTAAATTGTCTGTATGTTGGAAAAGGGAAGGTCTTATGTGGAAAGATTCATTGAGGTTTTTGGGAAAAGAGAACAAAAAGTCAGCTTCATATCTTGAGAGAAATGGAAGATGAATTGGAGTAAACTGAGGAAAATTGTGGAGTGCGAGAGCTTGCCAATCTTGCATACCTAAGAAAATTGTAGAATTTTCCAGGATTTGCCTTTCATTAATTCCAATGCCTAGAAGGGAGGTGATAGAAATTTTGAAAAACTGAATGATCACAATCCATCATAAAGACATGATAAGGTTAGCAGAAAACCTCAAGAGAAAGTCCAAATTCTGCTTGATTTATAAATTCCTAAGGTAAGAAATGCCATTGTATTTTGGTTCCCACAAAGGATAATATGCATCTGATAGAGCATGGGCCATTAGTATTTGCCCTGCAAGTATTTATGAAGCAAGGAGTCCTGAAATGTTGATAGTTAGGCAATGAACCAGAACTGTCATATACATTCATTTCAAGCAACATGTAGTTTGGAATAAAGATTGAATGTGCCCATGAGATTGATGGCCTGAAGAAAAATCTACAGTCAGAAGCCCTCAAGATAGCAACTAGCTATGCAAAATGTGAGGAAGACAACTACTATAGTTATCACTGCAGTAATCCCTAAAGTTCTTAGTCCTATCCAAATCCTTGCTTCTCTCTCATTACCACTTCATTCAAATATTTCCAAGCATAATATACTAAAAGACACTGAAAGTATCTTTTAATTTACTTCTCAACTTTCTCTATTACTTTTCCTTCCCACCCTCCTCGTTTTCCTTTTCTCAAGACTTGGTAAAGTGTGTGCTATTTATCACTATCAGTGAAGAGTAAGAGCATTATTTTTAAAGGCCATACCTTAAACAACAAGGAGGAAGATGACATCAGTATCGGTATCATGGCAGGCCAAGTCAGTTCTTGGAGTCTCAGGCCTGTGGGCAGGAGCCCAGGATGCAGGCCACTACTGCTTACTCACCTATTTAAGTAAATTTAAAGAGATTTTATTTTACAGAAAATAAACTTAACTACCATAAGAAAACCATAGGTTTTTAAGAAATACTTTTCCTTCTAGACAGAGGCACAGGTTAATTTGGATGTGAGTAAAATTTTCCTTTATATATAAATTTTCCTAATTTATATATCCACAGCCAACATTCAACACATATCCCAGAAGAAGGCACATGGCCTTAGATAGTTATTTTTTGCTTTCAATGAGCATTTTTGAAGGTGACAAATAACTATAAAATATCCAAGCCAGTCAAAACTCTGAGGCAACACAGAATGGAATATCTCATAATACCCAGCTTTAAGAAGAGAAGGGCTAATGTCCTGTGGAAAATATATTAACATGTGAAATGCTCAATAGACATATTTTGGAAATGCCTGCTATAATAAAGAATGCAAGCATAGAAAATTTCCATCACCGCAGGGAGTTTTGTGGATAGTCTTGGAGAGTGCTGGTGGTATGATTTCTACTTTGTAAATGGGGAAATGGATTTACAGAATATAATCCACTTTGGAGGAATGAGATCAATAATAAAGAGTATCTCAGGAATTGGGCAAAATTTGATCTGCTTCCTATGACCTGCTCTTCCTTATAGATCAGATGAGACACATGCTACTGTAAATGAAGTAGACATTGCAAATTCTTATAGGGACTAGACAGGTAAAATGGTGTGAAGGGATTTGTGGTGAAGCCTTTGGTCAATCAGACCATGTCTTTTTAGCCAAAACCATTTATGAATGAGTTTAAAGATAATTTCACTATCCTAATCAACAAAACACATCTGCTGGCCTAAATTGAGGTCTCTGTTTTGCAACTATTTATAGGTTTATATAATAATTCAATTCCATGAGATTTTTAAGGGAAATTGGCAAAGAGTAGATTACTATCAAGTAGTGGAAAAGTTATAGAAGTTAGAGAAGTCAAATTATGTTATTCAAACTGTAGATGAGATTAATCTGAAATATAAATGGGATACCCCTAAACAGAATTGTATTTTTAAACAAAAATTGTAAAAGAAATTATATAGGTGAAACAAATTTTTAAATGAAGTACAAGGCTTTTCTTAGAAAGTAGATATGTTGGAATTTGGCCTGTGGTGCGGAGAAGTAAAGGACAATCAAAGAATTCAACTTCTATTGGAGAAAATGCAAATAAAAAACTTTCACAGTTTTCAGATGGTTTTCTGACACCCCAGTGGCTCTTGATCACCACAGAAATAAACTACTCTCTTTTCAAGGAAAGAGCTCACCTTTAATATTGTGTAAAAAACACATATATTAATATATTTATGAGTGTAATTTTGGGTGCCTGCGTGGCTCAGTCAGTTAAGGATCTGACTTCAGCTGAGGTCGTGATTCCAGGGTCTTGAGATGGAGCCCCACAGAGGCCTCCCTGCACAGTGGGGAGCCTGCTTCTCCTTCTGCCCTTTCTCCTGCCCTTGAGCTCTTGCTCCATCTCTCACTTACTCTCTCTCAAGTAAATAAAATCTTTTAAAAAAAGTATAATTTAAAGTGATAATCATGGTATGCACTGCTATATTTTTCCTGCCTTTACATCCTGTATTACTTGATATTTTAAAAAAAAACAAAAAACAAAAAAACAAAAAAACCGGGATGCTTGGGTGGCCCGTTGGTTAAGTGACTGCCTTGAGCTCAGGCCATGATCCTGGAGTCCCCGGATGGAGTCCCGCATCAGGCTCCCTACGCGGCAGGGAATCTGCTTCTCCTTCTCATCCTCCCCTTCTTGCTCTCTCTCTCTCTCTCTCTCTCTCTCTCTCATTCTCTCTCTTTCAAATAAATAAATCTTAAAAAAAGCTAAACCAAAAATACATGTCCTCACTGGCCTCATCTGATTCCGGAGCAACCACTTGAAAGCATTTGGACACGGAAAAGAACACTGAACCCATAAGGGAAAATAACTTCAACTCCACAAATGAAACATGGAAAATTGGAAATTAGGTGCTAATAAAAAGAAATGAAAAATTGACCCCCCCAAAAAAGATGTTTTGTGCTGCAAACTCCTATTTCTACAATAGCTCCACAAAAGAATAAATTATTTTGTAATTTTCCCAATTTCCTTTTTTAACCCATATTAGTATTTTTAAGTACTTTCATCATTTCCTGAGAATCACATTGTGGTGATTGTAGAAATATTTTTTTCCAAGGAGTGTCAAGGAAAACCAGAGGAGAGAGAATAGCAAGCTTCTACCTTTTTTAAAATCTCTATTTACCAAAATTACTTGTTTTGCTTGAAAACATGTTCATTCTCAAAATGAAAATCTAATTGCTCTATTTATTTTTGGATTAATGATATCTTGAGGAATTTCCCTAATTCCCTCTTTTCCTTTTCACCAGTATGTCTGAAATACACACAAAATAGAGAGATGACAAAATGACTGGACAGGTTTCATGTACCAAAGCCCTTCACTACAAATGTAGTAGTGAGTTAGTTATTCTGGATAATTTACTCTTAGAAACTTTCAGCTAGTTTTCTTCCAGCACAGGTCAAGGGGTGCAATTGAATGTTCTATGTTCTGAGGATTATCTCTAACTCCTGTTACCACGAGCCTAGTTGGCAAAGCCTCGACAATCATTGTTCCCTTGCACACAAATCAGAATGCCAGCCTTACCTTTGATGTCTAAAGCTGTTGTGGGCTGGGGAGAAAGAGCAGGGTAATCACTATACATCCCAGCTCCTTATTTTAGCTCCTTCGCCTCTATCCAAGTTAGAGCCTAGCATTAGGTCGCTGCTTCATCCTTTCTCTCCCTATTTACTGATTACAAATAAGTATAGATTTGAAGTCATTAATCCAAGATGGCAAGAGAACATATAGGGAAGCCAGAGTACAAGTATCTCTATTCCAGTGTTGTACTCAATAGCTTTGTTATTGCTATTATTCTAGTCTTACACTCTTATTGTGTCTATACTTGTCATTATAAACCTATTTGACTTCGTTGATACTACTCTTTACTCTTGTCACTTAAAATACCTTAAAAGCCTTCAAAAATAGTAGGCTTTCTCATGTCTCAGCTATTTACCCAGATGCTGATAATTTTAGCTTGCTTTTGAACAATGAAATTAGTAAAATTCCTGGTTGTTATTCTAGCTCCCTAGTGTTCATAACCCCAAATTTTTTACTCATGGTCATAACTGGAGTCAAATTGTTAAGACAAATTTTTAACTGTAATAGAAATGGAGAACACTATTCTGGAGTCTTCACAAACTTCAGAATATAAGATCAAATCTTGTAATTTCTTTGCTCTAAATAAACAGGTATAAGGTAATTCTCTCTCATTTTTCATTTCCTTATGAATAGAATAAAAAATCCAGTTAGAAATTATTTTCCCTTGGTGATATGTTTAATTGATTTAATAATCCATGCATTCATTCATAGAAAGAGTACATTATGTGCTGGTGATAAAGAATAACCAAAAATAAATGGGTTTTGACCATAATAAAACCCTTTGAACTGTTGAAAGACTTCTCTCTTTCTGTCTCCCTCTCCCTCAAACCCCTTGGTTAATATCTTCATATAGCCATCATGTGTTTCTTAATACAGTGTCTGGGTCTCGAGAGTATTTCAGAACAACAGATCCCAAAGCATATATATTTATCAAGTGACTGTTTGCAGTGTGAGAGAGAACTATAAAAGCTCATAAATAACAACCAGCATGAGGGTCACTTCAACAACAAAACATCCACTTAAAAAGAAAAAAAATATCTGGGGTTCTTAGAGGATCTTTATGATGACACAACGTAGTTTCAATAAAATAAATGATAGAAATTAATATTTTCAATAATTAAACAGAACATTATCAAGTGAAATTCCATATTTCAGTTCGCTTCAACATTATTTCTCTTGTAGATGCAGCCATCTCTATACATTAAATCTTTCCTTTATCCTTCCCACATTTTTAACATAAGCTTTAGGAAATTTTTTAGATAATTTACATTCTAAATATGTTTTTACCTGTTTTCATATTTTTATTTGCTAAAATCAATAAATATTAGTAATGTAGCAAGGTAGCTTATGATGGAAAAGGTAAAAGTATAACTGTGCTTGTGTCTATTTCTACCAAAGAAAATATAACCAATATATTTATGCCTTAATTTTCCAGACTTTTCTACTACCACAGGTTGGGTTTTAGTTTCTTATAAAGCTGCAAAAAATAAAACTCTCCATGATACTAAAACATACACAATTTTATGCATACAACTTAGAAGTTTCCTTGAGCAGAGATATGATCTATCTGAATGTCAAAATTGCTGTTTGCAAATCACACATCATTCTAAATTAATGCCACAGCTAGTTGCAAGATAAAAATTTTAAAAAGACATTACAAGTTTGAGACACATTTTAAGCGAGGCATGATAATGGTGCTGGAAGCAATGCAATTTCACATTTGAGTCAAATAACATCTCTACAGCATGTGGATATAAGAACAAATTTCAACATAGGCTCACAAAGGAATAAAAGAATTCCAAAAAAAATTCCAAATAATAAATTCAATTTTAAAGATGCTACATGCTTTTCTAATTATGATTACCAATAGTTTGGTTTTCTTGCCAGAAAACATAAATTTTTGGGGGGGGCTTCAAATAAATCACTGAAAGTCTATATTTTTTTAATCATGTTTTATATTATTAAAGAAAGCATCAACTAAAGATACTACATGTTGTGTAAAACTGTAATTGATAATCAGTAAATCATTTTTAAAATCAATTTGTTACTGACAGAATTAATAGAATGGATCGTTTCTCTGTTACTTGTGGTAACAGAGACAAAGACAGAAAAAGACAAAATTATAAATACTTTTTTTAAAATATTTTATTTATTTGACACAGAGAGAGAGATCACAAGTAGGCAGAGAGGCAGGCAGAGAGAGGAGGGAAGCAGGCTCCCTGCCGAGCAGAGAGCCCAATGCAGGGCTTGATCCCAGCACCCTGAGATCATGACCTGAGCCGAAGGCAGAGGCTTTAACCCATTGAGCCACCCAGGCATCCCAAAATTATAAATACTTCTTTGATGAGTTTATACAAAGTAAGTATACCCTTAAAAAATCACCCACACCAAAAATTAGAATAATTTCTAGAAACAAATTTCTCCTTATTCCCCTACTCATTCATTAATGTACCTTGATAAAGTTAATCATTTATTATCATATAGATTTGGTTTTGCCTACTGTGGAAAACCATATAAATAGAGTTTATATTCAGCTATGACTTCTTTTGCTCCCAGTTATGTTTGTGATATCCATTCGTGTTTGTTGTATGTATTAAAAATTTATTCATTTTCATTTCTATGTACTATTCCATTATGCAAAGTTATCACACTTTATTAATTCATTTTACTGTTGATGGGCTTAGAGTTGTTTCTATTTGGGGGCTCTGAGGAATAACAAGGCTAACAAGATTACCATTAATGCCATTTGCTGCAAATAACTTCACACAAATCAGGGGAAAAAAAAGACACAGGTCAGTTTAAAAATGTGGAAGAAAATTTTGAATAGTTACAAACAAAATTTCCAAATGGTCTAACCATGTAAAAGGTGTCCAAAATAGTTATCAGGAAAATATAAATTAAGCCACAACGAGATACCAAAACACACTCTACAGAGTGATGTAAAATAGAAAGTGATGGTGAATATTGACAAGGATGATGAACAACAAGAAGGTTCACATTGTTAGCGACTGTATAATTTAGTATAGCACTTAACTTCGGGGAAATTGTTTAGTAGTACCTAATAAATATCAACAAATGCACAATCTAAATTGCAGCAAGTACACTGCAATGTAAACTCCCCAAATAAATATGTTCAACAAAAAACATACAGAAATATGTCTATTCTTTGAAATGATCACATTGATTTTGTAGGATATTTCAAATGGTAATAATATTCTAGATTGATATGTTTTCTTTCACTACATCACATATGCCTTTATCTTCTGTATCCATAATTTATTTTGAAAAGTCAATAATTATTCATGTTGGTTTTTTTAAAGTAAACTGTAAGTTGTTAATTTAGTTTTTAATAATAATATATGAACCTATGAAGGCTTTTCTTCCCAGGAAATATCTCTTCAAATATTGTTTTATTCTTTTTCCCCTCTCCTTCTGGTACTCCAGACCAAACACATAGTAGAAACTTTGACAATGCCCCAGATGTCCCATATTTTCTTTATTCAGCAGTGCATGTTTTCCTCTTCTCCTCATTTGATACACAAAGCCCTCACATTGTTTACTCAACTTCCCATTTTTTTCCTTGTCTTAGCTTCAGTTTGGATATTTGAACAATCATATATGTAGTTTACTAACCCTGTATTCTGTTGGGTCTAATCTACTTTCATAAACAGCCTGAGGAAATACACACACAAGCGCGCACACACACACACACACACACACATATAATATATTATAAATATATATATGATTCATATAAAATTTACAGAATTGTGAAATCACCAAAACAATCCACTTTTGGAGTGCATCCATCACTTCAAAAGGTTCCTTCATACTTCTTTGCAGATAAGCCACACCTCTCTTAGTCAGAGCAACAACTGGTATGTTGTAAAGCTGCCATTTCTGGACATTTCAAATAAAAGTAATCATATAACATGTAGTCTTTTGTGATTGTCTTATTTCACTTAACATAAAATTTTGAGGTCTATCACTGTTGTGCTATGTAAGTGATTCATTCCTTGTTATTTCTTAATAGTATTCTATTTCTTAATAGTATTTTGCCAGTTAATAAAAATTTGAATTGTTTCCATTTCTTTCTTTCTTCTTTCTTTCTCTCTCTCTCTCTCCACCCCCCCCTTTTTTTTTTTTGAGATAGAGAAAGAGTGTGAATGGGTGGGAGATGGGCAGAAGAAAAGGAATCGAGAGAGAAACTCCATGCTGGGCTTGGAGCCTGATGAGGCGCTCAATCTGAAATCATGACCTGAACCAAAATCAAGAGTTGGATGCTGAACTGACTGGAGCCACCTAGGCATCCCTCCATTTCTTTTTTATTAATTTTTCTTAAGAAATACTTAGGAATGGAATTTCTGGGGTCTGTGTTAAATTCACTTTTAACTTTTAAGAAACTACCAAACTTTTTTCTGAAATGCCTGTTTACACCAGAAATGCATGAAAGTTTCAGTTTTTATACATTTTGGTCAACCCTTGTTATTGTCTCTATGATTTAAGCCATTCTAGTAGAACATAGTAGGCAATCATTAACTCTTGGATAAATAAAGGATAAATAAATATATGCACTAATAAATTCTATGAGGCAAGTGTAAGCTTGATAAGAAAATTTTACCAAAAAAAGATCACTTTTATTTATGACTCTGTTTGTAAAAATCCTGAATATAGTATGATAAACTAAGAAGTGCTTATAAAGTCAACATATTATGATCAGGAAGATCATCCCAGTAGTTCAAAGGTAATCCAACATTTAATAACATTCTTTAACTAATCTGAGTAGCACATAAATAACACCACCCCTGGTTAAAAATTCATGATAAACCCGACAAATATGTCAACTTAAAAATAGTTGTCATATTCTTTTTTTAATATTTTATTTATTTATTTGACACAAAGAGAGAGAGAGGACAAAAGAGGGAATACAAGCAGGAGGAGTGGGAGAGGGAGAAGCAAGCTTCCTGCTGAGCAGGGAGCCCAATGTGGGGCTCAGTTCCAGGACTTTAGGATCATGACCTGAGCTAAAGGCAGATGCTTAAGGACTGAGGCACCCAAGTACCCCTGATTGTCATATTCTTATAGGCAGTGTCAAAGAAAAGGAGATTCAAGTTTTATCAAAGGAAATACTGTAATTTTGTGCGTATTCCTTAATCTTAAGTAAATCTCCACTGTTCTCTCAAACACTCTCATTCTAAACTTTCATTTAAACTGAAACCTGAAAGGGAACTTCCTACATAACAATTATTTAATTCTGCTTGGATAACATTTCACAAATTTTTAAACAGCTATAACTTAGCAAAAGATATTAGGCCATATTCAACCACTTGGACCACACAGTTTTGCTATGACAAAATTTTTACAAGTACATTTGGAAATGAATATGTGAATGTAGTATAAGTGACATTTTAACAAAGCCTGGGAAATGTTTCGACAATCATGTCAGGGGTCCACAAGACCACCTTCAGACTCAATGGTTCACTAGAAGGACTTATGGGACTAACTATTATACCCATGGTTATGGTTTATTTGCAGTGAAAGGATACAGATTAAAATCAGCAAAGTGAAAAGATGTATGAAGTCCAAGAAAAGCCAGGCATACTCTTCTAGGTGTCCTCTCCCAGTGGAATAAACACAGGGACATTTCTCCCACCAATGTTGCATGATTATACATACAAAAGTCTTCTAACCAGGAAGCCTTGATGTCCCGGTGTTTTCCTGGGGTTCAGTCATGTAGGCATGCAGGACCCACATGATGGACCTCAGATACTTAGAGTCCAGGCATCCTACCTCAGAGAAAAAAGCAGGCGTTCACCATAAATCATATTGCTAGAATAAACTTTTCTAGTCAGGTTGATACAATATAGCCAAAAGTTGCAGGTGTATAAAAACCCTCTTATCAGGCAGAATATTCTAAGGGATCAGAGGTTATCTCCAAGAAGCGAAATAAGGAACAGTCCAGGATTTTAGAAATATTCAATGTTAAGTGCATGGTTTGTTTTTGTTTTGTTTTGTTTTGTTTTGCCTTAGGTGATTTAATAAGATACATAGAAGCCAAAAGATGAGAGAGATAAATCTTATCAAAATTCTAGGGCTAATCACTTTAGTCATGTTTCTGGTATCTAGTTGTTGTGACATTCCCTCCAAAGTTAAAAGTAAATTACTTCATTTTCACTTTTTACTATTAAAAAACAAGTACAGTGGTTGGAGATCTTTTGAATACTTGAGACAATATATACCACTTTGGAGTATACTATTCTTTTTTTATTGTGTTATGTTAGTTTTATTAGAGGTTCTACTGGGCTCAAATAAGCACAAATGTCAAATCACAGAACAAACAAACCTTTCATTTTTTCAGAGCTTCTTCAGCATTTTATGACATGACAGAAACTGAAAAGTCCTGACATAACTACTTACTAGAAACTAAAAACAACCATCATAAACATCATTCTTTCACAAATATGTCCCAAATACAGTTTAGAAAAAAAGATGCTCCTTTGTTTGCCATCATAACTAAAACTTTATGATTTTTTTAAAATGAAATTTTGTTTTGGAGTTGTTTGGGATTCAAAGCAAAGTTTATAGATTTCTCATGTGTTCCCTGCCCCCACACATGTATAGTTTCTGTATATATATTATATGTAATATAATATATATAATATAATGGGAATATATATAATACATATATATATTCCCATCAATATCTTTCATCAGAATAATACGCTTGTATAGCTGATGAACCTACATTGGCACATCATTATCACCCAAAGTCCATGGTTCACCTTAGGATTCACTGTGAGTATTGTACACTCTATGGCTTTAGAGAAATGTATAATGATATGTATCCATCATTACAGTATCATACAGAATAGATTCACAGCCCTAAAAATCCCCTGTGCTCCACTTAACCCTCTCTCTGAAGTAACCCCTAGAAACCACAGATCTTCTTATTGTCTCCAGAGTTTCATCTCTTCCAGAATGTCATATAATTAGAATCATATACTCTGTGGCTTTTCCAGATTGGTTTCTTTTGCTTAGTAACATGCCTTTAAGCTCCTTCTATGGCTTTTCATGGCTTGATCACTCATTTATTTTAGCACTGAATAATATTTCACTGTCTCAACGTACCATAATTTATTCACCTACTGAAGGACATTTTGATTGCTTCCAAGTCTTGATAATTTTGAATAAAGCTGTTATAAATTTCCATGTGCAGATTTTTGTGTGGACATGAGTTTTCAACTCCTTTGGGTAAATAAATACCAAGGAACATGATTGCTGGGTCATATGTTAAGACTATGTTTACTATTATAAGAAACTTCCCAATTGTCTTTGAATGTGGTTGCAACATTTCTTGTTCCCACTAGCTATAAATGAGAGTTCCTATTGTTCCATATCCTCACTGGCAATTGGTAAATCAGTGTTCCAGATTTTGATAATTTTAATACATGTGTAGTGATATCTCATTATTGTTTTAATTTCTATTCCTAATAGTATATGATGTTGAGCATGTTTGCATATGCTTATTTGCCATCTGTATATCTTCTTTGGTGAAATGGCTATTAAGGCCTTTGGCCCATTTGTTTTAAAATAATTTTTTTAATTTGCATATTGTTGACAGACAATGTCACATTATTTTCAGATATGCAACATAATGATTAACCTTTGAGCCATTTTTAATCCAGTTATTCTATTCTTATTATTGTTTTAGCATTTTTGTATATTCTGGATAACAGTCATTAATTTTAAAGATTTTGTTTATTTGGGAGAAAGAGAGCATGAAACAGTGGGGGGTGGAAAGACAGAAGCAGGAGAAACAAACTCCCCACTGAGCCCAGATCCCAAAGCAGGGCTCATCTCAGGACTCTGGGATCATGACCTGAGCCAAAGGCAGCTGCTTAACCAACTGAGCCGCCCAGGCCCCATGGATAATATTCTTTTATTATGCATGTCTTTGTAAATATTTTTCCTGACTCGGCAGAACCTTTTTGTCATCACTGTGAATGTTCTAAGTTGTAAGTACTTCTTAATATCATAAAATGGGATGAAAAATAGGCCTTTTAAATATTGGAAAGGAATAAGGAATCATTATAATTCATAATATATACAACAGTCTACATGAAAACACAAGATACTAGTTGAACAATTATTCAGTCTTATAAAATATTTCAGTTTATAAACCCACTAATTTTCTTATTCATCAGTACTAATAGAAATATGCAAAAAGAAAAAAAAACTGAGACTGTAGGAGGACGTACAGAGGACAATTACAAAGGCAATAAAAGCCTATAAAAGACCTAGCAATAAATCCTTTTTTGAAATGTCCAAGCCCAGAATGAGTAATAATTCATAATAAAGAACACGTTAGAAAGGGGAATAATGTAAATATATGCAAAATTAATGCTGAAGTATTTAGTGTAATAAGTCTATTTTCACATTTTGAAAAAATTTCAAATATTTCAAATAAGTCATTTGAAATAAACTTCTATTTATCTGGAAGAGAGTATATACAAAGAGGAATAAAGACACGTTAAAAAAAACTAGTGGTTCCTAATTTACCAAGTTATCAAGGCTAATGAAAAGTATAAGTCTTCAAAAGGAAAGCACTATAAAATACTAAACCAAATAGGGGAGCCCAGGTGGCTCAGTGAGTTGGGCCTCTGCCTTTGGCTCAGGTCATGATCTCGGGGTCCTGGGATCGAGCCCTGCATTGGGCTCTCTGCTCGGCAGGGAGCCTGCTTCCCCCTCTCTCTCTGCCTGCCTCTCTGCCTACTTGTGATCTCTCTGTGTCAAATAAATAACTAAATAATCTTTTTTTAAAAAATGCTAAACCAAATAAAGGGAAAACACTCTTATTTATCAGTTATCAAAACGTTCTAATAGCAGTGCTAAATAAAACGGTATGATATTGCTGCTGGAATATGAATACAGAAAAAATTAATAGAATAAGGTAACCATATTAAAACTATGAGATATATATGTATATATGCATGTGTGCAGACACACACAAGCACACACATACAGAGATTTAGTACAAGATAAATGTATTTTGAATAACAAAGAAATGCTGAGCTACTCAAAAACTGTCCTTGGGAAAAACATTATATATATAAATCTCTAATTAGTATCACACAAAAATTTATTTCACTTAGTTAAGGATGAAAACATAAAACAAAAAATCATAAAAGTACAAAAAGTCATCAAAGGAAGAAAATACAGTTTAAAAATATAATTAAAAAGTAATAATATGGAGTTAGATGAAATATTCTAAAAAATAAATGAAACCCAAAAATTAAAATGAAAAGATGCACTCAAATCATATAAAAAATCAATCTATATATGTCAAAGACACAATAAAAAAATAAAAGATGAAAAATAAGAAAAATTATCCTAAAGTCAGTAATAAAATTCAATACAAGACACTTTGGCAGGGGAAATGAGTAGATAATTAGAAGAAAAATACAAATAGCCAAAGTAATATACATAAACACATTTGGATTCACTACTAAAAAGAAAATGCAAGTTAAAGTCACGATAAGAACCATCATACTTCCATTACCTTGGTAATAATTACAAAATGCTGCAATATCTTCCGTTAGCAAGTATGTAATAAAATTATTTATTTATTAGTTGTTTTTTTATTTTTTAAGTAGGCTCCACACTAGGCATGGAGCCCAAGGCAGGGGCTCAACTCACAATCCCAAGATCAAGACCTGAGCTGAAATCAAGAGTTAAATGGTTAACTGACTGAGCCACCCAGGAGCTCCAAAATTATTGTTTTTATACATTAATCTTGAAAGAATAAATTAATACAGTTATTTAGGGGGAAATTAGTTGTTCTCAACAATTAAAAATATATATGACCAGTTATAATTCAAGATTATGCATACCCCTCATGCTTCCTTTTCTTTCTTACTAAAAAATCATTGACATCAAAAGAGGGAGAGGTCTTAAAAAAGGAGTAAATTCACTAAGACACTGAAATGATAAAAGATACTTCAGTAAACAAATATTATGAACTTCACATGGAAAAAACAATTGCTGGAATAAAATTCATTATTAATTCCAAGATCAGGGGATGGATCACGCATGTAAAAAAAAAGAAAAAAAGGAGGAGCCCTCCTGGAATATCAGGACTGAAGGCCAAAGTAATCCTACTAGCGAGTTAGTTATAGAATCAACACGGAATTTATCCCTCATTGACCCCAATGCAAACATTTACTATTCCCAGTATTGTACTTCCATTATTGGCACTCCAGTTAAAATAAAAAAATAACTTCTGAAGAAAGGAAGTCAGCTACCATGAGTGAGGGTGTGGAGGCTGGAGATCCCAGGGCCAGATTGATGTCCCATTCAATCTTGACATTTGAGGCTGAAAGCTCATCATCTCTGATTTCTTGCATTTTTTTAAAAAACAGCTATACAAGAATGTTTATTGAGCATCATTTATAATAGCAATGCAAGTAAATTCTATGAAATAATGTCTATCAATATGGAATATATAATCAATCACTTTTCAGCCATTTAGAATATAAGCATTAATATGAGTTCTCCCAAGATTGTGTTATTAAGTAAAGAAAGCATATTGAAAAAGCATGAATACATAAGATACCATTTATGTTAACCATTTATATAAATTTACAGAAGAAATCTAGATTATGCAAAAGCAAATTAGGCAAAAAAAAATCTGTCAGCAGGGATACACACATTGATTTCTTGCATTTTGCTCAAATGAATTATTATCTGTCTGATAAGCATACACACAGAGAAAAAGCTTTTCATTCAAAGATGAATCTGGTATGGGGCACCTGGGTGGCTCGGTAGTTAAGTGCCTGCCTTTGGCTCAGGTCATGATTCCAGGGTCCTGGAATCCAGCCCCACATTGGGCTCCCTGCTCAGCAGAAAGCCTGCTTCTCCCTCTCCCACTCCACTCACTTGCATTCCCTCTCTCGCTGTCTCTCTCTCTCTCTCTGTCAAATAAATAAATGAAATGTTAAAAAAAAAAAAAGCAAAGATTAATCTGGTAACTGTATAGGAAAAATTTCCTAATGTTTTAGTTAATTAAGCAAGTCTATAATTTATAAATATGATCAGACATCACTAGGCAATTGAGAAAAACCAACTGCAAAAGTATAAATGATTGATGTAAACAATAGAAAAACTGTCCTAAGAATAAACATAAATAAGTTACTAGAAAGATGGAAATAACAAAAACAAGAACAATGAAAATCTAGTTAGAATTCTCAGAAAGATTTTAAAATATTACGATACTTTATTTAGATAGATGAAGCAGAAAGAAAGAAAATATACACAGGAGGCAATCAGAGGAAAAGATGACGAAGATGAGTGATCACCATCTTATAGGCTCAAAGTATTTCTGTAATTCTCCCTTACGCCTGTAGAGCACTCTGGTCTGTTTCCCATTACACTGTCAGGTTTGGCCTTCTTTAGTGAATTACTCTGGACAATAGGATGTGAGCAGAACTAATGCATACCCCATTTAAAAAGAAACTTTATAGATACTGCATGAATCTACCATTGTTAACTGCCATGAAAACAGCAGGTCCCAAATAACTGGCTCTATGTTCATTATGTCTCCCAAAAGGAAAAAGACATGTAGAGCAGAACTATAGCCACCATGTAACAGAGGCCAAAAACAAACCACAGTTGTGGCAAACCACTAAGATTCTAGAGTTAATTGTTACTACAGTATCATATAAGGAAAGTTTGCCAACAGAAATATTTAAATTAAGATTGAGAGAAAAAGCCAAGCAGATAACCCAGAAAATCAGACAAGGAAGAAAGAAAGAAAAAGAAAGAAAAAAAGAAAAGAAAGAAAAGAAAGAAAAGAAAAGAAAGAAAAAGAAAGAAAGAAAGAAAAAGAAAGAAGGAAGGAAGGAAGGAGGGAGGGAGGGAGGAAGGAAGGAAGGAGGGAGGGAGGGAGGGAGGGAGGGAGGAAGGAAGGAAGGAAGGAAGGAAGGAAGGAAGGAAGGAAGAAAAAAGATCGAGAGAGAGATATGAAGAGACAAAAAGGCCAGGATTCATTGAAAATCAATTCAGAAAGCCAGTGTCCCCTAACTGGGCAATGAGAGTAAAATATCAAAGAAAGTAAAGGGATGGGGGAGTGATCACATAAAATAACATTGGTAAGGCTGGAGAAAGATAAAAAATTTTCAGATAACAAAAATCAAAAAGCAGCAAGGAGGATTTTTTTTTAAGCATCCATCTTCATAAAAATTTCAAGGAGAAAATGAGGAGTATAGACTTCTACAGAGAAGAAAATAATTACAAAGCAGAAAAATAAGATTGAAAACAGCTTTTAAATATTAGATGCTAAAAGGTACTGAGCTTCAACTTTTGGGGGGAAGCTATTTTTAATGCAGAATTCCATGCCAAAGAAAACAACACCAAAATTTTGGAAAATAATACAGAAAAAAAAATGAGATATGGGAATTGTATGTACAGTGGACCTAAATCTGAGCATGTAATAAAAAGGAATTCAGAGTGTGACAATTAGAAAGCAGGCCTAGAAATGATCCCTTGTGGCCAAATCATTTAACAAATAGGGTGGCTAAATACCTAAAAACTATTAATGATATGAGGAAAATGTGTTTTCTCTCACTTGCCCTTCTTTCAAGAAGAAAAGGAAAGGCAATTAGAAGAACTAGAGAAAACCATTGTGCAAGAAAACCATAGTCTAAATATGAACACTGAAATTGTACAGTTTGAAAAAGTATTGGAAAAAAGAAAAAGAATCTATTCATTTTGATACTTAAAACATAGCTCTGGCATGGGATTAGTTTCCTGATTATATTTTATTCTCTATGAATCCATTCAAAGTACTTCATTCAAATGATAACACTTATTGAAACTTAACATTATAATTGTTCCTTGTCTTTAAATAATTTCACTTTTAAGGTTACTATGAAATAATTAAGGTAAATTAAAATTTTAAAATAATTATACAAAACCTATACCCACTGTTTAAGAAAAATTACTGGTAGAATTTAGGGCACCTATGTACAAGCCTTCCCAAGCTGCTTCTTTGTATGAGAACGAATACCATTACTTAGACTGGAATTTTAGAATTTTTTGCATGCTTCTATAATATAAGTGTATAATTCTCTAAGCAATATATCAAAATTTTAAGCAGATTTTAAACATCATATAAATTATTGCATACTATAATATCAATGCATAAGTTATTTTGTATTCCATATTGTTTTTAGAGTTTATATATATTGATATTTATAGATTAGATTCATTACTTTTAATAGGTATAGAGTGCATCTGATATTAAAAGGCCACAAAATATCTGTTTTCCTGTTAAGAATTATTATATTTCCAAATTTTAGTCACACTAGAATTCATGATTATGATTCCTTGTGCACGTGTGTAAAATTTCTATATGATAATATTTCTCAATGCAGTCAAATGCAACACCCTTTTTTACAGCAACTATTTTGTCATATAACATTTACTTTCTCTTCAAAATATTCATGAATAATATAATAAGCTTATACACATATCTGGAAAAAATAACTATAAAAAACAAATTAAAGTAAGTCGAAGTGAGTAATAGCATTTTAATATTTAATACTCGGGCACAACTATACTTGAAGACATAGTGAATTACAGTGATACTTGCTCATAAACCTAGAATCATCCTGAAAGCAACATGACATTGGAAATAAACTGTTTGAAGTTGTAAATATGTATCAATACAGGACTGTATATACAGATTGTAAGTATGTTATAAATATACTTTGATATACAGAGTTGTATTGGTGACTTAAACACTATGACCTGTTTCACTATTAATGGTAGTTTCAAATGGTAAACAACAACATGGTAAATTTTCAAAACAAAAAATAATAATTATAATTCAGTGTATATCAAATCATACAAAACAGTACTTTATTTTTAAATGTAAAATGGAGTTACAGTCTAAGCTCAGATTACTTAAAATAGATATCTAGGAAAGCCAGCAGGACATTTGAAAGAAAATAATTATTTGTTGTATAAGATCGTCCTGTGCATTCCTGAATGTTTAACTTTCTTGGCCCTGCCCACTATTTGCAAGTGGCATTCTCTAATCATATGGCAACTATCAATATCCCATATGTTTTCAAAGCACCCACTAGGTTGGACACTACTCAGATATATTCTTAGGAGAACTTTCAAAGATACACAGGAATTGCTAGTGTCTAGGAAAAGAATTGTTATATCATGGGCAATGCACACCTTCAAATTTACCAGTTAATGTATCTCCAGAGAAGTTGTCCTAATTTACAAATCAACTACCAGTACATGTGAGGTTCCATTTCTCTACATCTTCATCCACATATGTGGGTAAAATTTTTCTTTTTGCCAATCTGATATGTATGAAACAATATATATTTTTAAATTGATACTTCCATGGATATTTGTTATATTGAGCATTTATCTTATATACAATAACCACTGAAGTTTTCCCTTTTTGAATATGAAAACATGGCTTATAATAGTAAAAATCTGCAACAACAGATGTTTACCAGGAGAGAGATAATTAAATTATTACAATTATGAAATACTATGCAACTGTTAAAAAGAATATGATATACCTATAAGTACTGGCGTGAACAAACTTACTAGACATGGTGATACTAAAAAATAAAGGCATAGTGTGTTATGAAGAATATGAACTCATTTCAATATGTATGTATATACATACGTAAATGTTAGAAAAATTCTTAGAGAAAAAATTCTTAGATTTATTTCAAATTTAAGTATATATAAGTAATGCTGTGCATTGGCAAGAGAAATCCAATTAGATAGGGTGAAATGGCCTTTTCATCTTTTCTCTATATTGTTTTATTTGAAATTTGCAAAGTTTTTGGATACTGCTACTATTATATTGATGTATCTTACACCTCCCAAATTCCAGAGGCTAAGTTTACATAGTAAATATATACCTTTATTTTTTAATATTTTATTTGTTTGTTTGTTTGTTTGTTTGTTTGTTTGAGAGAGAGAGAGAGAAAATACAAGTAAGGGGAGGGAGAGGGACAAGTAGACTCCACCCAGACCACAGAGCCCAATGCGGGGCTTGATGCCATGACCCCAAGATCATGGCCTGAACAGAAATCAAGAGTTGGACCCCAACTGACTGAGTCACCTAGGAGCCCCTAAATATGTACCTATAATGATAGAAATGCATTCCCTTGTAAAAGCAAGAAACAAAAATCAGCAGTTTCATTTTTTTAATTTTCATAATTATCACTATTGTGTTATTGGCAACTGTATTAATTGAAGCACTTCTTATATGATCATCTTGCCTAGTTACATGCAAGATCCTCTGAGATGCAAGAACCTACTGAGATGGCACAACATATATAAAGCTAATTAATTGGGCTGTGGAATCTATTCCAGTTTCTGTCGTATCATGCACACAGGGCATATTTCTCCTCTCTTGTGACCAACAGCTTCTGAAACTAATAACAGGTGGTACATGTACCTATAATAAAACTTTACTTTCCTAAGAAATTCTCAGAGAGATATGTGTAATTTTAATAATGCTCCATAACAATAATATTTAATAATACTATAATTCTAAATATACTTGTCAGTTTGGTAATATAAGTATTAAAGTGTGGGTGGGTGGGGATATATCTCTTCCTTGATTTTGAGGAAAAACTGAAGGAATGATTTTTTTTCTCAAGTTCTTACCTTGATAGGCATATCATTTGTAATGGCCTACCAGAAGCTCGATGACAGCAGAGTTAATAATAATTTTAATAATATATAGGAAGCACTTACTATTTCTCAAGCACTATTGCTAAGCACACTTTATGTGTTTACTCATTTAAGCCTCCCCAGAAACACCCATGAAGTAGGTATCATTAGTTTCACCTTTCAGATAAGAAAATGGACAGAGAAACTATGTGTCTTTGTCTCAGGTCCAAAGGCTGGTCAATTGCAGAGCAGGAATTCAAAGCCAGGTGACATGATCTAGAGTCTTCTCTCTTAACAACTGAACTATATAATGCCCATAACTAAGACAAGTGACTGCAATCCTTTGCTACATTTATATATTATCAGGAATGTTATTTACTCTTTATGAGGTTGTCTTTGTTTTTTCTTTCCTTGATGGATTCTCCAGAGGCTGATTATCTCTGCCTCCAAGACTTTCTTGAACAGTCAGCTAGGGATTTATCCCCACAGCAGGAGGATTGTTATTTTGTGAGATTTCCCAAACAGCTTAAGTACAAAAGGCAGTATGTAATTTGTATTTCTGAAGGGGAGTTTGTGAAAGTTTCACATGAGAAAACTTATGAAAATAAAATGTTACAGCTCTCTTACCACTCAAAAGGAAACTTGATCTATTTCCCTCCCCCACTTCCCACTCCCTGGAGGGAAAACATAATCTCAAACGCTGACCTTTTTCTAACATAAACTTGGCTAAACACTCTAGCCAGTTCTGTGTCAACATTTCCCTTTTAATGTTTTCAGGAAAAATTCCACTTAAATCCTTGCCAATATCCCTTGAAATTATGATGTAGGAGTCAGCTGATGGTGATACACCTACACTTCAGCCAACATTCATATGGCATGAATATTATTATTTTAGAATTGTATTGTACTCTCTCCACTCATAATTTTAGAAAGATTTTTGTAGAAAGAAGAGAAACTGACTACATATGGTAACCTTAGATTTGTTTAACCCTCAATAATATTGGCCAGTTATATTTATACTTTATCAGAAAATAATTTTATTTCATAGCAATAGGAGAGCCGAGAACAGAAATGTTTTTCTTTATGACAAAGCCCATCATTCTAAAGCAACAGAACTGTACTGTAGGGAATTAAGAGAAAACAGATGTGAATGCACATTTCACATTTATTTCTTCTTTGTCTAGAAGATTATCATTTTCTGCTCAAGCTCAGCTGTCAAATAGAAAATATTTTCATTAAAACAGAGTGAGTCTTATAGTCATTACTCTCCTAATAGGATCTTCTACCTTAATTTATTTTATAATGTTCTTAACGAACTCATCTTTCTTAGACAAATAAGTTGATTTAAAGTCAACATATACAACAGATGATCACTGATTTGATCCATAGAGAATTACTTTGCATTCCATCACAGATATCTCACTAATTCATAGAGTTTGAGATGCTTGCCAATGCCATGTACAATCAATTTTTGTTTAGGGTGGCTGGGGAAGCAATATGCTTATACAACAGTCCCACTACCTTTAAGTTTAATTTAAAGAATGTGAAAATAAAGGGAATATTCCATTGGGTTGTTCAGCAATACTCTTTTTGGGATAACTATGAGAGGTTCATGAAATTCAATAGTTCTTGAAACAATTTAAGTTCAGCTGACCCAGAGAAACTACTGCCATGCCCAATATCCTAAAGAAGTTGTTTTAACTGGTTTATATTGCTAGAATATCACTTAGGGCAATGTGTTGTTTATTTAGTTGGGGAACAAATAAATCATCACATAGTCTATCTAACAAATAAATCATCGCATATCTAATAGCAGCAATCATCTGCTGCCTTTCAAGGCATAACCAACAGGTTATGGCAAAGTGGTAAATGGAGTTTCTCACCTCTCCAATAGTACAAAAACATTCACACTTCAGGTTTTTAATCATTGTCTACATTAGACAAAACTAAGTAAAAATGGAGCAATACTTTAAATCTGAGAAGTCATATTTATGGCAATATTCTTCATCTAAATAAAAATGGAGTAGAGAAGATGATTCACACACTGCCTTATCCCACCAAAAAAAGTTATTTTCTCAATGAATCTCAGTTTTATAATTCTAAAACTGCCTTTATGTCAAAGATAACTATGCCAAAGACAACAATGCATGGAGATGATTTCCAGATTATTATTTGTAAAACCTCTTTCCTGGATTCCAGTGTAAGGTTCCAAATGCCTATTGTGTAGGCATGTCCATTTTTAAGTTCTGCTCTCACATCTTATTTAATATCTCTACTTCCCTTGTCCCTAAAGTAGTTTCTTTTCCAGACTCTTCCCTATTCATTGAGAATGCCATCATCTTCTATTCACTTGTATCTTATCTTCTTTCACTCATCCTCTAGATATAAACCAGCATATTTTTTTTGAGCTGTAGTTCCTGAAATGTGTTGAGTGAATTTCTTCCTCCCATTCCTCTTTCTGGATCTCTAGTCATTAATTCTAAAAGGAAAAAAAGTCCTATGTATCTTATTGGTTTTAAAGAAATTGTAAATGGGATTGACTCCTTAATTTCTCTACCTGCTACTTCATTATTGGTGTAGGGAAATGCAACAGATTTCTGTACATTGATTTTTTTTATCCTGCAACTTTACTGAATTTGTATATCTGTTCTAGCATTTTTTTTTGGTGGAGTCTTTTGGGTTTTGAAAATAGAGTATCATGTCATCTGCAAATAGTGAAAGTTTGACTGGCTGATAACTAGAGAGAGTTGATTTGGATGCCTTGCTGATTTGGATGCCTTTTATTTCTCTCTGTTTTCTAATTGCTGTGGCTAGGACTTCCAGTACTATGTTAAACAACAGTGAGAGTGGACATCCCAGTCTTTTTCCTGACCACAGGGGAAAGGCCTAGCTTTCCCCACTGAAGCTGTTTTCCCCGCTGACACAGGGGAAAGGCTCGGTTTTCCCCACTCAGTTTTTCATATATGGCCTTTATCAAATACTTTTCCTGCATCTATTGAAATGATCTTATAATTAATTCTTTTCTTCTATTAACGTGGTATATCACATTGATTGATTTGTGAATGTTGAACCACCCTTATAATGCAGGAATAAATCCCAGTTGATCATGGTGAATGATTTTTTTAATGTATTGCTGGATTCGGTTTGCTAGTATTTTATTGAGCATTTTTAAATCCATGTTCACCAGGATATTGGACTTTAGTTCTGTATTTTAGAGGAGTCTTTATCTAGTTACAGTATCAGGGTAATGCTAGCCTCACAGAATGAATTTTGAACTTTTCCTTCTTTTATCTATTTTTGGAATATTGTGATACAAAGAAGTACTAACTCCTTTAAATGTTTAGTAGAATTCTCCTGTGAAGCCATTTGTTCTTGGATTTTTGTTTGTTGAGAATTTTTTGATTACTGGTATAATTTCTTTGCTGGTTATGGTCTGTTTAAGTTTTCTATTTCTTTCTATTTCAATTTTGGTAGTTGATATATTTCTAGGAATTTATCTATTTCTTCTATGTTGTCCAATTTGTTGGAATTAATTTTTCATAATATTCTTTTATAATTGTTTGCATTTCTGTGGTGTTGGTTGTTATTTCTCCTCTCTTGTTTGGGATTTTATTTATTTAGGTCCTTTCTCTTCTTTTTGATAAGTCTGACTACAAAGTCAGTTTTATTTTTTTTATCAGTTTTATTATTTTTTTCAAAGAACTAGCTCCTCGTTGCATTGATCTGTTCTATTGGGTTTTTTGTTTTGTTTTGTTTTGTTTTTTTAGTTCCTATATCATTTATTTCTGCTCTAATCTTTATCATTTCCTGTCTTCTTTTGTTTCTCTTTCCCTAGCTCCTTTAGGTATAAGTTTAAGTTGTTGATTGGAAATGAAAGACCTATACTCTGAAAACTATAAAACACTGATGAAAGAAATTGAAGGTGACACAAAGAAACGGAAAAAACATTTCATGCTTATGGATTGGAAGAATGAATATTGCTAAAATGTATACTACCCAAAGCAATCTACACATTTAATGCAATCCCTATCAAAATACCACCAGCATTTTTCACAGAGCTAGAATAAACAATCCTAAAATTTGTCCTGAAGGATCTTAAGAGCCAAAGTAATCTTGAAAGAGAAAAGATAATCTGGGGACATCACAATTCCAGACTTCAAGTTATATTACAAAGCTGTAGTGATCAAAACCATATGGTCCTGGCACAAAAATAGGAACATAGATCAAAGAATGGAAAGAAAACCCAGAAATGAACTCTGTAGTCAATTATTCTTTGATAAAGCAGGAAAGAATATCCAATGGGAAAAAGACAGTCTCTCCAACAACTGGTGTGTGGAAAACTGGACAGCAACTTACAAAAGAATGAAACTAGGCCAATTTCTTACAACATACATGAAAATAAATTCAAAATTGATTAAAGACCAGGGCATCTGGGTGGCTCTGTCAGTTAAGCATCTGCCTTCAGCTCAGGTCATGATTTCGGGGTCCTAGGATGGAGTCCCGCATCAGGTTCCCTGCTCATCAGGGAATCTGCTTCTTCCTCTGCCTCTCCCCCCAGCCCATGCTCTCTCCCAAATAAATAAACAAAATATTTTTAAATGGATTAAATTTATAGCTTTTTTGAATAAAATTTTTTGAAAAATTTTAAAAAAATGGATTAAAGACCTAAAGTGAGACCTGAAACCATAAAAATCCTAGAGAAGAACGCAGGCAGTAACTTCTTTGACCTCAGTCATAGCAACTTCTTTCCACATATGGCTCCTGAGGCAAGGGAAACAAAAGCAAAAATAAACTATTGAAACTTCATTAAAATAAAAAGCTTCTGTACAGCAAAGGAAACAATCAAAATAAAGGTAACCTATGGATTTGGAGAACACATTCGCAAATGACATATTTAATAAAGTACAAGGATGTAAAATATATAAAGAACTTTTAAAACAACATCCCAAAAATGAATAATCCAATTAAAAATGGGCAGAAAACATGAATAGACGTTTTTCCAAATAAGACATCCAGATGCCCAATAGACACATGAAAAGATGCTCAATATCACTCATCATCAGGGAAATATAAATCAAAACCACAATGAGATATCACCTCAGGCCTGTCAGACTGGTGAAAATCAAAAACACAAGAGAAAACAGGTGTTGGCTAGGATGTGGAGAAAGGGGAACCCTTCTGCACTGTTGGTGGGAATGCAAACCTAAGCAAGCACTGTGGAAAACAGCATGAATGGTCCTCAAAAAGTTAAAAATTGAACTACCCTATGATCCAACAATCACACTACCAGGTATTTATCCAAAGAATACAAATTCAAAGGGATACATGCACCCCCCTGTTTGTAGCAGTATTATCTATAATAGCCAAATTACTGAAGCAGACCAAGTGTCCATTGATTGATGAATGGATAAAGAAGAAGTAGTATATACATACAATGGAATATTACTCAGTCATAAAAAGAATGAAATGTAGCCATTTGTAACAACATGGATAGAGCTAGAGGGTGTTATGTTAAGTGAAATAAATCATTCAAAGAAAGAAAAGAACCATATGATTTCACTCATACATGGAATTTAAGAAACAAAACAAATGAGCCAAGGAAGGAAAAGGAGAGAGAGAGAAAGAGAGAGAGAGGCAAACCAAGAAACAGATTCTTAACTATAGAGAACAAACTAATGGTTACCAGAAAGGAAGTGGGTGGAGGAATGGGTTAAATAGTTGATGGAAATTAAGAAGGGCACTTGTGATGAGCACTTGGTGTATGGAAGTGTTGAATCACCATATTGTACACCTGAAACTAATATTATACTCTATGTTAACTGACTGGAATTTAAATAAAAACTTAAAAAATAAAAATAAATAAAATATAAATCCAAAAAAAGAAAAAGAAAAAGAAGAGGAAGGAAATCCTAAAATTCAAATTGTATTACTGTAGTATAACTCTAAAGGTAGAATGATGGAACTTAAGCTTGAGAGCAACAATGCCTTTCAGTGGTTCAAGCAAAGTTTAACAAGATATTAGCCTGGGAAATCCAAAATAAACGGAGAACACTCCAGAAGTAGAATAAGCAGGTTTCACTAGCTTGATTTAAGAAGAATAATTTATTAATGCCATTTTAGGCACGAGCTATTACTTTATAAACAGTCCAAACCAATGTTTTGCTGTTTATGCTTTAAAGAGCTATTGCTTTTATTTGCTTTAAAGAGCTATTGGAATTGCTAGGAAACTCTGCAGTTCTTAAATCTCAATAGAAATGGGCAAGGCTTCTGAACATGATGGTTTGTGTATCCTCTGAGTTATTCAAAATTCTTTACAAGAAAGGGATTTGAAACAATAGAAAGTCATTTCACTTTGACACCCTTGTAGGTCATCTGAACTAATGGCCTATTTTTATAAGATAAAGATCTTTATTTTAAAAGTCATTTTGAAATGAAATACTGAAAATCTGACATCTTAAAAGTGACTTGCCAATATTGATTACAGAACTAGATCTATATTGAGATTTTGGAAGTTAATTTATTATTTGACAATGTCTAAATAACTACTTTGAATAAATCTTCAAGCCTGTGTTTTCTTCTTTTAATCCCTATATGATGTACCTTTATTTTCCCTTCTTCTTCATTTTCTGTTATCTCTCTTATACTATTTAATTCTCTCCCACCCACAGCTAATGTTGTTAAGAACACACATATGAATAAAAATGGGATATGACACTCTGTGGTCTCCAGTGCAAGAAGAAAGGATGAAATTGTGAGGCTACTTGGGCAGAAAATCCAGGATTTTCTGAATATTGTCCCACAAACTATAATTATACCTTTCTATATGATCTTCAAAACATATTATTTTGCAAGAGTTGCAATTAGTATCAAATCAGAGGCAAGATGATTTCAGGCTGTGGAGCCATATAACTCAATGCATAGATTTATTTCACTATGCAACTTTGTTCTACAACACTTTAGCCTAAATAGTATCACGTTGAAATAGTCCACAAAAATCACTGTCTTTAAGAGTTGAACATTCTCCCAGTATTGGAGAACAGAACCAGAGATAATAGAGCAAGGGATGACAAATTGGAACAAGGTGCCAATATTATCAACACAGCCTAATTCCAAGTAGGTGAGCAGGATGAGATTAAGAGATCTCAACCTCTTTCCATGGAGAAACAATCCCTGACCTTTATTACTCCATTCTGTAGAAGGGAGGAAAAAAAGAAAAGCAACAAAAGCAACATCCATGGATCCTGCCATTAGAATATTTAGTGACTCCCTCATTACAAATGTAGACTAAACAATACCCTATAATACAACCAACAGAGCAATGCCATCTCTACTCTCAGAGAACAAGATGCCTATGGGAGGATGAGTAAAGACACCTCTAATGCAGATCTTCTGACTCCACATCCCTGCTGTCTTTGTTATTTCTCACCAAAACCAGCTCCTATACCTCATTTAACTGTTAAAATACCACCATTCCTACTAGACTCATTCAAGTGGGCTGTGGGAATTAAAGGAAATCTGAGAGAAAATGTGTTTATGGAGCTGAATGTGCCAATTAGGTTAATGTTGAACCATATAGTGGGTTAAGGATAAGCCCTGAGAGACAAAAGAGATCACTTTTTATTTTATCTCCTCAATTTTTATATTGTTTGAATCTGGGTTCTGTTTTAGTGAGAAATAGCACAAAACACATGGCTTTATATTTACTTAATTATTTTTCTTCCTTCTATGGAATTTGCTTCATCATCTCTCTCTTAAAGTTTACATTTCCATGTAGATCAGTTTTCCTTGCTCCTTAATAGAAATCTAGATGTCCCCTCTAATATGTAAGAAGGCAAAAATTTAAAATATTTGAAACACCTATAAACTACTTAATATTTCAGAACTATCGCTTAGTAGTGCTAAACTATAATTATTTAAAAAGGAAATCATATTGCCTATAAAAATAGATCTGTCTATCCTTTCCTGTTTCTTAAGACTCAATCATTATTATAGAGATCAGATGGCGTAAATTTGAAAGAAGTTAAAGAAGATATTTTAATATTGGGGTCTGTAAGGTATTTGTGAAGGTTCCTTTCTTTTATACCTATTTAAATAAGACAAATCTTGAATCAATGTTTTTTTTTCAGTTCCCATGAAGCTAATAAAAGCTCTTGATATCAAATGATACAGTAATAGTGATAAACAGTCTTTGCAGAAGCTAATGGGGAAAAGATAAGATTTCCCTTCCAAATAGCTTTTAACAGCATCATCAACAAAGCAAAACAAAACTTAATATTTACTTGTGAAAGGAATATCTGCTAATAACAATAAAGTTTCAGTATAGTAGAATAGAGATTAACAATATTTGACTTTATATGCCTAGAATAAACCCAGTTTATGGGCATCATTTTGTTACTATGGCATAATAGGGCATAACATGGACATATTTTATTAGCAAAAGAGAATACCAGTATATAAGACTGAGTGAAGATATATTATACATTTTTTTCATCTTCTGAAACCATTGCTAGTGCATTTCTATCTCCATTTATTCTATTTTCCATCTGTAAGAACTAGAACTCTTGGGAAATATGTCTACCTATTTTATAAAATTCTTATAACAATAAGTTTTCTACTAAAGAACAGAAATACTATTTATACCATAAAATAAAATATATCAAAATAAAGCTACTCATTTTTACTCTTTTTTTTAGCTCATTGACACAATTATGTGATGCAAAGTCCCAAATCTAAGGAAGTTGAAAACAGACTGTAATTGGTTTTATTGATTTGTGACCAATGTTCTCACCTTAAGAGCTTCATAATCTCAATTTCATCCTGAAAAACACAAGATAAAGATGTATATTTGGTAAGTTAATATATCCCTGCCTTATAAAATCTAGCAATTTTATTTCCACTTTATTTCAAATCTCTCCAAAGAAACAGGAGTTAACTGCCTTTGCTGATGCCACATGATTTTAGCACTTTGTTTTCTTTGAGATATTATTACAAAATCTCCAAAGACAGAATACATTGTATATTTATAAGTAATAGCAATTCAACACAATAAAAAATGTATTTGTTCTGAGGCCATACATCCTTAATCCATTTTTCTATTTTAAAAAATGAAATAATATATTCTATCTACAAAATGATAAAGTCTAATAACATAGATTTACCTATTTTGACAGAACTATTTGACAAAAAAACATAGATTTTGTTGCAAACTGATAAACATAACAAACATTGTTGCTCATCCCACCATAAGTACTAATATCAACTCAGTGTTCTAGCTCTGAATTACCTGGGTTGATTTTGTTGTTTCTGTGTTTATTTTATAACCTTTTAAATTATATTCCTTAAAAACACCACTAGTCAGAAAATAATAGTTCTAATTAGTAGCTCCCTATTGAAATTTAGACCACATACAAGGAAATACTCTTGACAGAAAAAAAAAAAATTACCAGAACAGAAAATTTAAAAAAGATCCATAAAGTTAAACATATCTCTATTTTCTAGTTCTGAACAATTTCAAATAAAATGTGAAAGATTAGAGTAATATTAAAAATAAATAATAATAAGTTTACAAAGATGTAGAAAACTCTAGCTTAAAATTAAAAAGCATTACTGAGTGAAGTTAAAAACCTAATTAAGTAAATATGTCATGTTAATGGATTGAGGACTTAATATTATAAAGATGTCAAATCAATCTCTACATTTCAATGGAATCTCAATCAAAATTTCAATTCATTTTTCTTTTGACATGTCTGTCCCCAAAGTTACATAGAAATGTTAAAATTCTAAAATAACTGAAACAATCTTTATAAAAGAGCTGACTTTTCATAGACCTACAGTAATTCAAATAGTATGTATCAAAATATAAAGAGACAAATAAATCAATGGAAGAGAATAGAGTCCACAAACAGACTCATAAATAGAAAGACAACTGATTTTCAACAAAAGTCTGAAGGTATTTTATTAAGGAAAAGAATGTTATTTCAAAAACTGATGTTGCAAAACCTGGATACCTCCATGAAGACAAATGAACTTTGAATGCTACCACTCAGTATAAAGAAACTATAAAGATTTGTAAGAAAATGTAGGTGAAAATTTTCAAGAGTATGAAGATAGAAGGCAAAACTTTCTCAGAGGCAACACAAAATATTAACCCTAAAAGAAAAAGATGATAAATTGGATTTCATTAAAATTAAAAACATTTGTTCACAATTAGGAAATAATTAATAATATATATAGAAATACAAAGGAGTTGTTTTGGTATATCTAAAAAAACTGCAGCAAAACAATAAAAAATAGAAATCAACAATACCAAAGGCACATTTCAGGAAAGAAATAATTGACTTCATTAAAACTAAGAACTTTTGCTGTATGAAAGATAATGTCAATAGAATTAGAAGATGAGCCACAGATTAGGAGAAACCATCTGCAAAAGCAAACAACTGACAAAGGACTGTTATCTAAAATATGCAAAGAACTCTCAATGCCCAATAATAAGGAAACAAATAATACAATTAAAACCGGATCAGGTGGAGCAAGATGGCAGAGAAGTAGGAGGTTGAGATAGAGTCAGATCCCAGAAGCTCTCAGAAGCTAGATAGTTATCAAACCATTCTAAAAGCCAGCATACTCAACAGAAGAGAGAAGAGAGGAAGAACTGCAATTCTAGGACCAGAAAATCGACCGTTTTCCGAAAGGTAGGATGTTTGGAAAATTGAATCCAAAACGATGGGAAGAGAGACTGCGGGGAGAGGGGCTGGCTACCTGCAACCGCAGAGCCGTGGAGCACAAAATTGGAACATTTAGAGTTTGCTCTGCTGAGGGACATTGCTCCAGAGGCTAAGTGGGGGGGTTTAGCCCTCGTGGGAATAGTGTGGTTTCAGGACCTGTAAGGTCACAAAGGGACGGGGATGTCTGACTGTGGCAGAGCTCCCAGGTATCGGGCAGAGAAGCCGGCGGCAGAGAAGGAGCCGCGCAGTACGCTTTCAGCCTGGGCTTACCGTGGACCATGATACGAGTCACAATCTGGCTGCGGCTCTTCGAGCAGGGACCCTGCAAGAGGCAGCTCCGGAGAGACCCCCTCCTTCCTTCTCTGGGAGGAGCAGCACGGGAGCGCACAGCAGGAATCTGCTGGGTTCGGAGCAGGCCCCAAGCACTCGAGCACTCAGCTTTTCCTGCGGGAGACTGGGAGCCGCCATTTGCATTCCTGGCCTCCAGGGTGGTACGGAAAGCGCTCAGGGTACAAAGACTCCGGAGAGCGAACCTGAGCAAATTGCTTAGCCCATCCCCGGGCAAGGGCAGGGCAATTCCGCCTCAGGCAAACACATTAGAGAATCAAGTAAAAAGGCTCCTCCCCCAGAAGATCAGTGAGAATATCCAGCCAAGACCAAGTTCATCAATCAGTGAAAACTGTGGAACTCCAGAGTACTTTTCTCTCTCTCACTCATCTATTCTTAGTCCTATAAAATGACAAGGCGAAAAAACTCACCACAAAAAAAAGAACAAGAGACAGTACCGATGGCTAGAGACCTCGTTAATACAGACATTAATAATATGTCAGAAATAGAATTCAAAATGACAGTTATGAAGGTGCTAGCTGGGCTCGAAAAAAGCAAGGAAGATATTAAAGAATCCCTTTCTGGAGAAATAAAAGAACTAAAATCTAACCAAGTGGAAATAAAAAAAGTTATTAATGAGGTTCAATCAAAAATGGAGGCTCTTAATGCTAGAATAAATGAGACAGAAGAAAGAATTAGTGATATAGAAGACCAAATGACAGATAGATGCTGAGAAAAAGAGAGACAAACAACTATTGGACCATGAGGGGAGAATTTGAGAGATAAGTGATACCATAAGACGCAACAATATTAGAATAATTGGGATTCCAGAAGAAGAAAGAGACAGAGGGGCGGAAGGTATATTGGAACAAATTATTGTAGAGAATTTCCCTAATCTGCTGAAGGGAACAAGCATCAAAATCCAGGAGGCACAGAGAACCCCCCCTCAAAATCAATAAAAATAGGTTTACATCCGTCATCTAATAGTAAAACTTACAAGTCTTAGTAACAAAAAGAAAATCCTAAAAGC